>CM070753.1:9497056-10703540 GCA_036346245.1 Bonia amplexicaulis | reverse complement strand
GCATCATATTTGATACTGATGTCGACAGGTATAGAATAGCTAACCATTGAGGTTCTGCGGATGTGTAATACATCGGGGCTAAAATTCTTGCTTTTTCAGGTCTGCTGCTGTTGATTCCAGTGGTCGTGAGTTGAACCGTAACCGATTGATTGCTTTGATGTCTGCCATAGTTCTTGAGGAGGTAAAATTTTGCTGAGTCGCATTTATGTTTCATATTACACTATTGCTTGCCACTAACTAATTCATTGCCCTGCTACTAGCATCCAGGAACTACCATTGTGACGGATAGTGTAACTTCAGATGGGCTGACGCTATTTATTGAAGAGAAACTTGGTAGGTACTAGCTACATATTGGTGCTTTGTTTGATTAAAAGATCATTTGTTTTTTCTCTTTTTGCTTAAGGAGGGAAGCATCATCGTTTCAAGCGAGGGTACAAGAATGTAATAGATGAGGCTATTCGTCTGGTTAGTTTGCACTTTCTGTGTAATTCAGATAGCCCTTAAGCAGAACGAATGTTAGTTATTGACAATCTTTCAGAATTCTATTGGTGAGGAGTCACATTTGGCCATGGAAACAAGTGGCCATGGAGCACTGAAAGAGAATCACTGGCTCGATGATGGAGCATATCTTATGGTAAGGGCCCTTGTTCTGCTTCATTCATTAAACTTTTTTTAATCGTGCAAGTATATGGGAACTGGACAACCCATATTGGCATTTAATGTGTAAGTCAAGTGTCCTTTGTTACCTGATCAAGATGGTTAAATACAGTAGATTTATAGCTCCACGTTAGAATAACTCCAAGACAAGTGTCTTAATTTCTGATGTGCTGTATTTCGTTTGACCTGGTTTTATGGAAAACTGGAACATCTTATTCTTTACAAGATAGTGCCTTGAGAGTTGAGACTTATCTTTTTAGTTGTCATCTCTCTTTTGCGGGCATGCACCTTCACATTTGTCTTTTTTTCCGCAGGTTAAACTTTTGAATAAACTTGCTTCTGCCAGAACATCAAATCCAAACAGTGGTAGTAAAGTTTTGACTGATTTGGTCGAGGGCCTTGAGGAGGCTGCTGTGACAGTGGAGATAAGATTGAAGATTGATCAGAATCATGCAGATTTGAAAGGAGGGTATGTTAAACTCTTAACTGCCATTTAGTTCCTTTCCAAGTGCTACTACCAGTTGTCTAGCACTACATTATACACTAACATGGAAGCTATTATTGTAATTTGAATGGTCAGTTAGTGTGGATGACATGAGAGAGGAGAGTTAATTCCAGTCTTTCTAGCCGAAAATTCTCTGGAAATGAAAGAAGAGTTATGCTAGAATATATGAATGAATCTTGTTTGAATTTGCAACAAGAAAATGGATTTTTTTGCGAATTCAAGTTGCCCTGCTCCTTTGTTCTGCATAAGCATACATCTGTTAATCCTGTGATTTCATCTACATAGGAAATCGATGCAATGCTCTGACTGTGAATGCTTCATTTGGAAATTCTAATCTACGTTAAGGAAATCTGTGTCATGTGAAAATAGGATTGGGGCCAGCATCCTACTCTTCATACGCCTGGTTCTTTTCGAAATTTTGGGGATGGCTATGGTACAAACAACTTTTAGCTCTAAGATTTTTCTCAAATTTTCCTCCCTCTGCATTTTTTCCACTCCATTAACACTTGTAAGATGACTAGTGGATGGTGGAAAAATTGATGTAAAGTACATAAAATACAAACACATGTACCATAGGCATTCCTTTGAAAGGTTAACTCAATTTGATTGGTATGCTGGCACAACAATGGGACATACATGAGCTGTGACTATAGAGATGCCTTGTTTGTTATCTGAAAAGACTGCTAGAACTTCATGGATTTAATTTCTAATTACAGATCCTTCCGTGACTATGGAGAATCAGTTTTGAAACATTTGGAGAATGCTATCAGTAAAGATCCAAATCTTGACAAAGCCCTGAAGAATTATGAAGGCGTATGTCAATATTCTTTGCTTGCTTTTGGAAGCTGCAGTGTATATTTTTGATATATCTACTCCTCCAAAATAGCTTTCTGATTGATATTTCATCTCATATTACTACACAGGTAAGAGTTTCAGGATATGGTGGCTGGTTCTTATTGAGGCTATCCCTCCATGACCCAGTTCTTCCCCTTAACATCGAGGTTAGCTTCCTTTCCCTTTTCTCACAACTCTCAACCCGTAGGAAGCACAAATCTATCATTTGACTGTTGTAAATATTTGCATATAGGCACCAAGTAAGGATGATGCCATTAAGCTCGGGCTTGCGGTGCTTGCTGCTGTGAGTGAATTTTCAGCATTGGATATAACGGCATTGAACAAGTTTTTGCAGCAGTGAAGGATAGCAACGTCGACATCAATCTGCTGCCTTCACATGGCTTCTTGCTCATCTGTGTTGAGGCGGGATCAGATACAAGGCACCAGTATTGTACAAAGAAATACTTGTTTTCAAGTGTACACGGATACTTTTGACCTCATTACTCTGGCCTGGGCGTAATTGGGTGGTTTTGAATGTTTGGTTTTACTTGGCCTCTATTTGGGAAGGAAGTACCAAATAGAGAAGACTGATTCTTCGTGTTTTACAGTAGATAACAAAGTAATGGTCAATAATATTATATAATGGCATGCGTGGTGTTTCCTTGAATGTTTGTAACTTGTTTCATTTACTCCGGTAATTGGTTGAATAATATCAATAATCAGTAGCAGATTCCTGTTAGGCCCTGAATTTGCAAAAGTTTGCAAAGCACGATCATTTTCTGAACTGCTTTGTGATTAAATGAAGTATCTCCTGCTTTGATTGTCTGTGTGCATATGTTGTTAATGTGAGTTGCATATTTGTACAGAAATTGAATTGTTTTCTGCGAAATTCATGTGTTTTAAATATGCCCATAGGTGTGTCATTTTGCATTTGGTCTCAGATTTTTCTAGATTTCAGGACACATTTGACGTGAAATGATTCGCAAGAATTTTGTAGGAAACAAGTATTTGATCTGGAATTTTCCGTTGAGTTCATACCTCCCAGTGTGTGTAATCCCCCTTTTTTATTTTAAACAGAAATGTCAGCTCAATTGCTCGTATCCAGCTTTTAATTAACCCTATGATAAAATGTAGCATTTATTGTTACAACCGGTGTTAAGGAAAGACACGGGGCCTGAATGAGTTCCGGGTGGTGGACCGCGGAGGCGTGAGGTTTGAAAAGAAAAGGTTAGCAAGAGATACGTTAAACCTGCATGGCTTTATTGTATTCACAAAACTAGCTTATATAGGCGCTGCACCTGCCTGAGCAGTACCTTCCAATAACTATGATTCACACTTTGTATTGGGAGGTGTCTCGCGGTTGCTTTTTGTGCATGTTTGTGGTGTAAGTTACAGCTTGTTTTTTTTTTTTTGCTAAGTATTATGTCTTTTGGTTTCTGGTTATGATTTATTAGTTTAATAAATAATAATTAATGAAAGAAGCAGAAGTTGACTGAAAAACAAAAAAATGGGTTATCGTCTTTCTCTTGTTACTATAATGGTAATTGTTGAGAAACCGACGCTGGCGACCAGTCCGATCGGGTTCTCTGCTTAGAACAAGAACGAATCAATCACAGAATCACAGAAGAATAGATTGAACACACAGAGAGATAGAGAGAACTCCTGGTCTTTCTTTATTGCTTTCGATCGCGTGTACATAATGAGGGGGTATGGCTCTCTATTTATAGAATACGGTAGGGTGGCCAACCATGTCAGGACGCTTGACCGTGGGCCCAGTTTCCTAACACCCCCCTTGGGCACTCACCCAACATGCTCATGCCTCGTCAAAACTCCATAAAAACCCAGTGAAAAAAATTTGAAGAAAGAGTACATGATACATGTGCTGCTGCGATGCACGAATTGCCTCATTAAAAACCTTGGTCGAGAAACTTCAGGAAAACTCGTCAAGGGAAAAAGAGTACAATTCACCCAAATACATTTAGTCTTCAGGACTTTATTTCGTTAGGTACTTGATCTTCATGATCAAGATTTACTATCGGGCTTGAGAGAATTCTCCCCCTGAATTCTGCACTTCTCTAAGTCTCATCATTCCAATCCCTCGCACGCACCTTTTCAAAGCTAGATGCGGGGAGTGACTTAGTGAATATATCTGCCAGATTTTCACAAGACTTAGTATGCAGTATTTTAATCTCGTCTATCTTATACAATTCATGTGCATAGAAGAACTTGGGGTTGATATGCTTTGTGAGATGACTCTTCACATGGCCCGTTTGCACTTCTACAACGCAAGCGGTATTATCTTCATAGATAATTATGGGGGTTTGCACAATGTTCATCCCATATGACTGCTGGATGTGGTGAACCATTTGGCAGAGCCAAGCGCACTCTCGTGCGGCATCATACAACGCTATAATTTCTGAGTGGTTCGTCGAAGTCGTTACGAGACTTTGCTTAGACGATTTTCAAGAAATTGCAGTTCCACCACACAGGAATACATAGCCTGTTTGTGAATTTGTGGTATGTGGGTCAGACAGGTACCCAGCATCTGCATAGCCAACCAAGTTCAGATCTTGTTCTTTCTGTAGAACAATCCAATGTCCTTGCTTCCTTGGAAGTATCGGAAGATGTTCTTTATGCCCTGCCAATGCCTTCTGGTAGGTTATGCACTGTACCTTGCTAATAGGTTCACAGCAAATGCAATGTCCGGTGTAGTGCAGTTTGCTAAGGACATGAGTGCTTCTCATCACTCAAGTATGGGAATTCGGTCCGGGACTTCCTCCCCTTTTCTCTAGATTGGAAAGGATCTTTTCTTGTCAGAAGACCTTCCGATCATCGGTACTTCGATGGGTATGCCTTCTCGAAGCCAAACCTTTCTAGCACCTTCGGGTGTAGGTCGTGATGTACCAAGATTCCTTCGGGACATGCTCAAGTCTGCAGCTGGCGTAACTTGGTATTGTTCAAATCTTTCCTTTCAAATTCTGACTCCAAGTAGGAGCTTGCTTCTTTTATATCTTCTTTGTCCGATGATATTCGGATCATCTACATACACGAGATTATCTGAGAATCCATTCGGGATCGCCGTATAAATACACAAGGACGTCTTCATTGTTTGTGTAGCCTTTCTTGCGAGAAAGTAGTTCAAGCGATTATACCACATTCTTCCAGAATGCTTTAATCCATACAGTGACTTTCTGAGTTTCACACTGTACAAATTTCTATTTGCTCTATCTTGGTTCAGGAGAGGTATTCCTTCAGGGAATTTCATATAAATCTCCGAATCCAAGTTACCGTAAAGATATGCAGTCATAATATCCATCAATTTCATTTGTAAGTTCAAGTTCACTGCCATTGAGATCAAATATCTAAAGATAATTCCACTCATGATTGGGGAGTAGGTTTCTTCATAATCAACTTCAGGACGTTGAGTGAAACCTTGTGCTACTAGCCTTGCTTTGTATCTCACTACTTCGTTTCTTTCATTTCTCTTTCGAACAAATACCCACTTGTGCCCTACGGGGTGCACATGGAGAGGTGTGCGGCATATTGGCCCAAAAACCTCTCTTTTGTTCAGAGATAGCAATTCAGTTGCTATTGCTTTTTCCAATCTTCTCAATCTGATCTTTTTTTACATTCAGCGAGCGATGCAGGCTCGGGATCAAGATTGATGATTGTGGCAATTTTCTTTGCGAAATATATATCGATATTGGCTGTTGTCCTGTTCAACTCTCCCGTGTGCACATAGTTTATAACTATTTCTTCATGAGTCGCTTCTTCTGGAGCGGTTGCTTCTTCTGGAGCTTCCCCTTGCACATCGCTTCTTTCAATTGCGGTGGCAAGTCCCTTTAGTTTTTCGACTCCGATGTGTGCGCACACATCCATGCCGACGGGGATATTCAGATCCGGTATGCCCTTTTTGAAGGTGCCATACTTGTGCCAGGTCTCAACTGGCTCCCCTTCTCATTCTGGGGGACTTTAATGATCGGCTGTGGTAAGTCCTTCTTATCCTTTTTCGCCGGGCGTCCCCGGTTACTTTGGACTCAAGGACCCGGAGTTCTCGTCCTTTTATTCTGAGGCCTTTGGACGGGATTAGGGATACCTTCAATTTTCTTTGGTATTTCAACCCTCTCCGGTGCATTGCGTGCAGGCACATGCGACTTAATCACGCTCTTCAAATCACTAAAGTGATCGGGTAGTTGATTTGCTAATGCTTGCAAATCAATGATCTTCTGGACCTCTTTTTCAGTTTCGCTAGTGCGCGGGTCATGTGCTTGAATTCCCGTGGCTTCCACGTAATTTCCGACATTTTCATCAAGGGTTGATTTCCTCCCCTAATGACGGAAATTATCCTCATCAAAATACAATCAAGAAACAGGCAAGATGCAAATCTCCCGTCATGGGTTCCAAATACCTGATTATGGATGCAGTCTCATAACCAACGTATATCCCAGTCTTCCGGAGTGGGCCCATTGCAGAACGCTGTGGAGGTGGTATAGGTACGTAAACCTTGCATCCAAACCTCCTAAGATGAGAAAGTTTCGGTGGTGACCCTTGCGCTAGTTGCATAGGTGATGGATGTTGTAGGCCGAAGGTCTAAGGTTGATAAGATTCGCTGCATGAAGGACTGCGTGTCCCTAACATGTAGCTGGCAAATTACATTTATGCAAAAGGGGGCGGGCAATAAATTTAATTCTCTTGATTAAAGCTTCTGCCAAACCATTCTGGGTATGGACATGCGGTACTGAGTGCTCAACTGCAATTCCCATTGCCATGCAATAATCATCAAATGCCTTCGAAGTAAATTCTCCGGCGTTGTCCATTCTGATGGACTTGATATGATGATCAGGGAACACATTTCTGATGCGAATGATCTGCGAGATCAATTTTGCAAAGGCGTGATTTCTTGTGGACAAAAAACCCACATATGACCACTTCGAGGAAGCGTCAACGAGCACCATAAAATATTTGAATGGCCCTGAGATGGGATGAATGGGACCGCAAATGTCTCCCTGGATGCGTTCGAGGAATGTAGGTACTTCATCCTTCACTTTCAGAATGGAGGGTCTAGTAATTAATTTCCCGGTGGCACATGCGGAGCACACAAAATCTTCAGGATTTGGGAAATTCTTCATATTAATATTATGCACTTGTGAATTATTTATTATGTTTCTCATCATCCTAAGACCTGGGTGGCCTAATCTGTCATGCCTGAGACAGAAAAGTTTAGAGCTTCGAAATATTATCTTCAGGACAGTGTAGGCTGCAGGTGCCTTAATGTTGGTATAATATAGCCCTGTTTTAGTGAAGGAAGGTTTTCTAATACCCTTTTGCAATTCACTTCGCGCTTTGTAATGAGTAGGTATTCCTTACTGAACTCTTCTTCAGTCTCTACATGGAAACCATTGGCGCGAATATCTTTAAAACTTAAGAGAGTTCTAGTTGATTCTGGGAACAATAAGGCTTCTTAAATGACCAAAGTTGTGCCCATTGGGAGTGTAATTGTGGCTCTTCCGGAACCAATTATACAAGCATCGCTTCCGACGATTGTCGTAAGGCTGCCAGTGCTCTTACGGATCGACTGAAAATACTTAGTCTCTCTTAAGATGGTATTCGTTGTGCCGCTGTCGGCAAGGCATACTTCCTCCATAGGGCGCCACACGTGTTCTAATATAACGTATTTAATTAATATGTATTAGAAGGCATTCAACACATGAACAAAATACGTTAATATTAAAACATATCATGCCATCATAAACTGAATAAATGAATGAATTATTCCAAAATCATCCAACCATCATGAGATAACAAATCCTAAAGTACCATCCATGCAAGATCTAACTTGTCCATTTTAACATAAAATAAATGACAATTAACGTCTCATGCATTCTGTGCATTAGACTGAGTCGATTAAGAAATCATCGACTTCTTCGGATATCTTTTCAGAAGTGATATTCTTTTCAAGAGAAATCATGGCAGTGGCTGCCTCTAGGTCGTAAGGGATGTTTGTTGGGATGGTCTCAACCTCCATCAACTCAGGCAACTGTTCAGAATGCTCCCCCTCAACCAATGCAAAGTGAGCTTCGGGCTGCCCTTTGCCATTCTTCTTCTGGGCTTGGTGGGCATCAATTACATGTTGCGGCTCTTTGCAGACCCGCGACCAATGCCCCCACTTGCCACACTTGTAGCAACCACAGTTCTGCGGCCATAGGTCTTGCCACTTTTCATAGCCTTTTTGTCATTTGGAGCATCTGATTTGCCTTTTTGGGCAGCGGTCTTACCCTTCTTTCCCCTTCTTTTCATCAAGGGCTTTTGCACCTTGTAGCTCCCAGCGTTAGCCTCATGGCCAGCGGAGCTCCCCAGTGGTTGTGTGACATAATTCTTGCGGAGAAGTTCGTCCTGAGCCTCCGCAACCTGCATCATATCGATCAATTCGGCGTACTCCTCGTAACCGTCTTGACGATAGTTGTGGGCGGATTGAACAGCATTGGGGTGAAAAGTAGACAGAGTCTTTTCGATCTTTTGCTCATCTGTGATCTGATTGCCACAGAGTTGAAGATTGATACAAATTATGTGCAAGGCAGAATTGTACTCCCCGACCGTCTTAAAGTCGGTAAACCTCAGTCTGACCCATTCTTGCTCTGCTTGAGGAAGGATGGTGTACTTTAGCCTCTCAAACCGCTTCTTGAGTGCGGTCCAGAGTGCTAGCGCGCTCTTCTCCGCCATATACTCATTCTTGAGAGTAAGGCAGAGGTGGTGCCGAAGAAAATGAAATGCCTAATCATTCTCCTTAGGCCGAAGAAAATGAAGTGCCTAATCAAGATAGCCGCGCGGAGCCTCTTGGCTCCAAGTACTATCACGACATCGGATGCCAGTCATCTATATACAGATAAACGGAATGAAATAAGTTTACTTTAGGTAAACTTGCATGGAATAATTTACTACGGGTAAATAAATGCTACAAAAGGTCATCGTAATGTTTCAGAATTTTCTGTGAATTTTCTATAAATTTTACTGTTAATTTCAGTGATTAAAAGCAATTCAAACAATTACAATTAATCAAAAATAGTAAATAAATACAGAAAATACAGAGAATAATAATGACATAAATAAATAAGCTTCAAATGCTAAAATAATTCAAAAAAATCGGATTCCCGAGGCCCTTTTATGCTAGAATATAAATTTTCAGCGAATTCTGCAATTTCTGGGGTTTATTACGCAAAATTTCCAATTCAGAGAAAATGTGCGTAATTTTTGGATTTACCGAGGGTTTTCTGCAAAAATCTGGACCCGCTCGTAAATCTGAGGACCTATTGGTAATTTTCGAAATTACTGAGACCTTTCTATAAAATTCAGGACTTAGATGTAAATTTTAGGGGCCTTTCGGTAATTTCTAAAACTTCTGAGGCCTTTTTGCAAAAATTCCCCCCCGCCGGGCCACAATTTGGCCCATACACTCCGGCCCGCAAGAGGCCCATCCCGATAGGTCAAAATGGAGGCAGGGGTAGGGTTTCCCTACCCCTGCTCACACGGTGTGGCGGCGGCCGGCGGCGGCGGCGGCGTGTGCGCAAGGCGGCAGTGCCTGTGCCGAGCAACAAGGTCACGTTGTAGGATCAAGGATACCGACTAGAGGGGGGTGAATAGGCGGTTTTTAAATTTTCTTTTCAACTAGTTTAAATTTCTTTAATTCTAAGAACAAGAATGAAAGACAATTTAAGCCTACACAATACTAGTCAAGCAACTAACAATACTAGTGTAGGACCCCAGCCAAAAGAATGACCTGGAATGCTACCAAACTAACAACATAATAAAGATAAACTAAATTACCCTACAAGTTTTCGTAGAACCTCCTTTGTTTATTGTCTAACTCCGAGGTTCCAACAAGCATAATCAAAGGATATAATTAATCGAAATCAATATAAGCTATACTAAGTAGAACACTATAAAACTTAATTAATGAGCGGAGCGAAATAAGCAAGTTCTAGTTCTTTGTTACAAATTAACCTCTTAGTCATAAGCCAAATCTCACTTGAACTACTCAACAAATATAATCTAATTTCTATATTCCTTCCATGGTGAATAATTCGTGCAAGTGCAACAACTCTAGTCTTCCTTTAATCCCATGCATGCCAATCTCATGAAGGTACCTAAAACAAACAACAAACAACAACAACAACGAGAAGAGTGAGTCCAACGACTCAAGAAATATAATAAGTAATTACAAGAACAACCATAAACATCATCTCACAATTTAACCATCAATCATATAATGAACCATGCTATGCAATATGATCAAAATCTCTTTATCTCTTCTCTTTCGCATTTTACCGTGACGCGGAGTGTGCATCCGTCAATGCACACCCATGCCTCGTACCATCCGGTACAGGGACCAATGCCCATACTCCACAAGTATGGGGACCTTTAGCCCGTCATGACATCAACATGACGGGGACCTCGACGCTTGGTCATCTCGTGACCAAGACTTCAATATATCGGCATGATGCATATATGTGAATGTCCCAATAAATAAAAAACTTGCATTCACCATATTCATGCATCATAACTTCTCATAAACAACTTCAATTGCAGCATAATGCATATATGTGAATGTCTTAATGAATAAAAACTTGCATTCACCATATCCATGCATCATAAATTCTCATAAACAACTTCAATTGCAAAATACCATAAATAGTACCAACATGTCATTATCACAACCAAGATCGCATACACTCATAATACCGATCAAACATCCACAAACCATCATTCATCAACAATCACACTATAAAATTTCAACCATCATTATACTTGCCTTAACCGCGAGAATACGAAGAACGAGCAGAAGGTGCAACCCCTGGAATCCGCTCTCCCCTGAATAATAATTAATAATTACTAACGTAACAGTAACGGGTATTCAGATACAAAATATCAACAACCCCAATTACCCCAACAATTTATCTTAACTAAATTCCCAACTCGCACAAACTCCTCTCCGCTCAGCAAACGGCAAGAACCCTTCTGCAGCAGCGCTGCTTCACAATTCGTATCTTTAAAATAATGATTCAAATATAGTAAACGATACCTCTCTGGAATCATGACTTAAAAACCTACAATTTTCATGTAGCACTCCTATTTTTATTCGGATCAGAACTAGATGTAATTTAATGCCCTAAATAGAAAACTTTCTGATCTGGCAGACTGGGCAGCGAAACCAAATCGCGTCCCCATGACAGTACAGAGGTCTAAAAATCCCGAAAATTACACATCAACTAGAACTCTGAATTATCTACAACTTTCTCAATTACGGCCCTAGCCATAAAAATCATCTACTATTTTTAAAATCCGAATTACAGTCGGACTGTAACAAACTGCCCGCCTGACGGACAGATGTATTCCCGACTCCGTATCTCCCAGATCCCACGACAGAAAAATCCGTAAAAATTACAGCAGACGCATCTAGAAATCTTATACAACTTTCCTTTTGGGAAGACCTGCAGGAAAAATCGTTTTCTAGATCAAAACCTCGCGACAAGGCGCGCTGCGCGAATAGATCTAAAATCAGCCCGCGACTAAACTCTAATCGGGCAATTGATCTATTAACTATCATCATAATCCGTGCCAAGAACCCTAATTAATCCATAAAACAGAGGATTTAGGATGGGAAAAAATTACCTAGAAGAATTTTCCCCAATCTTTTCCTCTCCTTCTTCTCCTTCCTTCTTCTTCCTTCTTCTCCTTCTCCTTCTTTTCCTTCTCCTTCTTCTCCTTCTCCAAGGGCAGCAACTTGTGGGAGGGTGATGGAGGGGAGAGGCTGCGCCAGGGGTGGAGGCAGGGTGTGGTGGCTGCCAAAGGGGTGGGAGAGGGGCCCTAGGGTTAAAGGGGTGGGGGTGCGGTTGGGGGTGGAGGCGTACCCCTTGGGCCCTCGGCCCAAGGGTGGTTGGCCCACCTCCCTGGCAGCCCAACGCTGAATTTAAATATAATTTTTTTGATATATTTTATTCCTTTCCTAATGTTGTACAATTTATATTTTTCCCTTCCCGCGATTTACCGAAAAACCGGCGATTCCGCGATTCATTAAAAACTTTCGCCGTAACAACGTTCGGGATATTACATTCTCCCCACCTAAAAAGGATTCGTCCTCGAATCTCGCTCCTCATACCTCAGACAAGAGAACAGCGAAGAAAAGAGCAATGAAGAAAAGATCCACCAAAAGAAAGAGCATTCCAAGGTTAGAATATCCCAAGGGAACCACAACTACGGGTTCTCACCCGCCTCGATGAACTCGGTCTTACTTCGCACTTGAACTTGAGTTTCCACATCATCTCCGCTCGGATGATTCATCAAAGGGCCTCCACATCAACCCCGACAAGTCCGCGACGCGTGCTTGGTCAACGCTGAGCACTCGCAACTCTTTTGCCGACTCTGAGCGGCCAACATATCCTGCCGATCTCGCGAAACTAACAAGCCAACATCTAATACCATCCTTCTTCTTAAAACTTTTCACTCTATTTAATATAATCGGGATATTACATTGTACCCTTTTTTTAAAGAATTCGACCACAGATTCCACTCACAATATTACTTGAAGCACAATTCAATAACTGAAACAAATGCCACACATTCACAAGAAGAATAAAGCATTCTCTAGCGAGATACCAAAGAAAAACGACCTTCCTTCAAGGTCCACGATCCAAAACAAAGGATTCACATCAAACCATTCACACTCTTCAAATAGACATTCGGAGAATCCACACTGCATAAGCCAAGAGTGATAATCACTCGACAAACCAAAACAATCATTTTCTTTTCCTAACTGGAAAAGAACACACCTCACATCAAACAACTCAATTTGTAGATGATCTCTGCCATAAACACACACAATTAAACAAGAATCAAGATAGCATATTACTGCTCGAAATATTAATAATTTCCCAATACATTCCCTTTGAAAAAAAATTTAACTTCCTTGAACCAAGGATTTTCAAATCATCGCCCCAACACACCAACTCATTTATCTCAAGTTGGCAACTTCGATATTACGCTCAAACTGAGTACATCATCCACACACTTGCAGAGAGACTTTAATGTCTCCACAAAATACATTCTAGCCAAGACCTCGACCAACAGGGTTACTTTGATAAATAATTTCTAATGCACCACATCATTGTTTTCTCCCTCAATCATTTCACCACAATCATTTGGAGGTAATCAACTTGAAATTCTTAGCACGCTTCCTCATTTGCTACACACAATGGATACTATCGAGGTGCATCACACTATTAAGAATCCATTTGCTCCACTACTCCTACACCACGATATTAGCCTCCAAAGTTCTAGCATAAATCACCAAACCAAAATTTCCCATCTCAGGGCTCCTATACTTGTACTTCGATATAATTGATACAAAGACTCTCGAATTTGGTGACTAAATTTTTTTTTTCACTCAATCATTAACAACTATATAAAAACATATTCTCAATCTGATTATCTGTAGGAAGATTCTAACTCCTGGAGGGTTATTCACTGAGACCAAGTCATACATGACAATAATTTTCAACAATTCCTATTATCCCAATAATTCCCATAACGACTAGTCTTCTTCACAATTATAATCTCACTACTAAGCCCTCCTAATCATACTGCTAACCCTTACAAAGTACTCAATCATGATACTCCACTAAAATTGATCAAGATTCTCATACTTTCAATAATTCTAATGTTCCATCAAAATGAACAAAGTATTCCTGAACCACATTTTACTAGTTGCAACCATGTAACCAATTAACTCCAAAGACATCTTCTTTAAATCAAATTCTCACCGAGAATTATTTGACAACCAATTTTATCACTCCAAGAATATCAAACAACTTGACACCCACCATCTCACCCAAACCTATCACACCAACCAGTTACCAAACATATACTAAAAGGGCTTGCAACCCAAATCGGTCACCCCTTTCTTAGGAGAGATAAAGAAGTAAATCTCAGCACAAGGGAAAATGCTACCAACCGCAATAGACACCAGACCAAGAGAAGTAGCAATGATCTTGGAAAACAAAACATAAGATCACAGTTGAAGGCACATGCCCCTCAAGAAGAGAAATATCCAATATCAACCAATAAGAATTCAACATTGTCAATTTTAAACTCAAGAAACTCTTATGCGGTGAAAATAAGAAGTCAAGTACACCTCTAAAAGTTACAAATCTTGACTCCACTCCCAAATACTTTTACCACAATCTTCCCTTTAACAAGAAGAACAAATTTCTTCGTTTACTGTGTTACCTTGACAATCCCAATGAAAGAGACTTAAAGACCACAACTCATAAATCTTTTAAGAACTCATAAAACTTCTCAACGCGTTAGTTTGCTCAAAACAATTTCAGCTACCAGCTAAGTCATGAGGTCTAAAAGGTTGCGTACACAAATATCAAAACTTTTGATTTAGATATCATCATGGAAATTGTCAAATCATTTTATTTATAGAACATTCAACATTATCAATAAAACCACATATTGACAATCATACTAACATTAAAATAATACACTCCTAACAAGAATCTTCATATCCTCCTATCCCTTTATAACTTTTCCAAATGGAACATATTAATTCACTTCATCATATTTCTATTATCTAAACAAGATTGCAACTACTTGATCTAGGAAGGGCCGAGTGCACAAGCCACCGTATTAAAACAAAGCTCTTAATCAAGATGATACTAGAACATGACAATCTCACAAAACGGTTATGAGCATAGATTCACCATTCCATCTTATGTTCAACAATTAGAACGGAACATCTTCAAACTTTAATAATATAAGCTCTATAAGACAAGGTTTTACAAATCAATACATCAATCTTTCTATATTTCTTTACACATATTTCAATAATTTAGCATGGTGAAAGATAGATGATCCTAGCAGCTGTACATACTCATATAGTATCTAAATAAATGACATATTAAAGGTTAATATTACCAGGCCAATATTCGAACACCTCCTTACTTAATCATTCCAAATGATCAGATTAATTACTAAAGACCAAGATAATTCAATTTATCCAACATGGTAGGAATTCAAACAATCATAATAATCATTCTAATCCTTTTTGCACACTCCTCAATAACTCCATGAGTTACTATCATGAGTAGACAAATTCTTAATCATAGTTCTTCTAAAAACTATTACAAGGCACTATCAAATTAAACAACTACACTTCCAAGGATACTAGTAAAAATTAATTATACACTACGCTAACATATCAACTTGATAATTCAAACCTTATGAATTAGTTTATATGATTACCACCTTCCACTTAAGCATATCAAAACAACATAAATGATTTTAACACTCTCTTTCAAAAGAAGAGGAACAATAAACTTCAACGCCAAGATAAAGAAATACATAGATCTAAAGTTTTCACATGTTAACGAATTTGCAACATAAAACTTTCATTAATAAAAATACCAAGCGAACAAATAAAACATATTTTCTCAACATGACAAAACTCCCACGAAGGGACCAACCTTGGAAATCAACAATGTTCCCAAATAGCAAAAGTGTCTCAATAGACTGAAAAACAATATTTGCTTCAAAGAACAGATAGAGACCACATGTAAACCATCGACTGCAATGAACCATCATACCAAAATAAATTCTTCTCCCACCACTGGATAAGAATTGACCAATTCAGCTTAAGGAAGAGAATAAACTCTTCTAAAGAACTCATTCCTAACTTCTGAAATTAAGTTGCCCAAGGAAAGATCCCTCACCAATTCAATACCACGAACAGTACCATAACTTGGCCATGCCTATGGCCGCACCACGATCTCTATCCCTCGACATCAACTATCACCACTCATAACAATCATATAGTCAATTTATGGGCACAAAAAGATCATCTCATAACCAGCACAAAGTCAAACATTAGGCACATATTCAATTATGATAATCGACGGAAACGTAGATGCAATGCAAACCCCATTCCCACCTACAGTGCTTAGTGTGTCAAGTTTAATATTTCATCAACCACGGACCTACAGCCCGCTCTGATACCAACTGTAGGACCCCAGCCAAAAGAATGACCTGGAATGCTACCAAACTAACAACATAATAAAGATAAACTAAATTACCCTACAAGTTTTCGGCAGAACCTCCTTTGTTTATTGTCTAACTCCGAGGTTCCAACAAGCATAATCAAAGGATATAATTAATCGAAATCAATATAAGCTATACTAAGTAGAACACTATAAAACTTAATTAATGAGCGGAGCGAAATAAGCAAGTTCTAGTTCTTTGTTACAAATTAACCTCTTAGTCATAAGCCAAATCTCACTTGAACTACTCAACAAATATAATCTAATTTCTATATTCCTTCCATGGTGAATAATTCGTGCAAGTGCAACAACTCTAGTCTTCCTTTAATCCCATGCATGCCAATCTCATGAAGGTACCTAAAACAAACAACAAACAACAACAACAACGAAGAAGAGTGAGTCCAACGACTCAAGAAATATAATAAGTAATTACAAGAACAACCATAAACATCATCTCACAATTTAACCATCAATCATATAATGAACCATGCTATGCAATATGATCAAAAATCTCTTTATCTCTTCTCTTCGCATTTTACCGTGACGCGAGTGTGCATCCGTCAATGCACACCCATGCCCGTACCATCCGGCAGGGACCAATTGCCCATACTCCACAAGTATGGGGACCTTTAGCCCGTCATGACATCAACATGACGGGGACCTCGACGCTTGGTCATCTCGTGACCAAGACTTCAATATATCGGCATGATGCATATATGTGAATGTCCCAATAAATAAAAAACTTGCATTCACCATATTCATGCATCATAACTTCTCATAAACAACTTCAATTGCAGCATAATGCATATATGTGAATGTCTTAATGAATAAAAACTTGCATTCACCATATCCATGCATCATAAATTCTCATAAACAACTTCAATTGCAAAATACCATAAATAGTACCAACATGTCATTATCACAACCAAGATCGCATACACTCATAATACCGATCAAACATCCACAAACCATCATTCATCAACAATCACACTATAAAATTTCAACCATCATTATACTTGCCTTAACCATGAGAATACGAAGAACGAGCGTAAGGTGCAACCCCGAATCCGCTCTCCCTGAATAATAATTAATAATTACTAACGTAACAGTAACGGGTATTCAGATACAAAATATCAACAACCCCAATTACCCCAACAATTTATCTTAACTAAATTCCCAACTCGCACAAACTCCTCTCCGCTCAGCAAAACGGCAAGAACCCTTCTGCAGCAGCGCTGCTTCACAATTTCGTATCTTTAAAAATAATGATTCAAATATAGTAAACGATACCTCTCTGGAATCATGACTTAAAAACCTACAATTTTCATGTAGCACTCCTATTTTTATTCGGATCAGAACTAGATGTAATTTAATGCCCTAAATAGAGAAAACTTTCTGATCTGGCAGACTGGGCAGCGAAACCAAATCGCGTCCCCATGACAGTACAGAGGTCTAAAAATCCCGAAAATTACACATCAACTAGAACTCTGAATTATCTACAACTTTCTCAATTACGGCCCTAGCCATAAAAATCATCTACTATTTTTAAAATCCGAATTACAGTCGGACTGTAACAAACTGCCCGCCTGACGGACAGATGTATTCCCGACTCCGTATCTCCCAGATCCCACGACAGAAAAATCCGTAAAAATAAAAGCAGACGCATCTAGAAATCTTATACAACTTTCCTTTTGGGAAGACCTGCAGGAAAAATCGTTTTCTAGATCAAAACCTCGCGACAAGGCGCTGCTGCGAATAGATCTAAAATCAGCCCGCGACTAAACTCTAATCGGGCAATTGATCTATTAACTATCATCATAATCCGTGCCAAGAACCCTAATTAATCCATAAAACAGAGGATTTAGGATGGGGAAAATTACCTAGAAGAATTTTCCCCAATCTTTTCCTCTCCTTCTTCTCCTTCCTTCTTCTTCCTTCTTCTCCTTCTCCTTCTTTTCCTTCTCCTTCTTCTCCTTCTCCAAGGGCAGCAACTTGTGGGAGGGTGATGGAGGGGAGAGGGCTGCGCCAGGGGTGGAGGCAGGGTGTGGTGGCTGCCAAAGGGGGGAGAGGGGCCCTAGGGTTAAAGGGTGGGGTGCGGTTGGGGGTGGGGCGTACCCCTTGGGCCCTCGGCCCAAGGGTGGTTGGCCCACCTCCCTGGCAGCCCAACGCTGAATTTAAATATAATTTTTTTGATATATTTTATTCCTTTCCTAATGTTGTACAATTTATATTTTTCCCTTCCCGCGATTTACCGAAAAACCGGCGATTCCGCGATTCATTAAAAACTTTCGCCGTAACAACGTTCGGGATATTACAACTAGTTGTAACAAGGGCAAAATAAAGTACTAAGCAAGTAAACTTAGAGCTATTAGAAAGCAAAAGAGAGATGTGCACACTTCGATGTTTTTACCGTGGTATCGGAAACTTGCCGGTTCCCACTAGTCCACGTTGAGGTTAGCTCGAACGAATCGAACTGGCTCCACAAATTAAACCGAAGCACCTCGATCACTAGAGGTAGCTCTTCCCCGCTCCGGGTAGGCGAGCTCCAACCTTCACAAGAAAACCGGGTCTTCTCACAAGCTCCTTTGAGAAGATCACCGATCAAGCTTCTCCCAATCGTCCAGGTGCCGGCGAGCACCAAGAGTAACAAATCACGAGCTTCGCTTGATTGCACACGAGTGCCAAGGATCAAACTAGTGAATGCTATGCATTTTTTGCTCAAACACCTCAAATGAAAGCTCAAGAGTGAAAGTAGGTGTGGAGTGAATGCCCAATGCTCAAGGATGATCAATAGAGTCTCTTACTTCTGTCTATGAGCAGTGGTACGGGTATTTATACCTTCCACCTACCAAAACTAGCCGTTTGGAACAAATTCCAGAAAAATCGAGGCGGGAACTACCACGGCCCGAGGCCGGTAGTACCGCTCCCCTATCTGACGCAGCAGAACGGCTATGTCAGAGCCTCTGCAGTGACCGTTGGACTGTCGGCGCGGTACTACCGACGTTGTAAAGTTCGGTACTAGTACCGCAAAGTCGGCGCGGTACTACCGCTTGAGCCGAGCTCCAAAAGTCACTCTCTGGAAAAAAGGCTCTGGTTCCCCTCCGGAACTACCTGTAGCCGGTAGTACCACTCTGACAGCGGAACTACCGCTCTCTTAAAAACTCAAGGGGCATCCGGAGGGTGTTTTCTAGAGAAAATGGTCCGATCCCCCTCCAGAACTACCTGTGGCCGGTAGTACCACTCTGACAGCGGAACTACCGCTTCCTCAGATTTTGGAAATGCGTCCGGAGGGTGCTCTCTGGAAAAATAGGTTCGCTTGAGGTTCGGTACTTCCGATCGCCGGTAGTTCCGATTTTTCCAGCGGTACTACCGCTCGACGGTAGTACCGACGTTGAAAACTGCGGAACTACCGCACGTCCAGACAGAGCACAGTTTTGGCTTTTAAAACAGATTTTTCAAGAATGCATGATCCTAGTTGATCCATGGACACTTAAGAAATACTATCAAGCTACTTGCCATGATCCCTCTTTATGGTACGATTATTTAACCTATAATCCGGTCTTCCACCATTCTCCTAAGACCGGTAAAATGGAAAAAGGGATCCTATTCTACATATACCTTTATCTTGAGCCATGTTTGATCTTCAACCTTGTCCTTTGGCTTGCATTTGTCAATCACAATCTGGACTTAACCTTTAAACACTCATTAAATAGTTAGTCCCATATTCATATAAACTCATTAATTACCAAAATCATTTTTAGGGGCCTAGATGCCTTCAATCTCCCCCTTTTTGGTAATTGATGACAACACATTTTATATGGAGATTTAATGTTTGAATATACCACTTATTTTGACAAATAGTTGTATATTCTTTTGAGACTTTTTGAAGGAAGGAAATTCTTATTTTGGCAGTTAATGAATTATTTTCCTTTTTAAAGCCAAAGAGAGAGAATACTCCCCCTAAATTTGTGCATGAAATTTTACAAGAGTATAAAATCACATTTTTATCACAATTTTGACAAGATGCACAATAGAGATCATAACAAGAAACGAGTGATAAAAACATTATCAAGAGAAGTAAACAATTGTCATTACAACCAAAAGCATAGATAATCCAAGTTCATTACAATCATCCATAAAACATATAAATAGTGATAGATAGCCCTAATGGCCCTATTTTCCATTCTTCTCCCCCTTTGGCATCAAGTACCAAAAGAAGCTACTCCTGGGGACCGGGAGGAGAAGGGTCGCGACGGCGGCGACGAACATAGCGCATGGGCGATGGAGGCTGAGACAAAGACTGCTCGATGGCTGCAACACGCCCATCTAGGGAATCCATGCGAGAAGAGAGGGAGGCAAACCCCTCGGTCTGAGAGTCTCTCATCTGAAGCAGGGTGGCATAGATCTGAGATAAGGACGCCACATCAGCCTGAGGAACTGCTGTCTCTGCTGCTCTGGCTGCAGGAGCTGCTGGTGCTGCTGCTGAAGATCCTCCTGCTGCTGGATCAGACTGTCGAGCTCTGGAGGCAGTGGGAATGGGAGGCTCAGGTCTCGGCTTATAGGCCTTATGTCTCTTGTTGTAGCTGCCTCTGAACCTGAACTTAGACTCAATGAGGGCAAAAATGTAGGGTCCATAATTAATGCGCTTGATCCTGTCGTTCTTGGAGGAGGCGATCTCCCTTATGATCAAGTCCACCACATCAAATTTCTGACCCCTCATTATGTAATCTATAAGATTCCAGGCGTGTCCTCTAATGGCATCGAAGTTCCCACTCTTGGGAAGGATGGTATGGTTGATAATCCTATTTATGATGCTGGGAATAGGAAGAAGACCAACCAAGGTGCCGGGGACAGATCTCTCATTGAGGTTGTAGAATGAAGAGAAGGCGGAGATCTCGAGAGCTGGCTTGTCATAAACCTTCTCATATGCGCTGACTGCAGTGTCGCCAGCTGATGCAGTCCACTTCGCTGAAAGAGCCTAAAAGTCCCATCATACTTGTCAATGGTGGACAAGTGCTCCCAATCAACCCACTTATGATCAGCGAACTGTCGACTTTCTCCATATAGCTGATCGAAGACTTGCTCCTGAAACTTGGTGTGAAACTTAGGATTGATGGAGTTTGAGGGGAGCTCATACTGGTTTCTGCGACGCAGCTTGATATAATCCTCAGCAGAGATCTTCCTCAAGTCAATCTGAGGATCTTCCCTCTCAGTGAGATCCTCCTCAGACTCTTCCATGGGAGAGCTGTACTGCTGTTCTGGCTCTCCTTCTGAGTCTGAAGGCTCAGCTGGACCCATGCCTCGGTCCTGAGCAGCCTTCTGTGAAGCCTCAGAAGCGACTGGGGCGACAGAAGACTCTCCTGACTGACCGGCAGAGGAGTAAAGTCTCCGAGTCGCTCTCCTAGTAATAGTCATCTAAAAGGAAGAAGATACAGTATTAGAGTCTTACTAGGATGGATCAAATAGAATTGAAAAGAATTTGAAAGAAATTGATGTTCAATCAGGGCAATCAGTAGTACCGCCGTTCTGGGGCCGGTAGTACCGCTCCAGTCGGGCGGTAGTACCGCTTACCTGACCGATTCTAGGGTTAAGCAATGGGTTTGAGATTTTGGTGTTTTCTTGGATTTAATCCATGGAATGGGTGTGCAAACACCTCTAGACACCAAAATACCACATTTACCCTAGTTTTGACCTCAAAGAATCATCCGCATTTTGAAAACCCTAAAAAATCAATCTAGGGTTCAAAGAGACAATAAAAGATGGGGATGATCCAAAATACCTTGAGGGATGGAGGAGGAGATCACTGGGGAAGTCGCAAGGCTCAAAAAATCCAAGGAAAAACCGAGTGGATTTGGAGATCCGAGAGCGGTTTTTGGGGAGTTTTGAGAGGGAGAGAGAGAGAGGAGAGAGGCGGCGGAAGGGAGGCGGAAGAACCGTGCGGCGCGGGGAGAGAGAAAGAGGAGGCCGCAGGGAAATAGGGTTTGACACCTCCCAGAATTTTTAAGTTAAATCCGGTAGTTCCGCCGTGCGGGCGGTAGTTCCGCTCAACGGTAGTATCATTGGAGACTCAAGTAGTACCGATTTTCCGAGACTTGCAGGACTATGAGAGGAAAGGTATAGTATGCAAATGATCCCTAGTTTTTGCACTCAACTAACATCTTTAAGGATCATTATGCATTAAATGTATTAAAATAATAATTTTAAATAATTTTTGCATTCAATCAAATTTGGAAACTTTTTCACAAGAACTGTTTGCACAAGATTGTCCAAGCTACTCCAAAGAAGTATGCATTTACGAGTGCCATAAAATTATGCAATGTTGGAATAATCTAAGACATTTAATTCACTCCTTAATTTGCAAAAATGGCTTTCATCTAAAGGCTTGGTAAAAATGTCCGCTAATTGGTTTTCAGTCCGGATGTGGCTAATGCAAATATCTCCCTTGCCAACATGATCTCTCAAGAAATGGTGACGGATATCTATATGCTTGGTTCTTGAGTGTTGGACCGGATTATTTGAGATTTTACAGACTATCATTATCACACAATAGAGGCACTTTATCAAAATTGATTCCATAGTCCATCAAGGTTTGCCTCATCCATAATAATTGAGCACAACAACTGTAATATCCCGAACGCCGTTACGGTATAAGATTTTAAGTCAATCGCGGAATCGACGGTTTTTCGGTAAATCGCGGGAAAGGAAAAATATAAATTGTAGAACGTTGTAAAATGAATTAAATAAATTAAAATAATTAATTTGTATGTTTTGGGCGGTTCGGAGGGTGGGCCACCGTTTTGGGCGGTCACTCAAATGGGGCCTGTACCCCTCCCAAACCCTAGCACCCCTCTTTATAAACCTCCTCCATTGGCCCCTCCCTCTTTTCCACCCCAAACCAGCCTCCACCACCCTTGGGCCCCCCTCTCCCCTTGCTGCTGCAATGGTGCCAAGGAAGAAAAGAAAGGGAAGAGAGGAAGGAGAAGGAGAAGGAGAAGAAGGAGAAGAAGAAGAAGGAGAGAGAAGAAGAAGAAGGGAAAAATCTTGGGGAAAATTTCTTCATCTAGGTAAATCCATTCCCATCCCAATCCTCTGTTTATTGGTTTTATTAGGGTTCTTGGCTCGATATTCATGGATAGATATTAGATCAATCACCCGATTAGAATTTTGCCGCGGATTGGTTTTAGATCTATTCGCGCAGCGCCGGTTGTCTCTCAGTTTTGGGCTCGAAATTGATTTTTCCTGAGGGTCTCCCCAAAAGGAAAAGTGTAGAGGACGTCCAGATCTAGCTATTTTTTTTTTTCAAGTTTTTTCACCAATGGATCTGGGAGATACGGGGTCGCCAAACTCGCTGATTTGCAGGCGGCCAGATCTGCGCAGCCGACGGTAAACCGTAGTTTAAAATTATAAAACGAATTTTTCTGCAGGTCTTCCCAAAAGGAAAGTTGTATATTACTTCCATATGTACCTCCTGTAGTTTTATCAAAATTTTATACCACGGGATCTAGGAGAAACGGAGACGACAATATCGCTGTCCGGCAGGCGGTCGGGTTGTTATAGTCCGACTGTAATCCGGGGTTTAAAATAGTAGATGAATTTTCTGGCCTTGGCCGTAGTTGGGAAAATTGTAGATAATTTAGAGATCTAGCTTCTGTGTAAATTTGGTAATTTTTAGACCTCTGTGCTGTCGGGGCCGCGCATTTGAATGCGGCTGCCCAAATCTGCAGAGCAGAGCATGTCCTCTGTTTTGGGCATTTATTTACTCCTAGCTATGATTAAAATAAAAATAGGTGTTCTCCATGAAAATTGTAGGTTTTAAGTCATGAATCCAGAGAGGTATTATTTTCTATTTTTCGATGTATATATTTAAAGATACAAAATTAAGAAGCAGCGCTGCTGCAGAGACTAAATTGCTGTTTTGTGGAGCGGAGAGGAGTTTTCATGGTTCGGTCTCTAGCGATGTTTTATATTTTTATGTCATGTTTGTATGCTGTGGTTGAGTGCTGAGAGGTGTCTTATGGACAGGTGGTCTTGTCCCTGAGCGCCCTTGACTTTTGTTGTTCGTCGCTTCATCGTATTGAGGCAAGTAAACGTGGCGGTGGTTGCTACCGCTTAACCTGTTGTTCATAATACATTCAGTTTACATTATTATCGTAATTTGATACAATTGCCATGATTGCATGATATTTTAATTGTGGAATTCTTGCTTAATGTTAATATGTTGATCATGAAATTAGTATGTGGTGGATGTTGATTATGTTGAGAGCATGATAATGCTCCTGCGGATGAATTAATGTGATTAATGGATTTTCATATTATTCAATCATTCATGACATATCATGTCCTTTGTATGTGGATGTCGCCGCTTATAGCCGCGACCGTACCGGTACAGCGTCGTATATTGCCGTGTCGACGCACCTCTTCGCCATGGGAAGCATTCGTATATTGTCGAAATACGATGCATTGCACTTCCCGCCCGGCAAGAGTAATGTGGAGCATAGCATGAGCATTCATATGCATTCATATGCATTGCATTGTGGAATGATCATTTGCATACGTATGCAATATAATGTGGTGAAGTTATTTTGTGGAATGTACAACTTCATAGTTGTAATGTGGAATTGGCTCTTTGTGAGCTATTGATGGAATGAAGGTTGTGGTTGTGATATTGAAATGTGGTTCGTCCCTTGTGTGATTAAGATGGTGTCATGAAACTCTCTTTTCATACTTTCCTTGTTTATAGTAATTGTGGATATGAGAAGTAATATAGTATTGAAGTAAGACATACATATGTTTTATTGCCTTTGATAGTGGTAGTGGTTGTGGATTTGAAATAGTCAGTCATGAATCAATTGTTATTGTTTTACCGTCATTGATAGTGAATTGAGGTCGTGAATATGTACGTTGTTAATTATGGAAGATTAAATGTTGTTGATTAATCTATTGTGGCTTGTGGAGGAATAAATGCTTCTTTTGCATTTAATACAGATAAAATGATTGCATTCATATGCTAATTAAATCTGAAATTTTAGAGGTATTATTCATAGAAGTTTATGGTGGTTTAATAACTTTGAACATAAATTGTAATTGTGGATGTATGGAATTATAATGATGATGTTTAAATTGCTTGTAGTTTGAATAACTTGTTAAACAGTTTACTTGCTGAGATTTTTATCTCACTCTTGCTTCCCCCTCCTTACAGGTGGACTTTGAGCATGCATTGGGAAGGGTAGAGCGGCACCGCACTGATGCACTTGTATTATAATCTTAATGCTGAAATAAAGTTGAAAGAATTCTAGTCATTTGCTTAGTTATCATATTGATGTATGTTTCACCTTTTTAACGTTGAACACGGAATTGTTCCTTTGGTTATTATTGTTAAGTTGATTATGAATATTACATTGTTCTCATTATTATGTTATTTATTAGTTGTTTACGCTTCGCTTATACTATCTTGCGTAATCTTGTTGCTAGTTTGTTTTATTTATAAATTGACTAGTCAGAGTAGTATTAGTGGCATTCCGTGGCATTGTGGGTCCTGGGTGTTACATTGGTATCGAGCGGGCTTTAGGTCCGTGGTAATTAAACTATTAAATTTACACACTTGCACAAGAGGATGGGATGGGTCAAGCATTGCATTTATGCTTTTGACATGTTGCATTAATGATTTATGTTGAGATGATCTTGTATGATTATGATTTGCTCCTATGACTGTTACGAGTGAGAATTGTTAATGATAATATGTAGAGATTGTTTTGCTGCCTTGGCATTTGCCAGGTCATACCACTATTTGTAGCATGGGGATTAGCGATGAAGTTACCTCAGGTAACTTAATTGCAGATGTTGTGAGTGAGTTTCTTTAGAAACATTGTTATCTTCCTTAAGTGGATTCGGCCGATTCTTAGCTTATTGCGTTAATGAATTTCTTTTGAGTTTGTGATTCTTGCGTTGAGGGTATGCAATTGGTCTCACTGCTCCTTGAAGCGCTTATTGTTTCTTTCCGGACTAATGAGATACTTTTGCTACACGTGCTTATTGTTGGCTTGTAAGGTTAGTTCCTTCGTGGGAGTTTGTCTTGTTGTGAATCATGGCTTATTGGTTCGCTTGGTATTTTCTTTTATAAATGCCAGTTTTGAGTTGCAAAACTCGTTAATGTGTTAAAGCCTTGGATTTACGTATTTCTTTGAGATTATCTCGAGTGTTGAAGTTTAATTCCTTTCCTTTCTAAAAGAAGGTGTTAAAACCCTTTGTGATGTTTTGCTATGCTTAAGTGAAGGTGGTAATCATATAAAATAATTCTTAAGGTATGAATTATCATGTTGAGATGTTAGCGTGGTGCATAATTAATTTTAACTAGCATCCTTGGAAGTGTAGATGATTAATTTGATTTTACCTTGTAATAGTTTCTAGAAGAATTGTGATCTAGAATTTGTCTATATATGTTTGGAACTCATGGAGTTATTGAGGTTGTGCAAAAGAACTAGAATGATTATTATGATTATTTAAATTTCTATCATGTTGGATAAATTGAATTATTTTTGTCTTTAGTAAATAATCTGACCGTGTGAAAATTAGTAAGTAAGGATATGTTCGAATATTGCCTTGATAATATTGACCTTTAACCTATCATTTATTTAGATACTTTATGAACATGTTCAATTGCTAGATTCATATATCTTTCACCATGCTAAACTGTTGAAATATGTATAAAGAAATAGATGAAGGGTGATGTATAAATTGTAGAATCTTGTCTTGCAAATCTGGTATTATTGAAGATTAAAATTATTTCGTTCTAATTTCGAACGTAAGGAGAAATATTGAATCTATGTTCATGTTTGTTTTATGATTGTAAATAGAGCTAGATCATGAATGTTGTTATGATAAAATAATAATCAACTATTGCTAGTAATGACTAGAGTACAATCAATTTGTGCTAAATTAGAGTTGAGCATCAATAAGAATTGAATATATGAAATTTAATGAGAGATTTATACTAGCATGTTTTGTGAGATTGCCATATTCTAGCATCATCTTGTTTAAGAGCTTTGCTTTAATATGGTGGCTTATGCACTAGGATTTCCTAGATTAAATAGTCGCAATCTTATCTAGATAATAGAAACATGATGAAGTGATTTCTTGTGTTTCTTTTGGAAAAGTTTATGACATGATTAGTGGTTATGATGATGCTAGTTAAGAATGTATTATTCGATGTTAGCATGATGGTCGTATGTGGTTGTGTTGATAATGTTGAATGTTCTTTAAATAAAAGAATTTGATAACTTCCATGATACTATTTAAGTTAAAAGATTTGAGATTTGCGTGTGCGATCTTTTGATCTCGACTTATGTCGCAATGAAATTGTTTGAGCAAAAGCCTTTTATTAGTTCTTAAGGGATTATTGTGTTGCGTCTTCAATTCTCTTTGTTGGAATTGTCGAGGTGATACCGTAATCAAAGAAGGTTGTTCTCTTTGTTAAAAGAAAAGTTTGGGTAAAAGTATTGGAGGTTGAAGTCAAGTTGTGCGTTTCTTTTTGAGATGTATTTGACTTCTTATTCTCGCCAAGATAAGAGTTACTTGAGCTCAAATGGCAATATTTTCGCGATAAGAGCTTCTTGAGCTCGAATGGCCTTCTATATTCGTATTTGGTTGAGATTTGATGTTTTCTTCTTGAGGAGGCATGTGCCTTCAGTTGTGATCTTATCTTTTGTTGTCCAAGATTTTATTGCTTCTTCTTTTGGTCTTTTGTTTATTGCGGATGGTAACATTTTCCTTTGTGCTGGAATTTACTTCTTTTGCCTCTCAAGAAAGGGGTATTTGATTTGGGATTGCAAAGTCTTTTAAGATGTGTATGGCATCTAGTTGGTGTGTTGGGCGATGATTTGGAAATCCTTGGTTCAAGGAAGTTAATCTTCCAAAGGGAATGGATTGGGAAATTAATAATATCTCGAGCAATAATATGCTCACTTGATTCTTATTTAAACTGTGTGTTTATGGCGATATCATCGCAAAATTGAGTGTTATTTGTTGAGGTGTATTCTTTCCGCTTTGGAAAAGAAAATGATTGAATTGGTTTGTCGAGTGATTTTCACTCTTGGCTTGTGCAGTGTGGATTCTCCAAATGTTTATTTGGAGAGTGTGAATGATTTTGTTATGAATCCTTTATTTTGGATCATGGTCCTTTGAAGGAAGGTTGTTTGCTAGTGTGTTGCTTGAGAATGCTTTATTCTTCTTGTGGTTGTGTTACTTTTGTAAAAGTAATTGTTTGTGCTTCAAGTAATGTTATGAGTGGAATCGTGGTCGATTCCTTAAAGGGGTACAATGTATTATCCCAATTATAAAAATAGAGGAAAATATTCTAATAAGAAGGATGGTATTAGTTAGTGGCTTGATAATTTTGCGAGAAAGACAGGATCATTGGCGCTTAGAGCCGACAAAAGAGTTGCAGTGCTCGATGTTGACCCACGCAGTCGTGGACTCATCGGAGTTGATGTGGATGCCATATTGACGAATCGGTCCGAGCGGGAGGTGACGTGGAGCTTGAAGTTCAAATACGAAGGAGGACCCGAGTTCCTCGAGGCGGGTGAGAACCCGTAGATGTTGTTCCTTGTGATGTTCTATCCGTGGGATGCTCTATTCTTTGGTTATTTTTTCCTTGATTGTTCTTTATCTCGTGGGTTGAGGAGCGAGATTCGAGGACGAATCCTTTTAAGGTGGGAGAATGTAATATCCCAACGCCGTTCTGGTATAAGATTTTAAGTCAATCGCGGAATCGACGGTTTTTCGGTAAATCGCGGGAAAGGAAAAATATAAATTGTAGAACGTTGTAAAATGAATTAAATAAATTAAAATAATTAATTTGTATGTTTTGGGCGGTTCGGAGGGTGGGCGGCCGTTTTGGGCGGCCGGCCCAAATGGGGCCCGTACCCCTCCCAAACCCTAGCACCCTCTTTATAAACCTCCTCCATTGGCCCCTCCCTCTTTTCCACCCCAAACCAGCCTCCACCACCCTTGGGCGCCCCCTCTCCCCTTGCTGCTGCAATGGTGCCAAGGAAGAAAAGAAAGGGAAGAGAGGAAGGAGAAGGAGAAGGAGAAGAAGGAGAAGAAGAAGAAGGAGAGAGAAGAAGAAGAAGGAAAAATCTTGGGGAAAATTTCTTCATCTAGGTAAATCCATTCCCATCCCAATCCTCTGTTTATTGGTTTTATTAGGGTTCTTGGCTCGATATTCATGGATAGATATTAGATCAATCACCGATTAGAATTTTGCCATGGATTGGTTTTAGATCTATTCGCGCAGCGCCGGTTGTCTCTCAGTTTTGGGCTCGAAATTGATTTTTCCTGAGGGTCTCCCAAAAGGAAAAGTGTAGAGGACGTCCAGATCTAGCTATTTTATTTTTTCAATTTTTTTCACCAATGGATATGGGAGATACGGGGTCGCCAAACTTGCTGATTTGCAGGCGGCCAGATCTGCGCAGCCGACGGTAAACCGTAGTTTAAAATTATAAAACGAATTTTTCTGCAGGTCTTCCCAAAAGGAAAGTTGTATATTACTTCCATATGTACCTCCTGTAGTTTTATCAAAATTTTATACCACGGGATCTAGGAGAAACGGAGACGACAATATCGCTGTCCGGCAGGCGGTCGGGTTGTTATAGTCCGACTGTAATCCGGGGTTTAAAAATAGTAGATGAATTTTCTGGCCTTGGTCGTAGTTGGGAAAATTGTAGATAATTTAGAGATCTAGCTTCTGTGTAAATTTGGTAATTTTTAGACCTCTGTGCTGTCGGGGCCGCGCATTTGAATGCGGCTGCCCAAATCTGCAGAGCAGAGCATGTCCTCTGTTTTGGGCATTTATTTACTCCTAGCTATGATTAAAATAAAAATAGGTGTTCTCCATGAAAATTGTAGGTTTTAAGTCATGAATCCAGAGAGGTATTATTTTCTATTTTTCGATGTATATATTTAAAGATACAAAATTAAGAAGCAGCGCTGCTGCAGAGACTAAATTGCTGTTTTGTGGAGCGGAGAGGAGTTTTCATGGGTTCGGGTCTCTAGCGATGTTTTATATTTTTATGTCATGTTTGTATGCTGTGGTTGAGTGCTGAGAGGTGTCTTATGGACAGGTGGTCTTGTCCCTGAGCGCCCTTGACTTTTGTTGTTCGTCGCTTCATCGTATTGAGGCAAGTAAGCGTGGCGGTGGTTGCTACCGTTTAACCTGTTGTTCATAATACATTCAGTTTACATTATTATCGTAATTTGATACAATTGCCATGATTGCATGATATTTTAATTGTGGAATTCTTGCTTAATGTTAATATGTTGATCATGAAATTAGTATGTGGTGGATGTTGATTATGTTGAGAGCATGATAATGCTCCTTGCGGATGAATTAATGTGATTAATGGATTTTCATATTATTCAATCATTCATGACATATCATGTCCTTTGTATGTGGATGTCGCCGCTTATAGCCGCGACCGTGCAGTCTGACGTCGTATATTGCCGTGTCTGACGCACCTCTTCGCCTCGGGAAGCATTCGTATATTGCGAAATACGATGCATTGCACTTCCTGCCCTGGCAAGAGTAATGTGGAGCATAGCATGAGCATTCATATGCATTCATATGCATTGCATTGTGGAATGATCATTTGCATACGTATGCAATATAATGTGGTGAAGTTATTTTGTGGAATGTACAACTTCATAGTTGTAATGTGGAATTGGCTCTTTGTGAGCTATTGATGGAATGAAGGTTGTGGTTGTGATATTGAAATGTGGTTCGTCCCTTGTGTGATTAAGATGGTGTCATGAAACTCTCTTTCATACTTTCCTTGTTTATAGTAATTGTGGATATGAGAAGTAATATAGTATTGAAGTAAGACATACATATGTTTTATTGCCTTTGATAGTGGTAGTGGTTGTGGATTTGAAATAGTCATCATGAATCAATTGTTATTGTTTTACCGTCATTGATAGTGAATTGAGGTCGTGAATATGTACGTTGTTAATTATGGAAGATTAAATGTTGTTGATTAATCTATTGTGGCTTGTGGAGGAATAAATGCTTCTTTTGCATTTAATACAGGATAAAATGATTGCATTCATATGCTAATTAAATCTGAAATTTTAGAGGTATTATTCATAGAAGTTTATGGTGGTTTAATAACTTTGAACATAAATTGTAATTGTGGATGTATGGAATTATAATGATGATGTTTAAATTGCTTGTAGTTTGAATAACTTGTTAAGCAGTTTACTTGTCGAGATTTTTATCTCACTCTTGCTTCCCCTCCTTACAGGTGGACTTTGAGCATGCATTGGGAAGGGTAGAGCGGCACCGCATCGATGCACTTGTATTATAATCTTAATGCTGAAATAAAGTTGAAAGAATTCTAGTCATTTGCTTAGTTATCATATTGATGTATGTTTCACCTTTTTAACGTTGAACACGGAATTGTTCCTTTGGTTATTATTGTTAAGTTGATTATGAATATTACATTGTTCTCATTATTATGTTATTTATTAGTTGTTTACGCTTCGCTTATACTATCTTGCGTAATCTTGTTGCTAGTTTGTTTTATTTATAAATTGACTAGTCAGAGTAGTATTAGTGGCATTCCAGGGCATTGTGGGTCCTGGGGTGTTACAACAACTTCCGGCGGAAACATATTCGGCTTCGGCGGTTGAAAGTGCTACGGAGTTTTGTTTCTTTGAGGACCAAGAAACTAAGGATCTTCCTAAGAATTGACAACATCCCGAGGTGCTTTTTCTATCCACTTTGCAACCCGCATAATCGGAATCCGAATATCCAATTAATTCAAATTTAGCACCTTTAGGATACCAAAGCCCTATGTTATAGGAATGTTTTAAATATCTCAAAATCTTTTTTACGGCCTTTAAATGACATTCTTTTGGAGAAGCTTGAAACCTAGCACACATACAAACACTAAACATGATATCGGGCCTAGATGCGGTAAGATAGAGCAAACTACCAATCATAGATCTATAAAGCTTAGTATCTACCAACTTACCTCCTTCGTCGAGGTCTAAATGCCCATTTGTTGCCATTGGTGTTTTGATAGGTTTCGCTTCTTCCATCCCAAACTTCTTGAATAAGTCTTTTACATACTTTGTTTGGCTTATGAAAGTCCCATCCTTGAATTGCTTGATTTGTAGTCCAAGGAAAAAGCTTAGTTCACCAATCATTGACATTTCAAATTCCCTAGACATCATATCACCAAATTCTTTGCAAAAGTCTTGATTAGTAGAACCAAATATAATATCATCAACATATATTTGACAAACAAAGAAATCATCATTGATAATTTTTGTGAATAGAGTGGTATCTACTTTTCCAATTTTAAATCCTTTTGAAACAAGAAAATCTCGAAGGCGCTCATACCATGCTCTAGGAGCTTGTTTTAAACCATATAGCGCCTTAGAGAGCTTATATACATGATTAGGATATTTTAAATCTTCGAACCCCGGAGGTTGTTCAACATAGACAAGTTCGGAGATAGTTCCATTTAAAAAGGCACTTTTAACATCTATTTGAAATAATTTAATATCAAAGCTAGATGCAAAGGCTAATAAAATTCTTATTGACTCAAGTCTAGCTACGGGTGCAAAGGTTTCATCATAATCTAAACCCTCAACTTGAGTGTAGCCTTGAGCAACTAACCTTGCTTTATTTCTTACCACAAGTCCGTTCTCGTCTTGTTTGTTTCGAAAGACCCATTTTGTACCAATCACATTTTGCTCCTTGGGCCTTTCCACCAATGTCCATACATCATTTTTGGAGAAGTTGTTTAGCTCTTCATGCATGGCATTTATCTAATCCGGATCATCTAGAGCTGCTTCTACAAACTTTGGCTCAAGAGAAGATACAGACGAGAAATGTTCACAAAAGAAGCTACTCTAGAGCGAGTTTGAACACCCTTAATCACATCACCCAATATTTGATCTATTGGATGATCTTTTGCAATTGCATTATGGATTTTGAATGGTTGTTGTTGATCTTTTGCTTCATCATCTATTACTTGTATATCGTTTGAAGTTGAAGAGGTAGGATGTTCAACTTGTCTTGATGAGGTGGGTGATGTAGTATCTTCCTTTGGCTTGATGTCGCTAATTTGCATGTTTTCCATAGCTTTGCGTAAACCTTCTTCTCCTACATCATCCAAATTATCTTGCTCTTCTTGAGAGCCATTAGTTTCATCAAATTGCACATCACAAGATTCTTCAACTAAACCCGAATTTTTATTGAAAACTCTATAAGCTTTGCTATTTGAAGAGTATCCTAATAAAAATCCTTCATCACATCGACTTTGAAATTTAGAGAGCCGAACACCTTTTCTCAAGATGTAGCATTTGCACCCAAATACTCTAAAGTAGGAGATGTTCGGTTTTCTCCCAATGAGAAGTTCATAGGAAGTCTTTTTCACAAGACGATGCAAATAAAGGCGATTTATGGCATGACAAGCGGTGTTAATAGCTTCCGCCCAAAATCTATCGGAAGTATTATATTCATCAAGCATTGTCCTAGCCATTTCAATTAATGTTCGATTTTCCTTTCTACAACTCTATTTTGTTCGGAGTGTAGGTTGTGGAAAGTTCATGCTTTATTCAAGTTCATCACAAAATCTTCAATTTTAGTGTTTTTGAACTCGGAACCGTTGTCACTTCTAATTTTCTTTATTTTAAAATCAAATTCATTTTGGGCTCTTTTTGAGAAACTCTTGAAAATTCCGGAGGTTTCGCCTTTGTCATTTAAGAAGAACACCCATGTATATCTAGAGTGGTCATCTACAATGACTAAACAATAACTATTTCCTCCGATACTCTTATAGGTTGTTGGCCCAAACAAATCCATATGTAAGAGTTCCAATGGCCTAGATGTTGACATAATACTTTTGGAAGGATGAGAGTTTGCAACTTGCTTCCCGGCTTGGCAAGCACTACAAAGTCTATTTTTCTCAAACTTCACATCTTTCAAGCCAACAACTAAGTCATGTTTGAAAAACTTTTTAAGTTGAACCATACCCACATGACCTAACCTTCTATGCCATAACCAACACAAAGATGTTTTTGCAATTAAACAAGTTTTTAAGCAAGACTCATTAGAAGTGAAATCCACTAAATAAAGATTTTCAAATCTAAAACCTTTGAAAACAATCTCCTTTTCATTTTCTTTTGAAATAATGACATTTTCTTTAGAGAAGGAACAAGTTAAGCCTAAATCACATAATTGAGCAATGGATAGCAAATTAAAATTTAATGTTTCTACTAAAGATACATTGGAAATGAAAAGGTCATTTGAGATAGCAATTTTACCCAAACCAAGTACCTTTCCTTTGCTATTGTGCCCAAAGGTGATTTTCTCATTGCTCCCGCTCTCAAAGGTGGTGAACATTTTCCGGTCTCCGGTCATGTGTTGGGTGCATCCACTATCCAACACCCAATGCCTTCCACCGGTCTTGTAGTTCACCTACAAAAGAGAATCAAGTTCTTTTAGGTACCCAAATTTGTTTGGGTCCTTGGAGGTTAGTAACCAAGGTTTTGGGCACCCAAATGGATTTCCTTTTAGCACCCAAAATCGAGGTGCCAATAAAGTGAGCAATAATGTTTCCATTTTCAGATTTTCTAAGCATATAACATGAGTTATATAAACCAATGGATTTAATCTTACCCTTAGAACAATTATGAGACTCATGTCCCAAATCTCGGCATTTTGTACAATACTTACCATTTTCTTTTACAAACCTTGTGGACTTGTATACCGATTTCTTACCTTTCTTGGGAATGTACCCAAGTCCTTCTTTGTTGAATGAGCATCTTTGATCGCTTAATAGTTTATCAAGGGTAGCTTTTCCTTTGTATGCTCTCTCCAAGCTTTTGTTCAATTTTAACACTTGTTCTTTCAAATCTTTGTTTTCATGAACAAGTAAATCATCATGGACAAAAGATAGAGCATTTCTAGAATCAATATTAGAAGAGCATGGCATGGCAAGAAGTTCATCACATGATGTAGATATGCTAGATTTAGATATTTTTACACTTGACATTTCATTTATAATATCACAAGTTATTCCAATGCTAGTGCAAGATTTTTCATGGATAAGCAAATCATGAGCTTCCTTTAGCTTCTTATAAGATTCTTGTAGAGATGTATGTTCCCTCTTCAAGATCTTAAATTTTGATTTCTCTTTTCCAAGAAATTCATTTAGTTCAACAAGCATATCCATAAGATCATCATATGAAGGCTCATCATCATCAAAGAATTTTACCTTATCTCCTTTTGCCATGAGGCAAGTTGGAGTAGAGAATAGTGATGGAGCCTCCTTGATTGCAATTCCGACAAGCCCCTTCTTCTTGGAGGACTCATCCTCATTTGTGTCGAGTCGAATACTCCTCTTGAATCCCACTCTCCAATGTGGGCTTCATTTTGCCATCTTTATGAAGCTTCTTGAAAAGCTTCTTCTTGCCGTAGCTCTTCTTGTTTGATGACTTCTCTTTGTCATCTTTCTTGTTGGGGCAATTTGAGGCAATGTGCCCTTTCTCATCACATTTATAGCAACGAATGTTGCTATATCGCTTGTTGGAGTAGGAGTGCCCCTTCTTTGCCTTGTCATAGTTTGCGCTTCGGTTTGAGCGCCTTCTCATGAACTTGTTCATCCTTCTTACTAGAAGAGCAAGTTCTTCTTCGGAATTTTCCTCATCATCTTCGGATTCTTCACTTACCACCGCTTTGGCTTTGAAGGCGGTGATCTTTTGCCTTTGAAGAGGATTGCTCCAAGAGCTCCTCCTTATCCTTCTTGTATAACTCATTTGTGATGAGGTTGCCCAATAGTTGTGTTGGAGTCATTCTTGCTAACTCCGGTGAGTTGAGGAAGAGTGTCACCAACATCTCGTATTTCTCCGGCAAAGCCCTAAGCATCTTTCTCACAATATCAAGATCGGAAAGGTTAGTACCAAGGCCTTTGAGCTCATTCACAATGTTGTTGAGTCGTGTGTACATCTCATTGATGTCCTCATGAGGTAACATTGTGAATGTCTCATATTTAATCCTAAGCCGATGCAATTTTGCTTCTTTAACCGTGGATGTCCCTTCATGGATTTCGGAAAGGGTTGTCCAAATAGTGTGAGCCGTTTCAAGATTACTCACCCTATTGAACTCATCCGCGTTTAAAGCTCCAAAAATAGCATTCATTGCTTGGGCATCTAAATGAGCATTTCGCCCGTCTTGATCCGTTGGATTCAATGGATCAAGCGCCATGACGTAACCCTCATTTACGATTTTCCAAATGCTTGGACTCATGGCCTTTAAATAAATTGACATTCTAATTTTCCAATAAGCATAATTTGATCTATCAAAGAAAGGTGCCTTGCCTATAGCAAATCCCTCGCTAGCCATCCTTTTCTCTCTAGATGGTTAAGTCTAAAAATGAGAGACCAAGCTCTGATACCACTTGTAGGATCAAGGATACCGACTAGAGGGGGTGAATAGGCGGTTTTTAAATTTTCTTTTCAACTAGTTTAAATTCTTTAATTCTAAGAACAAGAATGAAAGACAATTTAAGCCTACACGATACTAGTCAAGCAACTAACAGTACTAGTTCTAACAAGGGCAAAATAAAGTACTAAGCAAGTAAACTTAGAGCTATTAGAAAGCAAAAGAGAGATGTGCACACTTGATGTTTTACCGTGGTATCGAAACTTGCGGTTCCCACTAGTCCACGTTGAGGTTAGCTCGAGCGAATCGAACCGGCTCCACAAATTAAGCAAGCACCTCGATCACTAGAGGTAGCTCTTCCCGCTCCGGTAGGCGAGCTCCAACCTTCACAAGAAAACCGGGTCTTCTCACAAGCTCCTTTGAGAAGATCACCGATCAAGCTTCTCCCAATCGTCCAGGTGCCGGCAAGCACCAAGAGTAACAAATCACGAGCTTCGCTTGATTGCACACGAGTGCCAAGGATCAAATTAGTGAATGCTATGCACTTTTTGCTCAAACACCTCAAATGAATGTTCAAGAGTGAAAGTAGGTGTGGAGTGAATGCCCAATGCTCAAGGATGATCAATAGAGTCTCTTACTTACGTCTATGAGCGTTGGTACGGTATTTATACCTTCCACCTACCAAAACTAGCCGTTTGGAACAAATTCCGAAAAATCGTAGGCGGCGGAACTACCACGGCCCGAGGCCTGTAGTACCGCTCCCTATCTCGACGCAGCAGAACGGCTATGTCAGAGCCTCTGCAGTGACCGTTGGACCGTCGGCGCGGTACTACCGACGTTGTAAAGTCCGGTACTACCGTTCACCGGTAGTACCGCAAAGTCGGCGCGGTACTACCGCTTGAGCCGAGCTCCAAAAGTCACTCTCTGGAAAAAAGGCTCCGGTTCCCCTCCGGAACTACCTGTAGCCGGTAGTACCGCTCTGACAGCGGAACTACCGCTCTCTTAAAAACTCAAAGGGCATCCGGAGGTGTTTTCGGAGAAAGGGTCCGATCCTCCGGAACTACACGTGGCGGTAGTACCGCTCGGCAATGAACTACCGCTTCCTCGATTTTGGAAATGCGTCCGGAGGGTGCTCTCGGAAAAATAGGTCCGCTTGAGGTTCGGTACTTCGATCGCGGTAGTTCCAATTTTTCCAGTAGTACTACCGCTCGACGCATACCGACGTTGAAAATCGCGAACTCATCAGCGTCCGACGAGCCGCTTTGGCTTTTAAAACAGATTTTTCAAGAATGCATGATCCTAGTTGATCCATGGACACTTAAGAAATGCTATCAAGCTACTTGCCATGATCCCTCTTTATGGTACGATTATTTAACCTATAATCCGGTCTTCCACCATTCTCCTAAGACCGGTAAAATGGAAAAAGGATCCTATTCTACATATACCTTTATCTTGAGCCATGTTTGATCTTCAACCTTGTCCTTTGGCTTGCATTTGTCAATCACAATCTGGACTTAACCTTTAAACACTCATTAAATAGTTAGTCCCATATTCATATAAACTCATTAATTACCAAAATCATTTTTAGGGGCCTAGATGCTTTCACACGCGGGAGGCGACGGCTGCAGCCGAGCGGGAGCGAGGCTCGGCGGCTCGGCTCGCCCGGCCGGCATGACGCGCGGGCGCGGATGTCATGGAGTACCGAGGCGGCGGCGGCGAGCTCGGGGCCGAGGTAGCCATACGGGCGACCGTGGCTCGGGTGAGTGGCGGCGGCGGCACGGGCGAGTTGCGCGGCGGATGGGAGATCGGGCGCGGATGCGGGTGCGGAAGCCGAGGGCGCCGGCGGCCGCGCGATTGCGGTCGGCGGTGGCGGCGCGCCTCGGCGGGAGGAGCCGCTTGGCGGCGGCGGCCATGGCGGGCGGTTCGGCGCAATCGAGACCGGCGGCGTCACGGGCTCCTCGGCGGCAAAGACGCATGCGGGCTCGGCTGCGTTCGAGCTCCACGGCCGGCGACACGCATCGCGGCGCTGGGCTCCACGGCCGATCGCCGGCCGGCGGCCGACGCATGTAGGCGCAACTGTGGGTCTCGTGCAAGAGGGCGGCGGCCGAGCGGCTTCATGGTGGTGAACCGGTGGCGGTCGGCGGCGCCGCCATGCGAGGCGATGGGCGGTGATGGATCGGTGGTGGGCCTCGGCGGCCAGCCGCCGCTTTTTTTCTCTGTGTTGCCGTGCCGTGCAGAGCAAAAAAAAACAAAAAAACGTTGCCAATTTTTCCATACAATGATCATGCAGGATCAAACAAAACCATACAAAAAAATTCGTTTCAATCTACGATGCAATCAACATCTACCCCGTTTCGCAATCTACCGATCGGTATTGTGCCGGCGATTTCAGATCTGCTCGTGGTAGATTTGGGGCGGATTTGCATCGTTCTAATCCACAGTGCAATCAACATCTACCATGTTTCACAATCTACCAATCGGCATTGTGCCGACGACTTCAGGTCTGCTCACGGTAGATTAGGGCGGATTTGCACCGTAGAAAATCAATCTAGAATGCCAAAAGAAAATACATATTCAAAAGCGATCTAGAAAATTCAATCTGTGCTTCGATGATTACCTTCGTTCACCGGAGCGAATTCGTGCTGATAACGTATTGAGAAACCGACGCTGGCGACCAGTCTGATCGGGTTCTCTGCTTAGAACAAGAATGAATCAATCACAGAAGAATAGATTGAACACACAGAGAGATAGAGAGAACTCCTGGTCTTTCTTTATTGCTTTGGATCGCGTGTACATAATGAGGATGTATGACTCTCTATTTATAGAATACGGTGGGATATCCAACTATATCAGAACTTTTGGCCGTGGATCCAGCTTCCTAACAGTAATGACTAAATCCATAAGAGACAAGCAATTGAAGGCCACCAGGAAACACAAAAAAATCCGAGTCAGACATCACGTTACACCTCACGAGGTGTAACTGCTCCTCTCAGAACGCATCCAACACAAAAGTCGGAGCATTTCTCCTTTTGCGATAATAAAACTTTTAACCTACAAAAGGTGTCGGTCGTGGTCGTCGTATAAAGAAAAGCAAGAACCTAGTTTGAAATTAGATCACGGTTGGATTTTTTTTTGGCATATCACTTTCTGTTATAGTAATTAACTATTAAATAGTACGTCTTTTCAAGATAAGGTTTACAGATAGATTATAGTAGATAATATACAGGCTAAAATCGTATACGATTATTTCTCCCTACATACTGTCTGTCGTGAACATTCAAAATTAAAAAACTATAACCAAAAGCCAAAGTCACAACTCAAAAAAACTCACCCATGTTACTCTGAACTTCTTTTTTTTTTTAAAAAAAAGGAGCACACTTTACCTCTCTCAACTTATGGCTAATGTCTAAATAACACCCTCAACTATAAAACCATTCGCTTTATACCGCTCTACTATTGAAACCGGATCAAATCACTCCGCTTGCCCTAAATCACAGTAGTTTACAAAATGGTCCCTCTGAAAATAAGAAATAACACAATAGCCCTTAAAGCAATCAGCCGACCGGACCAGCCAGAGCATGCGCCGCTTGTCACTAGAGAGCTCTTCTAGGATCGATCCATCCATCCATGTCGGCGCCATTGACAAGAGGAGGGTGATTGATTAGAACAAGTTCTAATTAGGAGATTGCATGTGATAATTGGGTTAATTAATTAATTAATCAATCGATTAGGACAGGCGATTGTTTTGGTTTGGTAATAAGTAGTGATTTGATTTTCATTAATTTAGTTGGGTTTCTGAGAACCCAACTGAATAGTTGCGTCAAACAAAGGATAATAGAGCTACAAAAAAAATCACATAGGGGCTCCTTCGAGCTTGAGACATAGTAAGAAGCAGTATAGACTTGCTGCCTAGGTCTTTTCTTACGAAATGAATTCTGTCCTCTCCATGATGCCTTATAGACTATATTTATAGTTATAAAAAGATTATTTACACAAACATCTCTTAGAGTCTATAACAGTAAAGACAAACATGTTATTTTCTTAGTATAGCTATTTTGGGTTTGTCACATAATTGCACATATAATCAGAAGCGGAACCAGACTCAGTCTAAGTCCCAGGCTGGACCAGCTCGTTTGGGCTATGGGTTTTTATTTCTAATCTTTCATAATTAAGTCACTATTCTTTATGAGCTTTGGGTTTTAGGTCTTGGGCTATAGTCTTCCTACTCTGAGGCCTATTTCACCCCTGCATATAATATATCTTTGGCATAGTGAGTGGATTGCACCGAGCTCAGAGGCAGAGCACTCGCAACAACATGCTTGAGAAAAAGGAAACAATCCAGTAGCCATATAAAATAGGAAAATTCAACATATACATGTACGGACTGGAAGAGTGATGAAAAAAATCCTAAAGATAAAGAATGTGCATGTTCTACAGAGCAGACACATTAAGATGAGAAAGCATTAATGCACTGACATTACGCATCATAAAGATGTAGCTCTTGAGTCTTGGCTGCGATATATGTAACATCACGCCAAGCAGGTACTTCATTTGCCTTCAATGTCATGTCATACAGACTCACTGCCCCACTGAAGCTTCAGAGCTGATCCACTGGCCCAACCGACAGGCGAGACGAAGGAGAAAAGATGGCTGAAATGTCCTCAGAGTAAACCAAATTCCTGAAAGTAATCAAACCCTGTAGCAACGGGGAATTATTAAAAAACTACGTATTTGTCTTCATCGAGTTTCATGCATGAAAAGTTTGAGCTATTGAGAAAAGTTAGTCGATATACGGATTTTTTTAAATATTTTTTTAAATTACAATAATATATCTTAATTTTTTTATTTTATACTAATAATTCTCTGTCGGTCTACCGTTGAACAATTTAAGCTAGTCGTCTAATGACTGCACACTAAGTATCAAGTCACCCACCGGTTGTACTAGTCGCTCAACTATTAAGCGACTTAACCCTTAGTCGCTTAACGATTTAGTGACTAGACAACTAGGTATTATGTGACTCAATAGTTGCTTTTGCCTAGATGAGTGCATGCTTGATTCCTCCTGCACTACACAGAGCACTGTGGTGTTTCCTAACCTCTTAGTACTAGATGTCTCGCTCTCGCATGGCCAAAATTGACTGAAGCTTCTTTTCCCTTTTGGTTGTTGAAGCACATGAATTGGGTGTGAACTGGTAGTAAAGATTGTGTGGCAAAATTAAGTGTTTTTCGTCAGCACATTAACCCCTAGTCGCCTAATAGTTGACCCCTAGTCACCTAATGGTTGAGTAACTAGCAGCTAAATCACTTAATAATTGGACGACTAGCACTAGTCATTTAACCGGTAGACGATTTAGATATTTGATACGTAACCGTTGGGCAACGAGTCTAAGTCGCTCAAAGGTGGAACAACATGATTATTAGTGTAAAATAAAAACACAGATATATTACTGTAATTTAAAATAAAAATAGATTATTTTTAAAAAAAATTCATCGATATATTCCATCTCTCTCATGTCTAGACTCTACGAGACGCATAGATTAAGGTTACAATTATCTTTTTCCTAAAGTCTTGTTAATCAGGTAGATATACTCATATACTTTAACCGTCTCCCTTTTATGATTTTCTATGTTCTATTTAACCGTCTCCCTTTTATGATTTTCTATGTTCTACGTCTCATGCAGTAGCCGTAGTGTTTGATTAATTAGCTCGGCCGATATGCTTAGGTGACCTATATGGATGTACTGATGATTGACCTGCAAGAGAATGATCACGCATACGTTGTTGCAAGCAGTCAAGCACGACAAAATAGTGCAAGCAGGAAGCAAGGACAGCTTATCTAAGTTAACAATGCTATCTGCCCCGAACTGCTCCCTCGGTGCGCAAATACTCATTACTTTTAAAAAAATATTTTGTTCACAGATACTTACACACTTCACCCGTTCCCAAGGTGAACTTTCACAAAACACCCTGATTAACTCAACCTATTACCATCAACTTTACGACCTTATTTTCTATGCTATGTGATATTAGAGGGTATCTTTGTCCAATTTTATCCAAATCATGACTTCCTTGCATAGTATATATGGCTTGGTCAAAAGTGACATGTATTCGCAGACAGTAAGTATTAAAATAGCTTTTCTAGAGTTGAACAGACCAACTGAATAACTTAGTTTGACAAATCTAAACACGAAGTCGGCGTGCACCTTTTACTAATGTTGAACGGCAACCTTAACAACCCATCAACAGTTAGGGTAAACCAAAGGACTGAAGAGTTGTATAAATGATGTGTTTTTTTTGTTTTTCTTTACTTAGGAAAATACCTACTTAAATATTTCAATGATAAAGACCAATCATAATGAGTTCCAAATGAGAGGTGCTTACAGACTTCCAAATCTTCATGTGTGTTATTTTGCGGATGTAGTTGGACGATCTATATCACAGGTACTAGCATATCTTCAAATTATCTAACAATGATGCAGGTTAGGGCAAGCACAGATAAGAGATTTGGGCGAAATTGAAGTGTTGTACGTCTTTGTTCATGACATGAGATGCTCCTTTTGTTAGGAAACTTTTCGATAAATCCTTACAGAAAAGTAGAAATTACATCCAATAATCCATCTGCTGAGACACTTCGACCAATCAACAGGAAGTTTTCGGCCACTCCCAATAAAAGCAAACCGACCACAGGGGATGACCATATCAAAGGACTATTTGTATGTTGCAGTAGGGTTCAAAAAACCAACGTTCTCGGTCGGTAACCCGATTTATCGGTGGAACCGGTAAAAAAATCAGCCATGTTACTTCTAGGTCTAATGCATTTTTTAGGTTGGTTTAGGACCTTTTAGTGCTAGATTACCAATTATATAAGCTAAATATGCTTCAACTATTGTAATCCTAATTTGTTTTTTTCATTTTTAGTGATTTTTTTGGTTTTTTAAGCAATTTTTCTGGTTACCGGAATGGTTATTAATTTTCAAACCACCCAAATTCAAATTTGATTCACGAATTTTAAACAGGTTTTCCAAGTTTTTGGTAATCGGCTGTAATTCTGTTACTGCATCGTCCGTCGTCGGTCAGGATTCCCTTTGGTTCTAGGTTTTTCAACATTGGTTGCACCTTTTCTCTCTTCCAAATAGTCGCCACTCCTGATAGGTGGAAACCTGAAAAGGTATTAAATATCGAGGAGCATGAGAATCAACTATATACCAAACTAGTCAAATGTTTAAATAAGAGAAGGGGACCTTGGTGGAATTGCCTCACTGCAACAACTTTCCAAGCACTTCACCACTAAATCAGGATTTGGATTAATAAAGAAAGCCACCTGATACATTCAAAAACTTGTGTAAAACATATGTACAATACATCATTTTTACATTTACAGTAACATTAAGCATGCGATTTATTGGCTAAAGCGCTCTTCCTAGATCACTAATGGTGGTTTTTACCTCGAAAAAGAAGACTACACTGGCTTCTTAAAGAGTGAAAGTTTGTAAACACAACTCAATCAATGCTGTCTATTGAAACCCAAAAGTAGGAAATTGTGAATTCAGTAGGTATTGTTGAGGAATCATTGCTGGCGAGTTCAGTCCGATCGATTCTTCTCCTATGCAAATAGACAAATCAATCACAGAAGATAGTAGATTGAAACACAGAGATAGGGGGGAGAACTTATAGTCTTTCTTTATTTCTTTATCTTTCTCATGTATGTACAAAATAGCCAATAGTACTCCCTATTTTTAGCCTAGTGGTGAGGTGCCCACCATTGGCCAAGGCATCAAGCCTAAGCCCAGGTTTTTCAACACTTCCCCTTGGGCACTCATCCGACACATTCATTTCTCATCAAAACTCCATAAAAAAATTCAGTGGAAAAAATTTAGAGAAAGAGTACATGATACATGTTATGCTGTGTTGCACGAATTGCCTCATTAAAAACCTTGGCCGAGAAACTTAAGCAAAACTCGTCAAGGAAAAAAGAGTACAATGTACCTAATTTCATTTAATCTATAGGATTTATTCTTTGGGTACTCGATCTTCGTGATCAAGTTTTAATAACGAGCTTGAGAAACATCTCCCCCTGAATTTGCACTTCTCTAAGTCTCATCATCCCAATTCCTCGTACGCATCTTTCAAAACTAGATGCTAGGAGTGACTTAGTAAATAAATCTGCAAGATTTTCACATGACTTAGTATGCAATACCTTAATTTCGTCCATCTTTTGCAATTCATGAGCATAGAAGAATTTGGGGTTGATATGCTCAATCTTCCCAATCTGATCTTTTCTTACATGCAGCGAGCGATGCGGGCTCTGGATCAAGATCGATGATTGTTGCAATTTTCTTTGCAAAGCAGATATCAACATTGGTTGTTATCCTATTCACGGATTCTCCCATGTACACATAGTTTATAGCTATTTCATCATGAGTTGATTCTTCTTGTGCCTCTACCTGCTCGACGCTCCTTCCAGTTGTGGCGGCAAGTCCCTTTAGTTTTTCAGCTTCGATGTGTGCGCACACATCCATGCTGATTTCTCCCTCCATGGGAATGTTCAAATCCGGTATGCCCTTTTTTGAAGGTGTTATACTGGTGCCAGGTCTCAACTGGCTCCCCTTTTGGTTCTAGGGAACTTCAGTGATTGGTTGTGTCAAATCCTTCTTATCCTTTTTCACTAGGCGTCACCGATTACTTAGGGTTCGAGGGATCGAAGTTCTCATCCTTTTATTCTGAGGCATCTGGACAGAATTAGGGATACTTTCAACTTTATTTGGTATTTCAACCCTCTCTGGTGCAATACGTACATGCACATACAACTTGCTCACGCTCTTCAAATCACTAAAGTGGTCAGACAGTTAGTTTGCTAATACTTGCAAGTCAATAATCTTCTGGACTTCTCTATTTATTTCACTAGTGTACGGGTCATGTGCATTGATTCTCGTGGCTTACCATGTAATTTCTCGACATTTCATCAAGGGGTTGATTTCCTCCCCTAATGTTGGTAACTTATCTTCATCAAATATGCAATCAGCGAAACAGCAGTATTTAAATCTCCTGTCATGGGTTCTAAATACCTGATTATGGATGCTGTCTCATAACCAACGTATATCCTAGTATTTTGGAGAGAACCCATTGCAGTATGCTGTGGAGGTGGTATAGGCATATAAACCTTGCATCCAAACCTTTGAAGATGAGAAATTTTCGGTGCTGACCCTTGCGCTAGTTGCATAGGTGAATGGATGTTGTACGCCGATGGTATAAAGTTGATGAGAGTTGCTGCATGCAGGGCTGTGTGTCCCCAACATGTATCTGGTAAATTACAATTCTGCAAAAGTAGTCAGGCAATAAATTTAATTCTCTTGATTAATGCCTCTGCTAGTCCATTCTGGGTGTGGACATGTGGTATAGAATGCTCAACTGTAATTTTCATTGCCGTGCAATAATCATCAAATGCCTTTGAAGTAAATTCTTTGTTGTTGGCCATTGTGATGGACTTTATGTGATGATCAGGAAAATATTTCTAATGCGAATTATCTGCGAGATCAGCTTTGTGAAAGCATTGTTTCTCGTAGATAATAAACATACGTGCGACCATTTCGAGGAAGCACCGATGAGCACCATGAAATATTTAAATGACCCTAATAGTGGCTGTATGGGACCGCAAATGTCTCCTTAGATGCGTTCTATGAATGCAGGAACTTCATTCTTCACTTTCAGAGTACAAGTTCTAGTAATTAATTTCCCGGTGGCACATGCGGGGCACACAAAATCTTCGTGATTCGAGAAATTCTTTACATTAATATTGTGTTCCTGTGAATTGTTAATTATATTTTTCATCATCCTAAGACGTGGGTTACTTAATCTGTCATGCTAGAGATAGAAGAGTTCAGAGCTTCTAAATGTTGTTTTAAGGGCAGTATAGGCTGTAGGTGCCTTGATGTTTGTGTAGTATAGCCCAGTTTCTAATGAAGTAAGTTTTTCTAATACCCTTTTTCCATTTGCTTCATGCTTCGTAATGAGCATGTCTTCCTTACCATACTCCTCTTCAATCTCAACATGGAAATCAGTAGCATGAATATCCTTAAAATTTAGTGGAATTTCATTCGATTCTGGGTACAATAAGGCTTCTTGAATGACCAAAATTGTGCCCATTATGAGTATAATTGTGGCTCTTCCTGAACATATTACGCAAGCATCGCTACCGGCGATTGTTGCAAGGCTGCTAGTATTCTTACTAATCGACTGAAAGTATTTTGTCTCTTTTAAGATGGTATTCATTGTGCCGTTGTCGGCTAAGCACACTTCCTCCATAGGGCGCTACACACGTTCTAATATAAATATTTTATTAATATGTAGTAGAAGGCAAGCAACACATAAATAAAATATTTCAATATCAGAACATATCATGCCATTATAAACTGAATAAATGAATCAATTATTCAATATCATCCAACCATCACGAGAAAATAAAATAGTTTGAGTACCATCCATGCAAAATCTAACTTATTCCTTCCACACATAAGTAAATGACAATTAAAGTCTAAATGCATTCTGTGCATTAGACTGAATTTGTTAAGAAGTCTTGAGACTTCAGCTGCTATCTTCTCGGGGGTGATATGCTTTTCCAGAGAAATCATATCGACGACAGCTGCAATGTCAAATGGGGGTGCTGCTGCCAGAATGGTTTCAACCTCCATCGACACAGGCAACTGCTTAGAACTCTCCCCCAAAACAGAAGCAAAGTGGGTTTCATGCTGCTCTTTGCCATTCTTCTTCTTCTGAGCTTGGTAGGCATTGATAACATGCTGCGACTATTTACAGATCCGCGACCAGTGCCCCCACTTGCCACACTTGTAGTAGGATTGGTCTTGTTGACTATAGGGCTTGCCATCCCGCTTTGGCTTGCTTGCCTTATTAACACGTGGAGCATCTGACTTGCATTTCTGGGTTGCGGCCTTACCCTTCCTTCCCCTTTTCTTCATTATGGGATTTCACACCTTGTTGCTCCTGGGTCGCTGTGTGACATAGTTCTTGCAGAGAACTTCACCCTGAGCCTCTGCAATCTGCATCATATTAATCAATTCAGCATACTCCTTGTAGCCATCTTGATGATAGTTGCGTGCAGATTGTACTGCATTGGGGTGGAAGGTGGATAGGATCTTCTCAATCTTCTGCTCATATATGACCTGCTTGTCACAAAGTTGAAGATTGGTACAAATTTTGTGCAGAGAAAAATTGTACTCCCCGACCGTTTTGAAATCAGCAAACCTCAGTTAGATCCACTCTTGCTCTGCCTGAGGACGAATGGTGTACTTTAGCTTCTCGAACATTTCTTAAGTGCAGTCCACAAAGCTATCGCGCTCTTCTCTGCCATGTACTCCTTCATGAGAGTGAGACAGAGGTGGTGCCGGAGGAAGTGAAGTGCTTGATCAATTTCCTCAGGGGTGGGTTTGGTATCCTGCGGTGCACCAATCCCAATAGCAGCGCAGAGCTTCTTAGCTCCAAGTACAATCACGACATTAGAAGCCCAAGTCAAGTCGTTTTGTCCATGCTGGGCCAGCTCCAAAAACTCCTGGTTCGTGATGCCTGTTTTCTATACGTGCATGAAAGGAATATATAAGTTTACGGCCGGTAAACATGCATAGATTTACGGCAGGTAAATAAATTTGACAAAGGTACAAAAGATTCTCGTAATGTTCCAGAATTTTCTGTGCATTTTCTATAAATTTTACCGTTAATTTCGGTGATTAAAGGCAATTTAAATAATCACGATTAATCAAAATAGTAAACAAATACATAAAATATAGAAAATAATAATGACGGTGCTAACCATGTTTCAAATGCTAAAAAAATTCAAAATTTGAATTCCCGAGGCACTTTTTACGGATTCAGTAATTTTCAAAATTCAAACTTTTTACAGATTGAAAATTTAAAATTTTCAGTGAATTCTACAATTTTCGAGGGCCTATACGTAAATTTTCAATTTAGAAGAAATTTTTGCGTAATTTTCTGATTTTTCGATGGCCTTTTTTGCAAAATGCAGGACCCGTCTGAAAATTCTGAGGGCCCCCCATACGGGCCGAGCCTCTAGCCCATTTTCTTCCGGCCCATTGCTGGCCGGCTCAAAATGGGACGGAGGGGTAGGGTTTCCCCTACCCCAGCTGTTCTCGTGGCGACGACGACCTGAGCGGTTGCTCGGGCGGGGCGCGAGGCGAAGGCGGTTGCTCCCGGCCGAGGCGCATCCGTACCGACCTGTTCATGCGGTAGCAATGGCGGTCGGGAGCTTCGCCGTGCAGGCCGAGGCTCGGGAGCGGCGTCGCGGATGGCGGCGCGTGGCGCATGCGGCGTTAGGGGCCGCGGCGTGTGGGTCGTGCGAGCGTGCGTGCGGGCAGCAGCGCGCCAGTAGCCGAGGCGTCGATCCGGTCGGCAATGTAGGGCGGCAAAGGTTTGGGGCCGGCAGTAGCGGTGCAGAGCCGTGGCGTCGATCGGGTGGCCGTCAGGCGGGCGGCGGCGCAGAGACGCAGCAGAGAGACGAAGCGGTGGCGCGGGACCGAGGCGCCCTCCCGCCAGTGGCGGTGGCCCATGCGAACATGGCGCATGGAGAGGCCGGCGATCGGCGGCGGCCGGTGGCGCTCACGCACGCGACGGCCCGTGTGGGGACAATGGTGTGGGGGAGGCCGGCGGTGGCCCAGCCAGTGCAGTACAAGGCGGCCGACAGGGCCGCCGTGCAGTGATTTTACCTTTTTCCTTTTTTCAATCTTCAATGCAATTATCATCTACTTTTTCATGTAATCTACTGATCGACATTGTGCCGGCGATTTCAAGTCTGTTCACGGTAGGTTAAAGCGGATTTGCACCGTAGAAAATAATCTAGAAAGCAAAATATGTGGAATTTAAAGCGATCTAGATGTCGACAATTCAATCTACTAATGCTTTGATGATTATCTTCGATTCACGTGAGCGATTCGTCCGATAACATGTTGAGGAACCGTCCTTGGCGAGTCTAGTCCGATCGATTCCTCTCCTATACAAATAGACAGATCAATCACAGAAGACGCAAATAGTATATTGAAACACAGAGATAGAGGGGAGAACTCCTGATCTTTCTTTATTGTTTTCTCTTTCTTATGCATGTATAAAATAGCCAATAGCACTTTCTATTTATAACGTAGCGGTGAGGTGCCTACCATAGACTAAGACTTCAAGCCTTAAGTCCAGGTTTCCCAACAGGTTTTATACTCACAAATTATCTCACTTTACCCACGTAGACAACACGATGCACAACACTTACGATGGCTTGTCCACAGATATAGAATGGATCAACAAAGATAAAAAATGATGTACCTGAAAACACAATTCGTCCACCATTCTAGCAAATCGCCAATGTTTAAAATAAGGGCCCTGCAAGTACAACAATACATCAGAAATGGTAAGGTTAGGAATTATTTGAATAGCATGGCAAAAAGAGGTCAACCAAGTCAACAGAACAAAGCAGCAGGTAAAGATAAAAATAGACGCTTATAGTTTCTAAAATGCAACCACTGTTAAGGGCACAAGACCACTAAATTTGATATTTCTATTAATGAAAGTCTCGAAAGAAGTATTTACCTATCAATGTGATGAACATCTTCCCATAGCTAGGGATGCCTATCCTTCTCCTAGCATATCTGTATACTCACAAGGCTTATCGCGGAACAGAGAGAGGAAGAAGAACCATTGCGGTGGCGAGGTTTGCTGTTGCTTTGGCCGGCGACGAGGACGAAGAGTGTGGTCCGACGTCTATGGGCAAGACAAGGGAAACGAAAGCACGAGTTAGCATGAGGGAATGAAGGCGAAGCCAAACGACACAAGTACCAAAGTCGAAGCTCACAAAAATGGGCAGAATAGGGCGGCGGAGGTGTGGCGTGCTCCAGTCAGCTTGGCGGACCGCGACAACGGCATTCTATCCTTCCTGTGGGGAAGCAAGCAGAGGGGAGGTGAGGGTCATGGAGGGCAAGTCAAGGGCGACCACAATGCGCGGCAAGGTGAGGGCCATGCTCACCCCAACAGATGGAATTTGATGAGCGGTACCAACGGCCGGAATTGGGGAAGAAGTCTTTGTGTGGCCAAATTCACCTCAATACAAGGAGGAAACAAGGGGGTGGGTTGGGAGGAAATGTAGAGGAGAAGCAAGCGAAGACGTTGCCATGGCGATCGGCGAGAGGTTAAATAGAGAAGGAGGAAGGCGGCCTTGACAGCAGAGGCGCTCCGACATGAGATTTCATGAGCGGCGTGCATGAGCTAGCTTGTGGAAATGCATCCGCACGACTGACAAGGCCGCGACGCCATAGAGCCAGAGGCGTTCTACGCGATGTGGCGGAGGTGAGGGCGATTGGCGAAGCCACGAGCACCGGCAATGCGCTGGGAGGCGAGCCAGCCAGGCAGGCATGGTGGGGCGAGGAAGGAAGAACCAGGCTGGCGGTTGGGTAAAGCCCAAGGGAGGGAAGGGAAAAAGGTTTGCATTTATTTCGAAATGCTGATTTGAGTCCAATTCAAATTTTGCTTTTGAAATTCAAATTCTGATCCCAAATTTTACCAAGAAACTTCACAAATGCGAAGCACGTTTTTAAAATTTGCAAAATTTTCAAATGAAATCAAACTTGAGTGAAATTTGGGGATGTTACACCCATGGAAGCAGAATCCGTGGCCATTCTTTTGGGTTCGGATTTGCTAGAGAAAACAATCTTTCTGACACAATCGTAGTTCCAGTGAGAGAAATCTCACACGTACACATCGGTTTGCCTTGCCATCCGTGTTACAGAAAAAAAAACTATTAAGGCCTCATTTGGATGGGCCGGGATCTCTTTCAAGATACCCATATACATTACATAAATATTATTTTGCTGATTCAGTTGGACAAAGGAACTCTTACAAGATACCCACATATCTCCACATTATCTGACAATGCTGGAAGCACACATAGTTCAGCTCTTACACTGGATTGTACCAACAGAAAATTTTTGGCCATGCAAACGAAGGAAAATTCACCGGGAATGAAAGTAATGGACTACTGGCATGCATCACTTGATTGCTCTTTTAAATAGTCACCAATTTGTATGTGGTATTCAATCGCTCCTTTAAATAGTCGCCACTCCTGATAGGTGGAAACCTGAAAAGGTATCAACTTTTTAAAAGCATGAGAAGCAACAATAGACCAAGCTAGTCAAATGTTAAGGTAAGAAAAGAGGACCTTGGTGGATATGCCTCACTGCAACAACATTCCAAGCACTGGACCACTAAATCGGGGTTTGGATCAAGAAAGAAAGCCACCTGATATATTACAAAACTTGTGTAAAACATATGTACAATGTCTCATTTTTTAAGTTGACCAGTAACATTGAGCAAGCAATATACTAGATGTAGTGCTCCTCCTAGATCACTAGGCGTGGTTTCTCCCATGAATAAAAGGAGCTATCCTGGCTTCTTAAATAGTGAAAGGTTGTAAACAGAACTCAATTGGTGTTGGAACTCCTAGAGTACAAAATTCTGAATTCGGCAGTCAGTATACTCACAGAATATCGCTCTTTACCAACAGCGACAACATGATGCAGTGTAGATCTACAAGTAGAAAACAAGCAGAAGTGTCAAAATAAATCTACAGGATTTTATGTTCGTAGACATAACTTAAAACAAAAGCGCATCAGGCATCATGAAACAGAACTCCAAAAGAACCTCAACAGAATTTCAGAAACTACACTGCCAAATTCTAACATGCATGGGTCTCTTCATTTCAGCTTCTAAAAACTGATTTTCAGCTTTTCTATATTAACTAGCTTACAATAGAAGTGTTTTTTCAAGCTGATGTCTGAAAATTGATTGTAGTATACAATGTAACAAATTCATTTATATCGGCCAAAACCGTACATGAGTTTCTGTTATTCCGTATTTTCGTCCACGAACAGCCTAAAAACTATAAGCCGCAACCAAAAGCCATTAGCCGAAGCCAAAAAGAATAGGGCCATGTTCACCATGTTAGTCAGATTACCCAAAAAGACATTCATGGTGTTGGCAAGCTAAAACCAACTTATTGTTAAGAAATGCACTGTGTTTTTTTTCATCATATTTAGCCATACAGAGTTGAAGAAAAATGCTCTCTAGGTGAAAGTACATAACTTTTACTATACTAGGTGCACAACCACAGAATGCATCAACATGGGTAAGATGATACCTGAAGACACAATTCGTCCACCTTTCTAGCAAATCACCAATGTTAACAATAAGGGCCCTACAAGTACATCAGAACTGATAAGATCATATCATACCAGAGAGTAATTATCTAACGAGTATCGAAAACAGGGATCCAACAAGTTAATAGAACAAAAGATACAAGCGAAGATAAATACAAGTAAACCATTTAAAGTTTCTAAAATACACTCACTATGAAGGGCACCAGGTTACTACTATATTTGAAATTGTTATCCATGAAAATCACGAAAGGAATATTTACCCATCAATGTGATGAACATCTTCCCAAAGCTGGGGATGCCTATCCTTCTCCCTGCATATCTGCACACTCACAATAGCGTAAGAATCCAGAATATACATGCAAAGACAACAAACTTTAAAATATATGCAAACACAACGAGGACTATTATACTTTTCTAAAACAAGAGCACTGCTTCTTTGTCGAAAATGAATACATAATGTTTACATGAGTAATTACTAATTAGCTAAATTAGAGGACATACCTGGAGTTGATGAATTAAATGTTGTGAAAAAGATGATTTACGTGTAGGCCAGGGGTGCCATCTGTTGCAAGGAGGGTCATCATTCCAAAATCTGAATGAGCTGATGCACCATAATTTCCATTATCAGACTCATTTACCTCACCTGCATTGAATTGATCAAATATTATTTTCCATTTGAATAAAACAAAGAAATATGATGTAATAAAATGATACAAAGTTGCTCAATTGGCTCCACACATTTAGTGGACAGATTAGTAAGCCGCCAACCCCCCCCCCCACAAAATAGACCCTACCAACATCACACAAGAGGATGCCAAGTTCTACATTTTTTAAAATGACATATGTTGTATCTATTCATGTTCAAATAAATGCACCAGTGTTTCTCCAGCATATTTATGGGAGCATAGCACATATATAAATAAGTGGAGAAGAGGTCATCGAAGCTGTTGAAGTATAAGTGAATTGTCCACCTTTCCTCATCAGCTTAAGCTTTTGGGTGAATTGGTTGGTGCATGCAACTCAATATGGTATCAGAGCCAAGAAGTCTCGAGTTCAAGACCTGGCTGATGCAATTAAAAAAAAATTAATTGTAGTCTACTTCTATTCCACGTATTAGGCCTAAGGAAGCCTACACGTGAGGGGGAGTGTTGAAGTATAAGTGAATTGCCTATCTTTTCTCATCAGCTTAAGCTTTTAGGTGAACTGGTTGGTGCATGCAACTCAATAGAAGCAAGTATTGGCAATCATGAAATGACAAGATAGCAAAAGGCAATATCAAGCATGTATCTAGCAGTCCATTGCATATCATTTAGAATAGAACTTTCAGTCTTTCATATGATATAAAAGGAAATACAGTAACGTACCTGGGTAGTGCAATTGTAGAGAATTAGGGGAACACCTCACGCCCAATGTGGGGGGGTGACTTTCATATATATAGCCATGTATAACTTGTGTTACAAGAAAGGGTAACTTGGGTATACATATATCTAATACCCGCCGATCCACAAATGGAGGAAGCTGACGCAGACCGGACCTAAAGTCATTAAACAACTGTACAGGTAGTCCCTTAGTCATGATATCCGCGAACTGTTGTGCGGAGGGAACATGAAGCACATGGATTTGTCCCAAAGCAACCTTCTCGCGGACGAAGTGGATGTCAATCTCGATATGCTTCGTACGACGGTGATGAACCGGATTGGTCATCATGTAGACCGCACTAACATTGTCGCAATAGACAATAGTCGCCGAAGGATGGAGACATGAAGCTCTGAAATCTGCTGCAGCCAAGTGAAGATTCAAAGAATCGCATGAGCAACGGCCGATACTCGGCCAGACCGAACGGACAACGTAGTCTGCCGCTTTGAAGACTAGGAGACCAAGTTGTCGCCGAGGAAGATGCAGTAGCCGGAGGTGGAACGCCGAGAGTCAGGGCAGTCGGCCCAGTCAGCGTCAGAGTAGGCAGTGATGGAGGACACACTGGCAGTACCGAGATGTAGGCCTGCGTCGAGGGTGCCCTTTACATAGAGCAAGATGCGCTTGATCAGAGCAAGGTGCGGCTCCCGCGGGTCGTGCATGAAGAGGCAGACTTGCTGAACGGCATAGGCAAGGTTCGGACGAGTGAGAGTAAGGTACTGTAGAGCACCAAAAAACTCACAGACTCAGGGGTCACGACGGATGCTCCGTCAGTGGCGGACAGCTTGGCCCGAGAGTCAATAGGAGTCGCTGTAGGGTGACACTCGGCCATGCCACCATGAAGAAGATCAGCAGTATTGGTGGGGACGATGGTAGGCCGTCGGAGGAGCGTGACGGAGATGCCGAGGAAGTGGTGGAGAGCACCGAGGTCCGTCATGGCGAACTCGGGCTGGCCGGTCGGTGATCTTGCCGTAGAAGAGTCGGGAAGGCGCCATGATGATGTCGTCAGCGTGGAGGAGCGGTGTAGGCGACATCATCTCGATCTTGATAAATAAAGAGAGACGTCGGACTTCGCCGCCGTGAAGCCGTCTTGCGCTGAGAGGTAAGAGGCGAATCACGGTGCCATGCTCGAGGAGCACGCTTGAGACCGTATAGTGACTTGTGCAAAAGATGACGGAGTTAGGTGCCGGAAGGGTCGACGGCCGGACGGTGTTGGCGATGGGTGTTTCGCAAGGTCGCCATGAAGAAAGGCGTTCTTCACGTCGGGCTGATGAATAGGCCATTCCCGCGATGCAGCAATGCTTAGCACAACGCGGATGGTGGCCGGCTTGACCACTGGGCTGAATGTCTCGTCGTAGTCGACACCCGGCTGCTGGGAGAAGCCGCGAACAACCCAACGAGCCTTGTGGCGGGCAAGCGATCCATCGGAGTGGAATTTGTGTTTAAAAATCCACTTGCCCGTCACAATGTTGGCGCCAGGTGGTCGTGGCACTAGGCGCCATGTGCCATTGTCGAGGAGAGCTTGATACTCTTCCGCCATGGCAGCACGCCAGTTGGGATCAGCCAACGCGCTGCGGTAGTTGGCTGGCAGTGGAGAAGTCGACGTAGCGGAGAGATTCCGGTAGGTGACAGGCTGTACTGCCCCCGTGTGCAAACGAGTCATGGGCCGCTTTCTGGGAGCGTAAGGTTGTACGGTCTTGGTGGCGATCCGTTCGCGGTGGGGCAGAGCGGCGTTCAGCCGGCTTTCCAGCGGCCGACGGGGAAGTCCCGACTGTGTGGGGTGGACGACGTTGGTACACTTTGCCGAATCGGCGGTCGGGGCCGCAACAGAGGTACCGGGATCTTGGGGCGCGACGCGGCGAAAAACGGCCGAAAGCGGTTTGAACCGCCCGAGCATGTCCAGTGGGTTGAAAGGCGAGGGCGGCCATGATGATGGCCGGGTCGTCGAGGAACGGCTGCGTAGGAGCAACCGAAGAAGGAGGCGGCTGCTCAACACCCGAAGGTGGAGCGACCGACGTGGCGGAAGCGCCCCGCAACAAAAGTCAAGTGAAGATGCACCAGATGGAGCGGCGGCAAACGGAAACACTGATTCATCAAACACGACATGGCGTGAGATTATCACGCGTCGTGTGGATATATTGAGACATCGGTAACCCTTGTGAGAAGAGGATACCCAAGAAAACGCAGGCGCAGCGGCGTCGCGAGTTTGTGAGCGTTGTGGCACTAAGGTTGGGGTAACACGACGGTAGAATCTGCCAAGGTGCGAGTAACTGCATGCAATGTGAAGGAGCTGATGCAGGATTTGGTGACCAACAGAGGATGAGGCGCGGGTTCGGTACATAGATGGTCGTGGCAAGAGCCTCGACCCGATGGTGGCGGCATGGAAGCATGTATGAGGAGGGTGCGGATGGTGTTGTTGATGGTGCGGATCATACGCTCGGCTTTGCCATTTTGTGGAGAAGTGTAGGGGAAAGAAAGACGAAGAAGGATGCCGTGGCTTGCCAAGAAGGTGGACATGGCATGATTAACAAACTCGCCATTGTCAGCCTGAAAGCACTTAGGAACAGAACCAAATTGAGTCTGAGTGTATGCAACAAAGTCAACAAAATGACCATAGACTTCGGATTTTTGACGCAGCGGAAAGAACCAGCAAAAGTGACTGAAGTCATCAAGCATGACCAAATAGTATTTGTAACCCGAAGTACTAAGGACTGGAGACGTCCATACATCACAATGAACTAAAGCAAAGGGTTCGGACGTAGTGGACATGGAACTAGCAAAAGCGACGCGTGTGTTTGCCAAGTTGTGAGCATGACACAAGGAGCGATCGCTTTATTACATGTGATAAGCGACTTATTTTGAAGAGACGAACTTAGCAGAGGCGGTAGGATGACCCAGGCGGTGATGCCATATGGTGGATGAGACGGCGAGGTCGCAACTAGCGGCGGTGGATGGCGGTTGGCGAGATGGTGTAGAGATCCCAGCGCTATTGCGGCGAAGAATCACGTGTCCCGTCCATGGGTCCTTGACAGAAAAGCCAGAAGCGTCAAATTCAATGGAACAGTTGTTATCACGAGTAAACTGACGAACAGATAGAAGATTGCGCACAAGACCAGGTGCAACAAGAACATTGTTAAGGGAAAAGGAAGTGTCGGCTGTGGGTAGGATGGAAGTGCCACGGCTGGTAACAGGAATGGAGTGACCATTGCCCACAATGATAGACGAAGAGGAAGGAGGGAGTCGGGTGAGGAGTATACCATCCGAAGAGGACATGTGGGACGTAGCACCAGTGTCGAGCACCCAGGGAGTAGCGCCTCGAAGAGCCATTTGGTTCGAGGCGGCAATGAATCTGCTTGGTCCCAACCGCCTTGAGAGGTTCCGACGGCGGAGAAACGAATCGCCGCAGCACGTCCGATCGGGAGGAGAGTGGGCGGGCATGAAGGCTGTGTGAGCTCGTGGAGCCGCCCAAGGAGACTCGGCCAGCGCCAGCGTCTTCTTGGTTTCTTCTTGGGAACCAGGGTTGCGGCTGCTGCTGCTGTCTGGGCAATGACCAAATGCACCCATGGCCCGGAAGGATGGGAGTCGCGACCCCAGAATCTTCTTGCTGTCATGGCGACCACCGCCGGCGTTGCTGCCAGTGTTGTAGCCGCCGATGTTATTCTTGCCACGCCGCTTTTCTTGTTGTTGCGGCGATTGGAGGTCTGCTGACCACTTTGGTTGTGCGTCGCGCCGAGGCACGTAGAGCCAGAGCGGCAAGACGTGCCGCATGTGGGGAAGCGGGCGAGGAGTGCGGTCTCGGAGGAAACCTTGCCCTCATTGGCGAGGCGGTTCTTTGAGGACGAGCTTCGCCGTGTGTTGAAGTCGGGAAGTGGCGTGGTGTCGGCGATGTTGTCCGCCGTGCTGGAGAAGCGCGGGTTGAGGCCGCGGAGGAGGTTGAGGACCAGCTGCGACGGTGAAACAGCATGACCGACATCGCGCAGGCATCGCGACGGTCTTCATCTACCGGCAAAATCGTTGATGGAGAGATCGCCTGCTTCATCGAGGAAAATTCCTCATGCAAGAAGACGACGGGCTCCTTGTTGGCGAAAAGAGGCCCTCGATGGCGACCCATAGTTGGCGCCGATTGATCTTGCGCCATAGCGAGGTCCCGAGCGTCGGTGGCGATGGAACCAAGGAGCCAACTATGGGCGCAGAATCGCCCATGACCCACTGGGGATCATTGGGATTGGCCGGTAAAGTCCCGTCGATGTGGCCGCGAAGTCCGAATTTTCCCACCAAGGACTTGAAGAAGGGCGCCCACTTGTGGAAGTTTGGGTGCTTCAACTCGAGGACGAGAGGAACATGGGAGCGGACTGCGATCGTGGCATAGGGAGCAACGACGATCGGTCGATGAGGGCGGTTCGGCGGTCACCGTGGTGTTGGGATCCGTGGAGGCTGGTCGGCATTGTGGAAAATTGGCCGTGAGGCGGCGATCCGGGAAAAGTAGTCAAACGACAGAAGAAGGGCGGCGGCGGCCGAGATGAGGCGGCTAGGGGTCGAACAGAGGAGGCGCAGACAGCAGAGGCGAGGCGGCGGGAAACCCTAGAAACAGAGGAGGGTGGGGGGGGAAAGAGCAGAAGAAGCCAGGAAAAGAGATCTGATACCATGTAGAGAATTAGGGGAACACCTCACGCCCAATGTGGGGGGGTGACTTTCATATATATAGCCATGTATAACTTGTGTTACAAGAAAGGGTAACTTGGGTATACATATATCTAATAGCAATAACCGAAGAAATGCTAATGGGCAGTTAAATGCACCACTGTTCTGAAAGAATTCAGCATCGAGGTCCCAACCCTGGTAAGGAATTGTTCTGAAAGCAATTAGAGACATTATCCTTTTGCAAGTAGCCCTGGTAAGGAAGAATAAGTGGCAATATTGAAATAAACAGTTCTTTGAAAACAACGTACAAATGCAGGTTGTTCTACAATTGTTGAATGTTGTTTGCTAAGATAGTGCAAAACAAAGAAAACTTACAATGCATTTGCAGTGCAGCTTCATTGTCTCTTTCCGGGACGGAAAGCATTCTCAGAATAATTTAGCCGATAAAGATAGAAATATTTATCTTTTGATAAAAAGCCCAAAAGGACGCTCGGATTAAGTGAATGATATCCATCGATATTATGCACAATGACAATCGACAAATTTTATCGATCCTTAAGAGATAAAATGCGAAAAAGTACCTTGAAGGCCATTGATTCACATCATTACGCAAATCTCCATCTCCCATAGGCCCAATGTAGATACTCTCCTTGAGGTCTCCTACATAGGTAATCACTATCCATATTCGTAGTTCCAAATTATATATCATTACAAATACAAGAATTTAAAAGGTGAAATATTCAAAATGCGGTTGTTGTTTCAAACTATAGGTGGTGAGGATGTGCGAATAGGTTCTTAAACTTGACCGCTGCCTTTAGGACTATCCTTCCCTACTACATCCGGTTCCAAGAATCATGAACCTAATTAAACAAAGTAATTGAAGCATGATGCGCCTACTAATAGTACTTGAAGATCACCTCACTCTTCTAGCTTTATCACGGGGCTCCAAAACAAGCGATTGCACGACATATTCTTCGCCGGAAGCGAGCTAATTGAACTATAACAACTGTTGTTTCTAGTTCGCTTAGTTGATCGACTTTAAATGTCGAAACCTAAATTTAACAAACCCTCCGCTATCATTTTTCCTGTTGCTAAAGAATATTAATCGACAACAACCTAAGTTTAACAAGGTGGGCAAAGCAAAGCGCAAATTAAGGAGGAGTTGGCACGATTGGCGTCCAATCTAACCTAGGAATTTGGATGAGGCATCCGACTTCTCGAGTAGGGCGGAGTAGCCCCAATGGTCGCTGTTCCTCTTGACGCCATCTTCTCCTCCATCGGCATCGAAGAACTTCTTGCTCTCCGCAAACACCCTCTCCGGTGGGCGTCCTCGATTAAGTGGTTGGTCACGTAGAAAGGCCGTACTCACGCATGCCTACCGCACCAAGATCACTCGCGTTATGCTTCTGGCCCATCAAATCAAACAAAGACTTGAAGAAAATCGAGAAGGAGAATGAGAGGAACAAATTCAACCTGCCGGATGGATTTGGCGATGGCGTGGAGGTCGGAGGATGCGACGTTCACCATGGTAGAGTAATCACATGTGTCATGTGTCAATTTTCGGCATTTATACTTGAGCCAAAGATGCATTTATTGCATTACTATGGCGATTAATCGCATGGATGTAAACGACCATTTAGGCCTTTTGCTATAAATAGAACAAGAAGAAGGAATGTAACAGTGCAACTTGATCGCAAAGACACAAACTCGTGTCCGGTTTTCTATCAATTGGTATCGAGCTTGCCTTGGCCACGGCAAATGTCTGCGCCCATTCCCTGCGGGTCTCGCACCAGCCGCCGAGAATCGACGCCGTTTGCCTACGCCGCCGCCGAGACGACCGCGACACCGTGAGCATGGTGGACGCGAATTTGTCGTCGAGCGAGTGGTCAAGGAAGTCGGCGGCGGAAAGTACCCGACGCTCCACGCGATGAACTACGCCGAGCGGAGCCTCCTCGTGAAGGTGATCTTGCAAGCCCGAGGGCTCGGGACACGATCGAGTACTGCGCCGACAACTTCCGGGAAGATCGCATGGCGTTGGAGGCCATCCTCCACGCTGTGCCCCTGGAGATGATGTCCAGTCTCGCCGTCAAGCGGACCGCGCATGAGGTGTGGGAGGCGATCCGAGCCATGCGCATCGGGAGTGAACGAGGCGAAAGGGCAAGACGCAGCAGCTGAGGAAGGAATTCGAGTCCATCTCATTCCGCGACAGGGAAAACGTCGACGACTTCGCGCTACGCCTCACCAATCTCATCACCAGCCTCGCCACACTCGGAGAATCAATCGATGAATCAAAGGTAGTCGAGAAATTCTTCGTGTTGTGCCACCCAAGTTCTCGCAGATCGCTACTGCCGATCGACACTCGCCGACACCTCCGAGCCGCCACCGGAGGAAGTCATAGGGTGTCTAAAGGCGTGAAGACCGCCTCGAGCCGCCGGAGCCGCCACAAGCCGGCAAGCTCTACCTCACCGAGGAGCAAAGTGGATGGAGCGGATGAAAGATCGCCAGCCAGGCGAGGGCTCCACCAAGTCCGGTCGCGGCGGTAGTAGGAGCCGTCGGCGGTCACGAGCGCCGCGAAACAAGGGTAGCGGCGGCGGCACTGACGCAAAAGAAGGGGCACGCGACGGTAAATGCCGCAACTGTGGGCGTTGTGGGCACTGGGCTAAGGACTGCCGCCAGCCCAAGAACGAGCGCGTCCATTTAGCCCAAGCAGAGGAGGCGGATGAAGAGCCGGCGCTCCTTATGGCCTAAGCTAGCGCCGACACTAATCACATGACGGGCCGCTGCGATGTATTTGCCGAGCTCGACCGCGCGGTGGTTGGCATCGTCAAATTCGGCGATGGTTCCCTCGTCGACATCCGCGGGTGCGGCACCGTGATATTCGCAAGCAAGAATGGTAAGCACAAAGCACTCGATGGCGTCTACTACATCCCGCAGCGGAGAAACTCCATTCTCAAGATCAGGCGGATCGACGAAAGCGGCGCGCGTCTTGATTGACGTCTTTGCGGCAGATTCGACCGCGGCGCCGCCGCCTCGCCAAGGTCAAGCGCGCCGCAATCGCCTCTACGTGCTTCATCTCAAGGTTGCTCACCCGATCTGCCTCGCCGCACGCCACGACGATGACGCCTGGCGCTGGCACGACCGTTTCGGTCACATCAAGTTCAACTCGCTGGAGCAGATGAGCCGCCATGGATCGTGCGTGGGGCGCCGCGGTTGGAACACGAGCGACTCTGCGACACTGCGTCGTCACCAAGCACCCAAGCGGCATTCCGGCAATCCAAGTACCGCAGAGCCGCTTGACTCGCCCACGACGACCTCTGCGCCCCATAACGCCGCAAGCAACACCGGCGGGCGACATCATTTCCTACCGGCGGTTGATGACGCCACCCGTACATGTGGTCGCGCCCGCATGACCAAGAGTGGGCGCTGACGCGATCAAGAGGATCCGTGCGGGCGGACAACGCCGGCGAGTTCACGCTCGAATTCGCCGCCATCGCGCGCACCAAGGAATGCAGCGCCACTTCTCCGCGCGCTACGCCCCGCAGCAGAACGACGTAGTCGAGCGGCGGAATCAGACCGTGGTGTCCATGGTGCGCGTGTTGCTAAAGCAGAGGGGCATGCCTGCCGAATTTTGGGGGGAGGCAGTGACTACGGCGGTGTTCCTCCTCAACCGATCCCCCACCAAGAGCTTCGTTGGGAAGACGCCCTATGAGGCGTGGCACAGACGCAAGCCGGTGGTCTGATTTCTTCGTACATTCGGCTACCTGACGTACGTGAAGGAACAGGGTCATCTCCGCAAGCTCGACGACCGTAGCACCCCCGTCGTCTTCATCGGCTACGAGGAGGGGATGAAGGCGTACCGTTTTCTGGATCCGATGATGCGGCGCGTACGCATCGCCCGTGACGTCGTGTTCGACGAGGATCGCGGTTGGAATTGGATGGCGGAAAACTACGACAGCACGCATCCCTCCAGCGACTTCACCATCGAGTACACCTTCACCCATGTTGCGGCTGCGGCGACTCCAATGCCAAGTGACGGGGGAGACGAGTCTTTTCTAGCAGGCGCAAGGAGCTCGGACTCCTTGACGCCCAAATCGGTCGCCACAAAGCAGCCCATTCTAAGTGATGAATAAGTCCCTGTACTGCGGTCTTTGTACAGTATCTGCTTTAGCATCTAGGACAGCATCTGCTTTAGCATCTAGGACAGCATCTGCTTTAGCATCTAGGACAAGATCTCGCTTAGCATCCTTGACTAGCATCTAGGACAAGATCTCGCTTTAGCATCCTTGACTAGCATCTAGGACAAGATCTAGGACAAGATCTGCTTTAGCATCTAGGACAAAGATCTTAGCATATGCTTGGGCGGTTGGCGACCTATAACATGTATCCCCAACCCCTCGGGTTGGTAAGGCATTGTGTGAGAAATAGAAAAATTGCCCCATCTCCAAGTGTCTTCCTCTACATGAGAGTAAGAATCTTGCTATCACCAACAAAGAAGACTCCAAATGAGTAACAAGTGGTATCGAGCCATACTATCCTCGTAGCTGAGCATCTCCTCGCCATCTTCTTCTCGACCTCATGGCGGCCAGTAGATAGCGCAGCCCTCGGTCCCCGCTCACTCCTCCTGAGACGGCAAGCGGCTCGTCGAAGCGACCCCTCCACGCAATGCCCCCAAGCGCGCGCCATGTCCGCAGGCGCCTCGGCCTTCGATCGCCTCGAGCATCGCGGCGTCGTGAGAGACGGCCGAGCTCGCCAGCAGCAAGCAACAGCGAGCGAAGCGGCAGAGACAGCCGCGGCGGCGGAAAGGCGTCAAGGTCGGCGGCGGAGTCGGCGGCGGCAGAGCGGAGGCGGAAGCGGCGGCGGCGGCAGATGCGGCAAGCAGCGGCGGAGGTCAAGGTTCACATGGCGGCTCAGCGCCCATCTCTGCGATGACAATACCGACGCAGACTTGAGCGGTGGAGGAGGAGGCGGCATGAGGCGAAGCGCGGATGGGCGGCCAAGACGCCCACGAGCGGCGGCGGCCTTTCAGACAGCGGACGCGCGGCGGCGCCTGGGAGGCGCGACGGCGGCGGCAGACGGGTCGACGGAGCGCGGCCTTCACAGCGACGCGCTTCTCCCAGACGCATCGCGGTCACCACGAGTACCAGTGTCGTCGAGACGTCGGCCCGGCCATGGGTGGCCTACCTCAAGAAACCAACTACGCCGAGCGGGTGCGGTGATGAGGTGAAGCTTGGTCAGCGCGCATATGTGGGATGCGGTCCGTGCGGCGACGCCGACTCGACCAGATCGACGGCGCCGGATGCTCTCATCGCCGCAGCCCCGCCCGAGATGCGCTCGCTACCAACAAGCGGATCGCCAAAGAGGCTTGGGACGCCATCGCCGCAAAGACGCATCGGCGGCCGACCGCGCCCGCAAGTCTACATTGCGCACTACGCGCGGAAGGGAGCACCGCCTTCAAGCCGTGAGGGCGTTGATGACTTTGCTCTCGTCTCAACACTTGCGGCACAAGTTGGTGCGGTTCGGCGACGACACCTACGGCGAGGAGAGAGTGGAAAAGCTCTTCCATTGCGTCCCAGAAGTACAAGCGGATGGCTCGCCGATCGAAGTCTCTGCTGACCTCTCCACGATGACGATCGAGGAGGCGATGGGTCGACTCAAGGTCGTTGACAACGAGGAGCCACAGCGCCTCTGGGACCCGTCACCATTGGCGGAAGCTCCTCCTCGCTCGGGAGCGGTGGGGCTGCCATTAGGGTGACAGGAAGAAGGGAGCCTTCTTCCACGACAAAGCATCGAAGCGTGGCAAGCGCGCAAGCCGCAAAAGACGCCTGTGCGGGCGCGAGGACGTCCGAGGGTGGTGACCGTGAGGCGCCAGTATGGCGCTACCGGCAAGCAAAGGCCGACGAGGCGACTCTTGCCACAACCGTGGCAAGCATGGTCATTGGGCCAAGGATTGTCGGCGACCACGACGCTGCCAGCCCACGTCGCAGCGTGAGGAGGAGGAGGAGGCGGTGGCTCGCTTCATTGCTCATGCGAGCATCGAACTACCTCCGCCGCACCGGCCGCAGCGGGCTCTCCTCCACCTTGACGAGCCAAAAGCACACGCCTTTCTCGCCTACGGCCCGGCAAGAACGACAAGATCGACGGGTGGTGCCTCGACACCGCGCCACCCATCACATGACCGGCCGACGGAGTTCTTCGCCGAGTTTGACTCTAGCGTCCGAGGCTCCGCAAGTTTGGGACGCCTCGGCGTGGAAATCAAGGCGTCGGCTCCGCTCATCCTCACCTCAGTGTCCGGTGAGCATGGCGCCACCGCGTCTACTACATCCCCGATCTGCGGAACTCCATCATCGCCTTGGGACGGTGGATGAGAACGGCTCATGGTCGAGATCGAGCACGGGTGTTGCGGATTTGGGACCTTCGCCGCCTTTCTTGCCAAGGTAACCGAGGCGAAAATCGACTCTACATTCTTCACGTCGGTGGCACAACCCTCGTCTCGCCGCTCGTCGGACGACGAGGCGTGGCGATGGCATGAGCGCTGGGCACCTTCACTGAGGCCTGAAGCGGCTCGGTCTGCGGAAATGGTGCGAGGCCCGCCGCGCCTTAACCATGCGAGCGATTCTGCGACGTCTGCGTGTTGACGGCGGGCGACTCCGCTTTCCCAATGGGCGAAGTTTAGAGCCAAGGAGAGGCTCGAGCTCGTGCACGGGACTTGTGTGGCCGGTGACACCGCCACACCGGAGAACGACGCTACTTCCTCGCCGCCGTCGACGACCTCTCCGCTACATGTGGGTGATGGTCCTCGGCGGCAAGGGAGAGGCTGCGGGACGCCATCAGCGCACGCAGTCGCCGCGAGGCGAGCGCGGCCGCAAGATGCGCGTCTTCGCGCCTGAGACAACGGCCAGCGAATTCACGGCGGTGGTCGCGTCGTCTTCTACCGATGAGGGCATTGACGCCACTCCTCGCCGTCTGACCGCAGCGAGCAATCGTCGTCGAGCGGCGCAACCAGCGGTTGTGGGGATGGCTCGGGCCCTCCTCAGCGAGGGGATGCCTACTGCTTCGGGAGAGGCGGTGGTGACGGCCGCTCTACATCCTCAACCGCCGCCTACCAAGGCGCTAGACAGCAGGGGCCGACGAGGCTTGGCATGGGCGCAAGCCGGCGGTCTCCCACTTATGGGTCTTGGCTCCCTCGCTCGCCAAGAAGCTTGGCCACATCGGTGGCTCGACGACAGGAGCACCCCGGGAGTGTTCATCGGCTACGCGGAGGGCTCGAAGGCCTACCGCATCCTCGACTTAACGTCTAGGAGAGTGCGCAGGCTGCAGGTCGCGCCGAGGCCACGAGGGGCTTCAAGTTAAGCCATTGGGGAAAGAGCAAATTAACAACACTTCTTAGGCAAACGAGTTATATTTGGCATTGGATTCTCATGTGACAGATTGACTGGAGCAGTGTTAGGCCCCAAACCTTTCTCCAGGGCGCCACACACTTCCTACTGATCCTCGAGGTGCTTTTCTAGTTGCAGAATCTGCATCAGGCCATCATATGAGACTACATTATAGGGAATTCAGCAGCAAAGAAAGAAATGAGGATATGTAGAAAAGCACAAATGGCAGTTCCCCAACTTACTCTGGAAAATTAGCTTGCAGCATCTCAGAGCAATACAAATAGTTGAAAATACATAGGCAGAGAGAAGGATGACTACATACTGAGTAAAAACTAGTAATCTTGTATAGAGGATAGAACATTTTTTATGACAGCGAGGATACCTATAGAAGATGGATGTCTTGGCAGCAAGAAAAAGAAGACATACAATACATCACTAGAACAAAAAGAAGCATCTATATGTTTACGATTAAAAGCATACCACATGCTAACGTTGGATAATGGTCATCTTTCGTCAACTCATGGTCAAATGCTACACAGCATGATAAAGAAGTTAGAACAACAAAGAATGCACTTCAAAAGATGAATGTGGGCAGATATTTCGTCAATAAATAAAGTCAAGATGGACTAAGAAGTGTGTTACTTCTATTCTGAATTACCTTTTTTCGTAGTAGCAGTGACTCCTTTGTTAGAGTCAAATGACAGAAAGTTCTGACATTGTCTCAAGAGCTAGCCTATTATTCAACCAATAATTAAGGTCAAACATTGGATAGGCTATTCACTAATTCCCTTAATGGTACTGATTAAATAAAGCTAGTAAAAAACTCAAAGGAACCAAAAAGGAGAGCGGACACAAATCACTTCGATAATTATGTGATTCAGAAGCTCACCTCCACAAACTATTAGCTGATTAATAAGAAGCTATGACATCGGAAAGGGAGTGAATAGGATCTTAATGACTGCAACAAGCAAGTAAAGCAAGGTTATTAAGTCGTAAAGTCGAGTCGTGATGCATTTATGTGCATTATCTAGCATGCCGCTCCAGGAAAGACAAGAACGGATAACAAAAAGTGTGAAGAACAAGCTGCACAAGTATGCACATCTGACAACTAACTGCTTACCAAAGAGGAGCCTTCCTGGCTTGGCAGAAACACAGTCATAGCATCATCGGGCTAGTTTGGGTGGGCATGATAGCCTCAGTAAGAAGAGTAAAATGTGAAATCATTAATTTCTCATGCAGGGTAAGAAAAACATTTACAATTCTTTTCTTACTAAATCAATGTTCACAATGCAACAAACAAAGAAGCAAGAGAACAGGTTCAATAGTTGTTGATATATGAGAGACCACAGTTTAATCTGAAGTCGACACAAATAAAATCTATCCACAACAAAAGCAAAGGAGATGAAACTAAGACCAACGAAGAGATGCCTTAGTGGGAATGCAGTGATACCTATTGATTTAAACCAAAGTGTGGCCTTCATATGTTTATTCTCTACGCAATGACAACAGTTAAAACCCTGATAGCAAAACCGACAACAAAGTAGCGTGTTTTTTCACCAGCCTAAATGATGTATTACATTAGGCAAACAATCATATATAGAGAGAACATGTTGATAAGGTTATTTATTTTTTTGGGAGGAGATGCCCTACAACTACACAGCACAACACATATGGAAAAACAAAGAGTCAGGAAACGGGAGAAAGGCAACCCTGACTCTGCAAACTGCTACTCAATTACTAGACAAGGGATATACACCACAGAATGATAGAGCAACTTCTAAATCAAAGGAAAATAGGACAAAGGAAACCTACGGGTGTGTTTGGTCTGAGCCCCAAACAGCCCTACCAAAATTTAGATATGACAAAAGTGAGGGCATGAGCAAAAACTTTGGTAGAGTAGACACGTTTGGATTGCAACCAAGCCAATAGCTACAAATATTGCCAAAATTTCCCCAAATTTGAAGTTTGTTAATAAAAAATGAGTGCAATTAATGCAACCAATCAGCTGCTGCCACCTCAGCATCAAGGCTAGCCAAAATTTTGGTGAGCAAATTGCTTGCCCAGGAATCGCCTTTGCTTTGCATTGGCTTGCCAAATTTTTCACGGCACGCCAATGATTTGGCATCAATTCAAACGGTAGCCAAATCATGAAGGCTAGCCAAAATTTTGGTTTGGCACAACGAGGCAACAATCAAAACACATCCTGCAAGTCTCACTTGGAGGCAGAAGCAACAAAACTTCAGAGCAGGCAGTTAAAAGGTGCTGCACAATCTGGAGTAGAAGCCACAATGTCATGACAGGAAAAACTAAATCAAATCGAGCAAACTAAAGGGCAGAGGAAAACTCTCAAAGCAATTACCTGAAACAGGGGCACACCGGACGACAAAGGAAGATCACTGGCAAAGGACACATTACCACACTCAGAATAAACAACAGCTATTAGAACAGAATAAGCCCACACAAACCTACAAAAATAAACAAAGGTGGCTAAATATGGTCATGGCAAAATAGGCAACACTTAACAATTTAGACTTGCAACTTTTTTTGCTCTCCTAGTAATGCTTAAGTGGGTAGAAACCATCCTAAATACTAATGGCTTTTGCTAGAAGCGACAATTAACATCAAAGATAACCTACGGATTGGAGCCTCACCAAACATTCATGAGAGAAGAAGCTATAGAATTAGAAGCAGCAGCTCATATCAAGCTTTCTTCTCTCTTAAGCTTCCTTCTTAGCAATCCCAGCTATCAAAATGCCCACTTTAATTATCCACAGGCAAAAAAATTCAGGTGACGTGACCACCACCTCCTTTGGCCCCTTCTTGCATCCTTTATAATAAGGATTGTCCACAAGCTACAATGTCTACAATTCATATCATCTAAGAGCATTCTACAGCAGAATCTTTCAATAGTTTTTTTCCTAAGATCTGTCTGTTGGCTGCAATAGTAATTAAAAGCAAGAGTCAAATACATTGAGTTTGTCATATGAATCACTTCCTATTGTAATTTACATGAATTAGATTATCATTTCTGCTCACTAACACATAACAAACAAGGGACCCAAAATTGGACAAAGATAAGGTAAGTAGAAATAACTAACTCTTGTGTCATTGGTACCTCCAAAGCATATAGGTAAGGCAGAACGTAACACCTCAGACAAAGCTGAAAAAACTATCAATAGAAATTGAGCCAGTTTGTTCTAACAGTAGGTGAAAACATAATTAGTAGACAATCAATACAAAGGATTGCTCTAATATTACGTGCAAATATAATTTGTAAAAGTTCATTACAACGTTGTCATATAAAACAGTTAATAAAGCAAGAGACACGGAAATCTGCTAGCTTGCTCTTTCAGAGTTTTACAATCTGGACAAGTAGCCTGAAAGGTTCAGGCTGTCAGGAGTTAGGGCATTGAGGGCTGGGCAAGCATCAAAATCTTAACTTTAGAACCAATTTGAGTTGTACCACTCCAATGTTTTCAAGAGGTTACTTTCAGATAGTTCTTAGTGGGAAAAAGTTGCTTGCAGCATCTCAGAGCAATACAAATAGTTGAAAATAAATAGGCAGAGAGAAGGATAACGATATACTGAGTAAAAACTTGTAATCTTGTATAGAGGACAGCACATTTTTTATGACAGCAAGGATACCTGTAGAAGACGAATGTGTTGGCCGCAAGAAAAAGAAGACATATAGTACATCACTAGAACAAAAAAAAAAAGCATCTATATGTTTATGATTAAAAGCATACCAGATGCTAATGTTGGACCATGGTCATCTTTAGTCAACTCATGATCAAATGCTACACATCATGATAAAGAAGTTAGGACAACAAAGAATGTACTTCAAAAGATGAATGTGGGCAGATATTCCGCCAATAAATAAAGTCAAGATGGACTAAGAAGTGTGTTACTTCTATTCTGAATTACCTTTTATTCGTAGTAGCAGTGACTCCTTTGTTAGAGTCAAATGAAAGAAAGTTCTGACATTGTCTCAAGTGCTAGCCTGTTACTCAACCAATAATTAAGATCAAACATTGGATAGGCTATTCACTAATTCCCTCAATGGTACTGATTAAATAAAGCTAGTAAAGAAAACTCAAAGGAACCAAAAAGGAGAGTGGACACAAATCACTTCGATAATTATCTGATTCAGAAGCTCACCTCCACAAACGATTAGCTGATTCATAAGAAGCTATGACATCTGAAAGGAAGTGAATTGAACCTTAATGACTGCAAGAAGCAAATAAAGAACTAATGAACAGTAGAGTATGTGCAAAATTAGTTAAAAAACTTGTTTAAGCCATATTTTTATGTCCCCACAAGCTAAATCATTGGCAAAAGAGTACAGAGAAGTCCAAACCCAAATCTGTAAAACCAAGTCAAAGAAGCATAGAATTGCATGCGCAACCAATTCATTTGCAGCAAGAAATTGCATGCACAACCAAACCGACTGTTAGTTATGCGTAACGCCTACTCACTTCTAAACAAACACTTGTTAAAGTACCTCAACAAATCTAGCCGAAAATCTAATAAAGAATTAAATTCAGTTGTGTTCCTAATTAAAACCACTTCAAGTAACCTGGTAGTTCAAACCTCAAGCCCAAAGCAGATCAGATTTAGCACTCAAATTGCACTCTTCTCTTAGCACAAAATGTCAGCAGAACAAATTATCATAAGGCACATACAATCATGCTGGCAGAGGGATAAATGGCAAAGCATCTACAACCCGAAGAAGATAATAACTACTCGCTGTAAATAGAAAATTTCAGTAGGTAACACCCTACAATGCAACAGGTAATATCGTAGGGGCGGAAAACATGCATTTATGTGCATTATCTAGCATGCCGCTCCAGGAAAGACAAGAACGGATACCAAAAAGTGTGAAGAACAAGCTGCACAAGTATGCACTGTTATGAATATTGTGTGTGTATTGATATGAGACCCAAAGGGCCATATATATAGGAGTACATGAGAGGATATACCATATAGAGATAAGGAAGGAGATAGAATAACAATCCTATTCTATCTCTTATCTCTAATACCTTAACACCCCTCAAATGCAAGGCGATGCAATAGCATTGCATTTGAAAAAAGTTAATACTAAAACAAGAAAAATCCGAACCGAATCTTGATGATGGCAGAGCCGCCGGGTGGCCCCTGTGAGCGAGACGAGGCGCGCGAGGTGCCGGACCGGGAGGCCGACGTGCGGCGAGGCGGAAGGAGGCCGTGAGCGACGGCTGAGGCCGACGGAGCGACCGAGGCCGGCGAGGCGGCACGATAAGCGAGGCGATGGGAGAACCTAGGTAGGCTCGGTAGGGGTCGAGCGGGAGAGCCGCCGGGGTGGCCCCGGAGCGGTAGACGAGGCCGAGGAAGACGACCACGAGCGCAATGAAAGACAAGAAAGAGATGCCGCTGAAAGCGGCGAGCACAGCGAAGCATGCGGGAGGCCGACGCGGCTTGCAGAAGAGGAGGCCGACGTGCGGCGCGATGGGAGGAGGCCGGCGAGCGACGGAGGCCTCGGGAGGTCGGCGGCGGAGGTCCGGGACCAAGCGGTGGCCGAGGCGTCAGCGGCGAGGCGAGGTCCCGATGCGACGATGCGGTCGTCGGAGACGGAGGCGGGCGGCCGTCCGGGAAAACTTGACGACGGAGACGCGGCGGTGGCGGCCGCGGCGTCGCGGAGGGCACGCAGCGGGCGGCGTGAGACTTGCGGAAGATGGCGGCGAAGACGAGGTCGCCGATCTTGACCTCGCTCGAACAGCACGAACGAACCGTGAAGTCTTGGTCCACGCCGTGGTGTAGATGAAGCGTGGTACGGACTCGCCGGGCGCACGCCATGCCGGACCGATGAGCCGCCGGATGGTGCGCCCACCGCGCATGTCGAAGCGGTACCGGAAGGTACATGTACCGGTTGAGCACGCTGTCGTGGCGCACGCTGTAGATCGATTGAGATCAACCCGGTGGCTGCTAGATATGCATGAAGACGTTGGTGATGGAAAGCTAGGCACATGCATGCATAGCACGTTGCCGTGGCGCACGTTGTAGATCAGATTGGAGATCAACCTGGTGGCTGCTAGATATGCATGAAGACGTTGGTGATGGAAAGCCAGGCACATGCATGCATGAGTGCATGTGTATACGCCACATACGCATATGCACATGCATGAGTAGCATGAGCGCCACATACGCATATGCATGAGCGCAGACGGCGAGGCGTCGGAGACCGGCGGATCGATCCGCTCGCTCGCCTCGCCGAAAGCGATTCAGACGATTCGCTGCCGTCGCGGAGGCTATGGAGACGCCGCCGCCGCTCCAAGAGTCCGCCCATCGCGACGTCTGCGCTCGCTACGATTGCTTCAACAAATCTTCCGGTCATGGGCGGCGATGTGGAGGCCGACTCGGCGGAGGCTTCGATCGGGCGCGAGGGCTCGGACGCGGAAGGTGAGCGCGAGACCTCTGAGGCGAGCGAGGCCGCTTCCTGCGGAGATAGATCTCCGGGGCGCGATCTTGAGCGAAGCGGCTAGGGTTAGGATATAAACCTAGAGCTCTGATACCATGTTACGAATATTGTGTGTGTATTGATATGAGACCCAAAGGGCCATATATATAGGAGTACATGAGAGGATATACCATATAGAGATAAGGAAGGAGATAGAATAACAATCCTATTCTATCTCTTATCTCTAATACCCTTAACATGCACATCGACAACTAATCGCTACCAAAAGGAGCCTTCACGGCTTGGCGGCACAGATCATAGCATCAAGGGCTGGTTTGGGTGGGCATGATAGCCTCGAGAAGAAGAGTAAAATGTGAAATCATTAATTTCTCATGCGGTAAGAAAAACATTTACAATTCTTTTCTTACTAAATCAATGTTCACAATGCAACAAACAAAGAAGCAAGAGAACTTGTTCAATAGTTGTTGATATATGAGAGACCACAGTTTCTTATCTGAAGTCAACACAAATAAAATCTATTCACAACAAAAGCAAAGGAGATGAAACTAAGACCAACGAAGAGATGCCTTAGTGGGAATGCAAGGATACCTATTGATTTAAACCAAAGTGTGGCCTTCATATGTTTATTCTCTACGCAATGACAACAAGAAAACCACGATAGCAAAACCGACAACAAAGTAGCGTGTTTTTTCACCAGCCTAAATGATGTATTACATTAGGCAAACAATCATATATAGAGAGAACATGTTGATAAGGTTATTAATTTTTTTGGGAGGAGATGCCCTACAACTACACAGCACAACACATATGGAAAAACAAAGAGTCAGGAAACGGGAGAAAGGTGTGGCAACACATATGGCAAACAATTATCTAGCATGCCGCTCCAGGAAAGACAAGAACAGATAGCAAAAAGTGTGAAGAACAAGTCGCACAAGTATGCACATCGACAACTAATCGCTACTAAAGAGGAGCCTTCACGGCTTGGCGTAAACACATCATAGCATCAAGGGCTGGTTTGTGTAATACCACAAAATAAAATGCCGCCTAGCAAGACACCTCACCGCCGCCCTGCCGCCAGAGGTGTGGCAAGCCGCATGCTTTCCTTGCATGCATGACTGCCACCTCACCCCTGCAACCGGTAGGAGCTACGTAAGCCAACTCCTTTTTCCTTCTCTGCCTGAGCAGAAGCCACAGTCAAGCAAAAAGATAGCCACACCACACAGAGGAAGTGAGGCAGAGAGAAGTGGGAAGAGGGGTTTGGGAGATTGGGGAAGACCGAAGACGTGAGGGCGGCGTCCACGGCGACCACAGATCCCGCCTAGGGCCGCCGTAACCACGCCGAGCCCAACCGAACCAAGGAGGAGGAAGCCCCAAGGAGCTCTAAGGCCAAGAAGCGAGGATGGCACCGACGTCGCCAGAGGACGCCGGCGATCACGAACTCACACCGAGCCGACTCTTGTGTAAGCCCACCGCCCCTCATCAATCCCATAGCACAGCGATAGCATGCAAAAGTAGAGGTAGGGAAGGGGTGCACCGCTCGATAGGGTGGTGGCCACCGAAGCCGTGGCCGTGGCGAGTCGAGGAGGTGTGGGCGCAGCGACCGACGCAGGAGGCGCAGGGAGCCGAGGACGGCGACAGCTGGTGGCCGACTTAAGCGGCGGCCCAACGCCGCACGCCAGCAGGGGAAGGCGAATCCGGTCTGGGCCTACGGATCCGAGGCGAGGAAGGTGGGGTGGCAGGGAGGGCGGCCATGAGAGCCCAAGGTCGTGAGCCGAATCTCCGTCTTGGCGTCGTCTTGCCGAGAAGCCCTCGTGTGTGGTCGCGCGTGAGAGAGAGAGTGTTGGGGGAGAGGAGGAAAGGCGGGGGGCGGCAGAGGAGCCGCCGGTGACGTCGAGCCGACCGCCGCACCGCCCCTGGCGAACTCGGCGAGGAGGAGGAGGCCCGTTCGGCCGGTTAGAATGGGAAAGAGAGAGAGAGAGAGAAAGCCAGGGAGGGGATAAGGCCAATCGGCCGAAAAAAAAAGGAGAGAAAGAGAGAAAGGAGAGGAAGAGAAAAGAAAAAGAAAAAAAAGAAAGAAAAGAAAAGAGGAGAAAAATAAAAGAAAAGAAAATAGAGTTGGTTCCTACGCGTCAGGTCCTTAATCCCGGGTATTTTGCCCAAGCCGGGTCAGGCACATAGAATCGTCGTTGTTTGCGTAAGTCCTGGTTTTGATATGATGTGTTGAGTCGGGTTGATATTTGTTCAGGTGGAGGTCCCGGGACGGAGCCGTCCACGCGCTATCCCCGAGAACTAACCAGGCAAGTGCATGGTAAAGCAGTAAATTCGGTAATGTGGTTTCATTAGATGAATGATGGTGCATTGCTTATCATGTTATGGTAAGTTAATTATTTTGGATGCATGATGAGAAATGATGAGCGATGAATCTTTGCGGCATGACATGTTGATATGCATAAATGGAGAAACTGCATTGCATGCATGTCATGAAAAGAGATAGTGTTGGTCCGCTTTATGTGGACACTCCACGGGAGTGGAGAATGAGGTCCCCGTATGAAACTTACGGGCTATTGTGGTCCCCGTATGAAAAAGGATTTGCTTGAGATCCCGCATGGAAACATGGCGGGCTTGGGTGGCATCGACGGTGCTCGCTCGCTATACCCAGATAGACTAAAGAGAAAGAAGGATGTGCATGTGCATATGCATCATGATTGGTTGATGAGAACTTGAGATTGGATGGAAACGAGTGGTGAATGAAACTGTGATGGTGCTAGACTGATTCGTAAACCTGTTATTTTCTGTTTTGCCTTGTGCTTGCTGAGTCTGTGGACTCACCCTTGCTTTATTGTTTTTAGGTGATCGTTGAGGTCGGCATGCTCGGGCGGGAGTAGCACATGAATAATCTTCACAAATCAGCAGCACTCCTTATACCACCTTTTGTCAGTGCATGCTAGTCTCTACTAGGCTGCTAGAGTATGGGCTAAAAGAACTTTGTTGTTTCTAATCGCTGCTACCTAAATATGTTTAGTATGGATCTTCTGCTAGTTGGAGGTAAGAATTTGCATTAGTGGTAGCATTCCGGGCCCAGAGGAGGGGCGGGGTGTTACAGTTGGTATCAGAGCGGGCGTTAGGTCCGTGGTAATGAAATTTGACAACTTAGCTTAATTATTCAACTAAAATTTGACTTAGGCCTAATAATAAAATTTGACACACTGGTGCACTATAGGTTGGGAATGGGTCTTGCAATGTATTTACGCTTTCGTTAGCTTTGATGTTGATTTGTGTTGTTGAGATGGATGTTTGTGGGCTAGCTGTGTGATTGGCTATCTGTCAAGAACAGACATGCCGAGAGGTAGAGGACGCAGTCGTGGTCAAGGTCGTGGAGGTCGCGGTAGGGCCGCGTGCCGTGCCCAAGCCAGAGCCACCGCTGAGGTTCAAGCAGAGGCACCGGTGTAGGTGTTGCTTGTCTTTGGCGGTCAGTTGCTAGAGATCCCAGAAGGTCTTGACCTTCTTTGCGGGAGTTCATAGAGGAGGTCCGTGCGCCGCCATCAAGAGCCGACACCGCTCTGCTGCTGCTCTGTTCTTCGCCCGGTCGTCTGGGAGGCAAGGATGGGCCTTCGTGAGTGGCTGGCCTTGCGACTAGATAGCTTCGATGGATCGGGCACGCCAGTCCAGGTTGCGGATTGGCTACGCTACATGGAGAGACAATTCGGAGCCCTTGAGATGAGTTCTCAGTTGAAAGCTCACTTTGTGGCTTTCCAGTTGAAGGGTCAGGCAGACATCTGGTGGGAAGGGGTTCTTCCCGCCAGACCCTGCCTGTGGTCCCGCCACCGGAAGTCTTTGTCGAGCGCCAAGGCGGCATTACCCAGATTCTTTTGTGGAGAGTATGGAGGTCGCCATGTCGACTTTTGTGCAGGGAAAGATGATCAGAGTGAGTCTGGCGGGATTCAACAATCTGATCCGCTTCGTGCCATCGGTCGCAAGTAACGACCTTGAGAAGGCCAAAAGGTTTCGCCGAGGGCTCAACTCTGAGTTCCGGCATGTCATGGGACATACTGCGTCATGTGACTTTAGGTCCGTGGTGGAGCAGGCCAGAGGGATGGAGATGGAGCTCACTAAAGGGCTACAACCCTCTGGTGGTCCGAGTGCTTCTGGTGGTGACCAGAAAAGGAGCTTCGCTGAAGGGGGTGTGTCGACTCAGAGGCCCGCTCCTAAGAAGTCCAAGTGGGGCCAGCGTCCCCTACAATCATCCAAGTTTAAGACTTCGAAGCTGTCTTCTTCAGCGCCTCGTTCTTCATCAGTGACTTCGGCCTTGCGTCCTGTCACAGGGCAAGGCATGATCTGTTTCAAGTGCGGTGATGGACATCGCCTGCGAGTGTTCTGGGACGGGGGCGCCGCCTTTGTGGCCAAGCGGCCACAAAATGCCGGTTTGCCGTCAGAATCCCGCTAGCATCATCAAGTGGGAGCCAGTATCTTCGTCTTGATCAAATAGTACACCTCGGGATCGATCCGATGATGACGGCCGCCTCGTGTTGCGCCCTCTCTCTCTGGGCTCCACTGCCGGGTATTATCGGCATCCCGCACCGACACCTCCGTTCAAAGATGCTACTCGCCTCCAATCCCGCTGTCGCCACAGCAGAGCGTCGGGGCTCGCCGCCAACACACCCGAGTCTACTCATCGCTGAGTCCGCGGTCGACCGACGTGGTGACAGTACCTTGCTAGTGGACTCATGTGAAGCCCTTGTTCTTTTGACTCGGTGCTACCTATTCTTTTGTGTCCTGGGAGTTCAGCAAATTTCCCAATCGGTTGTGGTTAGTACCCCAAGGGGTATCCTTGCTAGCTCCACAAGATGCCAAGGCCGTGTGGTTGCAATAGATGGTGAGAATTTATTGCCAACCTTATGGTTATTCGCTTGAAACCTTCGATGTTATCCTTGGCATGGACCGTTGCATCGCTATCAGCCGTGATTTCACCTCGGAGGCGCTTACCTTGCAAGCACCTTCCGGAAGGAGATAATCTTCGGGGAATGCACCCACGTGTTCCCTCTTGGTGTTGGCCAGCTTGTTCCCTGGCCGACGAACAATGAAGTCTGGGTTACTTCTAGCCCTTACGGAGAAGCCAAGTGCGTCGTTGCACGTTGAGCATATTCCTGTGCTGCGTAAGTATCCCGATGTGTTACCTGAAGAGCTTCCGGGTATGCCACCCAAGCGAGATGTGGAGTTCAGAATTGATCTTGTTCCTGGTACAAGACCTATCTCTACGTCTCCCTATCGTTTGGCACGACCCTTGCAAGAGGAGTTGAAGAAGCAACTGGATGAGTTGTTGTCCAAAGGCTTGATTCGTCATAGTGTGTCACCTTGGGGAGCCCCTGTCCTATTCACTGAGAAAAAGGATAGGAGTTGGCGCATGTGTATAGATTACCGTGCTCTAAATCAAGTGACCATCAAGAATAAATACCCTTTGCCTCGCATCGAAGACTTGTTTGATCAATTGAAAGGAGCCAAGGTGTTCTCCAAAATTGATCTCCAATCTGGGTATAATCAAATCCGAGTGCGGGAGCAAGACATTGAAAAGACAGCTTTCTCCACAAGATATGGGCACTATGAGTTTACAGTTATGTCCTTTGGACTGACGAATGCCCCTGCTGTCTTCATGGAGACGATGACACAGAATGCTACACAAGTATCTGGATGACTTTGTAGTGGTGTTCATCGACGATATCCTGATTTATTCCAAGACGAAGGAAGAGCATGAGCAGCATCTGAGGCTCGTGCTTGATACTTTAAGGAAGAATCAATTCTTTGCCAAATTGAAGAAGTGTGAGCTTCCTAGGTCATGTAATTAACCAGGAAGGCATTTCGGTAGATCCAAGCAAGATTTCCATCGTCATGGATTAGAAAAGGCCATCTAATGTTAAAGAAGTGATGAGTTTTCTTGGCCTAGCTGGTTATTACCGGCGCTTCGTGAAAGACTTCTCCATTATTGCCGAGCCAATGTATCAGCTCACACGGAAGAATATGAGATTCCAGTGGACCGATGAATGTGAGCACAGTTTTAATACTTTGAAAGAGAAGTTAGTAACTGCCCCTGTTCTCACACTTCCTGAGCCAGGGAAGCATTTCACGGTCTACTCGGATGCGCCTCAAGTGGGTCTAGGTTGTGTGCTCATGCAAGATAACAAAGTGATCGCGTATGCCTCGCGACAGTTGAAGAAACATGAGCAGAACTACCCTACTCACGATTTAGAGCTTGCCGCAGATGGTTTTGCTCTAAAATTTGGAGGCATTACTTGTATGGGAATCTTGTGACATCTTCACGGACCACAAAAGCCTCAAATACATTTTCACCGTAAGGTGTTGAATTTGAGACAACGAAGGTGGTTGGAGCTTATTAAAGACTATGATCTCACTCTTGATACCATCCCGCAAGGCAAATGTGGTTGTTGATGCCCTTAGTCGCAAGATGACACCCTCCTTTTAGGTCGCCTCGTTCTCGACTTTGAGCGGATGGAATTTCCTATTATTTTGCCGGATACAAAGACAGTGAGATGCGATTCTCACCGGAATCGAAATTCCAAAGCGAGTAAAGGAAGCACAACAGCGTGATCGGTTGCTTGACAAGTGAAGCGACTTGATGAAGGAAAAATCGGGATTTCACCTTGATGACTCAGCGCTTATGATTTAAAGGTCGCTTTGCGTCGCAAAAGGCTCAAGTCAAGGGTGATATTTTGAGAGAAGCTCATCGTACCCCGTATATGGTGCATCCTGGTGAGACCAAGATGTACCGTGATCTTAAAAAAGAGCTTCTGGTGGAAGAGGATGAAAGTGGATATCGCCAAGTATGTGGCATCTTGCGGGTTTGCCGCCAAGTGAAGGTGACATAAGCGCCCGGTGGCTATTGCGATATGGAGGTTCCTCAGTGGCCATGGGATGGTATCACCATGGATTTCGTGGTCGGCTTAAGGATGCGATTTGGGTAGTGGTGGACCGATTCAGTAAGTCCGCGCACTTCATCCCCATTCGTACCACGAACTCAGCGAGTGAGTTGGCACCCATCTTTGTGCGAGAAATAGTAAGGTTGCATGGTGTGCCTAAGACCATAGTTTCGGACAGAGACGCCAAGTTTGTCTCCAAGTTTTGGGAGAGCTTACATGGCGCTCTGGGTATGAAACTCCAGTTCAGTACAACTTTCCACCCACAGACGGATGGGCGCCCGAACGCACCATTCGATAATCGGAGGACATGTTGAGGTCCTATGTTTTGTCTGGAGGGTAGCCGGAGGATCATTTGGCACTTGCGAGTTTGCCTATAACAACAGCTACCACTCCACTGTTCGAGCAGCGCCATTCGAGGTTCTTTATGGGCGAAAGTGTAGATCGCCACAGTGTTGGGATGCTGTGGGCGAGAAGTTCGTTCTAGGCTCGGATTGGGTCCAGCAAATAGTGGAACGAGTGGCGGAAATTTGACAGAATCTGCTAGCTGCCCAGAGTAGGCAGAAGAGCTACGCAGATGTCAGAAGGCGAGAACTAGAGTTCGAAGTGGATGATCGTGTGCTCCTGAGAGTATCTCCTACTAAAGGCATAGTGCGATTTGGTACCAAAGGGAAGCTTAGCCCAAGGTACATTGGGCCATTTCCAGTTCTGGCACGAATTGAAAAGTTGGCATATCGCTTGGACCTCCCTGAGTCCATGCGAGGGGTGCATAATGTGTTCCATGTTTCGATGTTAAGGAAGTTCTTGCGAGATCCAGAGTATGAGATTGTGTTAGAACCAGTGTCCATAAAGCAAGACCTCACCTTCGAGTCCTGTCCAGTTCGGATTCTGGAGGAACCAGAAAAGTGTGAAGAACAAGCTGCACAAGTATGCACATCGACAACTAATCGCTACCAAAGAGGAGCCTTCCGGCTTGGCGGCTCTGATCATAGCATCAAGGGCTGGTTGTGTAATACCACAAAATAAAAATGCCAGCTAGCAAGACACCTCACCTGCCTTCTGCCTCTGCCAGAGAGGTGTGGCAAGCCGCATGCTTTCCTTGCATGCATGACTGCCACCTCACCCCTGCAACCGGTAGGAGCTACGTAAGCCAACTCCTTTTTCCTTCTCTGCCTGAGCAGAAGCCACAGTCAAGCAAAAAGATAGCCACACCACACAGAGGAAGTGAGGCAGAGAGAAGTGGGAAGAGGGTTTGGGAGATTGGGAAGACCAAAGGCGTGAGGATCGGGCGTCCACGGCGACCACGATCGCCTAGGGCCGCCAGAACCACGTCGAGCCCAACCGGAACCAAGGAGGAGGGGAAGCCCCAAGGAGCTCGGAAGGCCAAGAAGTGAGGATGGCACCGACGTCAGCAGAGGACGTCGGCGACCGCCGAACTCACACCGAGCCGACTCTTGTGTAAGCCCACCGTTCCCTCATCAATCCCATAGCACAGCGATAGCATGCAAAAGTAGAGGTAGGGAAGGGGTGCCTTTGCCACGATAGGGGTGGTGGCCACCGAAGCCGTGGCCGGCGAGTCGAGGTGTGCGCGCGAGGCGCAGCGATCGACTCACGGAGGCGCAGTCGGAGCCGAGGACGGCGACCGCTGGCCGTCTTAGCCGACCGGGCGGCGTGCCCAACGCCGCACGCGCAGGGGAAGGCGGATCCGGCCTGGGCCTACGGATCCGAGGCGAGGAAGGCGGGTGAGCGGGGGCCGGAGGAGAGCCCAAGGTCGTGAGCCGAATCTCCGTCTTGGCCGTCGTCTTGCCCGAGAAGCCCTCGTGTGTGGTCGCGTGAGAGAGAGTGTTGGGGAGAGGAGGAAGGCGGGCGGCGGAGGAGCCGCCGTGACGTCGAGCCGACCACGCCGCCGCCTGGCGAACTCGGCGAGGAGGAGGAGGCCCGTTCGGCCGGTTAGAATGGGAAAGAGAGAGAGAGAGAGAGAAAGCCAGGGAGGGGATAAGGCCAATCGGCCGAAAAAAAAAGGAGAGAAAGAGAGAAAGGAGAGGAAGAGAAAAGAAAAAGAAAAAAAAGAAAGAAAAGAAAAGAGGAGAAAAATAAAAGAAAAGAAAATAGAGTTGGTTCCTCGCGTCGGTCCTTAATCCCGGTATTTTGCCCAAGCCGTCGAGCACATAGAATCGTCGTTGTTTGCGTAAGTCTGGTTTTGATATGATGTGTTGAGTCGGGTTGATATTTGTTCAGGTGGAGGTCCCGGGACGGAGCCGTCCACGCGCTATCCCCGAGAACTAACCAGGCAAGTGCATGGTAAAACGGTAAATTCGGGTAATGTGGTTTCTGTTAGATGAATGATGGTGCATTGCTTATCATGTTATGGTAAGTTAATTATTTTTGGATGCATGATGAGAAATGATGAACGATGAATGCTGCGGCATGACATGTTGATATGCATAAATGGAGAAACTGCATTGCATGCATGTCATGAAAAGAGATAGTGTTGGTCCGCTTTATGTGGACACTCCACGGAGTGGAGAATGAGGTCCCCGTATGAAACTTACTGCTATTGTGGTCCCCGTATGAAAAAGGATCAAGTTGAGATCCCGCATGGAAACATGGCGGGCTTGGGTGAGCATCGACGGGTGCTCGCTCTGCTATACCGGTATAGACTAAAGAGAAAAGAAGGATGTGCATGTGCATATGCATCATGATTGGTTGATGAGAACTTGAGATTGGATGGAAACGAGTGGTGAATGAAACTGTGATGGTGCTAGGCCGATTAAATAAACTGTTATTTTCTGTTTGCCTTGTGCTTCTTGAGTCTGTGGACTCACCCTTGCTTTATTGTTTTAGGTGATCGTTGAGGCTCGGCATGCTCGGGAGTAGCACATGAATAATCTTCACAAATCAGCAGCACTCCTTATACCACCTTTTGTCAGTGCATGCTAGTCTCTACTAGGCTGCTAGAGTATGGGCTAAAAGAACTTTGTTGTTTCTAATCGCTGCTACCTAAATATGTTTAGTATGGATCTTCTGCTAGTTGGAGGTAAGAATTTGCATTAGTGGTAGCATTCCGGGCCCAGAGGAGGGGCGGGGTGTTACAGTTTGGGTGGGCATGATAGCCTCAGTAAGAAGAGTAAAATGTGAAATCATTAATTTCTCATGCAGGGTAAGAAAAACATTTACAATTCTTTTCTTACTAAATCAATGTTCACAATGCAACAAACAAAGAAGCAAGAGAACTTGTTCAATAGTTGTTGATATATGAGAGACCACAGTTTCTTATCTGAAGTCAACACAAATAAAATCTATTCACAACAAAAGCAAAGGAGATGAAACTAAGACCAACGAAGAGCTGCCTTAGTGGGAATGCAGTGATACCTATTGATTTAAACCAAAGTGTGGCCCTCATATGTTTATTCTCTACGCAATGACAACAGTTAAAACCCTGATAGCAAAACCGACAACAAAGTAGCGTGTTTTTTCACCAGCCTAAATGATGTATTACATTAGGCAAACAATCATATATAGAGAACATGTTGATAAGGTTATTTATTTTTTTGGGAGGAGATGCCCTACAACTACACAGCACAACACATATGGAAAAACAAACAGTCAGGAAACGGGAGAAAGGCAACCCTGACTCTGCAAACTGCTACTCAATTACTAGACAAGGGATATACACCACAGAATGATAGAGCAACTTCTAAATCAAAGGAAAATAGGACAAAGGAAACCTACGGGTGTGTCTGGTCTGAGCCCCAAACAGCCCTACCAAAATTTAGATATGACAAAAGTGCGGGCATGACCAAAAACTTTGGTAGAGTAGACACGTTTGGATTGCAACCAAGCCAATAGCTACAAATATTGCCAAAATTTCCCCAAATTTGAAGTTTGTTAATAAAAAACAAGTGCAATTAATGCAACCAATCAGCTGCTGCCACCTCAGCATCAAGGCTAGCCAAAATTTTGGTGAGCAAATTGCTTGCCCAGGAATCGCCTTTGCTTTGCATTGGCTTGCCAAATTTTTCAGGGCACGCCAATGATTTGGCATCACTTCAAACGGTAGACAAATCATGAAGGCTAGCCAAAATTTTGGTTTGGCACAACGAGGCAACAATCAAAACACATCCTTCAAGTCTCACTTGGAGGCAGAAGCAACAAAACTTCAGAGCAGGCAGTTAAAAGGTGCTGCACAATCTGGAGTAGAAGCCACAATGTCATGACAGGAAAAACTAAATCAAATCGAGCAAACTAAAGGGCAGAGGAAAACTCTCAAAGCAATTACCTGAAACAGGGGCACACCGGACGACAAAGGAAGATCACTGGCAAAGGACACATTACCACACGCAGAATAAACAACAGCTATTAGAACAGAATAAGCCCACACAAACCTACAAAAATAAACAAAGGTGGCTAAATAGGGTCATGGCAAAATAGGCAACACTTAACAATTTAGACTTGCAACTTTTTTTGCTCTCCTAGTAATGCTTAAGTGGGTAGAAACCATCCTAAATACTAATGGCTTTTGCTAGAAGCGACAATTAACATCAAAGATAACCTACGGATTGGAGCCTCAACAAACATTCATGAGAGAAGAAGCTATAGAATTAGAAGCAGCAACTCATATCAAGCTTTGTTCTCTCTTAAGCTTCCTTCTTAGCAATCCCAGCTATCAAAATGCCCACTTTAATTATCCACAGGCAAAAAAATTCAGGTGACGTGACCACCACCTCCTTTGGCCCCTTCTTCATCCTTTATAATAAGGATTGTCCACAAGCTACAATGTCTACAATTCATATCATCTAAGAGCATTCTACAGCAGAATCTTTCAATAGTTTTTTTCCTAAGATCTGTCTGTCAGCTTCAATAGTAATTAAAAGCAAGAGTCAAATACATTGAGTTTGTCATATGAATCACTTCCTATTGTAATTTACATGAATTAGATTATCATTTCTGCTCACTAACACATAACAAACAAGGGACCCAAAATTGGACAAAGATAAGGTAAGTAGAAATAACTAACTCTTGTGTCATTGGTACCTCAACAGCACATAGGTAAGGCAGAACGTAACACATCGAAGCTGCAAAAACTATCAATAGAAATTGAGCCAGTTTGTTCTAACAGTAGGTGAAAACATAATTAGCAGACAATCATTACAAAGGATTGCTCAAATATTGCATGCAAATATAATTTGTAAAAGTTCATTACAATGTTGTCATATAAAACAGTTAATAAATCAAGAGACACGGAAATCAGCTAGCTTGCTCTTTCAGAGTTGTACAATCCTGAGAAGTAGCCTGAAAGGTTCAGGCTGTCAGGAGTTAGGGCATTGAGGGCTGGGCAAGCATCAAAATCTTAACTTTAGAACCAATTTGAGTTGTACCACTCCAATGTTTTCAAGAGGTTACTTTCAGTTAGTTCTTAGTGGGAAAAAGTTGCTTGCAGCATCTCAGAGCAATACAAATAGTTGAAAATACATAGGCAGAGAGAAGGATAACTACATACTGAGTAAAAACTAGTAATCTTGTATAGAGGACAGCACATTTTTTATGACAGCAAGGATACCTGTAGAAGACGAATGTGTTGGCCGCAAGAAAAAGAAGACATATAGTACATCACTAGAACAAAAAAAAGCATCTATATGTTTATGATTAAAAGCATACCACATGCTAATGTTGGACCATGGTCATCTTTAGTCAACTCATGATCAAATGCTACAAATCATGATAAAGAAGCTAGGACAACAAAGAATGTACTTCAAAAGATGAATGTGGGCAGATATTCCGCCAATAAATAAAGTCAAGATGGACTAAGAAGTGTGTTACTTCTATTCTGAATTACCTTTTTTCCGTAGTAGCAGGGACTCCTTTGTTAGAGTCAAATGAAAGAAAGTTCTGACATTGTCTCAAGTGCTAGCCTGTTACTCAACCAATAATTAAGATCAAACATTGGATAGGCTATTCACTAATTCCCTCAATGGTACTGATTAAATAAAGCTAGTAAAGAAAACTCAAAGGAACCAAAAAGGAGAGTGGACACAAATCACTTCGATAATTATCTGATTCAGAAGCTTACCTCCACAAACTATTAGCTGATTCATAAGAAGCTATGACATCTGAAAGGAACTGAATTGAACCTTAATGACTGCAAGAAGCAAATAAAGAACTAATGAACTGTAGAGTATGTGCAAAATTAGTTAAAAAACTTGTTTAAGCCCTACTTTTATGTCCCCACAAGCTAAATCATTGGCAAAAGAGTACAGAGAAGTCCAAACCCAAATCAGCAAAACCAAGTCAAAGAAGCGTAGAATTGCATGCGCAACCAATTCATTTGCAGCAAGAAATTGCATGCACAACCAAACCGACTGTTATGCCGAAGTAACGCCTCACTTCTATATAAACACTTGTTAAAGTACCTCAACAAATCTAGCCGAAAATCTAATAAAGAATTAAATTCAGTTGTGTTCCTAATTAAAACCACTTCAAGTAACCTGGTAGTTCAAACCTCAAGCCCAAAGCAGATCAGATTTAGCACTCAAATTGCACTCTTCTCGCATCGAAATGTCAGCAGAACAAATTATCATAAGGCACATACAATCATGCTGGCAGAGGGATAAATGGTAAAGCATCTACACCCCGAAGAAGATAATAACTACTCGCTGTAAATAGAAAATTTCAGTAGGTAACACCCCCACAATGCAACAGGTAATATCGTAGGGGCGGAAAACATGCATTTATGTGCATTATCTAGCATGCCGCTCCAGGAAAGACAAGAACGGATAGCAAAAAGTGTGAAGAACAAGCTGCACAAGTATGCACATCTGACAACTAATTGCTTACCAAAGAGGAGGCTTCCTGGCTTGGCAGAAACACAGTCATAGCATCACCGGGCTAGTTTGGGTGGGCATGATAGCCTCAGTAAGAAGAGTAAAATGTGAAATCATTAATTTCTCATGCAGGGTGTTTAAGCCCTACTTTTATGTCCTCACAAGCTAAATCGTTGGCAAAAGTGTACAGAGAAGTCAAAACACTTTCTTTGTATTGTTTGAGTAAAAAATATAATTCCCTTTGTACAACTCGAAAATAATTTTTATGTGTTTAACAATAACGAACTTTCTTTCATTATTTGAATAAAAATATACATCCTATATAGACCTAAGTAAGCATTCAGCCTGACTGCTCAAATACAGCACAAAAGCCAACTATTGAAAGCAACAAAAAAATGTTGGTGTTGTTCAAACAGGTAGCCATAACAGTGACTAACAAAAAGGGCATCAGTGCAAGTGGAATGTTTTTGAAATGAAGAAGCACTTTTAATTATAGAAACAAAGAGCACCCAACTGTATAAAATCAATTTTACAGGAAGCATCTGTATAAGGCATACAATAACAAGCCAAGAACAGAAAGCGCTTTCATTTCTTTTGTGCCAACAACAAAATAATTCAAACTAATCTGTGCTATTAGTATAGCAAATGGGGTACTTACAGCAATTGTGCATGCAATCAATCCAGGCTTCTCCCTGTGGTCCAAAGCAACAAAGAATAGAATAAAAGCACCAGCATACCAGGGAATTGCAGCCAAGAAAAACCCCAGTAAAAACCTTCAAAAGAACACCAATGTAATTTTTTTAATATGGATAAATTGTGCTTCTATTTGAAACATATGCAAGCGCACTACTCTTAACAACAAGAAACATGCAGCAAATGATGAGAAAATGCTTATTTTTCTAGTTAGACACAAGGATTGCATTTTGCAGGTAAGTTCCATGATACCTAAAACCAAGATCTTACTAGTGGCTCACAAATTATCAGTACCAAGGATGTTGAAAATTGACTCCACAACCATATCTGCCAGGGCTGCTTCTACCATACAACACCCAACTAGTTACTAATAACATCATGTTCTTTCATTAGCACAGCAACCACGAACTTATGCCGTTATGCACTTTCATTGTTCTAGTGAAGCTACGCCTTACGAACCTTTTCACATTGATTTATAACACCTCCACACCATCCACATCTGGAGTAACACATCTCCAAAAGGAAATAAAGAAAAAGGGCGAACACTTACAAAGCCCAGCCGACGCCGACGCCGCAGAACGGAAGCGGAGGCTCCCGGACGGGGAGGCCCTCGACGAAGACCTGCTGCTGGACTGTGCACGGGAAGGCAACAACACTCTGAGCACCACACCCTGCACACCCCCACACACGCTGATATCGAGTCATTCCACAAAACCAGATCCAGAAGAGCAAGAACTGAAGGTAGCGCGGGAGAAGGAGCACCGACCGATAGGCGAGGAGTGGTAGGCGGCGGCTGCGACGGGCGGCTGCGGCGGCGGCGGAGAGAAGGTGCCGTAGCGGTGGCGGCGGCGGAGAGAAGGAGGCGGAGGCCGCGAGGAGGAGGCGGAGGCCGCGAGGAGGAGGCGAGGGCGGAGCCGGAGGAGGAGGCCGCGAGGCCGGAGGCGGAGGCCGCGAGGAGGAGGCGGCGGTGGAGGCGGAGGCCGCGAGGGTAGCGCCGGAGCCCGGAGGCCGCGAGGAGGAGGCGGAGGCCGCGAGGGTAGCGCCGGAGCCCGGAGGCCGCGAGGAGGAGGCGAGGGAGGCGGCTGGGATCGGAGTTTTTGGTTGGGACATAAGAGAGGAGGTCGGATGGGATGGGGGGAAAGAAACGAAAACCCTCAGCTTCGATGGATTGGAAATCGGGATCCAACGGTAAAATGTCCGAGCCCAACACGAGCTCCTCTTAACCCACCCAACCCGAACCAGCGCTGCGCTTTCCTTTTCGTTGCGAGAGGCGGTGGGTCAGAAGCTGTGGCCGCGGCATGGCTAATTTCTATAGCAGCAGGGAGGAGGTCCAACTCCTCGAGGCCAACGCTGCTTCTCGCTGCTACCCTTTTAATTTTATTTTTTTAGTTTTTTGGTTTTTTAGGTTTTTGTCTTTTTCTTTTTTTCCTTATTCCTTTATATATTCTATGATGGTATAATTATTTGTTTTTTCAATTTAATTTACGTTGAAAAAGCTAACAGCAATTATAGTGTATTTTCGGTTGCTAGAGTAAAAAAAGACAGAAGTCTGAACTTATGAACCCAAATGAGCACTAACTAATTAGATTTTGGTCCCGTTATTTGGGCTACTGCAAATAGTTTTTAGTTGTGACTGATAGATACGCACTGATAGAAGCCGTAGCAAAATACCAATTGAAAAACCAAAAAGAACATAGTCGACACTGCGGAGGTATCCAAATTCAATTATGACAACAAGATGGATGTGTTTGCATGCACTCTTTCTAGCTTAAAGACTTGTTCGTATTGGTTTCTACTTCTGACTTCTGTTTAAAAAGTCAAAATCAATATGCACACCTAGTTTCTTGAAACAGTTTCTCTACTCCTCACGCTGTCCTTATGCTCCGGCGATAAGGCAGGAGTCACGAGTGTATCACACACTTTACTCCTCTTACTCCCGTCCCACGCCCGTGTCTTTTCCTCACTTTTTCACTGCCCGCCTCTCCTCTAAAAACACTCCTTTCAACCATTATTATTTATTTTTAGCCAAAGTTATAAACAAAAAGTTATAAGTAAAAGCCAGTACAATTGGTCCGTAAGCTACAAGAACTTTGTCTGTTTGGTAGTTTTGAAATTCACTCACCATAAAATTCTCTCTCTCTTCGTGGAATCTCAGGGGCTCCATCTCTTGAGCCATCCTTCTCTTCAAGCCATGATGTCAGAAATACTATCCATCGATGTATGACCTCACATGTGTTAATAGAGATTTTTTACGAATATTCTAATTTTTATTCAAAATAACAGAAAAATATCCGTGGCAATATTTTTTACAGAAATAGGCTCCAATCCCCCCGTTGGGCGACTGGATCTAATCGCCCAACGGCCAGACGACACGCACGAAACCCGCTGGCCGTTTGGCGAATAATTGATGTCACCATACTGTTGAGCGACTGGAGCTCCAATCGCCGAACGGTTGGGCGACTAAAGTCCAGTCGCTCAACGAGCGGGCGACTAGGGGGCTAAAACCGAGCGCTCGGCCGCCGCCGCCCCTCACTCCACAGAACAATTGTTCAGCCGATTAGAGGAAGAAATGTCAGACCCCAGATTTTACTATCCGAAATCCTCTGTAATTATTACACTATTCCCTGGATCAGTAGATAGTGCTCACAGATACAGAGAATGAATATCAAATACATACCATGCAGAAGCATAAATAAAATATTAAACTTACACATGGGCCGATTAGTAGAAACGATAATTGCGGCGGAAGAACGAAGCACACAGGGGGAACCCTCATGACATGCCCACAGGCAGCCAACTGGAGGTTCGCGACCTAGCCCTTGACATTTTCATCTTCTTTGTCATCATGACCAATGGTGTTGCTGAGGCGCAGTGATCTGATTCTTGACTCTGGATTTGTTGTGAGAGCGAGTGTGAGCACACTAACCACCGTGCTCCGCAAGCCAATACACAGAATGCAAATAAATAGTATGCATGGCTTATCAAAGGAAAGGCTCAGGTTACTTTATTTGCTAGAAACTACTTTTGGTAGCATTTTCATTATTAAATCATGGTGTTAAAGTTACTATCTAGAACTCTACACGACGATTGCCATAATTGACTTATTCCACCAAGGACACGCTTCATTATTTTATTATTCCACCGAACATATCCTCTCCAGATTGATTGCTGTCTAAGACTCCAAACAGCGAGTGACATTATTTAGTTAATCCACCGATCACATACTTTCTATATATTTATTTTGAATCCACCAATATCTTTTGTATTCCGAATTCCTAATAATCTAATCTTGTAATCGCCATTCATCAACTCCTCACCTCTGAATTCTAATGATTCTCTAACATGATTACTTTTTAATCCACCGAAATCATTCGTATTAGCACTTTCTAATAATTCAATCATTTCTGCTAATGATCCAAAATCATAAAATGCTCTTTCCATAATCAACCTTATTTTTCATTATTTATCTCTTAACTAATTCATCAGTATTTCTCCACCAAGAATATCATTGATCAAAATTTATACCCCAATTATCATATCTCCAAATTTCCGTAAATTCAATTCATCCATCTAGATCAAATCCTATTAGTCTCATTAAATCCAACAATTACCTTTACACTCCTTTAATTCTCCAAAAATCATTTAAATCATCTATCTAGCTTATCTATTCATTTAGACTCCACCAATTTATTTCTCCTAGACTCATTTCTATCATTCCCTTATTTATAATCGACATGAATCCACCAATCATTATTACGTATTTACTACAACAGTCATCTTCTTTTCTTACGACTCTATTTAGTCGTCCTGACATTTTATTTTAGGAGAAGTATTATCATTATTTGCTTTTGAAATATAATACATAGAAATTTCCTGAGACTTACCAGATTAAACAAAACATAATGTGTATGAGAATGCAAATAACAGTAGCGATTCAGATTCCATCCACCGTTACATGGCATCTGCACCATATGCTTAATCATTCAGCGTTATAGCCGCTTAACTTATCACTGGGATGACACCCAGGGTAACACAAATCAGGGCTTTTCGTGGCGCTCCACTTTTTCTATTTCCACCCACAAAGTTGTTTTTGAAATAGAACTATATCTGGTTAAGTTCTCATATCCGCCCCTGACCGTGGGCACGGTTATTCGAATAGTTTTGACTCTGCTGAGTTTGTACACATTCACCACAAGAGACAATCAACTCGTTGCCCTACACGATTCCTTAGTCATGTGGTTGAGCAGACCATCACAATGACTTTTCAAAGTACCTAGTTCCTTTTGTCATCTCACCTTATGGGAAACTGCCACTTGCGGTGGGTCCCATCTATGCACGTGATGTTCACCACGGATGCTAGCGTTATTCGAGCTCCACTCCCCTTAGCGCTAGTACGGCTGGTGAACTTCACCCTCCACTCGGTGTCCCTTTAAGCCCCCTTGCCCTTGCGTATCCACTTCTATCCACTACCAGTGAGATGAGCCCGGGAGTTTCGAGAAATTTACTTAGCCAAGTTGTATTTTACAGACTTGTGGTTGCACTGTTTTACGTGGGAGGTCATGAGAAGATTCGGTCCTTAGGGGTATCTGGGCGGTTCTACCACTAACCATTTTGTACTTCCACTACACCACATACCAGCCCCCAAACCATCCGCCCAGATACTTTAGCAAGTTGAGGTTTTTGGGAGCATAAAATAATCATATCCAACACATATCAGTCATTACCACCATGACTGCCTAACCAAATTTTCTCATGTTTAAAAATGATAATGATGCTTGGGGTATTTCAGCGCCCCCGAGTATCTATGCAGTACTAAGCATGGCGTATAATTAGGGATTTATTTTCGAAAAGCTACTATTATAATTTTGCTAGGGCGACAATGTGCACATATTTAATATTCCAAAGGAGGTTTAATATTAATCAAGGCATACAATGGGCATATATCTAGAATCTTGAATTAAACATGTATTGTATATAAAATAGCAACATGCAATTTGATAATTTAAACCAAAGTAATTTGCAAAAAATGTAGGTTCAACATGATCAAAGTATTGACTACTTTGGCCTTGATTTGCATGGTCTTGAGCTTACACAATGCTTTCTCTCAAGCTTCTGGTTCTTATCTTCACTTCGCTCTTGATCACGTTTGATCCCTCGATTCTTCAGGACTCCAATTTCTAATTACGCGCTAAACAACTGAATCCAAATAAAGACAAATAACTCAAAAGATCCAAATAAATCCGAACAACCTTGATTTAGTTTTAGTATGAGTTAATGGGCAATTCGGGTGGTTTGAGACAAGATTGGTTATATAAGGTTATATTTTAATACTTGTTATTTAGCAAAGTCTACCTCTAAGCTTTATTTAGGATGACATGTTAAATATTGGACACCTATTCCGATTATTATTTAAGGGTATCTTTACTAAATTTGCACATTTAACCAAAGCCAATTTTCTTTATTAATGTCTTTAATTAATTTAGATTTTAAAATAAATACTAAAGGCACCTTAATCTTTTATGACAACTAATTCAATTTTAAATATCCCACAATCTATCTTACATCCTATTTAAATTTTATTAGCTTCTCCAAATGATTCTCTAATTTCCTTGATTTTCATTAATTCAACTAGGTCTAAAATTCATGATTTCGGTTCCATTGGACATATCTTGATTTTAGATGAATTTAGAAATTTGTTTCATTTAATTTGGAGCTAAAATGAATAAGTTATGCCCCTTTGAAACCTTTCGGTTTAATTAAATACAGAAATTATAAAATTACGACGGTGGGGCCCAGCGACAATGACCCACTCACGCGGGCGCTGACAGGTGGGGCCCGGTTGGCATTGGCTCACCATCTCTCCCTTCCGTCGGCGACAGTGGGACCCACTGTCGGTGAACCGAACGCTTCGAGTTAGGGGAGAAGAGAATTAGCGGTGCTAGTCAGGGGAACGCTCGAGTGTTGCTTACCTATATAGGGCATTGAGAGACCATGTGAGGTCATCTCGTGTGTATGATGAGTAATTGAAATCGGCTTAGGGAAGTCGAGTTTGAGTTGGTTGGTTCGGACCAAGTCGTTGCGGGGTGCAACGGGCTCGGTCGGACTTGGTCAAACCTGGTCAATAGGATTAGGACGATTATTCTGTTGATTTGACATGTTTGGGCTTAATGTGGTTTCATTTATGTTATTATGCTTTCATGTATCGAGCGGTGCTATTTTATGTGTTTCTTATGCGTGTTGGTGCGGGGCGTCGAGGCGAGTCGTGGCGAGACACGGGTGGCCGGACTAGGCGGTGGCGTTGAGGTCGAGCGGTCGAGATGTGTCGAAGACGGCGTGAACTCGAGGTGGTTGCGAGGCTTGGCCGACAAGAAGCGCGGAAGCTTCCCGGAAGGTGCAGGAGGGGCGAAATGGTCATTTCGCGAGGCTGCACAAGTCGGAGCGGGCTCCGTTCGGGTTTAGCCGGCGTAGCGGGTGGGAGACCCGTTAGCCAGAAGCTATAAATAGCTGTTGAAGGGCTGCATATGCCTTCATGCACTTGAGAGAGAGTTAGGGTTTACTTTAGTCAAAAGAGTCTTTAGAGAGGCCTTTTGCTTTAGGCTTTAGTGGGTGGAGACTAGTTAAGGGCAGCAAGGGTGTCTCCCTCATGTGCTCTCCTCTCTTGGTGTGTGTGTGTTCCTCCCAAGAACATGTGAGGTTCTTGGTTTCTTGAGGATGAAGAGGGAGAGGATGGATTGAGAGTCTTGTAATCTTTCTTCTTGTTCGAATATACATGCGTATTGGGACTCTTTGTAATCTTTTCTTTGGAATTGAAATCTGAAGTTTTCTCCCGTGCTCCAAGTTTATCTACGATGCTTTCTAGGCTTGATTCTTGAGATTTTCGTTTTCTTGTTGATTCTTGCTTTTGAGTGGCAAAATGGGTTGCTCAGGGAGGGAATTGCATTTCTAGACCCTGTGGTCATCTAGTTCCAAGAGCAATTTGATCAATTTGCAAGAATATCATTTTTTGGGTTCTCATGTTCATCCTTTAGGGTTTTGATCCAAATCTTGTTTCCCTCTTTGAGATGGCTTGATTCTTGACTTGTAGAGTCCAGTGGTTATTGCTAACATATCTGCAAAGTCTTGTGGCCAAAGGATCAAAGAATAGTTGGGAATTTGGATTTTGGTTTTTGCTGTCTGAACTTTCAGTTCAGCTCTCGGGTTACTGGAGCAGGGAGCGGTCGACCGCCCTTCCATGGTGGTCGACCGATTTTTGCCAGCAGATCGACCGCCCCCTGTCGGCGGCGGATCGAGGCCATTGATGGCCGGTGGTCAGACCAGCGTCTGCCGAGCGGTCAGACCGGCCCCAGCGGTCGGACCGGCAATTTCTTCGCGGTCTAATCAGGCGTTGAGGCGTGATCGACCGGCCTTGCCCTGACAGGGTGTTTTTGCCAAGGTTTTGATTTTCTGTTCTGTTGTGCCTCTTCCTTGGGTGCTTAAGGTTCCAGAGAGTTGTTTTGATCTCCTTCATAGCTCGTCATAGCTATTGTAGAGGAGTTTCATTAAGTGGAACCTTTGAGGGGGATTTTTAAAAGTCGACATTCACCCCCTCTGTCGCCATTTCGGTCCTTCAATTGGTATCAGATCCGGTTAGCTCTTCCTCATAGATCTTAACCGGTCTCAAAATCCATGGCGACGGACAAGTACTCGACCAAGCTGTAATACCCTGAACGTCGTTACGGCGTAAGTTTTTAAAACAATCGCGGAGTCGCCGGTTTTTCGGTAAATCGCGAGAAAGGAAAAATATAAATTGTAGAATATTGTAAAATAAATTAAATAAATTAAAACAATTAATTTGGATGTTTTGGGTGTTCGGAGGGTGGGCCGTAGCATTTGGGCGGTCGGTAGAAATAGGGCCGTACCCTCCCAAACCCTAGCACCCCTCTTTATAAACCCCCTCCCTTGGCCACTCCCCTCTTTCCACCCCAAACCAGCCACCTCCACCCCCTTGGGCGCCCCCCCTTCTCCCCCCTTGCTGCTGCCATGGTGCCAAGGAAGAAAAGAAAGGGAAGAGAGGAAGGAGAAGGAGAAGGAGAAGAAGAAGAGGAGGAAAAATTGGGGAAATTCTTCATCTAGGTAATTTTTTCCCATCCCAAATCCTCTATTTTATGGATTAATTAAGGTTCTTGGCACGAAATTTGTTGGTAGATAATAGATCAAATGCCCGATTAGAGACTAGACGCTGACTGCTTTTAGATTGATTCGCACCGCGCGGCTTATTGCGCAGTTTTGATCTAGAAAACAAATTTTACTGCGGGTCTTCCCAAAAGGAAAGTTAAGGATTTCTAGATGTATCTGCTGTATTTTTCTCAAATTTTTCAACCGTGGGATCTGGGAGATACGGAGTCGGCAATACCGCTGTCCGTCAGGCAGACAGATTGGTACAGTCCGGTGGTAATCCGGATATTAAAAATAGTAACCGAATTTTATGGACATGGCCGTAGTTGAGAAAGTTGTGGATAATTTAGAGATCTAGCTTCTTTGTAAATTTCATAATTTTTAGACCTCTGTGCTATTGTTGACACGCGTTTGATTACTGCTGTCTATTACGCGAGCGAGTTCTTACTACTTTGGGCATTAAATTACATCTAGTTGTGTTCTGAATAAAAATAGGAGTTCTACATGAAAATTGTAGGTTTTTAAGTCATGAATCCAGAGAGGTATCATTTTCTGCTTTTCAATTTATATTTTTAAAGATACGAAATTGTGAAGCAGCGCTGCTGAAGGGGGTAATATGTTGGTTTGTTGGGCGGAGTAGAGATTGCGCGGGTTCGGGCTTCTAGCGATGTTTTTATATTTATGTCGTGCTTGTATGCTATGGTAGTATGCTGAGAGTTGTCTTATGGACAGGTGGTCTTGTCCCTGAGCGCTCTTGAATCTTGTTGATCTTCGCTTCGTCGGATTGAGATAAGTGAACGTAGCGGTGGTTGCTACCGTTTAACTTGTTATTCCTTCTACTTGCAATTTACATTATTGTCTTAATTTGATACATTATACCATGATTGCATGATATTTTAATTGTGGAGATGGTAGCGAATATTTATCCATTGATATGTTGATAATATGCTAGAAGACATGTGGAATTTTTGCTTAATGCTATAATATGGAACATGAAAATAACATGTGATGGATGTGGATATGTTGAGAGCATGATAATGCTCCTTGTGGATGAATTAATGAGATTTATGAATTTTCATATCATACATGTCATATCATGTCATTTGCATATGTGGATGTCGCCGCACTTAGCCGCGATCGCATCAGACAACATCGTATATTGCCGTAATACGATGCACCTCTTCGCCCGCAGAAGCATCGTATATTGCCGTAATACGATGAACTACAATTCCTGCCCTGACAAGTGTGATGTGGAGCATAGCATGAAGCATTCATATGCATTGCATTGTAGAAAGATTCATTTGCATACATATGCAATATATATTGTGGTGATGTTATTTTGTGAAATATACAACTTTCTAGTTGTAATGTGGAATTGGCTCATGTGAGTTACTTGTGTTATGAGGATTGTGGATGCGGTCGTGGATTGGGGTTCGCCCCTTGTGTATGGTAAGGGTTGTGGTGATGGCATGAGATTCTTTTCACTTGTATTAATTGTTGATAGCAATTATCGATGTGAGAATTATTAAAGTAGTGGGATGATCCTACATATGTTTTATTGTCTTTGATGGTGGTTTGAAGTTGAGGATATAACATTGTTATTTGTGAAAAATTAAATGTTGATGATTAATCTATTGTATTTGTGGAAGACTAAATGTTTCATATGGTTTAAATTACTATTTAAATGACTGCATTCATATGCCAATTAAATCTGAAATTGAAAAGATATGATTCGTGGATGTTTATGCTGATTAATAATTATGGATATGAATTGTGGTTGTAGTTGTATGGAATTATAAATGATGATGTACAATTGTTTGTCGTTTGAATAGCTTGTTAAACAGTTTGCTTGCTGAGATTTTTATCTCACCCTTGTTTCCCCCTCACTACAGGTGGACTTTGAGCATGCATGGGAAGGGTAGAGTAGCACCGCACTGATGCACTTGGATTATAATCTTAATGCTGAAATAAAGTTGAAAGAATTCTTAGTCTTTTGTTTAGTGATCATAGTGATGAATGTTTCATCTTAACAGTGTTGAACTTGGAATTGTTCCTTTGGTTTATATGTTAGAGATGATTATGAATAATGAATTGTTATCTTTATTTTGTTTACCTTGGTTGTTTACGCTTCCGCTTGTACTATCTTGCTTAGTATTATTGCCAGTTTATTTTATTTTGTAAATTGTCTAGTTGTAGAGCAGTTTTAGTAGCATCCCAGGGCATTGTGGGTCCTGGGGTGTTACAATCGATCTTCGATGGGATGGACTATCCCTTTTGGAAGAGTCGGATGGAGACCTACATCCAGACTCAGAGCTACGCCATCTGGCGGAAGGTCAAGGTTCGGTTTGTTGTTCCTGCCGATGAGGATGTCAATGCCGGAAACATGGCTGACGTTGAGGCAAACGCTAAGGCAAGGAACATCATAACCCAGGGCCAGAGTCGTAGTGAGTTTGACCGCATATCTCATCTTCCGTCCGCCTTTGATATTTGGGCGACCCTCAATGCTTACCATGAGGGCACCACCCAAATAAAGACGGTGCAATAGGACCAGTTCAAGCGAGATTACAACAAGACGGTGCCTTCGTTGGCGAGTCCCTTGATGAGTGTTTTGCGCGTTTTCACAAGATCTTGAGCAACCTCCGAGCGGTCGGTCTCACGTACCCCGACTCGGACAACGCTCGTCAGATGCTCACTGCACTCGATCTGCGTGTTTGGGAGATTAAAGTGACCACCATCAAAGACACGACAGACCTCTCGACCTTGACTTTTGACACGCTGTACTCGCGCCTCAAGACTCACGAGATTGACGTTGTCTCTTGTAGGTCGAAGTCACATTCGATGGCCTTGGTCACCGATCCCGTTTCTTCTTCGGGCCCCTCTTCTAATTCGATTTGCAGTTTCTCCCTTGCTGCTCTCTGTGACGTAACTGATGATCAGTTAGAGCAGCTTGTGGATGATCAGTTGGCTCTCCTTGCTCGCAAAGTTTCTCATGCTTACAAGAGAAGGAGGGAAGGAAAGAGAGGAGGACCCATGATTTGCTTCGAATGTGGTGGCCCCAACCACATTCGGGCAAACTGCCCCAAGCTGGAGAAGGGCAAGAACGACTACGGCAGTTCGGGGAAGAACGACTACACCGACAAGAACCGCAACAAGAAGCCTCCAGTCCATGCACAAGGGAAGAAGAAGTTCCGCGACCTTGGCAAAGCCAAGACGCTGTTCCATCGTGTCCTCTCCGCCTTCGACGACCTCGACCTCAGCGAGGTGGAGGGATGGAGCGACGACGATGGGACGGGTGACCAAGAACCCAAGGGCGGCGACGACTTCTCCGGGATGTGCTTCATGGCCCTTGAGGGCGAACTGAGCGACAGCGAGTTGTACTCCGACTCCGACGAGGTGAGCCCTACCTACGATCAGCTTAATGATGCTTTCCTTAAGCTAGGTAGGTTTCATGCCAAGTCTAGGGCTAGGTGTGCTGAGTTGGAGAAGGAAGTAGCTAGACTATCACGGGAGCTTACTTCACTTACATCTTGTAGGATCGGAAATGGCAACAGAGGGGGGGTGAATGGTGCCTTTTAAAAACGCCCCCAAAGTATTTTCACACTTCTTCTCCTCCGATAGCTATGGAAGTTAGGAAGAAGAATAAATTTGCTCCTTAGAGGCCGAAGACAATTTTGCCGAAAACACTGAAAGGACTTGATGCCGTAAGAGCCGACTTGCCCAAGGACCATGAAAGCTCACTGAAGAACCAAAAAGGAAAACTGAAAGCAGATAAGGAAATTATTTGCTAATTTTGCTTCTGCAAGTTATAAGTGAGGACCCTGGCCGAAAGAGATATCAACCCAAAGCATCTAGCATGCAACCAATCAAGAGAAAAGCAAAAGACTGGGACTGCAGTCCAACAAATGCTCACAACAAAAGGTGCTGCCGCCGAACACACAAGAGATAAAAACGCTACTTCATTCGGCTGAGTAAAGGATTACACTCGGCAAAAACAGTAAAAGAAAGCAGGAGGCGAAAAGAACTAAAAAGAACATGAGAGAAGACTGCAGTGGCTGCCGACTGGAGAGGTATCTGAAGACAGTCAAAAGAGCAGCAGCAAACTGAAAGGAGAAATTAAAGCCGAGTGCAGCTGCTAGCCGAAATGAACAATCAAGAAACGAAAAACAGCACATAGAAGGGAAAAACAACAGCAAACTTGTCGGCTGCTAACAGCAGCAATTTTTAGCTGAAATCAACAGCCGAATACAACATTTTCAAACAGACCAAATGCAGAGAAAAGGAGATAGGAAATGCAATTCAGAGCTAGTAGCGGCAAGAAGCAATGACTGCCTAAAAATTACAAGCACAGTGATTACTGTGAACAGCCGAGTAACAAAGAAGGTGTCAAATGGTTGATTGTTCTTATCTGGTTTAACTCTTCAGGAAATCAAATTAGATAGCAAGGCAAACCCAAGAAGAGATAAACATAGACAAAAGAACATTTTTTTGCAAAAAGTAATCATTCGACTTAGATGAGATAGAACACAATAACCGAAAACCTGGGAAATCAAGAAATGAGAACTAGTACATCTTAATACAAAGCATTGCTAGCTATCCGAACAACACCTTGTTTCTCCAGTGAAAACCAACTAGCAATAAAAGGAAGGCTGCCCAATGACCACACATCCTCATGTGATTGAACGGCAGGACAAAAACATAGAGCAACAAGCAGACTTCAAACCAAAGCAGGCAAACCAAGAAACATCCTTGTCATAAAGATTATGAAACTAGAAATAACCTGAAGACAGCAAAAGGCTCAAGAACAAAAGAGAGAAACCACATAGATGAAATAGCAATCACAAGACACAGGGAGAATAAGAACACACTCCATACACTGAGTCCCCATAAATGCTTGATACAAGAGAAGTAATTACAAGATTCTCAATCCATCCTCTCCCTCTCAATCCTCAAGAACACCAAGAGCCTCACATGCTTCTTGGGAGGAACACAACACACACAAAGGGATGAATGAGCTCTAAAATCATGAGGGAGTATGCAGCCCCCAACACCTATTTATAGCCATTGGCTAACGGGTCTCCAACCCGTTACGCCGGCTAAACCCTAACGGAGCCGTCTCCGCCAGTGCAGCCTTGCGAAATTACCGATTCGCCCCTCCTGCACCTTCCGGGAAGCTTCCGCGCTCCTTGTCGTGTACACCTCGCAACCACATCGAATCTCTGCCGTCTTCGACACATCCGACCGTTCTGACCTCGACACCGCCTATGTCTAGTCGGTCACCTCGTGTCTCGCCACGACTCCGCCTCGACGTCCTGCACCCAACACAGACAAGAAACACATCAAATAGCACCGCTCGATACATGTAAGCATAATAACATCAACAAACCTGTCGAATCATCAGAATATGCATCCTAATCCCATCCGACCGAGCCCGTTACACCACGCAACGACATGGTCCGAACCAACCAACTCAAACTCGACTTCCCTAAGCCGATGTCAATTACTCATTATACACATGGGATGACCTCACATGGTCTCTCACATCTGCTCCCTCCCGTGATGACTGTGATACATGCTGTGCTCTGTTGGGTGACATGGAGAAATTAAGGACCTTGCATGATAGTCTGTCCTCTGAACTTGATTTAGTTAAGGTGGAGAACATTAGTCTTCTTGCTGAGCTTGAGATGAGTAGGGTAGTTCCTATTTCATCTTCTACTGTGGAGACTGTTGCTTGCACCTCATGTGAGGATAAGGACATTGCTGTTAGAGGTCTTTATACCATTCTCCTGGATCTGCCCGAGTCTTGTGAAAATTGCAATAATCTGAAGTTGAACCTAAAACGGGCAGATCATAAAATTGCTGAATTACAAGCTTCATTGCTAAAGCCAATTGATTCTTGCTTGAACTGTCCTAAGTTAACTGCTGAACTTGAATCTGTCTCAAAATAGTTTCAAGAAATGATTGACTACAATAAGAAAATGGCTCAGTTTGCTTCTAAGGACCCTGTTAGTTCACCTTGCAATCATTGTAACAAACTAAAATCTGACTTGATTGCTTTAGATGAAAAATGTGTGAAGCTAATTAAGGACCTACTAGAGAAGCAACCATCTGCTTGTAATGTGTGTGCTGGGAAGAAGCATGAGGGTTTGGTAGAGACGCCTAGCGACGTGAACCAATTGGCTAGCGATGGGGCTGTCCCTTCGAGTCGGTACGTGCGTGCACAAGCCATTCGTTCCTCTGCTATTGGTTCTTCTTCTGCTCTCTTACCCTCTGCTGCTCCTTCTTCCCCTTGCTCTTCTTGCACCTCTCTCTTTCGGGAGTGTCAGTATCTTATGAACACTCTTGAGAAATTTGTAGGAGGCAAGAAGAAGCTCAATCTTATTCTAAACCAATCTAAAATCTGCAGATTTAATCAAGGTCTAGGATACGATTTCTATGAGGATAGAAGGAAGCATCCACCTACCGTGTTCAGACCCAGAGCACGAGGTGTGATCGAGACTAAGCCCAGGACCGAGAAGGTCAAATTCAAGTTAGCGGGCTTTGTCCAAGGGATTTCTGACAGTAAGGTGATTTCACCTGCAGCTTTGGCCTCTCAGAAGGCGAAGCTTCACCGTGCTACTTCTACCTCTCAGAAGGTGAAGTATCATTGCACCTTCTGTCAGAAGGATGGACATTTGATCGATCGATCCTTCAGGCGCGCCAGGATCGCGCGTAGAGACCGTGTTGAGTCTCTTAGGCGCATTCAGGGTCAGCCCCAGACTCTGAGTGCACCTAAGACCAACACAAGGTCTAGAGCTGTTTCATCTGATGGGTTTGGACAGCATCGAGTGTTGGTGATATGCCCTAGAGGCAACATGGAGATGTTGAATATATCACATACTATGTTTATGATACATTGCTTTGTTCCTTGAAATAGACATTATCATTATTGATCAATGAGTATGTGACTTATTCATGAGACTCTTAATGCCAAAATGTTGCTATTTCTAAATGATCCCTGATTATATTTCATATGAGGAACAAATATGATTCAAAGATCAGCATATGTATTGATTGATGATCATGTCTCATGGATCATGGTATGGAGATACCAAATCAATAATATGGACATGTGTTAGTGAACATATGTTGGATAGACCCGCCATGAGACACTGCAGAGATTCCATGTGTCATCGGTTGGTCTCAAGTAGTGTTTATGTGGAATCCTTAGACTTGAGATCATCATGGTTCCCGAGATGCGTAGTAGCTTACTTTGGGACTACTAAACACTACTCCGTGGCGGGTAGTCATAAAAGTAGTCTTTGGGTTTGCCATGAAACATGTAGTGGGATGTGAATGATCAAGATAGAATTTGCCCTCCTTATGGGAGAGATATCTCGGGCCCCTCGATGTAATGGATTATGAAAGTGCATGGCCATGCCAAGGTGATTGAGGTCAATCACGAGTTTATAATCCATCACGGAATCGAGAGAGTGATTGAGCTATTAAGAGGATGACACGGGTCTCGCCTTGAGCTTAATCTATATCGTGAGGCAAAGGGATTAGTACATGAGAACATTACGAGTTCACCGAGATATGATCTTCACGTATACTTTGGGGTTAATATGTCTTACTAGAGGCCGCTATTAACACGGTGACCGGAAAGGTGTTTACGGTCGCGACCAAGTATCGTGAACCTGCTGTGGTCGCACACTTAACGGGTTGGAACACTAATTGAATGTGATTGGATATGGACTCAATCGGATAGAGATCCTGATAGACTCTATTGGGCCTCGGTCCACGAGGCCCAAGTGAGGAGGTATATATATGGAGGCGAGGGGGAGGGAACGATCCGATAATCCCGAGCTAAACCCCGCCGCCACCTCCCGAGCCAAACCCTAGGCGCTCATGAGTGCCGGTACACTCGCGATCGGCGTTCCAGATCCGGACGTGTGGATACGGTGGGGCGGCGCTCGTTGCGGCATTGATCGGTATCAACAACCTCTGATTGGATCCGCTCGTGGTGTGGTTGATCGCGTGGAGGAGACGATCGGTTCGGGATGATCGACTACTTCCACTACTACCTCGACGCGTGGTTGGATCGGCTTCTCCAACTCTTCTTCATTGCACTGCTGCGTCTAGTGGTAACGATCCATGATCCTCCTTAAGCATGATGTTCTTATGTGCGCGGTAGAAAAGTTTTGTTTTCTGCTATCGTAGCCTTCGCGCAATCCATTATCGAGGACTTGGTTTTTTCGAGTTTTCTTGTTTTCGTCCTCATGCTCCCCTTGGTCGTGACTTCCGCCGTCCTGAAGGTACATCTCATTTCCCCCGTCGAGATAGCTACCAGCGGCATGATCGGCGTCTTCTTGGGTGCTCCAACTTGCTCTCTCATAGCAGTCGGACCCAAAGAACAACTTCAGTGCATGACGCAATCCTTCCGCTTCTTTGGGTGACGAGGCGTGGGGTAGATAGAGGTCGATCGTGCTTGACTACTTCATCTACTCGACGTGTTACTCGATATTGGGTGCCAAAATCACTCTTGATTTACCCCAAGATCGAGACTTTACTCTTTGTTTGACTCAGGCTCGCCGGGCAGGGAAGGGAAAGGTTTGGCTCGTAGACTCCGGGTGTTCACGACACATAACCGGAGACTCTCGTTGGTTTTCTTCCTTGCACGTGCTCCGGTGATGAGATGATCACCTTGAGACGCTTTTCCGGGCGTCATCGCCAAAGGTACAATGCGCATTAATGATTCATTTATTTTGAGAGATGTTGCCTTGGTTAGTAAGTCTGCGGTATAATTTGCTTTCCATTTCTCGACCACCGATGATGACTTTGAGGTGAGCTTTAAGAAAAACAATTGCAAAATTCTTGATTCTTCGGGTAGTCTGGTTTGCAAGATTTCTCGTTTTGGGAGGATCTTTCGTGCTGATTTTTCTGAGTCTTCTGGTGATCATCTCCGGTGTTTGGTTGCTTCTGAGTCCCGTGACCTTTTCTTCTGGCATAGGAGACTTGGTCATATTGGATTTGATCATTTGTCCCGAGTTAGTGGCCACGATCTCATTCGTGGTCTGCCGAAACTCAAGATGGTCAAAGATCTGGTTTGTGCTCCATGTCGGCACGGCAAGATGGTTGCCGCTTCTCATCCTCCCACACAGCACTATGACCGATGCACCGACGACTACTCCATATGGACACGGTTGGACCAGCTCGAGTGCAGTCAGCAGGAGGGAAGTGGTATGTTCTTGTCGTGGTCGGTGACTTCTCGAGGTATTCTTGGGTGTTTTTCTTGGCCTCGAAGGATGAGACATTTACACATTTCCGAGGTCTTTTTAGTAGGCTTTCTGTTGAGCTTACAAGTGCCTTACGAGTGATCCGTAGTGACAATGGCACGGAGTTCAAGAATTCCTACTTCGAGAGGTTCTGTGGTGAGACAGTGTAGAGCACCGCCTCTTCTCCGCACGTCCCACGCAGAATGGCGTCGTGAGAGGAAGAACCGTACCTTGGTCGAGATGGCTAGGACGATGCTCGATGAATACTCTACGCCACGGAAGTTTTGGGCTAAGGCTATAGCCACCGCGTGCCATGTCTCAAATCGAGTTTTTCTCAGGGCACACTTGCACCGCACTTCTTACGAATTGAGATATGGGTGAAAGCCCAGTGTATCTCATTTTTGTGTGTTTGGTTGCAAGTGCTTTATTTTGAAGTCCGAAAAGCTAGACAAGTTCAAGTCACATTCTTGTGATGGTATCTTTCTAGGCTACTCGACTTCTTCACGAGCTTATGGGGTCTGGAACTGCGAGTCTAGTAAAATGGTAGAAACCTGTGAGGTGACTTTCGACGAGGCCAGTCTGGGGACTAGGCCCGATATCTCAGGTTCTTTAGAGTAGTCCGAGACCATCTTCGTGGATGATGAGGAGGATGGAGATGAGGGTTATTAACCATTATCTGGGCGGATGGTGGGAGGGTGTGAGTGTTTGAAGGGTGCTGTGATAGCACAAATAATAATGTGATAGAATGGTGCCGTGATAGCACGAAGGGGATCGTGGTAGAACCGCCCAGATAACCATTAATGACTGAATCTTGTGATGACCTCCCAAGGTACAACAAGTACAACCACATGCTGGCAAAGTGTAGGCAGGGCTAACTAATTTGCATCGACTTAGTAAGAGTTGCGCCGGTGTGAACACGGGCGGGTAGAGGATGGCCACATCCTCCGGCGTGACAGCGCAAGAGGGGCTTCGGAAGGGTGGTCGTGCAGGAGGAAGTGGAAACCTTAGCGAACGTAACTCTGCTAGGAAAAATGCATTGTAACGATCTGTGATAGTCTACTCAAGCGCATGGCTAAGGAATCATGTGGGCAACGAGCGATCTATCTCTTGTGGGTAAAGTGTACAAACTCTGCAGAGTCAAAAACTATTCGAATAGCCGTGCCCACGGTCAAGGGCGGACATGGAAACTTAACTAGATATAGTTCTGTTTCAAAAACTTTGTGGGTGGAATTGGAAAAGTGGAAGGCAGAGAAAGGCCCTTATTTGTGTTGTCCTGGGTGTCGTCCCAGTGGTAAGTTAAGCGGTTATAACGCTGAAAGGTTAAGCATATGGTGCAGAGACTATGAAATAGTGGATGGAATCTGGATCGCTATTACTATTGCATTCTGTCACATTATGTTTTTGTCAAATGGCTAAGTCTCAGGAAATTTCTATGTATTATATTTCAAAAGCAAATATTGGCAATACTTCTCCTAAAACAAAATGCCAGAAAGAATAAATAGGGTCATAATGAAAGAAGGTGATTGTTGTGGCAAATACTTAACAATGCTTGGTGGATTCAGGTCAATTATAAATAAGGGAGTGATAGAAAGGAGTCTAGGAGAAATTAATTGGTGGAGTCTAAATAAATAGATAGACTGGATAGACGATTTAAATGATTTTGGAGAATTAGAAGAGTGTAAAGGTAAGTGCTGGATTTAATGGGATTAGTAGAATTTGATCTAGATGGATGAATTGAATTTGAGGAAATTTGGAGAATATGACAACTGGAGTATAAATTTGATCAATGATATTCTTGGTGGAGGAATATTGAAGAATTAGTTAGAGATAAATAATGGAAAATAAGGATGATTATGGAAAAAGCAATTTATGGTTTTAGATCATTAGCAGAAAGGATTGATTTGTTAGAAAGTTCTAATACGAATGATTTGATTGGATTAAAAAGTAATCTTGTTAGAAAATCATTAGAGTTCAGAAGTGAAGAGTTGGTGAATAGTGATTACAAGATTGGATTATTAGGAATTCGGAATACAAAAGACATTGGTGGATTCAAAATGAATATATAGAAAGGGTTTGATCGGTGGATTAGCTGAATGATGTCACCCGCTGTTTGGAGTTTTAGACAGCAATCAGTAAAGAAAATATATCTGTGGTGAATTAAGTCAATTATGGCAATTGCCGTGTGGAGTCCTAGGTTACAACTATATCGCTAGGGTTCAATAATGATAATGCTACCAAAAAGAGAAATTGCTGGCAAATAAAACAACCCGAGCCTTCCCTTTGATAAGCCATGCATACTATTTAGTTGCATTCTGTGTATTGGCTCGCGGAGCACGGTGGTTAGTGTGCTCACACTCGCTCTCACAACAACTCCAGAATCAAGAATCAGATCACTACGCCTCAGCAACTCTGTTGGTCGTGATGGCAAAAAAGATGAAGATGTCAAGGGCTAGGTCGCGAACCTCCAGTTGGCTGCCTGTGGGCACGTCCTGAGGGTTCCCCATGTATGCTTCGTTCTTCCGCTGCTGCAATTTTCCGATTTCGGCCTAATCGGCCCATGTGTAAGTTTACTATATTAGTTACGCTTCCGCTTGATATCTATTTGATATTCATTTCTGTAGCTGTGAGCACTATCTACTGATCCAGGGAATAGTGCAATAAATCACAGAGGATTTCGGATGTAAAATTTGGGGTCTAACAAAAATCAAAACCATCTGAGATACATATGCATTGGAGATCTGAAACTTCGAGCAGGTAAAATCACATGGAAAAACAAGTGGCGTACAAAACCGTAAAAATAATGCAGAGGAGATCAAATAAATAGAACATCTTCAACAAAAGATTTCTCAGAAGAAAGATTACATAGGAGAATGCTCACAATCAGCTCATGACCTTTCCCACTCCAAGAGCCATAACCAAGAATCTCACGCTGGAGACATGGCTCACACCACTCTACACTCCACCAACTCCTTAATAGAAAGACAAAGAGGAGAAAGACACAAAGCAAATACCCTCAAAATCCATGGAGAGAAAAGAAACCCTAACCCTCTCCCAAAGCCATGAATTCATCCAAAGAAAAACAACGAAGAACGGAAAAACTTCATATTTCATTCCAACCAAAAATTACAAAGGAGTCCCCATACGCATGGACATTAGAACAAGAAAAGTGATTACAAGATTTTCAATCCATCCTCTCCCTCTCAATCCTCAAAACACCAAGAGCCTCACATGCTTCTTGGGAGGAACACACACCAAGTGATGAATGAGCACTAAAAACACTTGTGATCCTCAAAGGGGTATGCAGCCCCCAACACCTATTTATAGCCCTTGGCTAACGGGTCTCCAACCCGTTACGCCGGCTAAACCCTAACGGAGTCGTCTCCCGCTTGTGCAGCCTTGCGAATTTACCGATTCGCCCCTCCTGCACCTTCCCAGAAGCTTCCGTGCTCCTTACCGTCCACGACTCGCAACCACATCGAATCTTCGCCGTCTTCGACACATCCGACCGTTCTGACGTCGACACCGCCCGTGTCTAGTCCGGTCACCCCGTGTCTCGCCACAACTCCGCCTCGACGTCCTGCAGTCAGCACAGACAAATAGCCCGAACAGTCAGAGAGGCTCCAACTCCCCCTAGAGAAGGCAAAATAAGAAGAACTAGAAAATTGGGCACAAAATCCAGAAAGAGAAGGTTCTAGCTCAAAGAGGTGATTCCCAAACACACTCTATCCTCATGGTCTCTAGTCTATAACCTCATACCACGGAGTAAAAGCACACTATATCAACTCTCAAGACTCTAGTGGCCAAGAAAAAAATTCAATCTAGGTAGGAGAGAATCCTAGAGAACCAAAGCCCAAACTAGGTAGTAAATAATCCTAGAGAACCATTTGGATGAGAAGTGTGATCGAGACAATATCACCTAGAGTCGGTTCCTGTCTAACCAATCGGACCCTTCCTCCCACTAGAACAGATAAACAAAGCAAAGCCAAGTGGTGGGAAGCAAAACACTAAAGATCGCAAGGGAACAAACCTTTGTCCCAATCGTTTGGTGTGTAGTCGTGATCGTAGATGATTCTGGGGTCACAGTCGTATCCGAGTCCAGACCGCGGTTGAGTGATCGAAGTCGCGTCTTGGTCTGGACCATGGTCATAGTCATGTCTGAGGATCAGTCGTAGTCGAGTCCGGATCATGGTCGTGGTTGAGTCCGGCTCATGGTCATGTATGTGTACAGCTCATGATCGTAGTCCAATTCGGGGTGGTCGAACACGAAACCAGGTCGTGGTGGTAGTTGCATCCTGGTCGTCATGTCCTGGTGGTGGTCGTAGTCGTAGATGAGTCTGGATCGTGGTCGTTGTGTCCTGACCGAGGTCGTAAAATGAGTTCGGCCGAGAGCCCAGACCGTGGTCGTGGTTGCTACGACATGGTCGTAATGACCAAAGGAGCGATCGTAAAGCTGTACCAGTCTCCCCCTCACACACAGCCTGCAGTTTGAACATAGGGGAACAGCTGGTATCCTAGTACAGGGGTAAATAATATACAGGCATGGATCAAGTACTGAGACAAATGACCACAATCAGTAGCATTACAAATGCATGAGAACACCCCCCACAAGCTCAATCTAGCCCTCATTAAAAAGCATCTAGAACAGCAAGCCTAGAGCCACCCAATTCTAGAAGAAGCTTGTGACCTATCCACAATTCTCATGATATCCACTCATAAGCATAGACTAATGCTACCAAGATATTGTACAGTTTATTTCATGCCAAAACTTAAAAGAATAAGATCAAGGTATACATGCATCACAATGAATCACAACCATACACATAGCAGGTGACATGGAAAAGTCACAGAAGCATATGCTAGCATGGACATAAGCATGTATACAAGAAAAGATAAGAAGGCATGAATAAACATAGCATCATGACATAGAAAAACTATCCAAGATATAATCAAGCTCATAATGTCCATACACAAGTATACATCATGTAGGCATACAACACGACAGACCAAAATTATGAAAAGTATGCTAACATGTATAAATAATGGTGAATGGACATAAGGAGCAAGATATAATAAATAAACCATGATAGATACTACAAAGCACATGGTCATGATGATACTTGACTTCTAATACGCACATACTACTTAGCTTATGAAGTCAAGTCAAAGCTTAAGCATCCAATAAACTAACAAATATGACAAGGTACATGGATACTTGAGCAACATACACATAAAGGCATGACAAGTAAGTATGGAGAGAAAAACATGCCAGTATGTTACACGTGAGTACATGAACAAGCACAGCATGCCAATTATGGTCAAACATGAATATAAGGGCATGAGGGTATAGAGTATCTCACAAAGTAGGTGGAGACGCCAAACATGAAGGTACATGCCTCTTGGAGGCCATGAAGTGGAGAACCAACAAATGTTCTAGTCATGTGATGAAGCAGAAGACTAAAACCCATTCGATCCCATGTTCTCCATCCAACGTCTGGACACCTACAAAAGACAAGAACAAAGTGCCCAAGTCTTGGATCCTAAGGGGTTAGTAAGCAAATGCTTGAGAACCCAAGACTTGACACACGGCCACTCAGCAGAAAAGGAGTGGTCGTTACGTGCTACGACTACGGTTGAGAAGAAATGAACGTGGTCATAGCACGAGAGGCGTAGTCTTGAACGACTACAACCGAGAGATGTGGTCGTTGGTCATTACAACCACGGCTGGGAATTGCAGGTGTGGTCGTAAGTCAGTTATGACCACGGCAATCGAGCAGCAATGCGCTCAGAACCAGCAGTCGTGATTGTAGGGACTTCCGACCACGGTGACAAGCGAAAGTGTCCGCCAGCAGACATGGTCATAGCAACTTCCGACAACGGTGGCAAGCGGAAGTGTCCGCCAGCAGACGTGGTCATATGAAGCTACGACAATGTTGAGAAGCCGAAGCTGTGGTCATAATGCATTACGACTACAACGACAACACAACAGAGGAACTCGGCTTTACTAATCCCAACTCTAGCAAGCTCAAGCTCCTCTACACATGTGCGGTGAGTCAAAGTTTTAATTTCTCATTTGCAGATTTTAACATGCGAGTAGAGAAATTAAATTTTCGCCGTCTACAGAGAAAGACTCACAATTTACACACGAAAAATGAGATTTCAACCTAGCAAGAACAATCTAGCAATTTATAATCTAGGCATCTCACAATATCCCGAAGAGCAAGTATATTCATCTTGGACAAGGCCAAGGTCACAATGAGGTTTTACCTTGCTCATGATGAGTCGACACTCGTCCTTATCATTATCATCCGTGTGTTCTCCAAGGCTTTCTCCTTCCTGGCACTTGATCAATCAAAGGAAAAGAATGTACCACAAAGCACACACTTGTGGTTTCTTGCAAATAAAATCATCCACTAGTCGAAATCAAGCCTCTTGTCACAAAGGACATAATTGGCAAAAACACCCCAATAAGATGCAAAGAAAAGATCATAATATTCCCTACTAGTTGCCATGCTCAAGATCGGTTAAGATCCAATTCAGAGTCAACCTTGCTCTGATACCACTTGTAGGACCGGATAAGGCAACAGAGGGGGTGAATGGTGCCCAAAGATATTTCCTTCAAATATTCACATATTCCCTATTCTCCAATAGCTACAAAGCTATGAAGATCTAGGATATGAGGTCTAGTAGATGACAGAGGAACTCAGACTATCTAATGACCAAATCAAAGCACTGTATGGTCGAATTACGACCACTTGGTGGAAGCTCAACGTGGTCGAATACAACCACTCAGCAGAGACATAGGGTTGTCGGTAACAGATGACATTGTTGGGCAGACAACGTGGTCGAGACCGACACCATGGTCGAAACCGACAACTCGGTCGATAGCCTATACAGTGGTCGTAACTTTGACCACTCGACCGAAGAGCAACTTGGTAGAAAATCAACTATCAAACATAATTCATTATAGTTGATAACCACCAAATCAAGACCGATGAGATCGAAAGATGAGTGCGGTCAGAACCGACGTGGTTGAAGACCGACTGGCACCTATAGCCGATTGCGGTCACAGATAACTCATGAGACTATGGGGGCACACGACCACGAAATCTACGACCATCAAGCACTCAGGAACCAGTGCAAAAGAAAGCAAACGATCTAAGTCTTGCTCGGTCAAAAAGAGAGGCGGTTGAAAGGAATGCAAAGTATCTACTGCGTGGTCGAAGCGGCAGGAAGAAGCGTACGAACACATAACTCATACCTCAGAACAGAGGATCCGAGGAAGAAGAAGCGCATGACCGCGCGATCCGATTTCCGAATAACTTGTGATTCTCGGATCTTTTGGTCATGGGACTTTAAACACTGCAAGAACACATCTTCTGGCTGAGAAAATCCCAAGAAGTCATGACTTCTCTGCCGAGCATGAAAATGGTCGAACTTGAAACAGAGGAAGCAGCGAGGCGCTCAACCGTAAGAGCCAGACTTCAACTAACTTTCAATTAATAGATCGTCTGGCCAAGAAACTTAGTACGCAGATTGCTTAAGGTCTCCAGAGGCTACTCCAACCTTGAAATGAAAATATATCAACCAGATTGAGACCTTTTGTGAATTGATCAAAAGCGTGCAAAACAAGGTCTAAGAACCGAAGTTGTTGTTTAGAACTGCTCGTGGGTCAAAGCTAGCCAAGTTAGCTTGGAGCACAATCCCACATGTCACTGCGATTCAGAGCAATCAACAAGAGCAGGCCAAGAACAAGAAATATCCAAGAACACAGAGAAGAGGACGAACGGAGAAATCCCAATGAAATCATCCAAACAATAAACAGACAACACAACTCAAATAGAGACAGAGAGATGAATGATTGATTATGGAGGTTTCTACGGCCACTCCCCTCAGGAGGACCAGCTCTAACCCTAGAGCGAACACACACACAGATAGACTCCCAAGGGAGGGAGAGGCGGCCGCCTCCAAGGCTCAGCCGGCCAACTCAAGTCCAACACTTGCCTCCCCTCTCCCTTTTATAGCCTCACACCCGAGACTAACCCTAATGGATCCATCCATTAGTCCACACTGGAGATAACCCATAAACCCCACCTAACAGCGGGTTTTATCACTCACTTTGCCCATTAGCACCAACAAACTTAGTGCTTTACCCGTTAACTCCACCGGCTTCACTGCTTTGCCCGTTAGCGCCAACAGAATCCACTTCCCTTTGCAGCTTTCCGCATTTCTCCAAAATGCCACTCCGCTGCCTTCCCGGAAGCTTCCTACTTCGCACAACCGCAACCGGCACCCTGACCATCTGGACCTCCGAGTCCTCCCTGAGCCTAGTCCCGATCCACCTCGCCGCTGCCCGTCGTGTCCACCTTCAGCAGCTCCAGCTCCGATTCCTCGTCTCCCGGCTCACAACCACCTTAGCAGCCACGATCATCTTTGGCGTCTCCGACCGTCTGGACCTCAACACCTCCTGTGCCTAGTCCCGGTCCTCTCACGCCTCACCATGACCTAGCTCCGAAGTCCTGCAGCCACACCGACAAGCAAACCGTCACATGGCACCACTCAAAACAAGTAGACCATCATTCGGCACACTCAACACGATCCCAGTGCACAAATGCAGCTGGTCGTAAACCACATACGACCACTCGAATGCACAATTCATGAAGTGGTGAAGCCCTCGAAGACTTCGGTGCCGCCGACCACACGGATGTCGTCACGACCGCTCCAAAGCTCGTTACGACCATGCAGACACAAGCCACGACCATCGCTAGCTTGCTGCGACCATTTCTTCCAGCTACTACGACTACCACTTCCAGCGGCTACGACTACCGCTTACCTAGTCGCAACGATTTACGATCGGTCGAACTCACAGGACATGCAACGCTTAAAGCGTACGACCTCAACCCAGATCGTTATGACCACCCCAGAGGTCCATACGATCGGTTAACAGAAGCTACGACTGCTTATCGCATGATCGAACCACCTTTCCGACCACGTTCGCCGCTTTCCGGTGGTCGAACCCGTTCGCACCACGTGCCGAAGTTTCACCATGGTGAAGCCCTTCCGCCACACACAACGAGATTTACCGTGGTCGAAACCATTCTGACCACGTACGACTTGTTTCACCGTGGTCGAAACCCTTCTGACCACATTTGACCACTTCCGACCGTGCTCCGAGCTCGTGCGACCGCTTCCGATCACAACCAGGCGCGTCCGAGCACCTCCGACCGCTTAAGTCCCCAATTGATCGAATCCGACCAATCTCGAAGAGCTACGACCACAACCGATCATTATCGACCACGTTCGAGCCTCTGGCGTGGTCGAAGTCTGCCAACTTCCCACGTGGTCGTAGTCAAGGTCTACCGACTATCGACTGCAGCAGTCGAAGCCTAGACCTCCGACTTCCACTCATACTACCGTGTTCGTAAGCTGTCTGGCGACCTCCGACCACGACCAATGTGGTCGTAGTCTCTTTCGACCACGGCCAAAGTGGTCGTAAACAGCTTGGCTGTCTTCCGACCATGGCCAAAACGGTCGTACTCCCTTCTGGTGCCCTTCGACCACAGCCAGAGTGGTCGTAAACCTCTCGGGTGACCTTTGACCACGCCCAAAGTGGTCGTATACGCAACAACGTGGTCGTAAACAGAGCGCACGGCTTTCGACCACGACCAACATGGTCGTAAAGCCTTCCGACCACTCGTTCAACGCCTCACTCGGTTCCAACTATGGACAGCGTGGTCGTAAATGGTCTGCTGACCATTCTCAAAGCTTACGACTTTGCAAAGTCAGCTTAAACCTCAAAAACCAAACTCAATCTTTCTAGATCAAGAGTCAATTACTTATCACAACCGTGGGGTGACCTCCACATGGTCTCAAAGTTTTCGTCTCATGTTGTATACGCAGGGTTTGCTCGTTCTTGCGGCGCTCCTCCTCTCGGATCTCAGAGTACGTTGCGACATTCCACTCTTCGAAGTCAAGGGCCCACTGCTCCTCTGGGTGGATCTTAAGATCGATCCATTTGCGGTAGCCATATAGGGGTTTCGGGGACTGTGAATACATGGGAGAGGTTAGTGCGTACTCTGAAGGAGAAAATGTAGGGGAAAACGATGCACCTGGTCCTTACCGGCTGCCGATAGGTTGCGGTGTATAGATGATGGTCGGGGTAGTCACTGGAGTAGTTTGCGCAACCCCAGTAACATATACCTAGGCTCATGCGGTGCTTAGACTTGAAGAACTTGCATGTGTCTCAGCATCAACAAAGGGGGGCGTCTTCCTCTCAAATCGCATTGCACAATACCAAAGTACTGACGTATTGCAATTTACATTTCACCGATCGTTCGCATGTCATAACCCACTACAATAACCTCGTACTATGAACTTTCTGTCGGCTTTTTCAACATACTAACGACATTATATTCATTCGTATTTAACTATAAATATTACGTATTATTGTTTTTTACATACCAAGTTATTAAATGCTAACATAAATATTTACTGAATTTTATAATATGTACAAATTTCAACGGACGATTAATTTGTACGTTACGAAGACTGAATTTTCTACAACTACACTTTACTAATTTACGGTGACTAATTTTCTACCAATCTGATGACGATGCTAATTTTATAAAACCATGTTCGCTAATTTATGCACAACTACTGATAGGAACGGGGTCCCGATCTTCCAACAGGTTCTGGATATATTCGATTTGGTGGAGGCACGACACAAATCGATCCGGCTTCCGAACAACACGTTCCGAACCCCGCAATCGCAGCACCACGTCTCCTCGGGTTATCAACCATGCGCAGCCCGGTTGACCTCGCCAAGAAGGCTAATCCTCGCCTGTGAATCGAAGAACACAAGCAAGAATAAGGAAGATCACAACTGAATTGCAGATGTATTGATTTAGCACTCGGAAGTTGGGGTCTCACAAACCGATGAACGGCGAAACTGTTCAAAGACAGAATTAATCTAAGCAAAACCCAACCCTAATGGTGGGGGTGGCGGCTGTATATAAAGGAGTAAGGGGCGTGCAAAACCCCTGGATGCGTCCTTAATGGACTCAACACGATACAAAGCGAGCGGCCCAAAAGGCGGCGGACACCACGATAGATTCTGAACGCTCAATTATTTCGACGATTCCTGTTGACTCAGAAGGAATTTTGACATGGGACTAGAGCCATTGGAAAGGTCGTCTTCCCAGCTTTCCATACATATGTAGAACGTCCAAAACGGAGTCCGGATGCGATCTGGGCGTCCGTTTTAGTCTTGACTGGTTCGGACTCGAATTGGATTCGAAGTCGGTTTGAGTTGGACATCCCACATGATTCGACCGCCCTTGCTGGACTTGTGCGCCTCGTAGCCCATCTCCAAGTACTTCCTGATCCTCTCCATTGTTCCTAATCATAATTAAATCATTAGGTAGCAATCGATTCTCAAATGTACAAAAAGAAGTACTTTGGAACGAGCTCACCTGTAAATTCAATTGTCTGGCGCGAGCTCTAGTGATTGGTCCTTGAATATCAAGTGGAGGAGTGTTGTGTATATCCGAAGAAGTGATGTCCTCATCATCCTCCCCCTCTTGAAGCGGAGTTGTCCTCAACTCAGCCCCATCTTCTTCTCCCAAGTATGGCTTCAAATCTGAAATGTTAAAGGTGGGACTAACCCCAAACTCGGGAGGCAACTCAAGTTTATATGCATTATCATTGAGAGACCATGTGGAGGTCATCCCGTGTGTATGATGAGTAATTGACATCGGCTTAGGGAAATCGAGTTTGAGTTGGTTGGTTCGGACCATGTCGTTGCGTGGTGCAATGGGCTCGGTTGGTTCGGACCATGTCGTTGCGTGGTGCAATGGGCTCGGTCGGACTTGGTCAAACCTGGTCAATAGGATTAGGACGATTATTCTGTTGATTTGACAGGTTTGGGCTTAATTTGGTGTCACCGATGTTATTTATGCTTTCATGTATCGGCGGTGCTATGTGACGGTTTGCTTATGCGTGTGGTTGCGGGACTTGAGCTAGGTCATGGTGAGGCGGGAGGACCGGGACTTGGCACGGGAGGTGTTGAGGTCCGACGGTCGGAGACGCCGAGGATGATCGAGGCTGCCGAGGTGGTTGCGAGCCGGAGACGAGGAACCGGGCTGGAGCTACTGGAGGTGGACACGACGGCAACGGCGAATGGATCGGGACTAGACTCGGGGAGGAGTCGAGGTTCGACAGTCGGATACCGCCATGGTCGTGTGCGACGGAATGGCAGGGACTAGACTCGGGAGGAGTCGGAGGTCCGGTCGGTCGGTCGAGTGCGGTCATGCGTACACGACAAGGAGCGCGAAGCTTCGAAGGTGCGGGAGGGTGAATCGTAATTTCGCGAGGTGCACAATCGGGAGACGGCTCCGTTAGGGTTTAGCCGGCGTAACGGGTTGGAGACCCATTAGCCAAGGGCTATAAATAGGTGTTGGGGGCTGCATACCCCCTTGAGAGTTTTTGTGCATTTGCTCTCCATTTTGTGTGTGTTCCTCCCAAGAAGCATGTGTGGCTCTTGGTGTTTTTTGAGGATTGAGAGGGAGAGGATGGATTAAGAGTATTGTATTTACTCCTCTTGTTCTAATATCCATGCGTATGGGGACTCCTCTGTATTTCTTGTTTCTCATGAATGAAATCACTGAAAGTTTGAGTCTTATTTCTTCTTGAGGGTTTTTGTTGTTCAGCTCTCCATGTGTGTGAAGGTTTTTTGTGCTGTTGGTTTTTCCTTGTGGTTGCAGAAGTATGTAGTATTTCATTTCCTTTAACTGCATAATGGGATGTCTCTCTGTTTGGAGTATCTTTGGTTGGTACATCTTCTTTCGGTTATGAATGATTTTCTTAGTTCAAGAAGTTCAGCTTACTGTTGCTCAGAACTGGGACTATTTCACAAGACCATCAAGGCCAGTTCTTCCCAAGAGCAATGTTTGATGATTGCTAGTCCGTTCAACTTTTGTGCAGACCAAAATCAGTGGATTCAGTTTGTTGTCTTCTGCATGTATCGGACAGCCACTCTTATTTTCTGCTCTAAATCAAGTCCTGTGATCCTTGTTCTCTCGGTTGATATATTTTAAGTTCAGCATCTGCAATTTTCGGTATAAACACTGCTACTTATTTTCATCGCTGTTGCAGTTGGTTTCTTTACTCTCGATCTGTCCATTCTTGCCTAAAGAGCCATCAGCTGAACGTTCTTTTGATTCTACTTCATTTCTTTTGTGCGGATGAAGCAGTATCAGTTGGATGTTCGGCCAGGTTGTCTTCAACCATCCGATTCTCAGTTTATTGTTTCGGTTTGGTCTTCCTGAGTTCGGGAGAAAAATCAGTGCTTTCAGGGTCTTCTGCAGATTTTCAAGCCGAGTCTCTGTGTCTTTCGGGTAGCTGAAATCTCTGGATGTCTTCAATCCGAAAGCACTTCAATCTTTGCAGCTGGTAGTAAAATCTTTTCAGTCTATGGCAGCTTCTTTGCAGTCTTTTGTTCCCTTCGGTTTTAGTCTTTTTGTCAAAAATCCTGTGCCCTTTTTGTTGGTCTACAGTTTGGTGTTAATCTTGATCAATTAACCTGAAGAGCACAGCCATTGGGCAATCATTTTCACTGTTTTGTTTCTTCTCTGCAGCTCTTCCTGTGCCGACAATTTTTGTTAGGAGCCTTCTATTTTTGGTTTGTGGTCTTCTCTTATTGTGCAAATCAGAGTTTGCAAGCTCTGTTTTGTTTCTCAGTTTTCAGTCTTGAGTCTGCAGCCTGCTGTATTTTCAGGAGATTTAGTCCGGTTTTGGTAGGTCTGTTCTTTGTCTCAGTTTTGTGTTTGACGATTTTCTTTTTCTGCTCCCGGTTGGACTAGATTCACATCGGCTATCAGCTTCAAGTCCTACTCCCTGGACTGCAGTATTTCGGCAGCTGAACCGGCTGTACAGACTCAGTTTCGGTCTCTTTTCAGAAGCTTCTGTGCCAACAGCCTTCAACAGTGCTTTTGTTGTCCACCTGCTACTTCCTTTCTTCAGTTTGTTTTTCTCTTTCAGTTTGCTTTCTCTTTAGTTTCTGCAGTCAAGTTCTGTTACAGCATGTGTCTTTTGTTTCTCGGTTGAGCTGCCAATCAAACACAACTATGTTCTTTGATCTTTCTTAGATTGGTTTTTATGGTGAGTGTCTCAAATAGTTTTATTTCCAATCCTTTTTCTTGATTTCGGCAGCAAGTCTTTTATGGCATTTTCGGCTCACCATGCAGATTATTCCCAGCACTCTATCTCTTGTTTAGGCTTGCAATTTTTGATCCGTGCTCAGTGATTGCATATCTCTCGATCAGTCAAGTTCACTAGCCACGTAGGCGCGGCGCTACGCCGCGCCAGCTATCGTACGCAAAAAATAAAAGAGGCGATAATTCGTGAGGAGCTTTTCAAAAAAAACCGGGGTGAAAACGTATTTTCGAGGAAGGTAAAGGGCTTTTCCGAGGAAAACCGGGGGAAAAACGTATTTTCTAAAAAGGCGGAGGGGCTTTTCGGAAAACCGAGGACCTGACGTAAAAACCGGGGACCAGCTGTTTCAAAAGCGGGGCTATCCAAAGAAAGCGGAGGGGCAAAAAATTTGTAAGGACCTTTTCGCGAGAACCGGGGACTGTCGTAATTCGAAACCTCGGGATATGCCCGCCCGACCGTCAATGATTTGGGCGCCACGCAGTGGCTGGCCTGGCATGAGGCGACGTGGCCTCGCCCAGCGGCGTTCCCGGAACTTCTATGGGCGGGTATTCCTTTGGCCTATTTCGGTTGAAGCTTTTGGTCTATTTTTCTAAGATGGTTATTTCGATCAAACGTCTTCTGCCTTCATAGCTGTTATAGCTATCGGAGACGAAGATTTTGTAGATACTTCGGGGCAAGTTTTAAAAGGCACCATTCACCCCCCCTCTGTTGCCATTTTCGATCCTACAATCATTTATCTTCTCAACTATCTTAAAAGGACCGGCGACTCTAGGCATCAATTTTGACTTTCTTAACTCAGAAATCTATCCTTTATAAGTGCAACCAAACAAAATCACCGGTTCAAGTTTAACTTCCTTTCTACCTTTTGATGAGGACATCACTTCTTCGGATATACACAACACTCCTCCACTTGATATTCAAGGACCAATCACTAGAGCTCGCGCCGACAATTGAATTCTGGTGAGCTCGTTCCTAAGTCCTTCTTTTGTTCATTTGAGAATCGATTGCTACCTAATGATTTAATTATGATTAGGAACCATGGAGAGGATCAGGAAGTACTTGGAGAAGGGATACGAGGCGCACAAGGCCAGCAAGGCGTTCAATCATGTTGGATATCCAACTCAAGCCGACTTGAATCCAATTCGGAGTCCGGACCAGTCCGCACTAAAGCGGATGCCTAGATCGCATCCGGACTCCGTTTTGGACATTCCACATATGTATGGAAAGCTGGGAAGACGACCTTTCCAATGGCTCTAGTCCCATGTCAAAATTCCTTCTGAGTCAATGGAAATCGTCGAAACAATTGAGCATTCAGAATCTGTCAGGGTGCTGCGCCACTGTCTTTTGGGCCGTTCGGCTTTGTATCGTGTTGGAGTCCATTAAGGACGCGTCCAGGGATTTTGCACGCCCCTTACTCCTTTATATACAGCCGCCACCCCCACCATTAGGGTTGGGTTTTGCTTAGATTAATTCTGTCTTTAAACAGTTTCGCCGTTCATCGGTTTGTGAGACCCCAACTTTCGAGTGCTAAATCAATACATCTGCAATTCAGTTGTGATCTTCCTTGTTCTTGCTTGTGTTCTTGATTCGTGGCGAGGATTAGCCTTCTTGGCGAGGTCAACCGGCTGCGCACGGTTGATAACCCGAGGAGACGTCGTGCTGCGATTGCGGGGTTCGGAACGTGTTGTTCGGAAGCCGGATCGATTTGTGTCGTGCCTCCACCAAATCGAACATATCCAGAACCTGTTGGAAGATCGGAACCCCGTTCCTATCAAGTGGTATCAGAGCTTCAGGTGTTCCTCCAGGTTCGAATTTACCCCACCTTGTTGTTTTCGTTTTCATCCTAGAGTCCAAGAAAAAGCCCTACAAAAAAATTGTAGTCATAGGTTATTTCCTGTCCTAGATCTCATTTAGCCTTTTGCACAATTTGATTCCAGAGTCCGTAGTGTTGAGTTTGTGTCCTTAGTCAAGTTGTGTTGCTGGTTTAGATCGTGTTTTGTCTTGCTTCCGCTACCTCTCATACAAACCCTAGCCGTCAATTTTTGTTTTCCCACCCACATCCCACCCTCTGTTTGAGTCATCCATCGTGTCTCGTGATCGCCCAGCACCATCCCCCACCTTTCCCCGAGCTTCCGGCCCCAATTTCCACCAATTGGCTCTACCCGATTGTAGTTTCGCCCTCCACAAAAACCATAACTCGGAGGCCCTATGTCAGACCCGGATTTTTCAATCCAGAATCTGCTGTGCCTTACCGCATTATTCCCTAGATCAGTAGATAATGCACACAGATACATTGCTGAATCATTTCATACATCATTGAATTCATAACAAGCCATAATATTATTATTACATAGCATAGGTGAAGTTAGGCCTTCACAAAGGCGCGATTATTCTGAGAGGGCGGTCGGGCCAAATGCTTACATTACAAAAGTCTAACAGCGGAAGCGAAACAAAGTAGGCCTTTAAACCACAAGCAAAGACTGAGGGCAAAAGTGGTTATACAAATACTACTAGGGCTCTAGTAATATTTGGATGAAGCAACACCTTAGTCTAGATGCCTAAGGTTCTTAAGCGCGGATTATTCGTCCTAATTCTCGACGTGGTCTCCTCCATCTGTAGCCGGTGCTTCCTCGTAGGCATACGGATCTTGAGCTCCCGAATCTGGATTGTTGGTATTGCGAGAGTGAGCACACTAACCACCGTGCTCGTGAGTCAACACACGAATGCGATGGGTAGTATGCAAGGCTTTCATCAAGGGAAGGCTTAGATTAGTTTTGTTTGCAGAAATGTGCTTTTTGAATTATAATACTAAAAGCTCCCTAAGACCTAGCCAGTTGAATTTTAAACATGATACTCACTGACATATACATTTATTTCTATCGAATCGAGACCATCCACCATTACATGGTCTCGCTCCTCATCCATGCCTTGATTATAACCGCTTACTTTACCACTGGGACGACACCCAGGACAATTCAAATAAGGGCTTTTCTCTGCCCTCCATTTTTCCATTCCCATCCACAAAGTTTTTGAAACAGAACTATATCTAGTTAAGTTCTCATGTCCGCCCTTGACCGTGGGCACGGCTATTCGAATAGTTTTGACTCTGTAGAGTGTGTACACTTTACCCACATGAGATAGATCTGCTCATTGCCCCACATGATTCCTTAGCCCCGCTAAGGTTTCCACTTCCTCCGGGTACGACCACCCTTCCAGAAGCCCCCTCTTGCGCCATCACGTCGGAGGATGTGGCCATGCTCTACACCCGCCGTGTTCACACCGACGCAACTCTTACTAAGTCAATGCAAATTAGTTAGCCACGCCACACTTTGCCGAAGATGTGGTTGTACTTGTTGTACCCTGGGAGGTCATCACAAGATTCAGTCCTTAATGGTTATCTGGGCGGTTCTACCACGATCCCCTTGTGCTATCACGGCACCACTTAATCACAAATCTGTGCTATCACGGCACCATTCAACACTCACACCCTCCAACCACCCGCCCAGATAATTTAGCATGTAGGATTTTTGGGAACAGAAAATATTCATACCAACATATATCAGTCATCATCACGATGACTGCCCAACAAAATCCTCATATGTTTGAAAGTGATGCTTGGGCGTTCTCACGCCCAAGAATGTCTAAGCAATACTAAGCATGGCATATTGTTACGGACTTATTTTCAAAGGAGTTGTAGCATTATTACTTTTACTAGGGTGACAAGGATCACTTAATCAAGCATATCGTAAACGAGGTATACTAAATCAACAGAACATGGGCATATATCTAACATCTGAAATTATCATGCATTGCAACATATATATAAGCATGCAATTTATAATATTTAAACCAAAATACTTTATTGAAAGCATAGGCTCAATATGATCAAAGCATTGACTCGCCTTGGATGCAAAGGTCGGGATTCGGGGTGTTGGAGTCAATAGCAGCGGCAGTTTCCTCTTCTTGGGCCTCGAAAGCTACGTTTTATATACGCGAAAATTTAGATAAAAATCATCACAACAATCAAATAACACAATAAAAATTTAAACAAGCTTCAAAAATGTTGGTTCTGGTTCCACTAGGTAGCCCTTGATTTTAGATGAATTTAGAAATTGATTTCATTAAATTTGGAGTTAAAATGAGCAAGTTATACACATTTGAATGCTTTCGGTTTAATTAAATCTCAAAATTAATAAATTCTGACAGATGGGGCCCACTGTCAGTGACCGCACTCGCGCGGCGCTGACACGTGGGACCCGGGCGGCAGTGGCTCACGCCCGCCCCTGCCCGGACAGACGGGGCCGGGCGGCGGCTCACGCCGCCCAGCGCCCCAGCGGCGGGTCCCTACTGTCGATGGTCGGTGTATCTTGTGACGGCGACAGTGGGGCCCACTGTCGTGAAAATTAAAAGAAAGGCTCAACCTCGGTGCTGCGTGGCGGGGCTCGAGCAGGAGGGAACCGGGGAAGAGAGTGGCGCGATAGCCAAGTCGCCGCTCGAGTTTGCTCACCCTTATAGGGGTAAATATACCCCTTAAGGTAGGCGTGGGAGGCGGCGAGGCAGAGGCAGCCTGAGGCCGAGGGAGGCGGTGGTCGTCGCCGACGAGGGAGGTTCACCGAGGTTCGGGGAAGTGGTGAAGTGCGATGCTGAGCTTGCGGCGAAGCTGATGGTGACAACGAGGAGGACCGGGGATCACCGGAGGTGAGTCGGCGACGGCGGCAATGGCTCGGGGAGGCTTCTGGCCGTGAGCTACGGCCGGCGAGAAGCTTCGGGTGAGGCCGGCAATAGCTTGGCGACGATGCGGAGATGGTGTGGGAGCAAGGGATCGAGCTCCCACGGCGAGGATCGGTGGAATTGCGGCGAGGGGCCGACGGCCGGAGTTGGGGAAGAAAGAGGATCGCCGGCGCTTGGGGGTTTTTTGAGGGCAATCGGACGCGGGGAAATGATGAGGGTGACACGGCGGTCCTTTTGGTCGCTTCCGGCGGACTGGCGCGGCGGGCGGCCATGGCGGTGTTGTCGTCGGCGGCCGGGATGGCGCAGGTGCAGCGGGTCGTGGGCGGCGTCGTGGGCCTTCCCATGCCGCCCCCCTCTGGGGATTCCCGCAGAGCGGTCGCGACAGTCGTGGCGGAGAGGGGTCCGGCGCGCCGAGGAGGAGGAAGAAAGGAGGCGGCCACGACAGCGGGCCCGCTGTCGGAGAGAGGCGCGGGCGGCCGAGATGGCGCGAGGCGGCAGCGTGGCGCCCTCGGGGCGAACACGCGTCTTGCCCACGGGGTGGGGGCGGATCCGGGCGACGTGGGCGGATCCGGTCTGTCCACGCGTCGGTAGGGAGGGTTTAGATTTTATTTTTTTTATTTTTGAATTTCCAGAATTGCTAGAGAGCATAATTTAACTAGGAAAAATACGAAATTACCACCAAAAATTCTCGAAAATTCACAGAAACTCCTAGAGGCATTTTTGGGTTTAAGAAAATTATTTCCCATCAAGGTGGTTATTACATTTAATATTCTTGGGCCCATAACCGGTTCCTTTTCTTTTTCCTTTTTATTTTTCTCCTCTTTTCTTTTATAAGTGGAGATATATTTACTTTGTGTAAAAGCACGCATATATATATATGTATATATAAACTTTTCCTACTTATTTCTAAAAACCTTACACCAAGTATTCATGCCATTTTTACTTCTTAATTTAAATCTGTCTTTGGTTCTTTGAAAAATCTACTTATGTTAACTGGTGAAGTTTTCTTTAGGTATCACCTTTTCATATTCGAATTCAAATCTAGAATTCTCTATAAATTAAACAGATGGGTTCTTCCTCGAAGTTTTTCAGAAAAACATTTTCAAAAGCCCAACTCAACACAATATTACAAAATTTGTACAACATTTTGCTCTACAATTCCTTTTAAGTTTTCAGGATGTTACAAACCTACCCCCCCTTAAAAGAATCTCGATCCCGAGATTTGGCTTAGCCAGAAAATAAAGCAGGGTAATATCTGCGCAGCTGATCTTCACGTTCCCAAATGGCTTCTTTCTTTGAATGGTGACTCCACTGCACTCTGCACAAGCGAATGGATTGGGTCCTGGTCCTCCTTTCCACTGTGTCTAGAATTTTGATGGGACGTTCTTTGTAGGTTAGGTCCTTCTCGAGCTCGATGGCTTCTAACGGGGCTTTGTCTTCCGGCACTCGCAAGCACTTCTTCAGCTGGGACACATGGAAGACATCGTGTACTTCAGACATGTTTGGTGGCAAGGTCAGCTGATAGGTAACCTCCCCGTTCTTGGCTACAATAGGGAATGGCCCTACATAGCGTTGGGTGAGCTTGCCTTTGACCTTAAATCTCTTGACTCCACGCAAGGGCGACACCTTCAAGTACACGTGATCTCCAACTTCAAAACTTAGGGACCTTCTCCTTTTATCAGCGTAGCTCTTCTGCCTAGATTGGGCTGCCAGCAACCGATCTCTAATCGATTTAACTTTTCTTACGCTTGCCTCGAGTTTCGGGACCAAACACATAGTTTTCTCCCACCTCGGACCAATGGAGTGGGGTCAGGCATTTCTCACAGTATAAAGCTTCAAAGGGGACATCTTGGGATGGATTGGTAGGCATTGTTGTAGGCAAACTCGGCATAGGGCGACATTTATCCCATTCTTCGAGAAGTCTAGTGCACATGCCCAAGCATATCTTCTAATATTTGATTTACTCTTTACTGCTTGTCCGTCGATTACGAGGATGGTAGGCGGTCTTTGAAATCTAAATGGGTACCTAGAGCTTCATGCGGACTTGCCCAAAAATGTGAGGTAAATTGGGAACCTCGATCCAAAACAATTCGCTTTGGTGCGCGTGCGAGCACACAATGCGGGACATGTCTGACTCATTAACTTATCTCCCTTGTCGTTGTTTTGACGGAATGAAGTGGGCAACCTTGGTTAATCTATCAATGATGACCCATCGAGTCACGGCGACTTCGTTAGCGGAATCCGGTGATGAAGTCCATGCCAACTTCCTCCCATTTCCATTGGGGTACATGGGTATGAGCGATCCCGCCGCCTTTGGTGCTCGACCTTCACTCTTTGATGACATCACAAGAAAGACGTGCTCAAGAATGTCCCTTTTCATACACCACCAAGAATATTGCTTCATATCTTGGTACATTTAGTACTCCTAGGATGAAGGGAATATGCGGAGCTATGGGCTTCTCGGAGCATCAGGTCCTTAAGGTCCTTTTGGGGGGTACAAAAGTACGATTTCCGTAATTTAGAATTCCTTGATGATCCAGAACCATTTTAGGGGCCTTCCCTTCTTCCATTGATTTCTTCAACTTCAAAACAGTTGGGTCTCCTCTCTGTGCAGCTTCTATCATTTTTTCAATACTTGTTTGATCTTCCAGGGCAGCTAGGGCTCCTTCTTCTACGATCCCTAGGTTCGTGGTCGACTCTTTACATAGTTCAGTGGTGTTCACGAACCATAAGGTTATTGCGAGAGGCCTTGGACTCGGGCGTGCGCCACTCGTTAACTTTTCCAGGTGGTAGTGGACACTCATGTCATAATCTTTAATCGGCTCTAGCCACCTCCTCGCCTCAAATTAAGGTGCGACTGGGTGAAGAAGTACTTGAGGCTCTTGTGGTCCGTGTAGATATCACAATGATTGCCAATGAGATAGTGCCTCGGATCTTGAGGGCATGTACTACTAAGCTAACTCCAAGTCATGGGTTGGGTAGTTGGCTTCATGAGGGCGAAGTCGCTCGGATGCATACGCCACAACCTTGCCTCCTTGCATCAGCACACCCCCAAGCCCTTGATGTGACGCATCGCAGTACACTTCAAAGTCCCGACGCACATCGGGCAGAACCAGCACTGGGGTGGTAGTCAATCTCTTCTTCAATTCTTGAAAACTCTCTTCACGTGCCTTGGTCCACCAAATACTGTTCTTTCTTGAGCAAGCGAGTCATCGATCGGGCAGTCGGAGAACCCTCAATGAACCGCCTGTAGTATCACGAAAATCCGAGAAAACTCCTCACCTCGGTGGTGAGGCGGGGCTACGCCATTCCGCTATCGCAGCAATTTTAAGCGGGGTCAGCAGACACCCTTTTCGCACACAATATGCCCTAGGAAGTCGATGTCCCGCAACCGAATTCACACTTGCTTTGAATTTGGCATAGAGTTGATGTTCCTTCAGCCTTACTAGTACCAAGCGTAAATGCTCGGCATGCTCGTCTGCGGTTTTGGAGTAGATGAGAATATCATCTATGAACACTACCACAAACTTATCCAGGTAATCCATGAAGACCTTGTTCATGAGATTCATGAAATAGGCAGGGGCATTGGTCAACCCAAAAGATATAACTGTAAACTCGTACAGCCCATATCTAGTAGTGAAGGCAGTCTTCGGGATGTCTTCCTACCTAATCTTCGATTGGTGATAACGACCTTAAATCAATCTTGGAGAATCTTGTGGCTCCCCAAGGCGATCAAATAGGTCATCGATCCTAGGCGGTGGATACTTATTCTTGATGGTTACTTCGTTTAAGGCCCGATAATCTACGCACATCCTGGCGGTGCCGTCCTTCTTCTTTACAAAGTGTAACAGCCCAGCTGTTTATTTCAAAATTTTGGAGGAAAAAAAATTTAAATTATTAAATTAAATGAATTTAGTTTAAAATAAAAATAAGAGTTCTGTTTGTATGAAATTTAAATTTTGTTTGCCTTGATTTTCTGTTTTTAAGAAAGCTAGATTTGAAAAGTAGTTTAAAGTAAAAACTTAAAAATATTATTAAATAAAATAATATTTTGATTTTCTATAAAAATCCTAATTCAAATTAATTATTTGGATTTGTTTGGCCTTTATTTGGTGTTCTGAGTTTTTCTAGAGTTTTAAAATCTATTTTAAAAATTAAAAGTATTTTAAGTATGAAAATTAAAATACCAACAGTAGATGGAAATATTTTTATTAAGTCCAAAATGTCTCCAGGAAGTTCTTTGAATTTTTCTGGAACTTTTGGAATTAATTTCATATTTTTCTGAGCTTTATTGAATTTTCTGGTGTTTTCTGAAAATCTAAATCAAATTTAATCCTCCACCGCCCGAGCTAATCTCGTGCGTCCATCTTCACTTAAACCCTTCGCTCTCCATCCGATGATCCCGATTTCCTCCTTGTGCCGCATCGCTCATCCGACCGTCCGCACTTTCCTCTCTTTATTCTCTCTCGCTGATAAATCCGGTCCCACCTGTTAGTGAATAAAATCATTTTCCTTTACAAAAATAATTCGGCCAAAAAAAATCAAAATCCTTGCTGACATCATAAATTTATTTTCCACAGAAAAATAATTCATTTGAAAATCATTTTCCTTGATGACGTCATAATTTGATTTTTCAGTTCAAAAATAATTCCAGAAAATCGGTTTATTCTTTTCTCTCTTTTCAAACTTCCGAGAGCTAGTTCTTTTTCGTTTTAACTCTGATTGAGCCCATTAAAATTTCTAAATTCATCTAAAATTCTAATCTATCCATTTATACCCTATTTTTAAATTTTTGAAATTTTTGAATATATTTCGTTTAAACTAAATCTTAATTGGAATTTTTATTTAATAAAATAAAATTAAATATTAATATTTGTTAAAAATATTTTATTTGAGTTCTTTGAGGCTCAAGAAAGTTTCAAAATTTTTTTTAGATTTTTCGGAAATTGGTTGAGCTCAATTCCAAAATCCCAAACAAAAATAAAAAAAAAAGAAAAGGGAGAGAGGATGAACAGTACCACGCGGTACTGTTCATCATCATCCCGAGAGCATCGCGTGCGCAGCGCGCAGGCACGCCATGGCCGTGATTTTTCAAACTTGATTTCCCATTGATTTTCTCAACGGTTTTTCGCGAAATAAATTGCATTCAATTCCTCTCATCAAGGGCTTTCAATTCCCTACCGTTTCCCCTCTCATTCATAAGTATTTACACGAAATTGAAACCGGTGCTCTAAATGACACCGTTAATTGATCTCTCTCTCCCGTCCACCTCCACCCCTATAAAAGGGAGCACCGGGTGCCCCTTCTCATCCTCACTCAACCCCCAAAATCTCAAAGCCTATCTCCCTTTCTCCTCTCCGCAATAGTCATTTTTCTTTTGTGTACCGAGAGCCGTTCTTCGGTCGATTGCGCCTCCAACAGTGGAGTCCGGTCGCTTTTGACCACACCGTTGGCTTCGTCTCCTCGCGTTCTACGTGGTGCTCCCCTCGCCTTCGCCGGAGCATCACCGGACCACCGTGGCCAAACCACACCGTCGTTTTTCTCGTCGCTGCGAGCCAACCGTGCGTGTTCTGTCAAAACCGAGGTGAGCATCGTGTTCCCCATATTCTCCTCTTCGTTTCGCCGCAAACCTCACCCTCTAACTCCTCTCCGTTTGCCCGGAACGCCGATGCCAACCCGCCGGTCGCCGAATATCTTGTTCGCCATGTTTCGTCACCATCCGATGTCCGTTGGCCGAACCGTCTGTACCGTTGAGTTCGCCTCGACGCGTTCAACGCCATGCTCCCATCGCCATCACTCGAAGACTCACCGAGTCCTCGTCGACTGGTCGAGCAGACCAAACAATTGCCTTGGCAGTACACCACTTTTTCGGTAAGCGCTTTGATTTTGTTCGCGTCATATCATGTCCTAGCCTCCAAGCAATTTATCTATTTTTTTTATTTAATTTTTCGTGGAGCCAATTGTCGAAATTGAACTTTCATAAAAATGGCGTTTTGACTCCGGCGTCGATTAAATCGTCTCTGTTGAGTTTTAGCTTTGTCTGTAATTTTTCTTAGACTTGCCTCGCGGCGTTCTACGCTGTGCTTCCTTCCGTTTCCCCGAAAAGCTTCTACAAATTTTTGCCTCCGACACCTCGCCATGGCCGCCAATGGCATCTAGTGTCCCCATTCAACCGGTAATGTTTTTACCCAATCCGTTCGCGTCATATCGTGCCAAACCATCCCAGGTAGCTACCTTTCAAATGGTTTTGGATTCGCTTCACCGAGCACCAAAATATCAAGTTTTTCCTTTTTCTCTACCGTCGTCGTTCAAACGTCGATTGTATCGTCTCCGATGAAGTTTTAGCTTAGCCAATAATTTTTTCTAGCTTCACCATGTCGTGTTCTACCCTGTGCTCACCCTACATCTCCACGTTCCATACCCGGTACTATCTCCTTCCAACTTGCCGTTGTCCTTTTGCCGTCACTGCCGTTTTTCCCTCACCGCCAGTGATTGCCGCCGTCCCTCGACACCGTACCCACGTCACCATCTTCGCCTCGTCGCCGGGGTTCCATTTTGTCCGTTCGCCACCACTTCGCAACCATTCGACCCCGTTCTGTTTAAAAAGGAATTCTCGGATTTTGTTATCATTTCATGTGATATCTAAAACTTCCAGATATCCGTTCTCCTTCATTCGAACTCCGAATCCGTTGATTCTTTCTCCTAAATTCATCTAAGCTCTTAATCTTTCTTTCAGTATATATTTTCTATTTTTGTGATTTTATTTCTATTTATTTGTTCTTTTGTATTTATCGTTCCGCGCGTAGAACCCGACGTCACCGAAGAATTTTCCGACCTACAGCAAGAAAGTCAAGATATCGCACACGAAGGCAAGTCTCCTTTGAACATCTTGAACTATGTTTGAGAAAAGTTTTAATTATTTTAAATTAATGCATTGCTATGTTACATAAAATGATAATTCATGTTTTAGAGATAATAGTTAATCCGATAATTGTTATACCCTCATTTGACATTGACAACCATGTACCTTTGACACCCTAGGATTTCCTTTGTCTCAATAATGAGATTATTATAAAACTTTGGTGAATATTGTACCGGTAGAAAAATGCTTAGTCATGCTATATAACCTTTGGTAACCTTGGAATGGGAAATCATATTTTGTGGAACTAGACTTTGTTCGTAAATTAGTGGCGATTGGTGTTGCCAACGTTTTTTAAAATAAAATAAAATGTGAGAGTTGGTTTAGACTGGGGCGGATGGTAAGATTGGTTTGGTGCGGTTAGCACGAGAACTTGTAAAGTGTATGTTCCGCCCTAGTCAATTAAGGACCGACGCTTGTGTTTGTCCAGACTGAGCACTACCGTACAACCACAAGTCTATATGGGTACGACCTAGCTAACTAACTTACGATAGTTTAGTTTAGTAACCACTAGTGGAAAGTGGGTGCCGTGGTGTCTTGGTTATTCACGATGAGGGCGGGGTTCTTGTACTCATACGGCGCAAGAGGGGCTTCGATGGGTGGTTTAACCCTTCACGGTGAAACCTCGGTGGTGGTGTCTAGCTAGACGGAGTAAGGTAAAGGCTTTGTGATATTTTATCTGGGTCTCATACCTAAGGAAGCATGTTGGCTATTAAGATGACTTATCTCTTGTGGGTAAAGTTGTACAACCTCTGCAGAGTGTAAAACTATTCGAATAGCCGTGCCCACGGTCAAGGGCGGGCAAGGAATGTATTCACATGGTAGATCTTTGGTTTTTGGTTTTAAAATAACAGTTTTGAAAACCGGGAGTGGTTGGAACTCTCGGATTTGTGTCCTGGCGGATGTAGCCAGTGTGGGTGGTGTAACCGTTTTCTTGAACTTTGGCGGTTAGCAGTTCTTTAGTGTGGGTGGTTTAACCGTGGTTTTGAACTTTGGCGGTTGCTGGTTTAGTGTGGGTGGTTTAACCCGTGGTTTTGAGTTTTGGTGGGTTGAGCCAGTATTCAAGTGTTGGTGGTTGGAACCTTCACTATAAAATTATTGATAGATTCTGTTTAAACAATCACTTTGCTAAATTGATGCCTTTAAAAATAATTAATGGTATTTGAAATAAAATGTGGCTTTGTGCAAAAGAACCATATGACCCTCCTTTGTTAAACCCTGCATCTATTGCATTTTCCCAAGACTTGCGGAGTACTTTATGTACTCACATGCTACACTTAAAATAATACCCGAGGAATATGAAGCTCAAGAAGGAAACTTGACTACGATGCATATGGATTCGACGAAGGCTTTCCTGAGTACTAGGTTGCGCTCCCACCAATTGCACGTGGCGTATTGATGGGTCTTCGCCAGAGTTTATTTTGCTTCATTGTGTTTTGTGGTGTGTGTGAGGTCTTGAAACCTCAGTTGTAATAAAGAGGCCTTTTGGTCTGTACTCTCTATTATTGTAATAAAGCGTTGTTGGTTATGTATTCATCTGTTTGACTGTGTGCACTAGCTTTGATCTGGGACTAGTCTTTGTAATACGAGGGGTCCTGATTCGAAACCGGGGTCCCGACAGAGATGGTATCAGAGCCAATTTGACTGTAGGACGTAACCTAGTTAGAATGGTCGTTAGTAGAAGAGCTTCAAAATTTATTTTATAAAATAAAAATTTAAAAATATGCTATCATCATCTTTTCTCTTCTTTCTCTCCTTACCTTCGTCATGGTATTCTCTCTTCGCTATCTGCTTATCTCCTTTTTGAATGGTAAATGTATCCCCTTTCCTCTGTAATTTCTCTAGATGGCTCAATAAGGTTTCGTCTGAGAAGCGCGTCATCATGAAGGAGCGAGGAATAGTTCTTTAGTGATAGTGCCCAAGTAAAGTGCTACGATTTTAGAACGCTTATATACTACTTGTTTGTGTGCTAGATGCACTGTACCAAGTCTTTGTATACTTGTAGTACAGTCATCCTTAAAAACTATTTTAATTTCAAGCTAAGTTTCATCTAAGCTGGTGTTTAGTCGTTCCCCTAATCTCTTATCTGTGCTACTTCCCTCTTACCTTGTGCTAACCCCATTCTATAGCGATTGCAAGTCGCAATTCTTCCACTGCAATCTAAGTTTGGAGAATTTTTAGAGACCCAGAGTATAGGGAAGACAACAAACTTATGGAAAGTACTCTTGTCGGGAAAGCTACCTTAATCAGTAGATGTCAAGTTAGGTAATTTGGAGAATTATTGCTAATGTGATATAGGTGGATGTAGAATTGGCAAGATTGGATAATATTCAAGAGGATTGAGATAAAAAGGTATATTTGTGGATACTGATTGATTATAAATAAATCTAAAGAGTATCATCTTTGTGGATTGATTAGAGAATAAGTATAAAGTTGAACTTGGAAGAGCTAATTAGATCATGAGAAAAGTCTAAACTTTGCTTTGGATTTGTTATCTAGGATTGAAAGGAGCAATTGGATGAAAACAAGATTTTTGTTGAAGGGATTATTTGTGATCATTAGAGAATTAGTAGTAAGAGAATGATCCAGTAAATGGAGAGATTAAAAGATTAAGAAGTTGAATTATCATAAACAATACATGATATCTATTTTGGGGTGATTTGATTGAATCATGAAGATTGGATGAATTTTGTGGAGTTAATTGATTATCAGAGTTTGGTGGACATATTGATGATGAGTGGATACTAGTGGAATTCTAGAAGATAATACACTTAGATATTTTGGTGAAATAATTTTATCATTGCGAAGTGGACTTTGATATGACAATTTGAATTTGGTGGATTTAATAGATTATTGCCAGATAATTGGATTTGAATGAATGGGATTAACTAGATCATTTAAATATGTTTAAAGGAATAATTCGGAGGATTTAAATTAATTATGGGAGATAGATTGAGAGATTGTCCGATAAGAATTAATTGAGGCATAGAGTTGATGTTCCTTCAGCCTTGCTAGTACCAAGCGTAAATGCTCGGCATGCTCGTCTGCGGTTTTGGAGTAGATAAGAATATCATCTATGAACACTACCACAAACTTATCCAGGTAATCCATGAAGACCTTGTTCATGAGATTCATGAAATAGGCAGGTGCATTGGTCAACCCAAAAGATATTATCAGAACTCGTCTGACCCATATCTAGTAGTGAAGGCAGTCTTCGTGATGTCTTCCGGCCTAATCTTCAGTTGGTGATAACCTGACCTTAAATCAATCTTGGAGAATACTGTGGCTCCCCCAAGCTGATCAAATAGGTCATCGATCCTAGGTAGTGGATACTTATTCTTGATGGTTACTTCGTTTAAGGCCCGATAATCTACGCACATCCTGGCGGTGCCGTCCTTCTTCTTTACAAAGATTACCGGGGATCCCCAAGGTGAGGAACTCGGCCTGATAAAACCTTTGTCCTGTAGCTCATGAAGTTGCTTCTTCAATTCTTCTAGCTCATCTACGGTCATCCTGTATGGCCTCTTGGAGATGGGGCGACACAGAGCTTCAAGTTGATAACAAACTCGAGATCTCTACTTGGTGGCATACCGGGCAGTTCCTCCGGGAAGACTTCATTATAGTCTTGCACCACCATCATGCCTTCCAGCGGCACATCTTCACAGTAGAATATTGCTCGGCCCCATCGATATGGTCGGTCCACCTTTACCACAATGGTCATTCCTGGGCACTTGGTCAACCTAACTTGCCTCAAGGCACAGTCTAACATTCCTTGGTGCTTAGCTAACCAGTCCATCCCAAGTATAATATCCAAGGTCTGGGAGGTCAGCACGACTAAATCTGCTAAGAATATACACCTCTCCATGACGATCTCTACCCCCGGGCACACTAAGGTGGCCTTAATCATTCCTGCGGGTGAACTAAGCACCAATGCCTTCTTCAACGGGTGGGCAGGCAGTCTAAGTTTATCCATATAACCCCTAGATATAGATGAATGAGATGCTCCAGAATCAAATAGAACACGTGCTGGTAAGGTCTTGACTGAGAACGCACTCCAAGAAGACTCCAAGACCTCCTCGCCTTCTTCCGCGGTGACATGATTAATCCTTCCTCGATTTGGAGTCGATCTTACTGTTGGATTGAGGAGCCTGATTCCCTCTGCTGGGTGCTGAAGCTTGGCCTCGAGCGGGGGTAGCACCCAAATTGAACTTCACCGGTGGTGCAGCCATTGTGGGCGCCGATAGGCGAATGCCCTTCTCCCCACAGTTGAAGCAATTGAAGGAGGTCGTAGGATTTGTTCCTGCAGACTGGCCCGAAGGGCGAGGAGTCTGGAATGTGCTTCCACCTGGACGAGGTGCCGAGTTTGGGCCCTGAGATGGAGTTGACCCTGAGAAGGGGGAATTGTTGAAGAACCTCTGGATGAACCTTCCCTGCGGTCGCTGAACAACCTGCTTCCTTTTGCGACTAGTCTCCAGGTTCTTCTTCTCATTTTCCAGGACCAACGCCTTATTCACCAGCTGGTGAAAACTGGGGAAGTCTTGCGTGATGAGTTGCACACGGAGTTCTTCATTCATCCCTTCGAAGAACCGGTCAATTTTCTCCTCTTCATCGGCCACATCCTTGGGGCGAACGACCACCGATTAAACTTGGTGAGATACTCATTGACTGACAGGCCGCCCTGCTTCAAAGTTATGAACTCATTCTTCTTTATTCGCATTCCTCCAGTTGGGATGAAATTGGCCTTAAAGGCCGCCTTGAATTCTGTCCAGGTTATAGTTGCTGCGCTAGCTCCGGTGGGGGTATCCTCATATCCTTTGGTGGCCAGGTAATTTTCCCACCAGGCAGCCGCGGCCCCTTGGAGTTGGTGGGTAGCAAAAAGCACTTGGTCATCTTCTACAGACTTGGCCAAACGAAACTTCCTTTCTGTGTCCCGCAGCCAATCTTCCGCCTCTAGGGGCTCATCTGCCCCAGGGAAGGTAAGGGGCCAGGTCCTGATGAAGTCGCCCAGGTCGGAGGCGTGAACATTGGTGTGGGTCTGCTGGCCTGCGTAGATAGCCTGAAGTATTTGCGTTTGCTGCGCCATTACTTGCGCCATGGATGGGTTAGCCGGTGGGGGTGGGAAGTTCACCCCCTGACTTGGGCCTCTACCTCTTCCCACGTGCTGCGTTTCTTGGCTGGCATCTACTTCCGCCTGCATGTCCAGGTTCGCACCAGTTTGTGCGCGGGTAACTCTATGGCTGGCCATCTGCAGATATTTTAGCATTCTTTTAGATTCTTGTTCTAGCCCCCATAAATACTAATAACCCAAGACCAACACATTAAAGAACCAAATACAAACACCAAGCAGCAGCAAATTAACACAAGGCCGTTTTCATTAATCATAGATAGTACATCACATAGCCGACTTTTTATGGCTTCACAAGCCATGCCGGGCTTCACAAACATATAATCCCTTAGTGTTCATAATTATACATACGCGAAACTATGACACTAGCATAAGCTGTTACTAGTGAGACGGGGCCTATGCTTGCTAATACTAGCCAAACTCTAGCAAGCACGATACTTACTGAACCTCGTACTACCTACTCCTCCATGTCACCAACACTGGGACTGGAGGGGGTGTAATCCGTACACTAGGAACGGGACCTGCTACCACTAAACTCAGACGGGTCGATGTCGGAGTGAGAGCGTGAACGGCTGCGGCGAGCCTCTCCTCGGCGTAGAGCGGACTGGGGCCCCAGGGGCCGCACGCTCTTGCGTGCTGTGAGCCGAGTGCGAAGTCCACCGGAACCTAGCGGAGGTGCTGGAACTGGGGTCGGTGTAGGTGTCTGCTGAGTGCAGGCGCGGCAAGAGCCGCCCGCTTTGGCCTCTGCCAAGGCTCGCCAGACCGGGCGAAGCCGCTCGTAAGGAGTCCACCTCGATGTGGCGTGCGAGGAGGCGCTCCCAAAGTGCGGTGATCTCCTCCTGTGCCACCACATGGGCTGTACCCATGGCCCGAGTGAGGCCCACCTGGTGTGTAAGCCTCGGGTCATCCTCCAACTCTGTCACCCGGGTCCCGACGTACCTCGCGTGCTCTGTCCGCAGTGGGTGGTAGGTGAAAGGTGACTCTAGCACCAGCGTCGCGTGGATGTCGCAAAGTCGGGCCGCGGCCAGACGGGCGGCGTCCTGTAGTGCTGCTGCCACCAAGCTCGTCCGGTGGGTAGTCTGAAACACGTGAGACTGGTCTCCCTCGCGCCGGGGGTAGATGAAGATCTCCACCAACCAGGACTCGTCTCCTCCTATCCTCGGTCCTCCGTCCCAGCGGTAGATGGGCGCGTCCTCGTAGCCAAGTAGTGGAGTAGTTTGCGAAGTATATCCGCAAACTCTCCCTCACGCACTCCGTGAGCGAAGAAGTCCCAGTGTCCAGCGTCTGCAGCTCCTGCCATATGTAATTAAATAATATCGCTAGTAATTTTCAAAATATCAACTGAAAGGTAGAATAGAGTAGAGCTAGGAAGGATGCGGAAAGAAATATTACGCTATATTTTTAAGAAATTCATTTTGTACATTTTTCAATATACGCAAGCCTAAATACTAGCGACCACCTAAGGTTTTTACCCTACAGTCGTATGCTCTGATACCAGCTCTGTCAGATCCGGATTTTTCAATCGAGAATCTGTTGTGCCTTACCGCATTATTCCCTAGATCAGTAGATAATGCACACAGATACATTGCTGAATCATTTCATACATCGCTGAATTCATAACAAGCCATAATATTATTATTACATAGCATAGGTGAAGTTAGGCCTTCACAAAGGCGCGATTATTCTGATGAGGGCGGTCGGGCCAAATGCTTACATTACAAAAGTCTAACAGCGGAAGCGAAACAAAGTAGGCCTTTAAACCACAAGCAAAGACTGAGGGCAAAAGTGGTTATACAAATACTACTAGGGCTCTAGTAATATTTGGATGAAGCCACACCTTAGTCTAGATGCCTAAGGTTCTTAAGCGCGGATTATTCGTCCTAATTCTCGACGTGGTCTCCTCCATCTGTAGCCGGTGCTTCCTCGTAGGCATACGGATCTTGAGCTCCCGAATCTGGATTGTTGGTATTGCGAGAGTGAGCACACTAACCACCGTGCTCAGCGAGTCAACACACAGAATGCAGTAGGTAGTATGCAAGGCTTTCATCAAGGGAAGGCTTAGATTAGTTTTGTTTGCAAAATGTGCTTTTTGAATTATAATACTAAAAGCTCCCTAAGACCTAGCCAGTTGAATTTTAAACATGATACTCACTGACATATACATTTATTTCTATCGAATCAGAGACCATCCATCATTACATGGTCTCTGCTCCTCATACCATGCCTTCAGCGTTATAACCGCTTACTTTACCACTGGGATGACACCCAGGACAATTCAAATAAGGGTCTTTCTCTGCCCTCCATTTTTCCATTCTCATCCACAAAGTTTTTGAAACAGAACTATATCTAGTTAAGTTCCCATGTCCGCCCTTGACCGTGGGCACGGCTATTCGAATAGTTTTGACTCTGCAGAGTGTGTACACTTTACCCACATGAGATAGATCTGCTCATTGCCCCACATGATTCCTTAGCCATGCGGTTGAGTAGACTACCACAGGGCTTTTACAATGCATGCTTCCTAGCAGAGTTACGACCGCTAAGGTTTCCACTTCCTCCGGGTACGACCACCCTTCCAGAAGCCCCCTCTTGCGCCATCACGTCGGAGGATGTGGCCATCCTCTACCCACCCGTGTTCACACCGACGCAACTCTTACTAAGCAATGCAAATTAGTTAGCCCCGCCACACTTTGCCGATGTGGTTGTACTTGTTGTACCGTGGGAGGTCATCACAAGATTCAGTCCTTAATGGTTATCTGGGCGGTTCTACCACGATCCCCTTGTGCTATCACGGCACCACTTAATCACAAATCTGTGCTATCACGGCGCCATTCAACAGTCACACCCTCCAACCACCCGCCCAGATAATTTAGCATGTAGGATTTTTGGGGACAGAAAATATTCATACCAACATATATCAGTCATCATCACGATGACTGCCCAACAAAATCCTCATATGTTTGAAAGTGATGCTTGGGCGTTCTCACGCCCAAGAATGTCTAAGCAATACTAAGCATGGCATATCGTTACGGACTTATTTTCAAAGGAGTTGTAGCATTATTACTTTTACTAGGGTGACAAGGATCACTTAATCAAGCATATCGTAAACGAGGTATACTAAATCAAGAGAACATGGGCATATATCTAACATCTGAAATTATCATGCATTGCAACATATAAATAAGCATGCAATTTATAATATTTAAACCAAAATACTTTATTGAAAGCATAGGCTCAATATGATCAAAGCATTGTCTCGCCTTGGATGCAAAGGTCGAGATTCGGGGTGTTGGAGTCAATAGCAGCGGCAGCTTCCTCTTCTTGGGCCTCGAAAGCTACGTTTTATATACACGAAAATTTAGATAAAAATCATCACAACAATCAAATAACATAATAAAAATTTAAACAAGCTTCAAAAATGTTGGTTCTGGTTCCACTAGGTAGCCCTTGATTTTAGATGAATTTAGAAATTGGTTTCATTAAATTTGGAGTTAAAATGAGCAAGTTATACACATTTGAATGCTTTCGGTTTAATTAAATCTCAAAATTAATAAATTCTGACAGATGGGGCCCACTGTCAGTGACCGCTTCACAAGGCGCCGACACGTGGGACCCGGCACCATGGCTCACGCCCGCCCAGCCCCGGCAAAGCGGGTCCCACTGTCGATGGTCGGTATCAGATGTGACCGGCCGGCAGTGGGGCCCACCGTCGGGGAAAATTAAAAGAAAGGCTCAACCTCAGGCGCTGCGTGAGCGGGGGCTCGAACGCGCGCCGAGGGAACCAGGGGGGAAGAGAGTGAGCGGCGATAGCCAAGTCGCCGCTCGAGTTTGCTCACCCTTATAGGGGTAAATATACCCCTTAAGGTAGGCGTGGGAGGCGGCGAGGCAGAGGCAGCGCGAGGCCGAGGGAGGCGGTGGTCGTCGCCGGCGAGGGAAGTTCACCGAGGTTCGGGGAAGTGGTGAAATGCGATGCTGAGCTTGCGGCGAAGCTGATGGTGACAACGAGGAGGGCCGGGGATCACCGGAGGTGGGTCGGCGATGGCGGCGGCGGCTCGGGAGGCTTACTGGCCGGCGAGCTAGACCGTGAGAAGCTTCGGGTGAGGCGGCAATAGCTTGGCGCGATGCGGAGATGGTGTGGGAGCAAGGATTGAGCTCCCACCACGAGGATCGGTGGAATTGCGGAGGGGCCGACGGCCGGAGTTGGAGAAGAAAGAGGATCGCCGCCGCTGGGGTTTTTGAGGGCAATCGGACGGGGAAATGATGAGGGTGGCACCACGGTCCTTTGGTCGCTTCCCGCTTTATAGCCGGCCGAAAGGGCTCTGCCCGCGGACTGGCGGGCGGGCGGCTGCACGCGGCGGTCTTGTCGCTGGCGGCCATGATGGCGGCAGCAGGTGCAATGGTCGTGGGCGTCGTGGGCCTTCCATGCCACGCCTCTCTCATGGGATTCCCGCAGAGCGGTCGCGCTGTGTCGTGGCGGAGAGGGGTCCGGGCGGCGGAGGAGGAGGAAGAAAGGAGGAGCGGCGGCGACAGCGGGCCCGCTGACGGAGAGGCGTGGGCGAAGAAGACCGCGGCGGCCGAGATGGTGCGGGCGGCAACGTGGCGCCTCGGGGCGAACACGTGCTTGACCCACGGGGTGGAGGGCGGATCCGGGCGACGTGGGCGGATCCTATCCGCCCACGCGTCGGTAGGGAGGGGGTTTAGATTTTATTTTTTTGATTTTTGAATTTCCAGAATTGCTAGAGAGCATAATTTAACTAGGAAAAATACGAAATTACCACAAAAAATTCTCGAAAATTCACAGAAACTCCTAGAGGCATTTTTGGGTTTAAGAAAATTATTTCCCATCAAGGTGGTTATTACATTTAATATTCTTTGGCCCATAACTGGTTCCTTTTCTTTTTCCTTTTTATTTTTCTCCCCTTTTCTTTTATATGTGGAGGTATATTTACTTTGTGTAAAAGCACGCATATATATATATAAACTTTTCCTACTTATTTCTAAATACCTTACACCAAGTATTCATGCCATTTTTACTTCTTAATTTAAATCTATCTTTGGTTCTTTGAAAAATCTACTTATGTTAACTGGTGAAGTTTTCTTTAGGGATCACCTTTTCAGATTCGAATTCAAATCTAGAATTCTCTATAAATTAAACAGATGGGTTCTTCCTCGAAGTTTTTCAGAAAAACATTTTCAAAAGCCCAACTCAACACAATATTACAGAATTTGTAAAACATTTTGCTCTACAATTCCTCTTAAGTTTTCAGGATGTTACAAACCTACCCCCCCTTAAAAGAATCTCGACCCCGAGATTTGGCTTAGCCAGAAAATAAAGCAGGGTAATCTCTGCGCAGCTGATCTTCACGTTCCCAAGTGGCTTCTTTCTTTGCTTTACTATTCTGTTATTGACTCCTTGTTCTTCATATCATACCTGCTATAGGACACATTTAGACCAAAGAACGGTGACCAAGTGCTTTGGACGCTTATTCAAAGATTACTATCTCATTATTGCTTTGTGTTCCACTAATATATTTGGCCTTCCAAGCTCCACATACCTACTTCCTGGATAGCACGCTTTTGACCCTTGCAATCGCGGATCACACTCTCGTGTATCCTTTGCCTTGCTTTGGTAAGAACACTTGTAAGAGCTTGGTAAGCCACTCCCTTCATGATTCCCACCGCCCTTTCTTTGTAGTTGATAGGATAATCCTTTGTTTTCCCCGTGTTTCCACTAACCATGGCAGGAGACGAAGGGGCGGGACACCCACGATTTCAATGAGTGTGTTAGTCGCGGCCAGCTATAAGCTGCCCTCGACAAACAAAACGCTTCACTCACTAATCTCGGCGCGAGATTGGACATCATCGTCGCCGCCATTGCCCAGTTGAACACCACGGAAGGCATTGAGCGGGTGGAGCGGCGGATGGTGACCTCACCGGTCGGATGGACACATTGAGGCACGCCACCACCGTCAATGACGGCCATCATCATGATGAAGCCACGTAGTATGATGCGAGATGGCAACATTGATCGTGAGCGACACAAGATGCACGACTACGCCGTCGTCTTCAAAGAAACCGACATGGTATGGGAGGTAATAACCGTAACCGTCATGGTAACGATGACCCTTTTGCTAAAGTCAAGTTTACCATTCCATCTTTTTCTTGTCTTTATGATGCTGAAATATATCTTGATTGGGAGATGACGGTAGAGCAGAAGTTTAACTCTCACTTAGTTCCTGAGCAACATAGAGTTAGACAAGCTACTAGTGAGTTTAAGGACTTTGCTATTATCCGTGGAATGAACTAAGTACCATGCGCTACAACCCGATACATGGGAGCGGTTAAAAGAAGCTATGCGTAATTGTTTTGTTCCTCCCTCATATAAACTTGAATTGAGAAAAAAATTGCAGCGCTTAGAACAAGGTGATAGTTTTGTTCAAGACTATTATGCTGATTTTCAAAAGGGTATGGTACGTTGTGGGGTTGTTGAGGACACGGAGGATAAGATTTGTCGTTTCTACGGGGGTTACTGCGTGAAATTCAGGACATTGTTGATTATAAAGAATTTACTACTATCAACCAGTTGTTCCACCTTGCTATGCTTGCGTAAAAGAATTGTAGGGACGCACGTAATCAACTAAGGCACGCACCGCACGACCCTTCTACACGCCGCGAATCCACTACATCGACGGACCGCCCAAGTCTTCTTGAGTTTTCGTTCTCCTCCACCACCTGTGAACAAGATGGCGATGGCGCCACCGAAGCCACCTTCCACGACACACCTTGCAGATTCTACAAAAAATTCTTTGCAGGGTCCAGCTAAGAGTTCTTCTTCCGTGGCTTCAACGGGTCGCTCCTCCCATTCGATTCCACCGCGCCATGGGCTTGGTCATGTGCGTAAGAATTGCCCTAGCCAGCGGGCATATATCGCCACGTAAGATGGAGGCTACATCAAGCGCCGGATGTCGAGGAGGATGATGATGTTGTTTGCTACCTCGGACGACAATGGCGGGTACATCGAGTCCTCAAGACGCGGTACATCAACCCGATAAACTTCAACGCCATAATTTGTTTCGCACCTTCTTTGCAATCAAGAACCCAAGGCACGTGTCATCATTGATGGAGGAAGTTGCAACAACTTGGTGAGTTCTCGATTTGGTCAAGAAGCTTGGTTTGACCACGCGACTGCATCCACATCCATACCATATTCAATGGTTAAATGACTCTGGAAAAGCTAAGGTAACGCAAACATACCGAGTACATTTTTCCATTGGTGCTTATGTTGATCATGCTGATTGTGATGTGGTTCCCATGCAAGCATGCTCTCTTTTATTGGGTCGACCTTGGGAATTTGATAATGATGCTTTACACCACGGTAGTAGTAACACATACACTTTTATGCCTAAGGGAAAGAAAGTTACTTTACTGCCTTTGACCCCACCGAGATTATAGAGGCCGATAGGGCGAGAGTCTTCTTGCTAATGATCCAAAGGAACATGCTAAATCTGAAAAACAACAAGTAATCCATTTGAAAAATTCTGTTATGCTTGCCACAAAATCGACCTTTACGCAATTGATGATGTTAATGATACATGCTATGCTTTTGTGTGCAAAGATGCTTTATTTTCTCTTGATAATATGCCTTGCACTTTGCCCGCCTCTCGTCACTAACCTTTGCGGAGTTTAGAGATGTTTTCCCGATGAGATACCTCGGGACTTCCACCCATTCGAGGGATTGAGCACCAGATTGATTTGATCCCTGGAGCGAGCTTGCCAAACCGTGTGGCGTACCGGACCAATCCCGAAGAGACTAAGGAGATTCAGCGCCAAGTCCAAGACCTTTTGGACCGTGGGTACGTACGTGAGAGCCTTAGTCCTTGTGCTTTTCCTGTTCTTTTGGTTCCTAAAAAAGATGGTTCTTGGCGTATGTGTGTAGATTGTAGAGCCATTAACAACATTACTATAAGGTATCGTCCTCCTATTCCTAGGCTAGACGACATGCTTGATGAGTTATGTGGTGCTATAATTTTCACAAAGATTGACTTGCGTAGTGGATACCACCAAATAAGAATGAAACTTGGTGATGAATGGAAAACGGCTTTTAAAACTAAGTTCGGCTTGTATGAGTGGTTAGTCATGCCTTTTGGTTTAACTAATGCACCTAGCACTTTCATGAGATTAATGAACGAGGTTTTACGTCCTTTCATTAGCAAATTTGTGGTCGTTTACTTTGATGATATCTTGATTTATAGCAAGTCCATGGATGAACATTCGACTTACTTACGTGCTGTTTTTAATGCTTTGAGAGATGCACGTTTGTTTGGTAACCTTGAGAAGTGCATGTTTTGCATGGATCGAGTCTCTTTTCTTGGCTATGTTGTGACTCCACAGGGAATTGAGGTTGATAAAGCCAAGGTGGAGGCGATATGGAGTTGGCCCACGCCCACGACAGTCTCCCAAGTGCGGAGTTTTCTTGGTCTTGCAAAATTTTATCGCCGCTTTGTCAAAGAATTCAGCACCATTGCAACACCGTTGATTGAGTTGACAAAGAAGGGGGTTGTGTTCCATTGGGGACCATCACAAGAGGAGACCTTTAATCTTTTGAAGGACAAGCTTACACACGCACCATTGCTCCAACTTCCGGATTTTGGTAAGACTTTTGAGCTGGAATGTGATGCTAGCGGAATTGGTATTGGTGGTGTTTTGATGCAAGAAGGCAAACTTGTTGCCTACTTTAGCGAAAAATTGAATGGTCCTATTCTTAATTATTCCACGTATGATAAAGAATTATATGCTCTTGTTCGTTCTTTAGAGACGTGGCAACACTATTTATGGCCTAAAGAATTTGTCATTCATTCCGATCATGAATCACTTAAGCATATTCGTAGTCAAACCAATTTGAATCATAGACATGCTCAGTGGGTTGAATTTATTGAATATTTTCCTTATGTCATTAAACACAAGAAAGGGAAGGATAATGTGATTGCTGATGTTTTGTCTCGACGCTATACCATGTTGTCTCAACTTGATTGTCGCATTTTTGGTCTTGAAACTATTAAAGAACAATATGCTTTTGGTGCTGATTTTAAGGATGTGTTGTTGCATTGTAAAGAGGGACAAGCATGGAATAAATTCGTGATCAATGATGGGTTTTGTTTAGAGCTAACCGCCTATGCATTCCAGTTGGATCCGTTCGTCTTTTGTTGTTGCGGAGGCGCATGGAGGCGGTTTGATGGGACATTTGGTGCTAAGAAGACGGAGGACGTTACGCCACACACTTCTTTTGGCCAAAGATGAGGCGAGATGTTGAGCGGTTTGTGGCTCGCTGCACTACATGTCAAAAAGCTAAGTCTCGCTTGAATCCACATGGTTTATATATGCCACTTCCTGTTCCTTCTATTCCGTGGGCAGATATTTCTATGGACTTTGTTTTACCGGATAGCATTTTTGTTGTTGTGGATTGCTTTTCTAAGATGGTTCACTTTATACCATGTCATAAAACCAATGATGCTATTCATATTGCTGACCTCTTTTTCAAAGAGATAGTTCGTTTGCATGGTATGCCTTCTACTATTGTGTCAGATCGTGATGCCAAGTTCTTGAGTCACTTTTGGCGTACTCTATGGAACAAGTTGGGTACAAAGCTGTTGTTCTCTACCACATGTGTAACATCCTGAAAATTTAACTTTTGTAAAAAGAAATATTATGAGTTATTTTGCTATATATTAACTTTGACTGGAATTTTTATTGCATTTTCTTTGGAGTTTGGTTAAGAAGTCAGGAAAAAGAACACACCTGTTTAACTAATAGAAAACAAAATTTTTAAATGTGAATCTGAAAAGATGATCCAGTGAAAGAGGATATGGTTGGTCCCAAAAATTTAGAAATCCTAATTTAGTATCTGCAATAATGAATTGGCAGGAAAAAGTAAAATAAATAAATACATATATATATATATACATGTATACATGGATGGATATAGATATAAATATGTAAATATAATGTAGAGGGATGATACAAAATAAGGAATTACATGCAAACAAATCTTCATAAAAAGAGAATAGATTTGAAAATATGAATATATATGTGTATATATATACACACATAAATAAATAAAAAGAAAAGGAAAAAGAAAAGAAAAATCAAAGGGTCGACTGACCGCCCGGACAAATGGCCAAACCCCGCCAGCCTTGACTCCCCCCTTGTTTTTCTTCCCCGCCCTCCTCGCGCGCTCCCTTCGGGCCGCACCATCGCCTCCTCCATGACCGGCCCGCAGGCGTTCGGACCAGCGGTTCCCCGCCGGACCAACGGACGCCGCCCCTATCCGAGCGCCAGCTCCCCTGCGCTCGCCGCCTCTTTTCTGCCCGTGCCGCTCGGTGGCGGCACGCGCAAGACGCGGCTGAAGCCCTCTCGCCACTTCACGCGCAAGCACTGGGCATCATGCCATATCTGCCGCCGGATACCCTCAGTGCCACTGCCTCGCCAGCTTCCTCGCGCCTATAAGAGACCTCGTGACCCCTTCATCCTCCCCACGCCCCAGGACACTCCCTCCAAAGAATTGCCCTAGCACCCCAAATCGCCCGCCCGCTCTTCTTCCCCAACTCCCATGACCCCTTCCCGCCGACTCCCCCGTGGAACCCAATTCCAAGCTCCCACCACCACCCAGAGCTTAGAAACCCATCCCGGTCTTCCCCGCGCCTCCGGCCCTGTACCTCGCGGCGTCGGAGTCCTTCCCGAGCCGCCGCCACCGCACGCCGCCGACCACCCTCCTGTCCCACGGTCTTCACCGCCGCCATCGACCCTCCCGTGCCCCGGCATTCCATTTCGCCTTCACCGCACCCTCCCGCCACCCCTCGCCGTCGGCGCCACCCCCTCACCGCCTCGGCCTCCTCCGCCTGACCTCCTCACCGCATACCTTAAGAGGTAATATCGGCGTATATCACGGTGAGCAACGCCTCGAAGCTCACTTGGCTAGCGGCGTTAACTCTCTTCTCCCCCTGGCTCCCCAACGCGCGTTCGAGCCCCCGGCTCCGCGTGCTGGGTTGAGCCATTTCTTTTAATTTTCGGCCGACAGTGGGCCCCGCCATCACCGTCGTGGAGGTCTCAGGCTCTGCTGGGCCACGGGCCCCACCCGTCAGTGAGCGCAAGCAGACCCGAGGCACTACCAAGTGGGCCCCATCGCGGAGGCACGTAACAAAAATAATAAAATAAAATAAAATATGAAAAAGAACGTGTGGGACCCACCTGTCAGAAATTCAATAATTTAGGGATTTATCTGGACTAAGATTTTTAAAATGGCATAACTTCTTCATTTTAACTCCAAATTGAGTGAGACAAATTTCTAAATTCGTCTAAATTCAAGATCTATCCAATGGAACTGAAATCATGATTTTTAGAGTTCATTTGAATTTCTGGTGTTATTTGGATTGATTTGCTGCTTTTCTTTTTATCCAAATTTTGGCGCACGGTTAAAATAGCGTACGAGGCTCAGGAGGAAGACGCTGAGACAGCCAACCTAGCAGCTCCAGATCATCAAGAACCTAACTTCTGTGACCAAGGCGAGTTATCACTTTGATCATGTTGAACCCATGTTTATGCAAATTAATTCCTTTTAAACTATTCATGTGCATGCTATAATTTATGTGGTAGATTATGTTCAGTTTTATAGAATGTGGTAAGTTATGCAACTATAATGCTGGAAGATGATATACGGTGCAGAGGCCATGTAATGGTGGATGGGCTCTGTACCACTATTAAGACGAATAAATTCCGCAAAACTTGTGTCTTTTAAAAGCTGCTAGGTCATAGGGATTTCTAAGTATTGTATTGCAAAGGCTATTTCCGGCAAAATAAAATAAACCTAAGCCTTCCCTTGGATTAGCCCAGCAAGTTATTACTGTATTCTGTGTGATGGCTCGCTGAGCACGGTGGTTAGTGTGCTCACACTCGCATTACCAAAAACAGAAACAGGGACGCAGGATCATTGCGAATATGAAGACGCCCCGGCCACAGAAGGGAGGAAGGACGATGGGAATTAGGTCACCGTTCGTATCTTCCGAACCTAGACAAGTTAGACCTAAGGCATTGTGTGCACATATATTATCTAAATCTAGGTAATATATACTACACACATTACCCCCAGTCGCTTGCCTGACATTCGGCCTAAGTGCCCCTTTTGTAAACTATCGCCCGACGTGGTGTAATTTGAACAATGGTGCAGAAATTATTGTTTAGCGATGTATGTGTTGATCAAAGAATGACCGTGTGCTCTAGCTATCGATCCGTGGAATAGAGCGATAAATCACGTGAGATTACGGATTGAAAATCCGGTCCGACAGGTGGTATCATAGCATACGACTGTAGGGTAAAAGCCTTAGTATGGACGTTAGGAAGGATATAGGATTACAAATTTGCAAACTATATAAAAAGAATTTTTAAAAATATAGCGTATTGATTCTTTTTCTATCCTTCTTAGATCTGATCTGTTCTATCTTTCATTAAACATTTTTACAAAGATACTAACATTAGACATTTAAATTACAGATGGCCGGAGCTGGAGAGGAGGGTGACTGGGACTACTTGGCCCACGGAGTCTACGAGGGGGAGTTTGCCAGTATCCTGCGCAAGCTCCTTCACTACCTGAGCTACCCAGACCAGCCCGTGTATCGTGGACTCAAGACCACGACAGGAGGAGAGGAGTCCTGGTTGATCGAGGTGTTCATCTACCCGAAGAGTGCGCACGACCCGCCTCACGTTTTCCGGACAGAGCACCAGCGGACCATCAGGACCGTGGCACTCCAGGACGCTGCGTGCCTTGCTGCCGCACGGCTGTGCGATATTTACAAGGCCCCCCTTCGGCGCACCCCCTTCTGCTACTACCCATCGCGCCAGGAGAAGGCACGATATAATGAGACCTACATGCCTACGAGCGAGAACAACCCGATGCTTACGCATCCGGTTGACCTGACCAGGGCCATGGGATCGGCCCACACCGCCGCCTGAGGAGATCACCGCCTCGGGCGCACCTCGCCGCCACACACACCGAGGTGGCGACCCTCCGCGAGCGGCTCGCCCGGTGCGGCGGGCCTTGGCGGCAGCCAAGGCGGGCGGCCAAAAGACGGCATAGCCCAAAGCGGTCCCAGCTGCGCCGCCGGCCAAGACCGCCGCACCGCCCCCACAGACCCAGTGGACTCACTACCGATCACCGCGCAAGAGCGTGCGACCTCCAGACCACGGTCGGCTCTTCGCCGGGAGGGTCGCGCGCGCACGCGGCCGCGGCCGCTCACACTCGACTCGACACCGACCCCTCGGAGTTCGGGGCGAGGTCCCGCCTCAATGCCCGACTCGCCTCCGCACCCGAGTTGGCTATATGGAGGATTAGGTGGGTGGTGCCGTACTTGCAGTGTGTAGCGAGCTTGGTTGATGTATCCAAGATGTTATGCCGCACCTTACGTATCGTAGTTACTATTCGATCAGACTTTAATTATTGTGTTGTAATAGTAAGTCCAGCCTAGAAGCTGGCTATGTGATGTTTTGGTTTATGCTTAAGGAAACGGCCTTGTGTTGAAATTATTTTGTCGTTTATCTTGTTGGCTTTTATTGCATGAAGTGGCAACCTTCTTTTATTTGCCTAGTAATAGCATTAAGTCATAAAACTATGACTGCAGATGGCCAGTCAAAGGGTGACCAAGGCCCAGGCCAATGCCACCCTCAACCAAGGAGTGGTGGACTCAACACCCTGTCTTGCCGGTAGGCGTGAACAAGCCCACCATCGTGAAGCCAACCTTCCACCCTCCAACCAATCCCACCATGGCGCAAGTCATGGCACAGCAGAACAATTGCTGCAGCCATTATTACCGGACAACAAGGTAGCTCCAGCAGTCTAGAGTCGACTGGCCGACTTTCGGGGACCCGCCTCACTTTTCCTCGGTACGACGAGCCTCTCGAAGCCGAAGATTGGCTTCGGGATACAAAAAGGAAGCTGCGCTTGGCTAAGTGCGCAGAAGAAGACAAAGTAATATTTGCGGCTCATTAGCTCCAGGGAGCAGCAGCAAATTGGTGAGAGAACTATCTTGCCACCAGAGGCCAGGAAGAGACCTCCACGGACAGCGACATGGATGTCATACCATGGTCAGAGTTTAGGACGGCTTTTAAGGCCAACTTCATCCCAGCGGGAGTCATGAGGATGAAGAAGAACGAATTTCGCACTCTCAAGCAAAGAGACATGACAATTAATGAATATCTCACGAAATTTACTCAGCTTGCTCGCTACGCTCCAACAGACGTGACCGATGAAGAAGAGAAGATTGATAGATTTCTCGAAGGCATGAATGAGGAGTTAAGAGTGCAGTTGATTGTGCAGGACTTCACCAGCTTCCACCAGCTGGTGAACAAGGCTCTAATTTCGAAAATGAAAAGAAGAACTGGAGGCCACCAGAACGCAAGCTAACAACTTCGGTGGTGCAAGGGAGATTCATTCGAAGTTTTTCAAGACCCCTCATTCCCAAGACCCAGTCAACCCGGGCCCGACCCCAAAGACCCCGATCAAGCGGGGGTTCTTTTCAAACTCCACGCACAGGGAGTCAGTACACCGGTACCAACCCCACAGCAAATCTTAATTGCTATAGCTACGGAGAGAAGGGACATTTCGCCAACCGGTGCCCATACAAACAGAACACCCCTGCCCGCAGCCAAGCCTCGATGCCAAAGAAGGGGCCTCGGACCTGCAGCCGCCAGGAGTACCCGACGCCCAACCGTGGTAGAGTCAACCATATCACGGTCGAGGAAGCCGAGGAAGTCATGGAGTTCTTATGGGTACGTTCTCTGTCAAGTCAATACCAAGAAAACTTTATTTGACTCAGAGCTTCACATTCATTTATATCCAAGGGGTATGCTGATAAACTAGGGATACCTACTTATCCTCTAAAGAGGCCAGTAGTGCTTAAGTCACCCGCGGGTATGATTACTGCTACCTTAGTATGCCCTGGGGTAAAAGTTACCATGGAGAGGTGCGACTTCCTAGCAGACTTGATAGTACTAAGCTCACCGACCTTGGATATCATATTAGGAATGGACTGGTTAGCCGAATATCGAGGGGTTATAGACTGTGCCACCAGGACAGTGAAGCTGACTAAGTGTCCCGGAATGACCATAGATGTAAAAGTGGACCGACCATACCGATGGGGCCGCGCAATATATTATTGCGAAGATGTACCCTTAGAGGGAATGATAGTGGTGCAAGACTATCAGGAAGTGTTTCCCGACGACCTACCCTAAGATGCCCCGCACATAGATCCGAATTTGTTATTAACCTGAAGCCAGGTGTTGCTCCCATTTCCAAAAGACCATATAGAATGACGGTGGAAGAGCTGGAAGAGCTGAAGACCCAACTCCAAGAACTGCAGGAAAAGGGATTTATCAGACCCAGTTCCTCCCCTTGGGGATCTCCGGTATTATTTGTAAAGAAGAAGGATGGCACAGCTAGGATGTGTGTGGATTACCGAGCGTTAAACGAAGTAACCATCAAGAACAAATACCCTCTTCCCAGGATCGATGATCTATTTGACCAACTCGGTGGAGCCACCATCTTTTCCAAAATAGATCTGAGATCGGGTTATCACCAGCTGAAAATTAGGGCTGAGGATATACCCAAGACAGCTTTTACCACTAGATATGGACTGTACGAGTTTACGGTCATGTCTTTTGGTCTGACCAATGCCCCGGCCTACTTTATGAACCTCATGAACAAAGTGTTCATGGAGTATTTGGATAAGTTCGTGGTGGTATTCATTGACTACATTCTTATTTACTCCAAGACTGCAGAAGAGCATGCAACTATAATGCTGGAAGATGATATACGGTGCAAAGGCCATGTAATGGTGGATGGGCTCTGTACCACTATTAAGACGAATAAATTCTGCTAAACTTGTGTCTTTTTAAAAGCTGCTAGGTCATAGGCATTTCTAAGTACTGTATTGCAAAGGCTATTTTCAGCAAAATAAAATAAACCTAAGCCTTCCCTTGGATTAGCCCAGCAAGTTATTACTGCATTCTGTGTGATGGCTCGCTGAGCACGGTTGTTAGTGTGCTCACACTCGTATTACCAAAAACAGAAACAGGGACGCAGGATCATTATGAATATGAAGACGCCCGACCACGTATGAGGAAGGACGATGGGAATTAGGTCGCCGTTCGTATCTTCCGAACCTAGACAAGTTAGACCTAAGGCATTGTGTGCACATATATTATCTAAATCTAGGTAATATATACTGCACACATTACCCCCCAGTCACTTGCCTGAGGTTATGGTCCTACTTTTGTTTTCTCTTCCGTTGCTTGTATGTAATGATGACATTCGGCCTAAGTGCCCCTTTTGTAAACTATCGCCCGACGTGGTGTAATTTGAACAATGGTCTGTAATATTACTGTTTAAGCGATGTATGTGTTGATACAGCAATGACCTGTGTGCTCTAGCTACTGATCCAGGGAATAGAGCAGTAAATCACAGGAGATTCTGGATTGAAAAATCCGGGTTTGACAGAGCTGGTATCAGAGCATACGACTGTAGGGTAAAAGCCTTAGTATGGACGTTAGGAAGGATATAGGATTACAAATACATGAGACTACTAAGGCAAACACTGAAAAGATGAATGAAAAATATAGGATTACCGACTATCGACCGCAGCACTCGAAGCCTAGACCTCCGACTTCCTCTCGTACTACCGTGATCGTTAGCTGTCTGGCGAGCTCCGACCACGGCCAATGTGGTCGTAGTCTCTTTCGACCATGGCCAAAGTGGTCGTACACAGCTTGGCTGACTTCCGACCATGGCCAAAACGGTCGTACTCCCTTCTGGTGCCCTTCGACCACGGCCAGAGTGGTCGTCAACCTCTCAGGTGACCTTTGACCACGCCCAAAGTGGTTGTATATGCCACAACGTGGTCGTAAACAGAGCGCACGGCTTTCGACCACGACCAACATGGTCGTAAACCCTTCCGACCACTCGTTCAACGCCTCACTCGGTTCCAACTATGGACAGCGTGGTCGTAAATGGTCTGCTGACCATTTTCAAAGCTTACGACTTTGCAAAGTCAGCTTAAACCTCAAAAATCAAACTCAATCTTTCTAGATCAAGAGTCAATTACTCATCACAACCATGGGGTGACCTCCACATGGTCTCAAAGTTTTCGTCTCATGTTGTATACGCAGGGTTTGCTCGTTCTTGCGGCGCTCCTCCTCTCGGATCTCAGAGTACCTTGCGACATTCCACTCTTCAAAGTCAAGGGCCCACTGCTCCTTTGGGTGGATATTAAGATCGATCCATTTGCGGTAGCCATATAGGGGTTTCGGGGACTGTGAATACATGGGAGATGTTAGTGCGTACTCTGAAGGAGAAAAGGTAGGGGAAAACGATGCACCTGGTCTTTACCGGCTGCCGATAGGTTGCGGTGTATAGATGATTGGGGGTAGTCATCGGAGAAGTTTGCGCAACCCAAAGAATATATACCTAGGCTGATGCGGTGCTTAGACTTGAAGAACTTGCATGTGTCTCAGCATCAACAAAGGGGGGCGTCTTCCTCTCAAATCGCATTGCACAATACCAAAGTACTAACGTATTGCAATTCACATTTCACCGATCGTTCGCATGTCATAACCCACTACAATAACCTCGTACTATGAACTTTCTGTCGGTTTTTTCAACATACTAACGACATTACATTCATTTGTTTTTAACTATAAATATTATGTATTATTGTTTTTTACATACCAAGTTATTAAATGCTAACATAAATATTTACTGAATTTTATAATATGTACAAATTTCAACGGACGATTAATTTGTACGTTACGATGACTGAATTTTTTAAAACTACACTTTACTAATTTACGGTGACTGAATTTTCTACCAATCCGATGACGATGCTAATTTTATAAAACCATGTTCGCTAATTTATGCACAACTACGCGCTTCTACGGCTACTAATTTTCTAAAACTACATTAACTAAATTTTGCATACCAAAAATTTAACTATTTCTATCTACATCTACAATTTTGTACTAATACTAACAGTCATATACAATATTGCAAATACAAAAAAACCTACAGTTGTTTCTTCCTCTCCTCTCCGCTTCTACGCCTGCTAATTTTTGATAACTACGTTACCTAAATTTTTTATACCAAAAATTAAACTATTTCTATCTATATCTATAATTTTCTACTAATACTAACAGTAAATAAAAAATATACAACATATATAACAGTACAAATAAAAAAAATTACCTGGATTTTGTTTTTCCTCTTCTCTCCTCCCCCTCCTTCCTCTCCTCTCCTCCCCCTCCCCCTTCCTCTCCTCTCCCTCTCCTTTTCTCTCCTCCCTCTCCTTTCCTCTCCTCTTCTCCCCTCCCTCTCCTTTTCTCTTTCTTTTCTTGTAACATCCCAAAATTTGGATATCCAAAATTATTAAATTTCTTTTAAAATTTTTCTCAAATTTTTCTGGCGTTCAGAATTTCTTTTGAATATTTAAATCTTTTGAGTTTTGTGGCATGCAAACTAAAATTTTAAGAAATAATATCCAACTCTAAGAGGAAAGTTGGTGCTAATAAAAGAAATAGGAAAGTCAAAGGATTTACACACAATTTGAAATTTAGGTATTAAATAATGGGAATTAAAGAGGTTTTAAAACCTCACGTCTAAATAATTTAAAATTTAAAATTTAAATGTCATGTAAAAATTGAAATTAATAATCATAAATATGAGAAAGAAATTTAAGTTAAAGTCTAGAAATTCAAAAACTTTGCTTGAGCCCTTTTTCCCTTTTTCTTCCCCATTCCTATATTCCTTCTCACTTACGTATGGGCCCCTTCTCTTCCTCTCTCCTTCATTTTCTTTTTCCCTCTCCCCTCTCGGTTTGGTCACTGGCCCACCCCAAAGACGCCTGCCTCCTTCTTCTTCCTCCCTCCCCCACGTCGTGGGGACCCCACCCTCCTCCTCACCGCTCAGCCTAAAGCCGTGGGACACATGCCCCGAATCCATTGCGCCGCCGCCCTCACCCTCTGCTGCCACCCACGCACGCTGCCTCGAGCCCCGCCATCACACAAGCGTCGTCGCCACGATCCCCGCCGCCTGCCGATTTGCTCCCACATCGCCCGGCCACTCGTCGTCCTTAAAAGCGAGAGTGTGCTCACTTTGCCGCCTCATTCCCTCTCCCTTCCACCGCAGGAATTGGCCCCGAGCCCCACACGCTGTCGGCGTGTACTTCCTCTTCGCTCCGTGAACCAAGCATGGCCGACAGACCACCACGAGTCAATTGCCTCCGGCTAGAGCGACAGGGGAGTCCGGCGACACCTTCCCCGCAGTTGGCCAGAGCCGCCATCGCCTGTAAGCCGCCGGCACCGTGAGCCTCCGCCGCCCGACCCCGGCCTCCACCTCCAGGCTTCCTCGGCGCATCTCCCGCCCCGCAAACACATTGGTGAGCTTCCCATTACCTCCCACATGCTTGTGCGCACACCAATTGTTACCCTCCTCCCCACCGGCGCCACCGCCCCTTGTCACCAAGCCGCTCCGGCCAAATCACCGCCACCCCTAGCTCCCCCGTGCTCAGTGCACCCATTTTGCGGGTCACCGCTTCCTCCCGACCACCGCTTCGCCACGGCAAGCTCAAGACTTGTCGCCTTTGCCTCCCCTATTTTGGACGCCTACAACCACAGCTTAAGAGGCATATATGCCTGAAGGACTGAAATGGCGACAGAGGGGGGTGAATGTCGACTTTTAAAAATCCCCCTCAAAGGTTCCACTTAATGAAACACCTCTACAATAGCTATGACGAGCTATGAAGGAGATCAAAACAACTCTGTCAGGGCAAGGCCGGTCGGATCACGCCTCAACACCGGTCGATCACAGGCAATTGCTTGGTCCCGATCACTGGGGCCGGCTCGACCACTCGGCAGACGCCGGTCTAACCGCCGGCTAACAATGGTCAGATCACCGCCACGGGGGCTAGTCGATCGTAGGCAAAATCCCTTGGCCCGACCGCCATGGAAGGGCCAAGATGATCGCTCCCTGCTTCAGTAACAGAGAGGCGAATCGAAAGTTCGAGACAAAAAAAACCAAAATCCAAATTCCCAACTATTCTTTGATCCTTTGGCCACAAGACTTTGCAGATATGTTAGCAATAACCACTGGACTCTACAAGTCAAGAATCAAGCCATCTCAAAGAGGGAAACAAGATTTGGATCAAAACCCTAAAGGATGAACATGAGAACCCAAAAAATGAGATTCTTGCAAATTGATCAAATTACTCTTGGAACTAGATGACCACAGGGTCTAGAATTGCAATTCCCTCCCTGAGCAACCCATTTTGCCACTCAAAAGTAAGAATCAACAAGAAAACGAAAATCTCAAGAATCAAGCCTAGAAAGCATCGTAGATAAACTTGGAGCACGGGAGAAAACTTCAGATTTTCATTCCAAAGAAAAGATTACAAAGAGTCCCGATACACATGTACATTCGAACAAGAAGAAAAATTACAAGACTCTCAATCCATCCTCTCCCTCTCCATCCTCAAGAACACCAAGAACCTCACATGTTCTTGGGAGGGACACATACACACACACCTAGAGAGGAGAGCACATGAGGGAGACACCCTTGCTGCCCTTAACTAGTCTCCACCCACTAAAGCCTAAAGCAAAAGGCCTCTCCAAATGCTCTTTTGACTAAAGCAAACCCTAACTCTCTCTCAAGTGCATGAAGGGGTATGCAGCCCTTCAACAGCTATTTATAGCCCCTGGCTAACGGGTCTCCCACCCGCTATACCGGCTAAACCCAAATGGAGCCCGCTCTCACTTGTGCAGCCTCGCGAAATGACCATCTCGCCCCTCCTGCACCTTCCGGGAAGCATCCACGCTCCTTGTCGTCCAAGCCTCGCAACCACCTCGAGTTCATGCCGTCTTCGACACATCTCGACCGTTCTGACCTCAACGCCACCTGCGTCTAGTCCGGTCACCCCGTGTCTCGCCACGACTCCGCCTCGACGTCCTCTAGCCAACACAGACAAGAAACACATCAAATAGTACCGCTCGATACATGAAAGCATAATAACATAAATGAAACCACATTAAGCCCAAACCTGTCAAATCAACAGAATAATCGTCATAATCATATTGACCAGGTTTGACCAAGTCCGACCGAGCCCGTTGCACCCCGCAACGACATGGTCCGAACCAACCAACTCAAACTCGACTTCCCTAAGCCGATGTCAATTACTCATCATACACACAGAATGACCTCACATGGTCTCTCAATCTCCCCCTTGATGAGTATATTGACAAACCCAGAAAAGCATGAAGTTGAGTTTGAAGAATCCAACATGGTCCAAAGAAAAAAATGAAGCTAATGATCATGTCGACAAAAGGAGCAAAATAAAGAACAAGTTTTCCTCAAAGCTCCCAAAATGGCTTTTTTTCTACCACTATTCTCCCCCTTTTGGCAATAAACACATCAAGGATGCAAGAAGGAGAATAAGTCATGAAAAAGGATGAAATGGCTGAAGTTTGATTATTTCAAGCATTTAGAGCCATGAGAATTATCCAAATTGACAATTAAGAATTACATCAAGCCATAACTCAATAGAATGCTTAGAGATCATGACAGGATATGTATAAGCTAGCTAGCACAAATAGATGACGAACTGAAGTGTAATCCATTTTGTGAGCATGTCAAGTCATCAATAAGCAAAGTCTAGCTAGAGATATCCAAGGATGATGCAGGCCATGTCGATAAGCTAAGCGGAACCAAGAAGCTAATATTGAGTCCAAATAGAGTGCTATATGCTCAAGAATAAAACATTGGTTCAAGTACTTGGTTCTTTTGTAACTTAAGCAAATTGAGCACAAATGACATATTTTTCTTTTGAAACTTATGGTCGTTTCCAACCAGATTTTTGTCAAGTCTTGTGCTAGATCTCAAGCCTTATGCGATCATTCCAAGCGAGAAGCTTAAGGAAATGATCTTAGTCATCCAAAACTCCCCCTGAGTTCATGCCTAGTGCAATGGCAAGCCGTCTCATAATAAAGAATTGGTGAGATCAATTTTTTCGCACAAAAGAGATCTTTTCGCTTTTGAAATGATTGTACTAACCTATGCATCATCAAGAGACTAAAGCAGCTCAATCTAAGGCTCAATAGAGATTCAACGCTCAACTCAGCCTATTTGACATGGCATGGATCATAAAAGGATAGCTCAAGAAAGACTAGTCTCGTATGCTAACATGACAAGTTTTTAGTTCAAATTGAGCAGGTTTAATTAACTTATCATGGCAAAAGCTAATTTACACATATGAAGTCATGATAAATGTAGCAAATGAGCACAAGTCATGGCAAGGTGTAAAGCAGTGTAAGCATGTCACAACTGGATAATAATCAAGGCTCAAATGTAGTTATATTACAATGCAGAATGACATGCAGAAAATTCAGCTCCCCCTCAACATGTGATGCAGCTTTTAGTTCAAGTTGAGTTATGTCAATATTAAGCTCCAGAAGCTCCCAAATGAACTCCCCACAACCGTAGCAATAGAAACGAGAAGCTGGCAAAGAAACCAAAGAAGGCAGTCCTTAAAGCATAGATAAGATGTAGAGAAAACTATGACTCAGACTGACTCTCATCTACCCCATATGACTCTAGGATTATCAACTAGTCATCTAACAGACTAAGGAGCAAACACGTACCCTGTCTACCCGAGAGTGGCCCGACCCTCGCTAGAACCTATAAGCAGTGGGTAAGCTCAACCTAGAGAGAAGAGAACCAGCTAACAAGCAGCATCCTAGAATCACAAGATAAGAGTAAGAAGTCTAAGCAACTAGACGAGAGAAACACTCTAATCTATGCTAGGAGGACTAACCCAATGCACTCGTATGCAATGCAATCAGAAAGGAGTAAGAGCATAATAAATATAGTAAAGCAGTAAAACATAAACTCCCCTCACAACAAATCCATAAGGACAACCACCCCAAGCTCTCCCGTCAGAGTCGAAACCTAGAGCTATCCAAAGGCTTAGTGAAAATGTCAGCCAACTGGTGGTCACTCTCCACCAACTAGAGCACGATGTCACCCTTCTCTACATGGTCTCTAAGGAAGTGATAGCGAATATCAATATGCTTGGTCCGAGAATGCTGCACTGGGTTCTTAGCAATGTTAATTGCAGAAGTGTTATCACAAAAGAGTGGAACACTGTCTATAGCTAACCCAAAGTCCCGCAAGGTCGACGCCATCCAAAGTACTGATCGCAAAGACTAGCGGCAAGAACGCACTCGACCTCTGCGGTGGACTCAGGCGACATCGGACCGCTTCCTAGAGGACCAGAATGAGAGAAGTGCCAATGAATTGGCAGGTGCCTGAAATGCTCTTCCTATCTATCCTACAGCCAGCAAAGTCTGCATCCGAATAGGCTCTCAAGGAAAGATAAGAAGAGAAAGAGTACCAGATACCATAGTCAATGGTAGCTCGAAGGTACCGAAAGATGCGCTTCACCGCCTGGCGGTGAGATACGCGGGGAGAAGCCTGAAACCGGGCACAAGACACGCAGAGAAGTGTATGTCCGGTCTCGAGGCAGTGAGGTATAAGAGAGAGCCAATCATGCTACGATACTCCTTCTGATCAACTGGCTCGCCATCCTCATCTGGGTCAAGAGAAGTCAGAAAGCCATCGGAGTTGACACAGCTTACCATCACTCATGTCAAAGCGTCTCAAGAGGTCACGCGTGTACTTGCCTTGATGCAAGAAGACACCCTCCCTAGTCTGCTTGATTTGGAAGCCAAGTAGAAGGTCAACTCACCCATCATGCTCATCTCAAACTCGGTGCTCATGACATCCGAGAACTGCGAAACCAGAGCATGAGAAGAGCCGCCAAAGATAATGTCATCAACATAAATCTGGACGAGCAGAAAGTTAGAGCCATGCCTACGAATGAACAGGGTCTTATCCACCTTACCCATCTCAAAACCATGACTCAACAGATAGGACTTAAGCCTCTCATACCAAGCTCTAGGGGCTTGCTTAAGTCCATACAATGCTTTGGAAAGCTTGTCGACACGGTTTGAGTATTTGGGGTTCTCGAAACCCGGAGGCTGTCTCACATAAACTTATTCCTCAATAAACCCATAGAGGAAGGCACTCTTGACATCCATCTGGTAAAACTTGAAACCCTTAGAAGCTGCAAAGGCAAGCAGGATTCTAATAACCTCAAGTCTAGCTACAGGGGCAAAGGTCTCCTCAAAGTCGAGACCCTCAACCTGAGAGAAGCCCTGAGCTACCAGTCTAGCCTTGTTTCGAATGACTAACCCATCCTCATTCTGCTTGTTCTTGAACACCCACTTGGTCCCAATGACATTGTGACCTCGAGGGGCTCAACAAGCGACCAGACCTTGTTTCTCTCGAAATTTTCTAACTCTTCATGCATGGCATTGACCCAAGACTCGTCAGAAAGAGCATGACAAACATCCTTGGGCTCAAAGGTGGCAACGAAGGCAGAATGGAGACAGAAAAGTGATGTACCAGATTTCGAACGAGTGACTCGCTCAAAGATATCTCCAATAATCTGCTCAGAAGGATGGTCTTTTTGAATGTGTCTAGGAGGTCCAGGATGAGATGAAGAAGTGGCCTCTACCTCATAAGCTGACGAAGTAGGAACAGAGCCACTAGCTCCAGAGGAAACAGAAGGCATGGGCTGATCGCCTTGAGGTGCGGTAGAAGACGGCACCTCAAGGGGTTATAAAAGAAAAGAGGAGAAAAATAAAAAGGAAAAGGAAAACTAGTCAGTTGTAGGCCTAAGAATATTAAATGAAATAACCACTTTGTGGGGAAATAATTTTCTTAAGCCCAAAAATGTCTCTGGGGATTTCTGTGAAATTTTTAGAATTTTTGGTGGTAATTTAGTATTTTTCCGAATTATATTACGCCCTCTAGCAATTCTGGAAATTCAAAAATCAAAATAAAACCCAAAACCCCCACCCCGGCCGACGCGTGGACGGACCGGATCCGCCCACGCCGCCCGAGCCGCCCACCCTCCCCGGCCGACACGCGTGCGGTCCCGGCGCCACGTCGCGCCTCGCGCCATCTCGGCCGCCGCGCGTCCCCTTTCACTCGCGCCCTCTCTCGCCGACAGCGGGCCCGCTGTCGGCCGCCCTCCTTTCTTCCTCCTCCTCCTCCGCGCCCGGACCCCTCCGCCACGACTGCGCGACCGCCTACGGAATCCCGCAGAGGGGACAATGGCATGGGGAAGGCCCACGACACCGCCCACGACCGTCACACCCCCCGCCGCCTGTGGTCGCCACGACAAGACCACCGCCGGCACCGCCCATGTCCCGGCGGGTCCGCCGTGGCCAGCCCACTCCGGTCGGCTATAAAGCCCGGGGGTAGCCTCAAAAGGATCGCCGTGCTTCCCCCATCCTTCCACCGCGCTTAATCGCCCCCGCATCCACCCAAGTGCCGGCGACCCCCTTTCTTCCCCAACTCCGGCCACCGGCTCCTCGCGGCGATTACACTGATCCTCGCTGTGGGAGCTCGATTCCTTGCTCCCACACCATCCCCAGACCTTCGCCTAGCTATTGTCGGCATCTCCCGAGCTCGCCGACGACCGTAGCTCGCCGACGCCGAAAGCCTCCCCACGCCGCCGCTGCCGCTCGTCGCCGACCCACCTCCGGTGATCCCGGCCTCCTCGACGCCTACATCAACTTCACCGCGCAAGCATCCCATTTTGCCGCCGCCCAAGCCTCCCGCCACCACCCACCGGCGACGACCGCCGCCTCCCGACCTCGGACCGCCCCGCCCACCCCCGCACCCCCTTAAGAGGTAAAGCACCTCAGAACAACCCCCACCAAACAATGGCCCGAAATGCTACCAAACTAACAACATAATAAAACTATGCTAAGGCATTCTATAAAATTTCTACAGAGCCTCCTTTGTTTATTGATAAAATGAAGTTCTAACAATATTATCAAAAGGTATGAATAACCGCAAGCAAAGTAATTTGGCTACTAAGCGTAAACATCTATAAAACTTAAGTAAAGCACTAAGCAATATGAAGAAGTTCTAATCCATTATTACATCTTAATCAAGGTCATAATCAAATACCACTTGAACTAATCAACAAATAATAATTAGAGTTCTCTATCTTCTCCATGGTGAATATTTCGCAAGTGCAACAATACTAATCCTGCTTATTCCCATGCATGTCGACCTCGTGAAGGTACCTAAAATAAACAAACAACAACAACAAAACAACGAAGAAGAGTGAGTCCAATGACTCGGCAAGTATAATCGTAACAAATGCAAGCATGAACATTAACTCTCAAGTTAAACATATTACATATGAATTTCATGCTATGCATTATGATCAAAAGCTCCTTTCTCATCTCTTTCGCATTTTACCCAGACGCGGAGTGTGCATCCGTCAATGCACACCCATGCCTGCACCCTCCTGCATGGGGATCAATTGCCCACACCGCAAGTGTGGGACCTCGATGCTTGATCACCGCATGATCAAGACTTCAACAATTCTCAATATGATGCATATATGTGAATGTATCAAAAGATAACGAGCATTCACCATACTACGCATCAACCAATCTCATAAATGCCATAATGTAAACAGAACATAAATAGCATTCTCAATTCATCACTTACTCATACTCACAATTTAAACAGGTCATGATTCAACCATCATCCAAACAATTCAACAAATCCATAAACACACAGATTTTCACATCACAAATATACTTGCCTCAACCGCGAAAATGAAGAACACGAGAAGGCACAACCCCGAATCCGCTCTCCTCCTGAATATTTAATTAATAATTACCAACATGACAGTAGCGGGTTTCTAGATATAAAATAACAGCAACCCCAATTAACCCAACAATTTATCTCAATTAAATCCCCAACTCCCTCGCCAAATCTGCCCAACCACAGACAGCCGACTTCCCAAAATCATAACTTTCAGTACGTAACTCCAATTAAGCGTTCTTGGACTCTCTAGAAAGATAATTAAATTATCTACAAAATTTAGTTGGGAAGACTCTCTGATTCTGCCATTAACTAGCCGATCCAAACCCTTTTCTAAAGCATCCAAATTCACGTCGGACTCTCTGGACAGCGCACTAAAACAGGCATAACTTTCGCCCAGAAATTCGAATCCGGACTTCTTTACCTCTATTGAAAGCTAAGAAACTTATCTACAACTTTCTCAATTTGAAGGACTCCTGAATTGCAACTATTTCCGTCGCATAAACCGATCTACTAAACTCTGTCCAGAACTACCCCGATCTGCAGAACAGTAACACTAGAAAATTCATAACTTTCGCTACACAAATCCGAATCACGTGTTCTTGTACTCCTGGAAAGATACTTAAACCCTCTACAACTTTCTAGAAGGGTCCAGACCTGAATCCCGACGAAACTAGATCAAAACCGCCGAGAAACAACTACCATCCCAGCAGCCCAGAAAACCGACGAATCTAACTTGATTAAAACCAATCTAGAGACTACCAGGATTACCCTTGACGACACGACGGCGAACACGACGAACACGGCGACGAACACGCCCGCGATCTCCTCCTCTCTTCCTCCGGATCCACGCGGTACAGCGATTTAACGCCGGCGACGGCGCACCGGGAGGAGACGACGACGATGAAGACGACGACGGCGCACCGGAAGAAGACGCGGGGCAGCACGGGCGGCGGCTGCTGGGGTGGAGGCGCAGGGGTGGAGGCGCAGGGGTGGGGGCTGCCTAGGGTTTTAAGAGGTGGCCTCCTCCCTCTTGGGCCAAGAAAACCCACCGGCCAAGGCCTAGGCCCAGTGTTGTCTTAAATTTTCATAAAACCCCTCAAAACTCTTATAAATTTAATTATTTTACAAAAGTCCCTCTCTCTATTAATTAAACAATTAATTAAACAATTTCCGGGGTATTACAACCCCTTAAGGGGTGAGATACGCTGCTAGCCCGGCGGGTGGTGGCCGGGGAGGCTTTCGGCGCCCGCGGCTGTCAGAATTTATTAATTTTGAGATTTAATTAAACCGAAAGAATTCAAATGTGTATAACTTATTCATTTTAGCTCCAAATTTAGTGAAACCAATTTCTAAATTCATCTAAAATCAAGGGCTACCTAATGGAACTAGAACCAACATTTTTGAAGCTTGTCCAAATTTTTATTGTGTTATTTGATTGTTGTGATGATTTTTATCTAAATTTTCGCGTATATAAAACGTAGCTTTCGAGGCCCAAGAAGAGGAAGCTGCCGCTGCTGTAGACTCCAACACCCCGAATCTCGACCTTTGCATCCAAGGCGAGTCAATACTTTGATCATGTTGAACCTATTTTTTTTGGCAAATTACTTTTGTTTAAATTATCAAATTGCATGCTATCATTTTATATGCAAATACATGTTAATTGAGATCCTAGTTATATGACCATGTTTTCCTTGACTAATATTACACCCTCCTTGAATACTTGATTATGTGAGCCTTGTCACCCTAGCAAAAGTATAGTAGTAACCTTTTGAAAATAAGTCCGTACTATATGCCATGCTTAGTATTGCTTAGATATTCATGGGCGTGAGAACGCCCAAGCATCACTTTCAAACATGTGAGAATTTTGTTGGGCAGTCATTGTGATGATGACTGGTATATGTTGGTACAAATACTTTCTGTCCCCAAAAATCCTACATGCTTAATTATCTGGGCGGGCGGTTGGAGGGTGTGAGTGTTGAATGGTGCCGTGATAGCACAGATTTGTGATAAAGTGGTGCCGTGATAGCACAAGGGGATCGTGGTAGAACCGTCGAGATAACCATTAAGGACTGAATCTTGTGATGACCTCCCACGGTACAACAAGTACAACCACATGCTGGCAAAGTGTAGGCAGGGCTAACTAATTTGCCTGGACCTAGTAAGAGTTGCGTCGGTGTGAACACGGGCGGGTAGAGGATGGCCACATCCTCCGACGTGATGGCGCAAGATGGGGCTTCTGGAAGGGTGGTCGTACCCGGAGGAAGTGGAAACCTTAGCGGTCGTAACTCTGCTAGGAAAATGCATCGTAAAAGCCCTGTGATAGTCTACTCAACCGCATGGCTAAGGAATCGTGTGGGGCAATGAGAAGATCTATCTCATGTGGGTGAAGTGTACACACTCTGCAGAGTCAAAACTATTCGAATAGCCGTGCCCACGGTCAAGGGCGGACATGGGAACTTAACTAGATATAGTTCTGTTTCAAAAACTTTGTGGATGGGAATGGAAAGGCGGAGGGCAGAGAAAGACCCTTATTTGAATTGTCCTGGGTGTCGTCCCAGTGGTAAAGTAAGCGGTTATAACGCTGAAGGCATGGTATGAGGAGCAGAGACCATGTAATGGTGGATGGTCTCTGATTCGATAGAAAAAATGTGTATGTCATTGAGTATCATGTTTAAAATCCAACTGGCTCGGTTCTAGGGAATTTTAAGTATCATAGTTCAAAAGCACATTTCTGCAAACAAAAATAACCTGAGCCTCCCCTTGTTGAAAGCCTTGCATACTACCTACTACATTCTGTGTGTTGACTCGCTGAGCACGGTGGTTAGTGTGCTCACTCTCGTAATACCAAATATCCAGATTCGGGAGCCCAAGATCCGTATGCCTTCGAGGAAACACCTACTACAGATGGAGGAGACCACGCCGAGAATTAGGACGAATGATCCGCACCTAGAGCCTTAGGCATCTAGACTAAGGTGTGGCTTCATCCAAATACTACTAGTGCCCTAGTAATATTTGTATGGCCACTTTTGCCCTCAGTCTTTGCTTGTGGTTTAAAGGCCTACTTTGTATCACTTTCGCTGTTGGACTTTTGGTAATGTAAATATTTGGCCTGTCCGGCCCTACTGTAACATCTGCGCCTTTGTGAAGGCCTAACTTCACCTATGCTATGTAATAATATTATGGCTTGTTGTGAATTCAACGATGTATGAAATGATTCAAGATCGATCGTGTGCATTATCTACTGATCCAGGGAATAATGCGGTAAGGCACAGCAGATTCTGGATTGAAAAATCCGGGTCTGACAGAAACAAGGCTAGACTGGTAGCTCAGGGCTTCTCCTAGGTTGAGGGTCTCGACTTTGAGGAGACCTTTGCCCCTGTAGCTAGACTTGAGGCCATTAGAATCCTGCTTGCCTTTGCAGCTTCTAAGGGTTTCAAGCTTTACCAGATGGATGTCAAGAGTGCCTTCCTCAATGGGTTTATTGAGGAAGAAGTTTATGTGAGATGCCTCCGTGTTTCGAGAACCCCAAATACCCAAACCATGTCTACAAGCTTTCCAAAGCCTTGTATGGACTTAAGCAAGCCCCTAAAGCTTGGTATGAGAGGCTTAAGTCCTATTTGTTGAGTCATGGTTTTGAGATGGGTAAAGTGGATAAGACCTTGTTCATTCGTAGGCATGGCTCTGACTTTCTGCTCGTCCAAATTTATATCGATGACATTATCTTTGGCGGCTCTTCTCATGCTCTAGTTTCACAGTTCTCGGATGTCATGAGCACGGAGTTTGAGATGAGCATGATGGGTGAGTTGACCTTCTTCCTTGGCTTCCAAATTAAGCAGACTCTGGAGGGTACCTTCTTGCATCAAGGCAAGTACACTCGAGACCTCCCGAGACGCCTGATATGAGTGATGGTAAGCCCGTGTCAACTCCGATGGCTTCTGCACTTCTCTTGACCCGTATGAGGATGGCGAGTCGAGTTGATCGGAAGGAGTACCGCAGCATGATTGGCTCCTCTTGTACCTCACCGCCTCGAGACCGGACATACACTTCTCTGTGTCTTTGTGCCCGCTTCGCTTCTCCTCACAGATCTCACCGCCAGCGGTGAAGCGCATCTTTCGGTACCTTCGAGCTATCATTGACTATGGTATCTGGTACTCTTCCTCTTCTTGTCTTTCCTTGAGAGCCTATTCGGATGCGCACTTTGTTGGTCAGGGATAGATAGGAAGAGCACTGGCACCGCCAATTCATTGGCACTTCTCTCGCTTCTGGTCCTCTAGGAAGCGGTCCGGTGTTGCACAGTCCACCGCAGAGGACGAGTACGTTGTCGCCGCCATTGTCGCAGCCTGTACTTTGATGGCGTCGACCTTGCGGGACTTTGGGTTAGCTATAGACAATGTTCCACTCTTTTGTGATAACACTTCTGCAATCAACATTGCTAAGAACCCAGTGCAACATTCTCGGACCAAGCATATTGATATTCGCTATCACTTCCTTAGAGACCATGTAGAGAAGGGTGACATCGTGCTCCAGTTTGTGGAGAGTGACCACTAGTTGGCTGACATCTTCACCAAGCCTTTAGATAGCTCTAGGTTTTCAACTCTGCGGGGAGAGCTTGGGGTGGTTTATCCTTATGGACTGTTGTGAGGGGGAGCTTTGTGCTTCATGATCTATCTTGCTTATTATGCTCTTGCTTCTTTCTGCTGCATTTCATGGGGATGCATTCGGGTTAGTCCTTCTAGCATAGGTTAGAGTGGTTCTCTTGCCGAGGTGCTCACACTTCTTACTCTTATCTTGTGATTTTAGGATGCTGCTTATTAGCTAGTTCTCTTCTCACTAGGTTGAGCTTACCCACTGCTTTGAGGTTCTAGCGAGGGTCGGGCCACTCTCGGATAGACATGGTACGTGTTTGCTCCTTAGTCTGTTAGATGACTAGTTGATAGTCCTAGAGTCATATGGGGTAGATGAGAGTCAGTCCGAGCCATAGTTTTCTCTACATCTTATCTATGCTTTAAGGACTGTCTTCTTTGGTTTCTTTACCAGCTTCTCGTTTCTATTGCCTTGGTTCAAGGGGAGTTCATTTGGGAGCTTCTGGAGCTTAATATTGACTTAACTCAACTTGAACTAAAAGCTGTATCACATGTTGAGGGGGAGTTGGATTTTCTGCATGTCATTCTGCATTGTAATATAACTATATTTGAGCCTTCATTATTATCCTATTATGACATACTTACACTGCTTTACACATTGCCATGACTTGTGCTCATTTGCTACATTTATGATGACTTCATATGTGTAAACTAGCTTTTGCCATGATAAGTTAATTAAACTTGCTCAATTTAAACTAAAACTTGTCATGTTAGCATACGAGACTAGTCTTTCTTGAGCTATCATTTTATGATTCATGCCATGTCAAATAGGCTGAGTTGAGCGTTGAATCTCTATTGAGCCTTAGATTGAGCTGTTTTAGTCTCTTGATGATGCATAGGTTAGTACAATCATTTCAAAAGCAAAAGATCTCTTTGTGCGAAAAACCGATCTCACCAATTCTTTCTCATGAGACGGCTTGCCATTGCACTAGGCATGAACTCAGGGGGAGTTTTGGATGACCAAGATCATTTTCTTAAGCTTCTCGCTTGGAATGATCGCATAAGGCTTGAGATCTAGCACATGACTTAACAAAAATCTGGTTGGAAACGACCATAAGTTTCATAAGAAAATATGTCATTTGTGCTCGATTTGCTTAAGTTACAAAAGAACCAAGTACTTGAACCAATGTTTCCTTCTTGAGCATATAACACTCTATTTGGACTCAACTGTAGCTTCTTGGTTCCGCTTAGCTTATTGACATGGCCTGCATCATCCTTGAATATCTCTAGCTAGACTTTGCTCATTGATGACTTAATTTGTTCACACATTGCACTATAATTCAGATTGTCATCTCTTTGGTTTAGCTGGCATATACATATCCTGTCATGATCTAGATAGTCTTTAGTGAGTTATGGCTTGGTGTAATCCTTAATGGTCATTTTGAATAATTCTCATGGCTCTAAATGCTTAGAATAATCAAACTTCAGCCATTTCATCCATTTTCATGACTTTTTCTCCTTCTTGCATTCTTGATGTGTTTATTGCCAAAAGGGGGAGAATAATGGTAGAAAAAGCCATTTTGGGAGTTTTGAGGAAAACTTGTTCTTTCTTTCGCTCCTTCTGTCGACATGGTCATTAGCTGCATTTCCTTGTTTGGACCATGTTGGATTCTTCAAACTCAACTTCATGTTTTTTCTGGGTTTGTCAATATACTCATCAAGGGAGAGATTGAGAGACCATGTGAGGTCATCCCATGTGTATGATGAGTAATTGACTTCGGCTTAGGGAAATCGAGTTTGAGTTGGTTGGTTCGGACCATGTCGTTGCGGGGTGCAATGGGCTCGGTCGGACTTGGTCAAACCTGGTCAATAGGATTAGGATGATTATTCTGATGATTTGACAGGTTTGGGCTTAATATTGTGTCACTGATACTATTTATGCTTTCATCTGTCGAGCGGTGCTATTTGATGTGTTTCTTGTCTGTGTTGACTGCAGGACATCGAGGCGGAGTTATGGCGAGACACGAGGTGACCGGACTAGACACAGGCGGTGTCGAGGTCAGAACAGTCGGATGTGTCGAAGACGGTGGAGATTCGATGTGGTTGCGAGGCGTACACGACAAGGAGCGCGGAAGCTTCCTGGAAGGTGCAGGAGGGGCGAATCGGTAAATTCGCAAGGCTGCACAAGCGGGAGACGGCTCCGTTAGGGTTTAGCCGGCGTAACGGGTTGAAGACCCGTTAGCCAAGGGCTATAAATAGGTGTTGGGGGCTGCATACCCCCTTGAGGATTTTTGTGCATTTGCTCTCCATTTTGTGTGTGTTCCTCCCAAGAAGAATGTGAGGCTCTTGGTGTTCTTAAGGATTGAGAGGGAGAGGATGGATTGAGAGTCTTGTAATCATTTCTTTTGTTCTAATGTCCATGCGTATGGGGACTCATTTACTTCCAAGAAATCTTGTATTGAGTCATTCTGAGATGATTTGGTTTTGTGCTCTTCTATTTTCTTGGTTGTTTCCTTGATCCAATGAACTGAGAAGATCAAGCAGTTGCTCAGTCTTTTGCTTTGTTTTCCCTTCTTCGTTGCTAGCTGTCTCTGGTCTTCCATCTCGGCTTTACAGAACTTCATCGAGTGTGCTATTTACGGATTGCAGACTACAATCTTTTTCAACTTCGCAGATACACTGCTCCCTTTCTTTTGGTCAAGTATTTTCGGTTGGTCTCAGCGAGATAGTTCTTGGTACTTACCGTGACTCTAGCTTTTCGGTTTGTATGACCATTTTCATCAAGTGTAGGTTTGCAGCTTCGGATTTCTGGTTGATGCTTCTGTTGTCTCTCTCAAATACTTCTTTAGTACTCTCTGCAGTGGGCAACAGCTTCTTCACTTTCGGCAGAATTCAGTTTTTCAGTTGTGAACATGAAACTCTTTGCCAAGACAAACATCAGACTGTTCACTACTTCTTATCTGCATTTGGTTTAGGTTTTGGCTGCTATTTCCGAACTCTTTCCCTTCCATCGATCTCTGCAGAATAGTATTTTTCAGGTCACTCTACCGCGTAAAACCTTTGCCGTGACAGCATCTTCTCCTTGCCGTGACAAGAATTTTGACAGATATCCTTTGTCATGACAATTCTCTCTGCAATTTCTTCGCCGATGTTTCTTGTCCAAACCTTTTGACATTTGAGCTGAGTTTTAGTGGACTCTTTGGGGGTAAAATATTTTTATAAGCGACATTCACCCCCCTCTGTCGCCATTTCGGTCCTACAGAAACATTTATTTCAAGTAAGGTTACAGATGAGGAGTACGTCCACTGCTGATGTATATGCAGTGATCGATCATGGAGCGCACACATCAAATGTCAGACCCACCCCAAACAGCTCCAGCTTCTAGTTTATTTTATTTTTTCAGTTTATTTAAGCCAAAAATCCTTTAGAGCATGTTAACTTCTAATTTCAGCTTATTTTAGATTTTTAGGATTTTTTTAGTTTTTTGCCTTTTCTTTTTCTTTCTTATTCCTTTGCATTGTCTGTAATGATATAGCGGTTTTTCCCCTTTTTTCTTCATTTTTTCTCAAAAAAAAACTAGCAATAACTACAGTGCAATTTTAGTCATAAGCTAAAAACCCCAATCAGCCGTAAACTAATTGGAGCGGGCTAGTTATCAATCAGTCATAAGTGAAGTGTCCTCTTGGTTGATTCCAGTGATCAATGTGTAGCACATCTGTGCTTGAGCAGCTAGTTATCGTTAGATTTTTTGGACTTTATACTTATGGTTTTTTATTTTTGCTATAGTAATTAGCTTTCGATAAGTGTTTTTAAGACGGGGTTACAAGTCAATTGGAGTAGATGCTAAACTGACTTCAGTTATGTTAGCCAAAATCGTATATGATTATCTCTTTCTTCGTACTCTCTCTTACAAAAAATCAAAATTCAAAAGTCAAAAAACACAGCAGAAAAACCCGCCCATCTTAAGACCCAAATCAATCGTCACACACTCAACCTACTCAAAATTCTCATCAATTTGTCCAACAAGCAGCTCGGCCAGCTGACCCTTCATTCAATTCGGTCGGTGCCGACACTATACGTCAATCATAGCGAATAAGAAAGTCACTGCAAATTTGTTGCGACGTTGTACAGCAAAGTGAGCTATCACTAGTCTGCTACTACCAGTAAGTACAATTCCACATCCACTCGTTTACTACAGTGACGATCTCAAGGTGCAGTTTACTACAGTCAGAGCCCTGCAAGAAACGAGACCCCGGTGGCCGGCAGCCAGGACGAGCCGAAGATGAACTGCGCGACCGCAAACCTCTCCGCCTTCGTGGTGTCGTTGATGACGTGGTGGCCGGGGCATGACACGCGCCCGGCGACCCCAGCGCCGGGTCCGTAGTTCATGTACTCCCCGTAGTACAGCGTGTTGATAGCGAACGTGTCATTCCATTCGAGCCACCCCTCTGGCCGGACGTGCCCGCCGATGTAGCACATCATGACCACCACCCTAGAGTAGAGCCTCCACAGGCGGCCGAGGTACGTCTGTGCGAGCGGCGCCGCGTGGTCCGCGGCCAGCGCCGGCGCTGTTGGTTTCAGCCCAGATTCAGAGATCACGCACAAATCAGGAATACAGACTTTTCGGATGATAAACAGTAAAACTTCAGAGAAGTTCAGAGGCAGAGAAAATGCGAGAGTTCTTCTCTGTTATTTCTGTTAGCGACTAAAGCGCCAATACATACTAAAAATACAGCATAACTAAATGGGAATGGTTCAACTCACGATCCACAAAAAACGGAAACAAATCATTCTGTGCTAACCGTACATATTTCAAAAACAAAAGTCTGCAGAGAAAGAAATGCTAAAAGAAACTTCTGAAGATAATATTCGGATGTTGTCACCGCGACTTTTGTCCAACAAGAAACATACTGAGCCAGGGTTATTAACTCACATTCTCCCCCTTAATCCTGGCATGAATGCAAATCATGAACTCCAATTAATTGTCGCATTTCTCCCAGTTTTACACCTGATAAAGCTTTTGTCAAGCAATCTGCTCTCTGTTCACCAGAACTAACAAATACCACTTGAATCAGTTTGTTCTCCACACAATCTCTGATAAAATGGAATTTTGTATCTATGTGCTTGCTACGCCCATGGAATACTGGGTTCTTCATGAGTGCTATTGCTGATTTATTGTCTACAAACAATGTCACTTGTTTTGCTTCAGCTCCCGTCAGTTCACTAACTATACTGCGCAGCCACACTGCCTGACATGCTGCTGCAGTGGCTGCCATAAACTCAGCTTCACAAGACGAAAGTGCTACTGTCTTCTGCTTCTGGGAGCTCCAACTCACTAAATTCTCATTCAAATAAAACACCATCCCACTTGTGCTCCTTCTGCCATCTAGATCACCTGACATATCACTGTCAGAATACCCATATACACTTTCTTCACTATTACCCCTCACATAAGTGAGTCCATAGTGAATTGTACCCTTCACATATCTGAGTATTTGTTTCACTGCTTTATGATGTAAGACAGTGGGTCTTTCCATGTATCTACTTGCCACACCTACGGCATAAGATAGATCAGGCCGAGTGTGAAGTAAATACCTGAGACAGCCGATTATGCGTCTGTACTCTGTGCAATCAACAGGAGTTCCTTCAGGATCTTTGAACAGCTTCGACTTTGGTTCCATTGGAAACTTTGTAGGGTTGCAGTCACCCATCCCAAGTTCCTGCAGAATTTTCTTAGCATAGGTTGATTGTTTGAGCTCAATCTTGCCTTCCTGCTGATTTACTTCAATTCCTAAGTAATAAGAAAGAAGTCCCAAGTCACTCATTTCAAATTCTCCCATCATCTGCTTCTTGAACTTTGAGATTTCAGAGGTGCTGCTCCCAGTCACAATTAAGTCATCTACATACACACCAATGAGAACTCGAGCAGATCCTACCCCCTTTGTGTAAACTGCTTGTTCATGAGCACACTTCTTGAAGCCTAGCTCCTTGAGGCTCCTGTCCAGTCGAGTGTTCCAGGCTCTAGGAGCTTGCCTTAAGCCATACAAGGCCTTTGATAGCTTATATACCTTACTCAGCTGATCCTTCTTCTCAAAACCTTCAGGTTGGGTAACATAAACTTCCTCCTCTAATTCTCCATTGAGAAAAGCTGTTTTCACGTCTAAATGATGCACTTCCCAGCCTTGATTTGCAGCATGAGCGAGAATAACTCGAACTGTATCAAGCCTAGCAACCGGTGCAAAAACCTCATCAAAATCAACTCCATGCTTTTGCACATATCCTTTAGCTACCAATCTTGCTTTGTGCTTCACCACTTGACCATTTGAGTCCTTTTTCAGTTTGAATACCCACTTTAAACCTATTGGTCTGTGTCTAGCAGGGAGTTCAGTTAATGTCCAAGTCCCATTTTTCTCAATTGCCTCCAGTTCTTTCTCCATAGCTTCAAACCAGCACCTTTCTACTGATGCCTCCTGGAAGTTTGAAGGTTCTTCGGACAATGCCAGCATCAACTCTCCTTCTTCTTCCCAACCGGCAGCAGCTAATTCTTCTGAATTTGCATATATCTCTGCAATTGATCTGAATCTCACTGGTCCCGAAAATGACTCAGGTGATGACATTGCCTGAGTAGAGTTAGCTGAATCTGCACTCATCTGAGGTGTGGAGGGACTCTGCATCTCAGCAGTGGATGACTCATCTCCAGATCCAGCTCCTGCTGGAGTGGGTGGATTATCTCCATGAACATCTTCTGTGATGATCTCTTCACCTGGTTGCTCAGCTGCATTTTCGGCTGCTGCTTGCAGGTTGTCCGAAAATAGAGTATCAAGGATAACCAACTTCTCATCTCCTTTTTCGTTATCTGCAGTCCACCTCCACTCAAGGTTTTCCTGAAATACGACATCCCTGCTAACATGCAGTTTGCCACTTTGGGGATTATATAACCGATGTGCTTTACAGTTTTCCTCCACACCTAAGTACACCATTGGTGTACTTCTATCCTCAAGTTTCTTTAGGTGTGGAGTAGTATTCTTTGCATAGGCTGTGCAACCAAATACTCTCAGGTGCGCGAGGTGAGGTTTTCTACCTTCCCAGGCTTCAAAAGGTGTACGCTCACCTAGTACTTTGGTTGGTAAGCGATTCAGCAAATAAACTGCATGCCTGACTGCCTCCCCCCAGAATTTTGCCGATACTCGCATACTTTTGAGCAAGGCTCTAGCCATCGCCATCACAGTGCGATTTCGGCGCTCGGCAACCCCGTTTTGCTGAGGGGTGTAAGGGTTGTGAGATGCCTCTCAATTCCTGCTTCTTCGCAGTAGCGTGCGAATTCGTTTGACAGAAATTCGCCTCCCCGATCTGTCCGAAGTGTCTTGACACTGTAGCCAGTCTTGTTTTCAGTCACCTTTCTGAACTTCTTAAAAGCCTGAAGTGCTTCACTCTTCGCTGCAAGTGCATACACCCACATCCACCGGGTGTGGTCATCGATAATCAAAAGAAAATACTTGTTACCAGCGAGCGTGCAAGGGGTAATTGGACCACAGATGTCTGCATGGAGCAGTTCCAGTGGCTGACTTGCCTTGTAATTTGCCAGTTTTGGGAATGGCAATCTTGCTTGTTTTGTAATCACACATGCCTCACATAACTTGTTCGGCTGGGAGAGATATGGAACACCTACCACCAACTGTTTCTCCCCCAAAAGCTTCAGATCATGGAAATTCACATGGCCAAGTCTTGCATGCCACAACCATGATGGATCATCAAGGCTTGTTAGCAAACAGACAGGTTTTTCTGTTTTCAAACATATCTTGTACAGCCGGTTCTTGGTCCTCTTCACCTGCATCAACAGTCTGCTGTCTCTGCCATACACTCTCATAACATCTCCTGTCAAGTGCACCTCATTCCCTTCTTCAGTTAACTGCCCTACACTTATAATATTGCTGCACAAACTGGGAATATAATATACCTCCTGAAGAAGCTTTTGATCCCCATTCTTGCACGTGAAGGTGATCGATCCCTTTCCCTTAATCTGGACAGTCGATCCATCACCAAATCTGACTCTCCCAGTGATGTTTTCATCCAAGTCTTGAAATTTCATACGACAAAAAATAGTCATGTGATTGCTGGCGCCGTTATCCAAGTACCAGATGTCTTCAGTTTCTTCACACTTGTCATCCTGATATATTTCAGGTTTAAGCCTCTCTTCATTGAGCAAAACAGTTGCTTGTCTTCCTTGCTCATTATGTGCCTCCACCTGAGACACAGTCATCATGAGAGCTGGTTCTTCATCAACTGCACAGAGATGAGCCTCATCATCTTGCCGTTTACTCGGCACTCGGATGCAAAATGTCCCATATCACCACATTTGTAACATTTTACATTGCTCTTGTCTCGTGGTCCTCTGCCACCACCACCAGTGTTAGCTATCCTCTCTTGATTTGGAGCCCATCGACCACGTCTGCCACGGCCGCGACCTCGGCCACGCCATTTTGATTGGTCAGAACTGATGGTCCTATGCCCTCTTCCTCCAGAAGACGAACTGCCACCGGTTCCTTTCTGCCGTGCCTGCCACTCGGCATGTGTCAGTAGCAGCTGACCGTCAGTACTTGTGACGCTGCTCTGCAATCGCGCCGCTCTTTCTTCGTACGCCTTCAGCCTTCCAATTGCCTCCTCAAATGGCATTGTCGCAAGGTCATAAAATTGCTCGATTCCGGCAACCACATTGAAGAATTTCTCGGGGACAGAATCAAGTAATTTTTTGACAAGGGCTGCATCTTCAAGTGCAGTACCAAGAAGTGTATATTTACTGGAGATTGCACTGAGCTTACCCGCAAACTCGTCGATCGTCTCAGTCTCCTTCATCCGAAGCACATCAAACTCGCTCTTCAAAGTTTGCAGGCGTGCTTGCTTCACTCTATCTGCCCCCAAGTATCTTAACTTGAGACTGTCCCAAATTTCTTTGGATGTCTTCTTCTTCGCGACCTGGAGTAAGACATCCTCTGGAACACTCTGCAGAATGTACGCTGCGCCATCTTGTCTTTCCTCGCATTCACCTGTGCTCCTTCCGTCGGCTCCACTGATTCCCATACTCCTTGAGCGTCGAGTATGGCCTCCATTCTAATTGCCCAAACTGGGTAATTTGTTGGAGTCAACATTGGCGGATGAAACGGCATCGCACCGCTCTCCCTTCCTGCCTGTTGTGGAACAGCCGCCATTCTTCAATGTGGAGCAGTGATCTCAACCCAAGAGCTCTGATACCAGATGTTGGTTTCAGCCCAGATTCAGAGATCACGCACAAATCAGGAATACAGACTTTTCGGATGATAAACAGTAAAACTTCAGAGAAGTTCAGAGGCAGAGAAAATGCGAGAGTTCTTCTCTGTTATTTCTGTTAGCGACTAAAGCGCCAATACATACTAAAAATACAGCATAACTAAATGGGAATGGTTCAACTCACGATCCACAAAAAACGGAAACAAATCATTCTGTGCTAACCGTACATATTTCAAAAACAAAAGTCTGCAGAGAAAGAAATGCTAAAAGAAACTTCTGAAGATAATATTCTGGATGTTGTCACCTGCCTGACTTTTGTCCAGCGCAAAACATACAGGCCAGGGTTATTAACTCACAGGCGCGGGGGCGAGGTCTGGAGCGGGCACGACGCGGCAGGCGTGGATGACCAGGCTGGTGTTCTGGGTGGGTTGGCGGCGGTTCTGCGCGGTGGCGGTGTTCTTCTGGCCGGGCAGTGGCGCGCGCGCCCAGAGGTTGCAGCTCTGGAGAACGGCAGCGGTGTTGCCGCAGACGTCGCACTCGCGGTTGGAGTGCGCGTACAGCGTGTCCTGGTAGCCGATGAGGTTGCAGCGATAGACGACGGCGCGGTCGGCGCTCATGCGGAGCGCCACCGCCTGGCGCTTGGCCGGCCCAGCTGAGTTCTCCACCATCATGTCGCGCATGATGAACCCCGACCCCGACACAGCTGCGAGCACGCGCGCGCGTGCAAATCAAACCAACAAGTGGATCAGGACACAAACCAACAAGTAGTACTCAAAAGGTTGTTGATTTTCTTTCTATCTATCATTTAGATTTTATGATCATTGAATTAGATATTCAATGGACATAAATTCTCTCCTCTCCAAAAAAAAGCCATTTCTTCAAAACAAATCTCCCAAAAAAACAATTAAATCTCTAATCTAACAATCTTAAATCTAAATAATTATTAGAAAAAATATTCAAATAATAGCTGGGCATTCCCTAGAAAAATGCACACAACCGACCGGCCATGCAAGATGCTGAGCGGGGTTTGGCTCTGCTCAGCCAGACCATGGAAAAGACATTACATGTGCATCACGTATGACAAAAAGCAATGCAATGCAGCGTTAGCGGGACCTGTCGCCCTCTTCTTTTCGTGGTTTATCGTTTCTTATGGAACAAATTTTTATCATATTTTCAAAACAATTTATTATGATAGTATTTTTAGGCTCTGTTTTAACGAGCTTTTGCTTTTGGCTTCTAGCTTCTTAATTTCACATTTTTGGCTTTTTTAGATTTTGTTATTTTTTCCTTTATTACTTTTGAATTATCCGTAATGATATAACTTTTTTATTTTAATTTGTTTAAATTTAATTATGCTAAAATGCTAATTGCAACTATAGCGAATTTTCAATCGCTACAGTAAAAAATTAAAAGTCTAAACTTATAAACTCAAATAAATACAACCTTAAAATCATTTATTATTATTCGTTTCAGTGTTCGATACACTCACATCAGTGTTAAAACTAGGACTACATACTTCCAAGTTATAAATTATAAGCAGCGACAGTCATAAATCATCCACCACGGTGGAGAGGAACCCACGAGTAGGGATGGCAATCAGACGCGGCGGGTATGAGTAGTGCTCACCTATATCCGTACATGTGACCCCGATTTATGTCCACGGGTATACCGCGAAGGACGATGGGTGAAGAACCTCGTCCATACCCATTGCCTGCGGGTACCCGTCGTCCGTGGGTATACCCGTTTACCCGCGAACTGAGAGTCACCATCTGAGAGTTGAACTAATGACAGATACATATAAGCATCATTTGTTGCTAGGAAATATAATAGCTATCAAAAAAGTTTATAGCAATTAGAGATATACAAAAATTTATAATAATCAACAGCAATTAGAGATATTGTTATGGCTGCATCACCTGTCAATCTATATCGTGGGTAAACGAGCGGAGTAGGTATGGATGGAGCTTACCAATACCCGTGCCTGTTTACCCGATGGGTAAAATATTTCTTCTATTTTCATACTCATAGGTAAAAAAAATATTCTACATCTAATTTTATTAAAATATTCATCTACAAATATACAGATAAATAGACACAGTTACCATCACCCCCCACCCCCCCAGAAAACTCACCAACTTTTCTACTCCATCCAGCTAGGCTACACATTCCGGACACACAGGCTGAGGCTACTACTGGCATTTTAATTTTAGAAGTGTAGTTTTTTAGACGGCAACTTATAACTTTTAATTATAATTTATTAATTTAATAAATAATAATTACTGAAAGAAGCTAAAAACTCTTTAAAAAGCAAAAGGAACATGTCGTTGCGAGGCACATGAGCGTTTAGAAACTCCATCAAAAATAACTTTATGAAAAACACATTTATTATGATAAAATTTTACAATCTTGGTTGAGAAGAAAATCAATGTGTAACAGTCAAAATTTTAAACTTTGAGCGATAACACATCTTCATAAATACTCCTTGTGAAAATAGTGGGATCGTTCTTTTGGCCAGAAGCCCAAAAAGAACTTAAGCCATATGAAATTAGTATCTAAACTTAGCCATACGAAAACAGTGTGAATAGGTATATGAGAAGTAACTTTTTAATATTGTATTTAAAAAAACGGTTTTGCTATTGCCAAGGCGACTGAAATTTTTTTGTCTCTCAGTCACTTGAAGTTGTACTCTCAATCAACTAAAACTGCACCCCCTCCAAAAAAAAACAGCCCCCTCCAAAAAAACAGCCCCCTTCCAAGTGCAACTTCAAGTGACTGAGAGACAAAAAAATTTCAGTCGCCTTGGCAATAGACACTCCCTTAAAAAAATTGACAGCATGCAGGTGCTAGGCAAAGGTGTTCGATGAAATGACTACGGTTCGGAGAAAAGCGTGGCGGCGCATACCGAAGGTGGCGGTTTGAAACGTGGTGTAGTTGTCGGCCGCACAGGCAGCCACCACCACGGTGACCCCTTGCCGTCGCCGACTAACACGAGGTTCGTCTTCTTCAACCCCACCTTCACGTTCTCGTCGTACCGCCCCGCTTTCACATGGATCACCATCCGCCTCTCGCTGCACTCCGACGGCGCCTTCACCGCGTCGGAGATCATGGTGTGCGTCCCCATGCCACCCTTCGCCACCACCATGTCGGCACTCTCCACAAACGACGCCGCGGGGCGCAGCAGCAGCCTCCGGTCCCTCCCCGACAGCCACCCGGGGAAACCGCTTCTCCCCTGTTTCTTGCTCTTGCCGTCATTCTTGATGGGGTTGCCGGCGAGGTCATCATTGGTTCTGTCGGTCGCAGTCTCCGCCGCGGTGGCACAGACATGGCGAGGCGATCGCGGACCATGCTCGCGGAGGCGGCGGTGTCTGCCACAAACTCTGCATCGGAGATGCCGGCCTCCTCGAGGCTGTCGGCGCATGTGTCGTGGTTGGTGAGAGCAGCGAAGAGCAACGTGAATGCATCGTGCGCAGCCCCCAGCCCGCCGGCGCTGGCTAGGAGCTCGAGAGACTCCTCGAGCAGCTCCACACAGTCCTCGCGCGCCGCCACGGAGAGTGTTGAGGTGTCTGTAGAGAACGGGGACACCGCCGAGGCCGGTGCGAAGGCGGTCAGCGCCGCAAGCGCATGGCCCATGCGCAGGGCCGTGGCGTTGAGCGCAATGTGTAGCCGCTCGTGGCTCATCACCTCCGCCTCAGCTGCAGCCGCCGCGGCCGGAAGGTGAAGAGAGGGCGCGAGGCCGCACGGGCACTGAAGCCAGAGAGGAGCAAGAAACAGGGGAAGAACGCAAGGAGGACGGGCAAGCCAAGGCGACCATCAGCAGGGTCGTCCATTAAGAGTTCTTAGAAGCTAACGAAGTGAAGACTGGACACCGAGAGTCCGAGAAAGAGGGGGCGAGAGAGAGTGAATTGACTGAATTCTACTGCTTCGTTTGGAGCGACACACACATTTCTAGGGAAAGAAATTCTATGGGAATAGGCGACGCCTCTAGGGCCCCATGGCAATTGTCGACATATGTCCTATCCCTTCCCTCTAGCGATCTCAAAGCGTACATCGGTCGTATCGGTACTTCAGCATCCGTATCGGCTCCTCTTTGGCTGTCTTCCTCTTCCGAGAGGGTAACGGAGGAACCAAGCAGTCGATGGCGAGGGACCTGGTCAGGCACCTTGTAAGATGATTAGAAAGAGGTGAATAATCGGTTTTAATTTTTTTTGCTAAAACTAAGTCTAAAATATATAAATATAAATCAATTCAGTTCAGCATAAATAAGACCTAAATCAACTAGATTCTCCTAAATATACCAATAATTTAAGTCTGTGTCAGAGGTTTGCAATACTAGAAAGACAATCAATCAATTTAATTCTTTGAATGCAAATTGCTTGAATATAAATTGAGCACAAGAAAATAAATCACAATTGAGACAGTTTCTTTTTACCGTGGTGTTCAAAGACTTACCGGTCTCCCCTAGTCTACGTTGAGATTAGCCCAAACGAATTGGACCAGCTCCACGAATTAAGTCGAAACACCTCAATCCACTAGTGGTAGCTCTTTTCTGCTCTGGGTAGGTGAGCTTCAACCTTTACAAGACTGTCAGACCCGAGATTTTACTATCTGGAATCCTCTGTGATTTATTGCACTATTCGCTGGATCAGTAGATAGCACTCATAGATACAGAAAATGAATATCAAAAACATATCAAGCGGAAGCATAAATATATTAGTAAACTTACACATAGGCCGATTAGGCCGAAATCAGAAAATTGCAGCAGCGAAAGAAAGAAGCACACATGGAGAACCCTTAGGATGTGCCCACAGGCAGCCAACTGGAGGTTCGCGACCTAGCCCTTGATGTCTTCTTATTCTTTGTCATCATGACCAATAGTGTTACTGAGGCGCAGTGATCTGATTCTTGATTCTGGATTTGTTGTGAGAGCGAGTGTGAGCACTCTAACCACCGTGCTCCGCGAGCCAATACACAGAATGCAAATAAATAGTATGCATGGCTTATCAAAGGAAAGGCTCGGGTTGTTTTATTTGCCAGCAATTTCTCTTTGGTAGCATTATCATTATTGAACCCTAGTGTTATAGTTGCAACCTAGGACTCCACACGACGATTGCCATAATTGACTTAATTCACCAAAGATATATTTTCTTTACTGATTGCTGTCTAAGATTCCAAACAGCGGGTGACATCATTTATTTAATCCACCAAACGTAGCGACATTATTTATTTAATCCACCGAACATACACTTTCTATATACATATTATCTATTCGAATCCACCAATACCTTTGTATTCCGGATTCCTAATAATCCAATCTTGCAATCACTAATCACCAACTCTTCACTTCTGAATTCTAATGATTCTCTAACTTGATTACTTTATAAGCCATCGAAATTACTTGTATCAGAATATTCTAACAATTCAATCCTTTCTGTTAATGATCCAATTCCGTAACTTACTCTTCCCATAATTAATCCTTACTTTCCATCATCTATCTCTAACTACTTCATCGGTATTTCTCCACCAAGATTTAATCAAGTTTACATTCCAATCCTCATATCTCCAAATTTTCACAAATTCAATTCATCCATCTAGATCAAATCCTATTAATCCCATTAATTCCAGTAATTACCTTTACACCCTTCTAATCCTCCAAAATCATTTAAATCATCTACCTAGCCTATCTATTCAATTAGACTCCACCAATTTATTTCTCCTAACCTCCTTTCTATCATTCCCTTATTTATAATCGACTTGAATCCACCAAACATTATTATGTATTTGCCACAACAGTTATCTTCTTTTCTTACGACTCTATTTATTCTTCTTGGCATTTTATTTTAGGAGATGTATTGCTATTATTTGCTTTTGAAATATAATACATAAAAAACTTCCTGAGACTTAGCCATTTAAACAGAAACATAATGTGACAGAATGCAATAGTAATATCGATCCAGATTCTATCCACCATTTCATAGTCTCTATACTATATGCTTAACCTTTCAGCGTTATAAACGCTTAACTTACCGCTGGGACGACACCCAGGACAACACAAATAAGTGCCTTTCTCTGTCCTCCACTTTTCCATTTCCACCCACCAAGAATTTTGAAACAGAACTATATCTGGTTAAGTTCCCATGTCCGCCCTTGACCGTGGGCACGACTATTCAAATAGTTTTGACTCTGCTGTAACATCCCAAAATTTTGGATATTCAAAAATAGGAAATTTTTAAAACTTTTCTTGCATTTTGCTGGCATTCAAATTTTCTTCTGAATATTTATTTGAAACCTTATTGAGTTTTGTGGCATACAAACCCAAGATTGGATATTCAGAATTTAATTAGAACAAAGTAATATCAAAATCAAAATCCATGGGCAAATAATTAAAATCCGAAAATTGAACACAGAAACTTAACTGAAAATTTAAAATTTGGAATGTCATGTAAAACTCCAAAAATTAGTAAAACCTAATGCAAATTAAAATTTTAAATTAAAAATTAAAATTTCAAATCTTGGCTTCGACCCTTCATTTTCTATTTTTCTTCCCTTTCCCTTTTCTCTCTTCCAGGTGGGCCCCACCCTTTTTCCTCTCTCCTCTTTCTTTTCCCCTTTCCTCCCTCTGCCGCTAGGTTCGCCTTCTGCCACCGCCTTCTCCCCTTCTTTTCTCCCCGCGCGCAGCGCCTCCTTCTCCCCTCCTCCTTTCTCCTTCCGTGGCCGGGCGGTCTCCACGTCGCTTCTCTCCTTTTTCTCTCGCTCTCTGCCGATCGCGCCTCAATCCTCGCAGCAGCCGCCGCCCACCTCTGCTCTGCCGCCGCTCGGCAATGACCTTTCGCTCATTGAGCCCACAGGCAAAGACCGGCGGATCCCGCCTGCCGACCAGGCCCCGTCGCCGACCGGGTCCACACCACCTATGCCCCTCGCCTGCAGCTACAAGAACCTCCGGTCCTCCCCTTAGCTCCACCGCCACTCCCTTATCCCCATTTCAGCCCCTGCGCCAAGCACTGCGGCGCAATGCCGCCGCCATTATCGCCGCCTCTCGCCTCGGTGGATCCCTCCGATTCCTCCGGGAGAAGCATCCTCGCAGACTCCCCAAGCCTCCCCGACGGCCAATGGAGCTTCTCCCCCGCTCCAAGCCGTCGGCGCCGCGCGCCACCGCCGCCCGACCCCGCCTCACGCTGCCGGCTCGCCTTGGCCTCCCTCCGGTCGCCTCTATCACTCGGGTAGGCTCCTCGCACTCCACTGCACTCATGCGCGCCATCTTCTCCCCTCCTTCCCGCCCGGCGCCTCATTTCCACCCCGCCTCCCGGCCGCGTGCCGACGCCACCACCCCGACACACCACGGCCGGAAGACACCACCGTAAGTTTCCCACCCACGCACCAACCTATTTCACGGCCACTGCCTCTTCCCGGCCACCGCCGCGGCGAACCCACCACCAAACGCCTACCGCTTCCTCTGCTTTGGCCCCAAAGAATGACACCAGTATTTCTAATTTAGTTCCTTCCACTGTTAGCCTGTGCCCTTGGCCCACTTGGCTAGCTCAACGCTTAGCAATCTCACCACGAGGTCATGTGTTCGAGTCCAATCGCACAACCTTTTCCCACATTTTGTTCTAATTTTGTAGCTCATGTTAATTAATAAAATTTAAGAAAATTAGAGGATAATTTAGAAGAGCTAATAAATTTAAACAGGTGTAAATTAGATTTTTTAAAGATTTAAATTTTGATTAGGCCATATATGGTTAATTAATATGGTTGAATAACTATCCAAAGGACTAGATATTAATTATAGACATTAATAAAGAAAAATGACTTCTCTTAGAATGTCCAAAATTAATGAGGGTTGCCCTTGATCGAAATTAGGATATAGGCCCAATATATGGTATGCCGCCATTAAGTAAATCTTAATGGTAAATTTTGCTAAATAGCAAATAATGGAATATGACCCTAAATAGCAAGCTTGGCCCAAATAAATAAATTTAAAACTTAAAAATAAAGCTAATCCTAATAGTGACTAAAGTATAGACAAAATAAGAATGGTGCTATTAGTGAAATCCTAATGTTAGATTTAAATAAATAATAACATCGCGCACAAAATGTATATAACCAGCTAAGGCTTGTATAAATGGATCCTAAACCAAAATAAAACTATGCTTAGTGATAACTAAGGGTAAATAGAATATCGTACCACAAAATGTTATAAACCCAGACTATAACATTAATTCGGTAAACTAAAATTTTATGCATTGCTTAAATGTAACATGTGCCCTGAATATAGCGCTCGACAAAATAGTGCCCCGCTAAGCTCATACACCGAATCATAGGTTTAACCTGACTCATGGAACTTCCTAAATAAATATAAAAATAATAAATAGAGACTAGTAATAAAAAGATCGAGTCATCGTACCCTGTCACCAACCTTACCTCAAATCACCCATTAACTCATAACGAAGCTAAATTGATTTTGTTTGGATTTATGTGGATCTTTTGAGTTATTTGCTTTTATTCGTGTTCAATTCTTTAGCACGTAATTAGAAATTGGAGTCTGAAGAATCAAGGGATCAAGCATTATCAAGAGCGAAGGGAAGATAAGGACTAAAAGCTCCGGAGAAAGCATTGTGTGAGCTCAAGACCGCGGTAAACCGCGCCAGGCTAGTCAATACTTTGATCATGTTGAACCTACATTTTCTGCAAATTACTTTTATTTAAATTATCAAATTGCACGCTGTTATTTTATATGCCGATACATGTTAATTCAAGAATTTAGTTATACGCCCATTGTTTACCTTGATTAATGTTACACCCCCTTTTGAATATTTGAATATGTGAACCTTGTCACCCTAGCAAAAATTATGATATTAATCTTTTGAAAATAAGTCTATAATTATATGCCATGCTTAATGTTGCACAGATATTCAGGGGCACCAAAATACCCCAAGCATCACTTTTAATCATGAGAAAGTTTGGTTGGGCAGTCATGGGGGTAATGACTGGTATATGTTCGATAGGGTTATTTTATGCTCCCAAAGACCTCAACTTTCTTGAATATCTGGGCGGATGGTTCGAGGGTGTGTGAGTGGTGCGGTGGAAGCACAATGTGGTTAGTGGAAGAACCGCCCAGATACCGCTAAGGACTGAATCTTGTCATGATCTCCCACGTAAAATAGTGCAACCACAAGTCTGTAAAGTACAACTTGGCTAAGTAAATTTATCGATATTCCCGGACTCATCTCACTGGTAATGGAGTGAAGTGGATACGCAAGGGCAAGGGGAGGCCTAAAGGGACACCAAGGGGAGGGTGAAGTTTTTCAGCTGTTCTAAGCGTTGCGGGAAGTGGAGCCCGGCTGCGTTAGTAACTGTGGAGAACATCCCGTGCATAGATGGGACCCACCGCAAGTGGGAGAAGCCCATAAGGTGAGATGACAAAAGGAACTAGATAATTTGAAAAGTCACTGTGATGGTCTGCTCAACCACATGACTAAGGAATCTTGTGGGGCAACGAGTTGATTATCTCTTGTGGTGAAAGTGTACAAACTCTGCAGAGTCAAAACTATTCGAATAGCCGTGCCCACGGTTATGGGCGGACATGGGAACTTAACCAGATATAGTTCTATTTCAAAAACTTTGTGGGCGGAATGGAAAAGTGGCGGGCGGTGCAAGGCCACGATTTGTGTTGCCCCGGTGTCGCCCGATGATAAGTTAAGCGGCTATAACGTGAAGGATTAAGCATATGGTGCAGATGCCACGTAACGATGGATGGAATCTGAATCGCTATTATTATTGCATCCTCGTACATATTATGTTTTTGTTCAAACTGCTAAGTCTCAGGAAATTTCCTACGTACTATATTTCAAAAGCAAAATGATGATAATAGTTCACATAAAATAAGAAGACAGCGAGAAATAAAAGAATTCACAAGAACAGAAAATGACTATTGTGGTAAACATGTAACGATGTTGGTGGATTCATGTCGATTATAAAAAGGGAATATTAGAAAGGGGTTTAGGAGAAATAAATCGGTGGAGTCTATATGAATGGATAGGCTAGAAAGATGATTTAAATGATTTTTGGAGAATTAGAGAGTGCAAAAGAAATTGTTGGATTACGACACTAATATAAATTCTTGAGAGATGTTAGTAATAATGTGATTGATAGGATTTGATCAAAATACTAGAAGGATGAATTGAATTTTTAGGTATATCGGAGGAATAATAATAATTACCGGAGTATAATCTGGATCAATGATTTTGGGGAATTAGAAGAGTGTAAAGGTAATTGTTGGATAAATGGGATTAGTAGGATTTGACCTAGATGGATGATTTGAATCTGAGGAAATTTGGAGATATGATAATTGGAGTATAAGCCCGATTAATGATATTCTCAGTGGAGAAATATTGATGAATTAGTTAGAGACAATTAGTGACAAATAAGGTTGATTATGGAAAAAGCATATTATGGTTTTGGATGATTAGCAGAAAGGATTGAATGATTAGAAAGTCTTGATACGAATGATTTGATGGATTAAAAGTAGCGAGTTAGAGAATCATTAGAATTCAGAGGTGAGGAGCTGGTGGATAGCGATTAATAGATTGGATTATTAAGAAATTTGGAACACAAAAGGTATTGGTGGATTCAAAATAAATATATAGAAAATATATGATCGGGGGGTTAACTAGATGATGTCACACGCTGTTGGAGTCTTAGACAGCAATCAATTAGGAAAGGATCAGTTCGGTGGATCAAGTAAAGGAGGTGTGTCTTTGGTGGAGTAAGTCAACGATGGCAAACGCCATATGGAGTTCTAGGTAGTAGCAATGACTCTATGATTCAATAACGATAATGTTACCCAAAAGCAAATTTCTGGCAAATAAAACAACCCGAGCCCTTCCTTTGATAAGCCTTGCATATTATTTATTTGCATTCTGTGTATTGGCTCACGGAGCACGGTAGTTAGTGTGCTCACACTCGCTCTCATAACAAATTCAGAATCAGGATTCAGTCCACTACGTCTCAGCAACACGATTGCTCACAATGATAAAGAAGATGAGGATGTCGAGGGCTAGGTCGCGAACCTTCAGTTGGCTTCCTGTGGGCATGTCCTAAAGGTCCCACCTGTGTGCTTCATTCTTCCGCTGCTGCAATTTACTGATTTCGCCCTAATCGGCCCATAAGTGAGTTTACTATTTTATTTATGCTTTCGCATGGTATGTATTTGATATTCATCTTCTGTAACTGTGAGCACTATCTATTGATCCAGGGAATAGTGCATTAAATCACAGAGGATTCCAGATAGTAAAATCTGGGATGGTATCAGAGCATATCGACTGCAGGTCGTGACCTAGTTAGCCTGGCCGTTAGTTCCATGACTAGAAATATTTCTTTAAAAACACTATCTCCAAGAATACAAGTCATACTGCTCAGTCTTATCCCTCTTAAGTGATTCCCTCTTATCTATATGCTGCTTTAGCCATTTCTACTTCTCATGCTCTCTTACTCTGAACTCAAAAGGGTGAAAATCCAGTGCTCCTCTTGTAAACTCTCCTTGAAAACCTATTTTGGGCCAATAGTGTAACACCCCAGGACCCACAATGCCCTGGAATGCCACTAATACTACTCTACAGCTAGTCAATTTATAAATAAAAACAAACTAGCAACAAGATTACGCAAGATAGTATAAGCGGGCGTAAACAACTAATAAATAACGGAATAATGAGAACAATTTAATATTCATAATCAACTTAACAATAATAACCAAAGGAACAATTCCATGTTCAACATTAATAAGGTGAAACATACATCAATACATCAGCATTAAGATTATAATACAGGTGCATCAGTGCGGTGCCGCTCTACCCTTCCCAATGCATGCTCAAAGTCCACACAGGGGAGGGGAAGCAAGAGTGAGATAAAATCTCAAGAAGCAAACTGCTTAACAAGTTATTCAAACTACAAGCAATTTAAACATCATCATTATAATTCCATACATCCACAATTACAATTTATGTTCAAAGTTATTAAACCACCATAAACTTCTATGAATAATACCTCTAAAATTTCAGATTTAATTAACATATGAATGCAATCATTTTATCCCAGATTAAATGCAAAAGAAACATTTATTCCTCCACAAGCCACGATAGATTAATCAACAATATTTAATCTTCCATAATTAACAACGATATATTCACGACCTCGATTCACTATCAATGACGGTAAAACAATAACAATTGATTCATGATCGACTATTTTAAATCATCAACCACTACCACTACCAAAGGCAATAAAACATATATATGTCTTACTTCAATACTATATTACTCCTCCTATCCACAATTACTATAAACAAGTAAAGTAAGAAAAGAGAGTTTCATGACACCATCATAATCACTCAAGGGACGAACCACATTTCAATATCACAACCACAACCTTCATTCCATCAATAGCTCACAAAGAGCCAATTCCACATTACAACTATGAAGTTGTACATTCCACAAAATAACTCCACCACATTATATTGCATATGTATGCAAATGATCATTCCACAATGCAAGGCATATGAATGCATATGAATGCTCATGCTATGCTCCACATTACTCTTGCCGTAGCGGGAAGTGCGATGCATCGTATTTCGGCAATATACGAATGCTTCCCATGGCGAAGAGGTGCGTCAGACACGGCAATATACGACATTCAGATCTGTACGGTCGCGCTATAAGCGGCGACATCCACATTCAAAGGACATGATATGACATGTATGGTATGAATGACATGGAAATCCATTAATCACATTAATTCATCCGCAAGGAGCATTATCATGCTCTCAACATAATCAACATCCACCACATACTAATTTCATGATCAACATATTAACATTAAGCAAGAATTCCACAATTAAAATATCATGCAATCATGGCAATTGTATCAAATTACGATAATAATATAAACTGAATGTATTATGAACAACAGGTTAAACGGTAGCAACCACCGCTACGTTTACTTGCCTCAATCCGATGAAGCGACGAACCACAAAAATCAAGGCGCTGGGGACAGGTCCACCTGTCCATAAGACACCTCTCAAGACTCCATCACAAAGATACAAACATGACATAAAACATAAATCAACGCTAGAGACCGAACTCGAAAAAACTCCTCTCCGCTCACAAATCTGCATTCTAGCCTCTGCAGCAGAGCTGCTTCTTAATTTTGTATCTTTAATTATATGCAATTAATTATGTCATGTTTGTATGCTGTGGTTGTGTGCTGAGAGTTGTGTGCTGAGAGTTGTCTTGTTTAATGCAATTAATTATGTCTTGTTTAATGTTGGTTCATCTTATTAATGTTAATTTGGAACCGTTCCTTTGGTTATTATTGTTTAAGTTGAGATGAATATTAAACTGTTCTCATTGTTCTGTTATTTTCTAGTTTGTTTATGCTTCCGCTTATATTATCCTGTTAATTAAATGTTGCCAGTTTAATTTATCTTGTAAATTGGCTAGTATTAGAGTAGTTTTAGCAGCATCCCAGGGCATTGTGGGTCCTAGGGTGTTACAGTTGGTATCAGAGCGGGCTTTAGGTCCGTGGTAATTTAACTACTAAATTGACACACTAATGCACAGTAGGTTGGGATGGGTCAAGCATTGTATTTATGCTTTTGATATGTTGTATTGATGATTTACATTATGAGATAATCATGTATGCTTATTGATAATCTTGTATGATTATGATTTGTTCCTATGACTGTTATGAGTGAGAATATTCAATGTTAAGATGTAGATGTTGTTTGTGATGTTTTGGCTTTGCCAGATTATTTCACTATTTGCAGTATGGGGATAGCAATGTAGTTACTTCATGTAACTTAATTGCAGATGTTGCGGATGATTTTCTTAGAAAAGTTGCTATTATCCTTAATTTGATTTTGGCCAATTCTTGGCCTCTTGCAGTTAATGAATTTCGTTTGAGTTTGTGATTCTTGCAGTTGAGTGTATGCAATTGGTCTCACTGCTCCATGAAGCGCTTATTGTTTCTTTTCGGACTAATGAGATACTTTTGCTACCTGTGCTTATTGTTGACTTGAAAGGTTGGTCCCTTCGTGTGAGTTTTGTCTTGTTGTGAATCATGGCTTATTGATTTGCTTGGTTTTTTCATTTAGTAATACCAGTTTTGAGTTGCAAAACTCATTAATATGTTAAAGCCTTGGATTTACGTATTTCTTTGAGATTATCTCGAGTGTTGAAGTTTAATTCCTTTCCTTTCTAAAAGAAAGTGTTAAAACCCTTTGTGCTGTTTTGCTATGCTTAAGTGAAGGTGGTAATCATATAAAATAATTCTTAAGGTATGAATTATCATGTTGAGATGTTAGCGTGGTGCATAATTAACTTTAACTAGCATCCTTGGAAATATAGATGATTAATTTGATATTGCCTTGTAATAGTTTCTAGAAGAATTGTGATCTAGAATTTGTCTATATATGTTTGGAACTCATGGAGTTATTGAGGATGTGCAAAAGAACTAGAATGATTATTATGATTATTTAAATTTCTATCATGTTGGATAAATTGAATTATTTTTGTCTTTAGTAATTAATCTGACCGTGTGAAAATTAGTAAGTAAGGATATGTTCGAATATCGCCTTGATAATATTGACCTTTAACCTGTCATTTATTTAGATACTTTATGAGCATGTACAATTGCTAGATTCATCTATCTTTCACCATGCTAAATTGTTGAAATATGTATAAAGAAATATATGAAGGTTGATGTGTTAACTTGTAGAATCTTGTCATGCAAATCTGGTATTATTGAAGATTAAAGTTATTCCGTTCTAATTTCTGAATGTAAGGAGAAATGTTGAATCTATGTTCATGATTGTTTTATGATTGTGAACAGAGTTAGATCATGAATGTTGTTATGATAAAATAATAATCAACTATTTCTAGTAATGACTAGAGTACAATTAATGTGTGCTAAATTAGAGTTGAGCATCAATAAGAATTGAATGAATGAAATTTGATAAGAGATTTATACTAGCATGTTTTGTGAGATTGCCATGTTCTAGCATCATCTTGTTTAAGAGCTTTGCTTTAATATGGTGGCTTATGCACTAGGATTTCCTAGATTAAATAGTCGCAATCTTATCTAGATAATAGAAACATGGTGAAGTGATTTCTTGTGTTTCTTTTGGAAAAGTTTATGACATGATTAGTGGATATGATGATGCTAGTTAAGAATGTATTATTCTGATGATAGCATGATGGTCAGTATGTGGTTGTGTTGATAATGTTGAATGTTCTTTAAATAAAAGAATTTGATAACTTCCATGATACTATTTAAGTTAAAAGATTTGAGATTTGCGTGTGCGATCTTTTGATCTCCTGACTTATGTCGCAATTGAAATTGTTTGAGCAAAAGCCTTTTATTAGTTCTTAAGGGATTAATGTGTTGCAGTCTTCAATTCTCTTTGTTGGAATTGTCAAGGTGATACCGTAATCAAAGGAGGTTGTTCTCTTTGTTAAAAGAAAAGTTTGGGTAAAAGTATTGGAGGTTGAAGTCAAGTTGTGCGTTTCTTTTTGAGATGTATTTGACTTCTTCTTCTCACCGCATAAGAGTTACTTGAGCTCAAATGGCAATATTTTCACCGTATAAGAGCTTCTTGAGCTCGAATGGCCTTCTATATTCTTATTTGGTTGAGATTTGATGCTTTCTTCTTGAGGAGGCATGTGCCTTCAGTTGTGATCTTATCTTTTGTTGTCCAAGATTTTATTGCTTCTTCTTTTGGTCTTTTGTTTATTGCGGATGGTAACATTTTTCCTTTGTGCTGAAATTTACTCCTTTTTTTGCCTCTCCAAGAAAGGGGTATTCGTTTTGGGTTGCAAAGACCTTTAAGAGGTGTATAGCAACTAGTTGGTGTGGTTATGCGATTGATTTTGGTGAGTTTGTGGGTGTGATATGAATTTCGAGTTGTTATCCTTAAAAGGATTGAGGTGCTTAAAGAATTATTTGTCAAAGTAATTCTTTTGGTCGAGGCTTGGCTAGAATGTATTTTGTGGAGACAGTAAAGTCTCTCAGCAAGGGTGTGGATGATGTACTCAGTTTGAGCGCATTGTCGAAGTTGCCAACTTGAGATAAATGAGTTGGTGTGTTGGGCGATGATTTGGAAATCTTTGGTTCAAGGAAGTTAATTTTTTTTTCAAAGGGAATGGATTGGGAAATTAATAATATCTCGAGTAGTATTATGCTCACTTGATTCTTGTTTAAAATGTGTGTTTGTGGCGAGGGTCATCGCAAATTGAGTTGATATATGTTGTGATGTATTCTTTTCCAGTTAGTAAAAGAAAATGATTGTTTTGGTTTGTCGAGTGATTTTCACTCTTGGCTTGTGCAGATTCTCCAAATGTCTATTTGGAGAGTGTGAATGATTTTGTTGGGAATCCTTTGTTTGGATCGTGGTCCTTTGAAAGAAGGTTGCTTGCCAGTGTGTTGCTTGAGAATGCTTCATTCTTCTTGTGGTTGTGTTATTTTTGTAACAGTAATTGTTTGTGCTTCAAGTAATGTTATGAGTGGAATCTATGGTCGATTCTTTAAAGGGGTACAATGTATTATCCCAATTATAATAAATAGAGGAAAATATTCTAATAAGAAGGATGGTATTAGTTAGTGGCTTGATAGTTTGGCGAGAAAGACATGATCTGTTGGCCGCTTAGAGCCGACAAAAGAGTTGCGGGTGCTCGGTGTTGACCCACGCAGGTCGTGGACTCATCGGAGTTGATGTGGATGCCATATTGACGAATCAGTCCGAGCAGGAGGTGACGTGGAGCTTGAAGTTCAAATATGTAGGAGGACCCGAGTTCTCGAGACGGTCGAACCCGTAGATGTTGTTCCTTGTGATGTTCTATCCTTGGGATGCTCTATTCTTTGGTTATTCTTTTCTTCATTGTTCTTTGTCTCGTGGGTTGAGGAGCGAGATTTGAGGACGAATCCTTTTAAGGTGGGGAGAATGTAATATCCCGAACGTCGTTACGGTATAAGATTTTAAGTCAATCGCGGAATCGCTGGTTTTTCGATGAATCATGGAAGGAAAAATATAAATTATAGAACATTGTAAAATAAATTAAATAAATTAAAATAATTAATTTGAATGTTTTGGGCTGTCCGGAGGGGTGGGCCGGCCGCTTTGGGCCAGCCACCCCAAATGGGGCCGTGCCCCTCCCAAACCCTAGCATCCTCTTTATAAACCCTCCTTGGCCCCTCCCTCTTTCCACCCCAAACCAGCCTCCACCACCCCTTGGGTGCCTCCCCTCCCCAAGTGCCCCAAGTGCTGCTGCCATTGGAGGAGAAGAAAAGAGAAGGAAGGAGAAGAAGAAAGGAGAAGGAGAGGAGAAGAAGGAGAAGAAGAAGAAGAGGAGGAAAATTGGGAAATTCTTCATCTAGGTAATTTTTCCTCATCCTAAATCCTCTGTTTTTAGGAATAATTAGGGTTCTTGGCACGGATTATGATGAGAGATTATAGTTTAATTGCCCGATTAGAGTTTAATCACGGGCTGATTTTAGATCTATTCGCGCAGCGCGGCTTGTCTCGCGGTTTTGATCTAGAAAACTAATTTTCCTGCAGGTCTTCCCGTAAGGAAAGTTGTAGAGGACTTCCAGATGTATCTTCTGTATTTGTTTCAAATTTTTCTACTGTGGGATCTGGGAGATACGGAGTCGGTAATACCGCTCTCCGGCAGGCAGACAGATTGGTACAGTCCAACGGTAATCCGGGGTTTAAAAATAGTAAACGAATTTTCTTGCCTTGGCCGTAGTTGAGAAAGTTGTAGATAATTTATAGATATAGCTGTTGTATAAATTTGAGAATTTTTAGATCCCTGTGCTGTTGTGGGCACGCGTTTGAACACGGCTGCCCAATCTGCCAGAACAGAGTTCTTCCTCTGTTTTGGGCATTAAATTACTCCTAGCTATGATTAAAATAAAAATAGGTGTTCTCCATGAAAATTGTAGGTTTTTAAGTCTTGAATCCAGAGAGATATCATTTGCTGTATTTCGATCTATGTTTTTAAAGATACAAAATTGTGAAGCAGCGCTGCTGCAGATGATAATTTGTTGAATTGTTGTGCGGGTTCGGGTTTCTAGCGATGTTTATAATTATTATGTTGTGCTTGTATGCTGTGGTTGTGTGCTGAGAGTTGTCTTGTGGACAGGTGGTCTTGTCCCTGAGCACTCTTGATCTTTGTTGATCTTCGCTTCGTCGGTTTGAGGCAAGTGAATGTAGCGGTGGTTGCTACCGTTTAACTTGTTATTCATTCTATTTGCAATTTACATTATTATCGTAATTTGATACATTATGTCATGATTGCATGATATTTTAATTGTAGTGATGGTAGTAAGTATTGATCAAGCGATATGTTATTAACTTTGCTAGTAGACATGTGGGTTTCCTGTTTAATGTTATATTGTGGAACATGAAACAAATATGTGGTGGATGTGGAGATGTTGAGAGCATGATAATGCTCCTTGTGGATGAATTAATATGATTTATGATTTATTATATCATTCATATCATATCATGTCATTTGCATATGTGGATGTCGCCGCACCTAGCCGCGACCGTACCGGTACACCTCTTCTCCCGCGGGAAGCAATTCCCTGCCTTGGAAAGAGTGGAAGGAAGATAAGCATTCATATGCATTCAGCTGTTATTTGAATGACTGCATCCATATGCCATTTTGCATTCATATGCAATATGTTGTGGTGAAGATATGTTGTGGAAAGATTTATTTGCATCCATATGCAATATGTTGTGGTGAAGATATTTTGTGGATTATTCAACTCCATAGTTGTAATGTGGAATTTACAGTTTCATTGTTGTGTTGTGGATTTGGCTCATGTGAGCTATTTATGGCATGAGAATTGTGGTTGTGGTCGTGGAATGGGATTCGTCCCTTGTGTATGGTAAGGGTTGAGATTGCGGCATGAAATTCTTTTCTCATATACATATTAATTGTTGATAGCAAATGTGCATGTGAGAAATAATAATATATTGAAGTAAAACATACATATGTTTTATTGCATTTGGTAGTGGTAGTGGATGATGTTTAAAGTAGTTAAACAAGGTTTATTCGCTAATACTTTATCGTCATGGATAGTGTTTTGATGTTGAGGATGTAAACATTGTTAATTGTGGAAGGTTTAATGTTGATGATTAATCTATTGTGGTTATGGAAGATTAAATGTTTCTTTTGCATTTAATAGAGGATAAAAGACGCATTCATATGACAATTAAATCTTAAATTAAAGAGGTATTATTCATAGAAGTTTATGGTGGTTTAAATATTTATGAACATAAAATTGTAATTGTGGATGTATGGGATTATAATGATGATGTTTAAATTGCTTGTAGTTTGAGTAACTTGTTAAACAGTTTGCTTGCTGAGATTTTTATCTCACTCTTGCTTCCCCCTCCCTACAGGTGGACTTTGAGCATGCATTGGGAAGGGTAGAGCGGCACCGCACGGATGCACTTGTATTATAATTTTAATGCTGAAATAAAGTTGAAAGAAATCCAGTCTTTGTTTAGCTATCTTGTAGATAATTGGTTCATCTTATTAATGTTAATTTGGAACCGTTCCTTTGGTTATTATTGTTTAAGTTGAGATGAATATTAAACTGTTCTCATTGTTCTGTTATTTTCTAGTTTGTTTATGCTTCCGCTTATATTATCCTGTTAATTAAATGTTGCCAGTTTAATTTATCTTGTAAATTGGCTAGTATTAGAGTAGTTTTAGCAGCATCCCAGGGCATTGTGGGTCCTGGGGTGTTACAAATAGTCATGATGCTTGAATTTAAAGCTTTATTTCAAAAAAAATTGTTTACCCTTGGAGGACTGATTATCAAATTGATTACGAAATTCATTTTCAAACTCATTTTGACAAACCTGGACCTTCCGAGGAAATTTTCATAAGTTAAACTACTTACCAAAAACTTAATCAAAACTTTACCTTGGTTTCTCAAATAGTTCAAAACAAAGTTATTTCTTGAAAGCTTTCCCCAACAAGGACTTTGTGTTTCAAAAATAGATCCTAAGGGTTAACCTTGGGGTGTTACCTTCGAAAGAGTTATGTTGGTAAAAACCTATTTCCCTTGTTTGGTTTTATCACCCCTAGTTAAAAGAAAAATCTTCATTTTGCTACAAAGTTTCATTAAAATAATAATGATAATACTGGAATAAGAAATGATATCAAGCCAATCACCTCCAAATACTTTCCTCTTCTTTTTATTGATTTGGGAAGAAAATTTTTTGATCCTCATCTCGTACCCTTACTTCAAAAATTTAAGGTTAGGAATGCTGAGAATCGTCATGAAGATAAAGTGGTTTCGTTTTAAACAAACTACGCAGATGAACCCTGTGCCCCCTTATGTGTGCTCCCCGAATAGACGTTGTATTGTCGCAAGATTTCACTTTGGCCCTGTGCACTGCCTCCTTGCCCTCGGGCGTCCTATTTCGCAGTCACAGGAAAAGCATGTTTTCAAAAATTTGTGTGGTTCTGTATTACCCCAGCTTCTGGGGTATACTCTCTTAGAATTTCAATGAGTTAGAGTATCTTATCTCTACGATGTGACACCCTTCTTATGCTGTTCCCTCTCACCTTTTCTGGAAAATCTTATCAGGCCCAATGGATAGAAGCAAGACCACTACTACAGTCAAAAGTAAGAAGGGAAGAATAATAATTGATGCTCGCAATAGCCCCAACCATGTGTACCAGCCATCACATGACTTCACTCTACGAGAAAAGTCAAGGAAAAGCCATCATCATGAAAATAATAGCAGCCCTACACTAAGTAAAGACACTCAGAAGGAGAAAGGCAAGTGTTTCAGATGTGGCGACTAGGGACATTATGTGAAGAATTGCCCCATCAAGAGGAAGGATAAGCGAATAATGGATGCCGTCACCATCAGCCTCAACTCCGACGAAGAAGAACAGTTGCAAAAGCTTTGTCACTAGACCAAGAAGCTACACTGAATAATATATGCAGTGAGTGTGACAAAGCAGGACATGTCGCACAACACTGTCCTCCACTACGACAAATTGGACAAAGAGCATGTTTCACCTGTGGGCAAACTGGGCATTACGGCTACAATTGCCCAGTTCCCTACTGTTTATACTGCAAGAAATATCATTACCCAGACGACTGCCTCACTACCCTAATAGCATGTAGGCGTTGTGGAGAAAAAGGACATGAGAAACATCAGTGTACTGCGACTTGCCCCAACTGTGAAGGAAATCACTCACTAGGAGAATGCCCAATGATGAAGGTCACCTGTTTTCTCTTCGAAGGACAAGACCACTGCCCCAAGGACTGCTCCATGAGTCTGTTGCTGACCAAAGCAGCTGAGATACAACGGACGACTCTCCAAGTCGCCATAGGACTTGTCAAGCCCGAAGTTAGAAAAGATAGCTAATGTCAGTAACTATTTATTTTAAGAGGGTAGCAAGAGTAGACCCAATGTCAGAAAAACTACTATGATGTATAATTACTTTTGGGAGTATTGAGATGATGTATGATTACCTCGAAGATGCAACAATTTGTATTAGACCCAATCAGACCAGTCCACGGGGATTCGCAAGACCAGAAATCTTCTGGTGATGAGGATTGCAAGGCGTACCTTTAGCTAAAATCATCAACATGTCAAAACCCAAGAGTAAGAACGAAAGCCTAGCAGAAGTGAAAGACCACCCTATAGAAATACCCATCGTCACCTCTGCATTCCTAAGGCCCTCTACCCCCAAGGACACAGACCATTCCTACCCACCTATCAATAGGAAATTCTACAACCGTATGTCCAGTCGACGATGCAGCTACTCCATTCCATGATGGCGTGAAGACAACTATGTCAAAGAGCGAGCATTTGGAAGTCTACGACCTATCTAGGAGAACAAGATTTCTCTCTTCTCTTTTTACTTCTCCAAGTTCTAACCCGGTTGCGCAGATTTTTCACCTCTCTGTGAAGCTAAAGAACTATACGTCAAGCAACACTCAGAGACCCATTGCTAGCTAATATAATCCCACCTCCTTTCATTCTATTCTACCGGAATCTCGGGGTCGAGATTCATTTAAGGGGGGGTAGATTTGCAACATCCCAAAATTTTGGATATTCAAAAATAGGAAATTTTTAAAACTTTTCTTGCATTTTGTTGGCATTCAAATTTTCTTCTGAATATTTATTTGAAACCTTATTGAGTTTTGTGGCATACAAACCCAAGATTGGATATTCAGAATTTAATTAGAACAAACTAATATCAAAATCAAAATCAAAATCCAAGGGCAAATAATTAAAATCCGAAAATTGAACACAGAAACTTAACTGAAAATTTAAAATTTGGAATGTCATGTAAAACTTCAAAAAATAGTAAAACCTAATGCAAATTAAAATTTTAAATTAAAAATGAAAATTTCAAATCTTGGCTTGGACCCTTCATTTTCTATTTCTCTTCCCTTTCCCTTTTCTCTCTTCCAGGTGGGCCCCACCCTTTTTCCTCTCTCCTCTTTCTTTTCCCCCTTTCCTCCCTCTGCCGCTGGGCCCGGCCATGCAGCGCGCTGCCTTCTCCCCTTTCTTTTCTCCCCGCGCGCAGCGCCTCCTTCTCCCCTCCTCCTTTCTCCTTCCGTGGCCGGGCGGTCTCCACGTCGCTTCTCACCTTTTTCTCTGCTCTGCGCCAAATCACGCCCGAATCCCTCGCAGCAGCTGCTCGCCCAGCCTCTGCTCTTCACGCGCCGCTCGGCAACAGCCTTCCGCTCATTGAGCCCCGCGCGCGGGCAAAGACCGGCGGATCCCGCCGCGTCGACCGGTCCCCCGTCGCCGACCGGTCCACACCAGCTATGCCCCCTCGCCTTCTGCAGCTACAAGAGCCTCCAGTCCCCCTTAGCTCCACCGCGCCACTCCCTTATCCCCATTTCAGGCCCCGCGTGCCCGCACCGTGCGCAACGCCGCCGCCATTATCGCCGCCCTCTCCGCCTCGGTGGATCCCCCTCCGATTCCTCCCGGGAGAAGCATCCTCGCAGACTCCCCAAGCCTCCCTGACAGCCAATGGAGCTTCTCCCCCGCTCCAAGCCACCGGCGACGCGCGCCACCGCCGCCCGACCCCGCCTCACGCCGCCGGCTCACCTTGGCCTCCCTCCGATCGCCTCTATCACTCGGGTAGGCTCCTGGCACTCCACTCGTACTCATGCGCGCGCCATCTTCTCCCCCTCCTTCCCGGCCGCCGGCGCCTCATTTCCACCCCGCCTCCGGCCGCTCGTGCCGACGCCGGCCACCCCTGACACACCACGGCCCGGGAAGACACCACCAGAAGTTTCCCCACCCACAGACCAACCTATTTCACGGCCACTGCCCTTCCCGGCCACCGCCGCCACGGCGAACCCACCACCAAACGCCGGCTGCTTCCTCTGCTTTGGCCCCCAGCAGCGACACCGTATTTCTAATTTAGTTCCTTCCACTTCGTTAGCCCAGGCCCTTGGCCCACTTGGCTAGCTCAACGCGCTTAGCAATCTCAGCCCTGAGGTCATGTGTTCGAGTCCAGTCGGCAGCAACCTTTTTCCCACATTTTGTTCTAATTTTTGTAGCTCATGTTAATTAATAAAAATTTAAGAAAAATTAGAGGATAATTTAGAAGAGCTAATAAATTTAAACAGGGTGTAAATTAGATTTTTTAAAGATTTAAATTTTGATTAGGCCATATATGGTTAATTAATATGGTTGAATAACTATCCAAAGGACTAGATATTAATTATAGACATTAATAAAGAAAAATGACTTCTCTTAGAATGTCCAAAATTAATGAGGGTTGCCCTTGATCGAAATTAGGATATAGGCCCAATATATGGTATGCCGCCATTAAGTAAATCTTAATGGTAAATTTTGCTAAATAGCAAATAATGGAATATGACCCTAAATAGCAAGCTTGGCCCAAATAAATAAATTTAAAACTTAAAAATAAAGCTAATCCTAATAGTGACTAAAGTATAGACAAAATAAGAATGGTGCTATTAGTGAAATCCTAATGTTAGATTTAAATAAATAATAACATCACAAGACAAAATGTATATAACCACTAAGGCTTGTATAAATGGATCCTAAACCAAAATAAAACTATGCTTAGTGATAACTAAGGGTAAATAGAATATCGTACCACAAAATGTTATAAACCCGACTATAACATTAATTCTAAACTAAAATTTTATGCATTGCTTAAATGTAACATGTGCCCTGAATATAGCGCTCGACAAAATAGTGCCCCGCTAAGCTCATACACCGAATCATAGGTTTAACCTAACTCATGGAACTTCCTAAATAAATATAAAAATAATAAATAGAGACTAGTAATAAAAAGATCGAGTCATCGTACCCTGTCACCAACCTTACCTCAAATCACCCATTAACTCATAACGAAGCTAAATTGATTTTGTTTGGATTTATGTGGATCTTTTGAGTTATTTGCTTTTATTCGTGTTTAATTCTTTAGCACGTAATTAGAAACTGAGTCCAAGAATCAAGGGATCAAGCATTATCAAGAGCGAAGGGAAGATAAGGACTAAAAGCTCCGGAGAAAGCATTGTGTGAGCTCAAGACCGCGGTAAACCGCGCCAGGCTAGTCAATACTTTGATCATGTTGAACCTACATTTTCTGCAAATTACTTTTATTTAAATTATCAAATTGCACGCTTTTATTTTATATGCCGATACATGTTAATTCAAGAATTCAGTTATACGCCCATTGTTTACCTTGATTAATGTTACACCCCCTTTTGAATATTTGAATATGTGAATCTTGTCACCCTAGCAAAAATTATGATATTAATCTTTTGAAAATAAGTCCATAATTATATGCCATGCTTAATGTTGCACAGATATTCAGGGACACCAAAATGCCCCAAGCATCACTTTTAATCATGAGAAAGTTTGGTTGGGCAGTCATGGGGGTAATGACTGGTATATGTTTGATAGGATTATTTTATGCTCCCAAAGACCTCAACTTTCTTGAATATCTGGGCGGATGGTTCGAGGATGTGTGAGTGGTGCGGTGGAAGCACAATGTGGTTAGTGGAAGAACCGCCTAGATACCGCTAAGGACTGAATCTTGTCATGATCTCCCACGTAAAATAGTGCAACCACAAGTCTGTAAAGTACAACTTGGCTAAGTAAATTTATCGACATTCCCGGACTCATCTCACTGGTAGTGGAGTGAAGTGGATACGCAAGGGCAAGGGGAGGCCTAAAGGGACACCAAGGGGAGGGTGAAGTTTTCCAGCTGTTCTAAGCGTTGTGGGAAGTGGAGCCCGATTAATGATATTCTCAGTGGAGAAATATTGATGAATTAGTTAGAGACAATTAGTGACAAATAAGGTTGATTATGGAAAAAGCATATTATGGTTTTGGATGATTAGCAGAAAGGATTGAATGATTAGAAAGTACTGGTACGAATGATTTCGGTGGATTAAAAGTAGCCAGGTTAGAGAATCATTAGAATTCGAGGTGAGGAGTCGGTGGATAGCGATTAATAGATTGGATTATTAAGAAATTTGGAACACAAAAGGTATTGGTGGATTCAAAATAAATATATAGAAAATATATGATCGGGGGGGTTAACTAGATGATGTCACACGCTGTTGGAGTCTTAGACAGCAATCAATTAGGAAAGGATCAGTTCAGTGGATCAAGTAAAGGAGGTGTGTCTTTGGTGGAGTAAGTCAATGATGGCAAACGCCGTATGGAGTTCTAGGTAGTAGCAATGACTCTATGATTCAATAACGATAATCTTACCCAAAAGCAAATTTCTGGCAAATAAAACAACCCGAGCCCTTCCTTTGATAAGCCTTGCATATTATTTATTTGTATTCTGTGTATTGGCTCACGGAGCACGGTGGTTAGTGTGCTCACACTCGCTCTCATAACAAATCCAGAATCAGGATTCAGTCCAGTACGTCTCAGCAACACGATTGCTCACAATGATAAAGAAGATGAGGATGTCGAGGGCTAGGTCGCGAACCTCCAGTTGGCTGCCTGTGGGCATGTCCTGAAGGTCCCACCTGTGTGCTTCGTTCTTCCGCTGCTGCAATTTACTGATTTCGGCCTAACCGGCCCATGAGTGAGTTTACTTTTTTATTTTTGCTTCCGCATGGTATGTATTTGATTTTCATCTTCTGTAACTGTGAGCACTATCTACTGATCCAGGGAATAGTGCATTAAATCACAGGGGATTCCAGATTGTAAAATCTGGGGCCCTACATCTGCAGAGTTTGTACACTTTACCCACAAGAGATAAATCTGCTCGTGTTCACACCTTCACGTAACCACACTAGAGCTACGCAAATTAGTTAGCCCTACCTACACTTTGCCAGCATGTGGTTGTACTGTTGTACCTTCGGAGGCTATCACAGGATTTGGTCCTTAGGGTTATCTGGGCGGTTCTGTCACTATCCCCCTTTGTGCTTCCACTGCACCACTTACACACTCACACCCTCGAACCATCCGCCCAGATTTCCAAGCAAGTAGGATTTTTGGGAACATAAAATATTCATACCAACATATACCAGTCATCATCACAATGACTGCCCAACCAAATTCTCACATGTTTGAAAGTGATGCTTGGGCGTTCCCACGCCCATGAGTATCTAAGCAATACTAAGCATGGCATATAGTTACGGACTTATTTTCGAAAGGTTACTATCATAATTTTGCTAGGGTGATAAGGTTCACATAATCAAGTATTCAAAAGGGAGTGTAATATTATTCAAGGTAAACATGGGCATATAACTAGGACTTCAAATTAAACATGTATTCGTATATAAAATAATAGCATGCAATTTGATAATTTAAACAAAAGTAATTTGCAGAAAATGTAGGTTCAACATGATCAAAGTATTGACTCGCCTGGAGCGGTTTACCGCGGTCTTAAGCTCACACAATGCTTTCTCTGGAGCTTCTGGTCTTTATCTTCACTTCGATCTTGTTCACGTCTGATTCCTTGATTCTTCAGGATTTCAATATCTAATTACGCACTAAACAACTGAATCCAAATAAAGGCAAATAACTGAGAAAATCCAAAATAATTTCGAATAATCTTGATTTAGTTTTGTTATGAGTTAATGGTCGGTTCGGGTGGTTTGAGACAAGGTTGGTGGGAGAATATAACGACTCGGTCTTTTGATTAATAATCCCTTTTATTATTCTTGTATTTATTTAGGAAATTCCATGAGTCAGGTTAGACTTATGATTCGGTGTACGAGATTAGCGGAACAATATTTTGTCGAGTGCTATATTTAGGGCATATGTTACATTTAAGTAAGGTACACAATTTTCAGTTTACCGAATTAATATTATAGGCTGGGTTTATAACACGTTGTGGTACGATATTTTATGTACCCTTAGTTACCACTTGGCATAGTTTTACTTTGGTTTAGGACTCAATTATACAGGTCCTGGTTTGTCATTTATATATTTATGTTCAACATTATTAAGTCTAATGTTAAGATTTAATTAATGACTCCATTATTATTTTGTCTACACTTCATTATTGGGTTCATTTTTATTTTTAACTTTAAATCCATTTACCTAGGCAATGTCTGTCATATAGGGTCATATTTCAATGTTTCTATTTAATTAAGTTTACCATTGGTATTTATTTAATGGTGGAATGTTAACTTGTTAGGGCACATGTTTTGGTTATTATTAAGGGTAATATTTAATTTAACTCCTTCCTTTTATAGACAAACATAGCATCAAATTTATTTTCCTTAACTTTAACTTGGATGTCTTTTTGACTGGAGCCTTTATTAAATCTAGAACCATCTTTTATTGATGCCTTTTATTACTAACTAGTCTCTTAGATAAGTATTCAAACCATATTAATTAATCACACATGAACTAATCTAAATTTAAATATTAAATAATCTCTTTTACATCATAGTTAAATTTATTAGATTCTCTACATTATTCCCTAATTTTCCTTGATTTTTATTAATTAAAATGAGCTAAACAAAATAAAATAAAAATATGGGGAAAATGTGCAGCCGGCTGGAATCGAACTCGGGACCTCGGCTCTGTGTGTGTTAACCGTGCGTTGCTAGCCAAGTGGGCGTAGTGCCTGGGCTGACTGATGAGGCGCAGCAAATTATTTATGCTGGGTCGGGGCTGGGTTCAAAATAGAGGAGGCAGCCTGATCTGGGTTGCGGCGGCGCCGGCGAGGGGTGGCCGGGGAGACACCGAGGGTGGCCAAAATGGGTTCCTGGTGTCGAGGGGAAGCCGATGGGGGTGCTGGAGGGGGCCGAGGGGCTCCAAGACGGGCCGACGGCGATGCCCGGCGGCCGGAGACGAGGTGAAATGGGCGGCGGCAATGGAGCTATGGGAGTAGCAAAGGGGGTGAGCGTGAGCTGTAGAGGGTCGAGGAGAAGCTCACCGACGAGTTGACGGGCCGCAGGCGGACCGAGGCTTGCCGCAAGACCGCGCGTGGGCGGTGGCGCGGACGTCTCGCCGTGGCGGGAGTGCTCAGGCGGCGGAGGGGTCCGGGCGGCTGTTGGGGAAGCTTCACGGGGCTGAGGAGGTGCTCCCACCGCGATGAATCAGCCCAGGACTGACCGAGGGAGCAACGGTGGCGGAAATGGTGGTTTTGGCCGGCGGCGAGGTAGGTCGGCCGTGCGGCGAGCCGGGCGCCGGGTTCAATTACCGAGGGAGGAGGGGAAGGCCGCTTGGGCGCACCATGACACGGTCGGACCGGTGGGGCATCACCGAGCGCCCGGGCGGGGTGGCGGCGGTGGCGGTGCAAGCCACAGCAGGGGAAGGGGAGGGGGCTGCGGTGCAAGAGGGAGGCCGGGTGGCGTATGGTTCTGCAGTGCGGGAGCAAGGAGAGGAAGGAGGCAACGAATGGGGCAGCTGCAAAATGGGAGGCCCGGTGACTTATCGCGTGGAGGGGGATCCGTAGGAGTCTTGAGCTTGCCACCCGGCAGGGCGCGCGTCGACGTGCGGTTTGGCGCAGAGGGAGACAGGCGGCGGAAGGGCACGCGCGACGCACACGGGAGAAGAAGAAGGAGGAAGGCGCAGCTGCTGCTGGGGTGGAAGAAGAAGGGCCCAGGCCGTGGAGGGAGAAAAGGAGGGGAAGAAAGAAAAGAAAAGGAGGGGGGCCCACTTTGGAGTGAGAGGAAAAGAGAAAAAGGGAAAGAAAAACTTAATTTTGGAATTTGGATATTGAATTTGAATTTCTATATTTTAACTTAAATTTCTTTTTCCACATTTACGATTATAAATTTCAATTTTTGCATGACATTTAAAAATTAGGCTTTTAAATTTTCAGCTATTAAATGAGTTTCTATTATTATTATTATTTAGGTTATATGTGCATATACATACATATATATTTTATTTCTTACATTGCTAAACTTTCCTTCGCACAATTTGTATATATATCTATGTATAAGTGTTTGTATTTTAGTCAATCACTTTTATTGCTCTTTATGTCATTATTCCCAATTATGAGATTTTATATTTTAAATCGGGTTCCTCTTTTCTTACGCTGGATCATCTTTTCTGATTCATATTTAAAATTCTAGTTTTCTATTATTTGCATTTGGGGTTACTCTTTGAAATTTAATTTGTATGCCACAAATCTCAAAAAGATTTCAACTAAATATTCAAAAGAAATTCAAATGCCAACAAAATGCAGGAAATAATTTTAAAATTCCATATTTTTAAAATAACCCAATTTTGGGACGTTACAAAGACGCCGGATTTTCTCACAACCTTCTTTGAGAAGATCACCGTGCACGACGCCTCTAACACTGTATAGGAGTCGACAACCTCCAACAGTAATAAGTCAAGGTCCTCGCTTGACTCTCACCATGTGCAACAAATGCACAAGCTCAAGTAGATACGAGATGTAATATATGCAATCTACAGCCTTTCTCCTTTTTTTAACATGCAATACATACACAATTAGAGGAGAACCACACACTAGCTCAAAAAAATGAAATGGAGTCCAGCCACCTACTTTCTGACTGGCCACATGAGGTATTTATACCCCACACAACGAAACTAGCCGTTGGAGACAAAAACAAGACAATCGGTAGTACCGCATGCAAAGTGCAAATACTACCGCTCTGCTCGTAAAAGTCGAAAAAACTAGCTGTTATAGACTGGAATCGGTAATACCACTAACTATTTTTTAGTACAAACATATGCGGAATTACCGATTTTCTTAGAAGAGAAAACCTTCCAAAATGTCTCTTTGGAAAAAACACACCACAGATAAATTGGTGGTACCACAACTCCGGTCGTACCGCACCACACAGGTCGATAGTATCGTAGGCCGGTCTGACCGCTCATACAGAGCTGATACTACCGCTCCCCTCGACTACGTCAGGTGGTCAATCTTCGACTACATAGCACTTCGACCACATTGGGTGGTCGATCTTTGACCACGTCAACCTTCGACCACACATGTCATCGACCACGTCGGGCGATCGATCTTCGATCACATTGGTTCGATCACGTTGTTTCAACAACACAGGTCTTCGACTACGTCGATTTTCGATCACATCGGTTCGACCATGTTGGTTCGACCATGTTGGTTCGACCACATTAATCTTCGACCACGTAGTTTCACCAACTGACACGGTAGTACCGTGATCTCAACACCGGTAGTTACGTCCAGCGGTAGTACCGTATGACACATAGCAATAGTTCTGATTATTCTGAAAATTGCATATACTTCAACAAATTTTGCAAAACACATTTGCAATTATAGTGTCATGCACTCAAGGGTCAACCATGGTTCCTAACAGTTGCAAAACATATTTGCACACTTTTAGAATCATGACATATGGTAGGTACATTGACTCAAAATGTTTGTAAAACACATTTACAAATCTAATCCACATGCTACAAGGATTCCTTATGAGTTTCAACCATTTGCTAAATATATTTGCAAATATAAGCTTCATATAACAAGGAGTAGGAAACATGGACTTCAAACACTTGCAAAATATATTCGCAATATATAGTCCCGTGCTACAAGAATTTAACACATGATCTTCAATTATTTGCAAAACACATTTGTAAATATAAGCATCATGCCACAGAGAGCTAGAGCAAGTGAGATTTGAGCTATCAACACATGATGAGACTCAAGCTACTAGACATGACCCCTCTTAATAGTACGGTAACCTACACTAGCAATCCGGTCTTCCTACCGAACACCAAGACTGGTAAAAGACTTAAAACACATCCTTAGACTTAGCTAGTCATACATTTATCTTAAGCATTCTCTTGAAACTTGATGACGCATATCTTCTCTTCAAGTCCGGGTCATTATCTTGATATGCATCAATCCATGATGCATTCTTTACTTGAACTCTATCAATATACGATGGGTCTTCTCTTGACTTGATGATCAACTCATGATTATCTCCTCTTGAAAATCTTGATCAACTTCTTTTCGGAATCTTGATCAACTTATGATCATCACCTCTTGTTGATGGCTTTCAACTCATGAGCCATCTTCCATCCCGTATCTTAACTCGATAATCTGAACAATACATGAAGTCATCCTAAGTTATCTTCATTTGTCAAACCTAATATATTCATTTAACTCATGAAAAATATTAGTTCACAAATCAATTGCTATTAATTACCAAAATTTTACCATTAACTCATAATGTAAAGACTACATTCTACAATCTTTCTTTTTGGTAATTCATGACAATCTCAACAAATAATGAGATAGAAAATGATTTGCGAGTATACAACATGTACACAACAATTGTATAATCTAGGATAAGCTTTTTAAATAATTAACTCAATTGAATAGAAATGTTTGTCTTTAAGATTAATTGCTAGTAAATATATACATTCAGTTGTCATTAATCACCCAATCATTAACACATAATGAGAGAATTAGATAATAACTAACTTGTTGGATTAGCGTGTGCTGTATTGCTGAGTGCTGATTCATGCTGGAGAGTAGAGAAGAGAATGTATTATGCAGTGAAAAGTGAAACGAGTTAGTCAAGGATTGTAGAATTTGTTCATTCTCTGTCTGAGTGCTTGCTTCTTGCACTTGTTTCTGATCATCATGTAAATGCCTTTGTGTTCCCATTGTTCCTTGATCAAGAGACTTTGATCTCTGCAATTGCAATGCCATCCAGTTGTTTCAAATAAGTAGACTTTGGGCTAGCGGGCCAAGGACGGGAGTCGTCCTCCCCCCATGAGACTCACGGGACCCTAAAAAAATAAAATATATTTTTAAATAATATATTATAGTTTTTAAATATAGTAAATTGTATTATTTTTTTATATATTTTATACTAAAACTTGAATCTATATGTTAGAATATATTATTTTGAAACTATATTTTGTAAAAAAGTATACCTAAATAATTGTAAATTAACAAATAAAGTCATTTTATTAGTTTTAAAAAATATTATAACTTGTTTTTTAATCCCCGCGAGGATCCCCGTGGGGGTCGGGTCCCCATGGGGATGGGGGCGGGGGATCGTGTCCCGTCGGGAAGGCTAACGGGGCCAGGGGTTACGGCGGGCTAGCGGGGATCGAGGCGGGGGGCCACCCCAAGGACCCCCAGCCCTATTGCCACCCCTAGTTGCAACTTGCAACAAGTTTTTGTCAATGGGGCTTATTTTGTGTGAAGGACCGAAATGGCGACAGAGGAGGGTGAATGTCGACTTTAAAAACTTTCCCCCTCAAAGGTTCCGCTTAATGAAACTCCTCAACAATAGCTACGAAGAGCTATGAAGGAGTTCAAGGCAGCTCTCTGGAACCTAGAGCACTCAAGAAGAAGGCACAGAAAATAACGAAAAACAAATCTACCAAAAAAATAGTAAAACAATACAGGCTGCCAAAAAGGATGCCGGTCAGACCGCTACACATGAGCCGGTCAGACCGCTCCCAAGCCGCCGGTCTGACCGCCCTTGTGGCACCGGTCTGACCGCCAGGTCCGGTCTGACCGCTCGGATGAGGCCGGTCTGACCGCCGTGCATTTTTTGGTCAGACCGCCAACAAGGTTCCGGTCAGACCGCCAACAAGGTTCCGGTCAGACCGCTCCCCTGTTCCATGCAGCCCGAGAGCTGAGCTGAAAGTTCAGACAGCACGACTCAAAATCCAAATTCCCAACGATTCTTTGATCCTTTGGCCAAGAAACTTTGCAGATATGTTGGCAATAACCACTGGACTCTGCAAGTCAAGAATCAAGCCATCTCAAAGAGGGAAACAAGATTTGGAGCAAAACCCTAGAGGACGAATAAGAAAAGCTCAAAAAGTGATTCTTGCGAATTGATCAAATTGCTCTTGGAATTAGATGACCAACGGGTCTAGAAATGCAATTTCATCCCTGAGCAACCCATTTTGCCACTCAATAGCAAGAATCAACAAGAAAACAAAAATCTCAAGAATCAAGCCTAGGAAGCATCGTAGAAAAACTTGGAGCACGGGAGAAAACTTCAGATTTTCATTTCAAAGAAAGGATTACAAGGAGTCCCGATACGCGTGTACATTCGAACAAGAAAAAAGATTACAAGACTCTCAATCCATCCTCTCCCTCTCCATCCTCAAGAGCACCAAGAACCTCACATGTTCTTGGGAGGAACACACACACACAAGAGAGAAGAGCTAAATGAGGGAGACACCCTTGTTGCCCTCTTCTAGTCTCCAACCACTAAAGCCTAAAGCAAAAGGCCTCTCCAAAGGCTCTTTTGACTAAAGCAAACCCTAACCCTCTCTCAAGTGCATGAAGGGGTACGCAGCCCTTTAACAGCTATTTATAGCCCCTGGCTAACGGGACTCCCACCCGTTACGCCGGCTAAACCCGAACGGAGCCCGCTCCCACTTATGCGACCTCATGAAATGACCATTTCGCCTCCCCGCACCTTCCGGAAGCTTCCGCTCCTTGTCGTCCAAGCCTCGCAACCACCTCGAGTTTACACCGTCTTCGACACATCTCGACCGTTCTGACCTCAACGCCACCTACGTCTAGTCCGGTCACCCCGTGTCTCGCCACGACTCCGCATCGACGTCCTCCAGCCAACACAGACAAGAAACAAATCAAATAGCACCGCTCGATACATGAAAGCATAATAGCATAAATGAAACCACATTAAGCCCAAACATGTCAAATCAATAGAATAATCGTCCTAATCCTATTGACCAGGTTTCACCAAGTCTGACCGAGCCCGTTGCACCCCGCAACGACATGGTCCGAACCAACCAACTCAAACTCGACTTCCCTAAGCCGATGTCAATTACTCATCATACACACGGAAAGACCTCACATGGTCTCTCAATCTCCCCCTTGATGAGTATATTGACAAACACCAAAAAATCATATGAAGTTGAGTTTGAAGAATCCAACATGGTCCAAAGAAGAAGAATGAAGCTAATGACCATGTCGACAAAAGGTGCAAAAGAAAGAATAAGTTTTCCTCAAAGCTCTCAAAATGGCTTTTTCTACCACTATTCTCCCCCTTTTGGCAATAAACACATCAAGAATGCAAGAAGGAGAAAAAATCATGAAAATGGATGAAATGGCTGAAGTTTGATTATTCTAAGCATTTAGAGCCATGAGAATTATCCAAAATGACCATTAAGAATTACATCAAGCCATAACTCAATAGAATGCTATCTAGATCATGACAGGATATGTATAAGCCAGCTAGCACAAATAGATGACGAACTGAAGTATAATGCATTTTGTGAGCATGTCAAGTCATCAATAAGCAAAGTCTAGCTAGAGATATTCAAGGATGATGCAGGCCATGTCAATAAGCTAAGCGGAACCAAGAAGCTAATATTGAGTCCAAATAGAGTGTTATATGCTCAAGAATAAAATATTGGTTCAAGTACTTGGTTCTTTTGTAACTTAAGCAAATTGAGCACAAATGACATATTTTTCTTTTGAAACTTATGGTCGTTTCCAACCAGATTTTTGTTAAGTCTTGTGCTAGATCTCAAGCCTTATGCGATCATTCCAAGCGATAAGCTTAAGGAAATGATCTTGGTCATCTAAAACTCCCCCTGAGTTCATGCCTAGTGCAATGGCAAGCCGTCTCATGAGAAACAATTGGTGAGATCAGTTTTTTTTCACAAAAGAGATCTCTTTGCTTTTGAAATGATTGTACTAACCTATGCATCATCAAGAGACTAAAACAGCTCAATATAAGGCTCAATAGAGATTCAACGCTCAACTCAGCCTATTTGACATGGCATGGATCATGAAAGGATAGCTCAAGAAAGACTAGTCTCGTATGCTAACATTACAAGTTTTTAGTTCAAATTGAGCAGGTTTAATTAACTTATCATGGTAAAAGCTAGTTTACACATATGAAGACATGATAAATATAGCAAATGAGCACAAGTCATGGCAAGGTGTAAAGCAGTGTAAGCATGTCATAATAGGATAATAATCAAGGCTCAAATGTAGTTATATTACAATGCAGAATGACATACAGAAAATCCAGCTCCCCCTCAACATGTGATGCAACTTTTAGTTCAAGTTGAGTTATGTCAATATTAAGCTCCAGAAGCTCCCAAATGAACCCCCCCTGAACAAAAGCAATAGAAACGAGAAGCTGGCAAAGAAACCAAAGAAGGCGGTCTTTAAAGCATAGATAAGATGTAGAGGAAACTATGGCTCAGACTAACTCTCATCTACCCCATATGACTCTAGGACTATCAACTAGTCATCTAACAGACTAAGGAGCAAACACGTACCGTGTCTACCCGAGAGTGGCCCGACCCTCGCTAGAACCTAAAAGCAGTGGGTAAGCTCGACCTAATGAGAAAAGAACTAGCTAATAAGCAGCATCCTAGAACCACAAGATAAGAGTAAGAAGTCTAAGCACCTCAGCAAGAGAACCACTCCAACCTATGCTAGAAGGACTAAACCCAATGCACCCGTATACAATGCAAGCAGAAAGAAGTAAGAGCATAATTAATAATGTAAAGTAGTAAAGCACAAGCTCCCCCTCACAACAGTCCATAAGGACAAACCACCCCAAGCTCTCCCCGTAGAGCTGAAAACCTAGAGCTATCCAAAGGCTTGGTGAAAATATCAGCCAACTGGTGGTCACTCTCCACAAACTGGAGCACAATGTCACCCTTCTCTACATGGTCTCTAAGGAAGTGATAGCGAATATCAATATGATTGGTCCGAGAATGCTGCACTGGGTTCTTAGCAATGTTAATCGCAGAAGTGTTGTCACACAGGACTGGAACACTATCGATAGCTAACCCAAAGTCCCGCAAGGTTGATGCCATCCAGTACCGGTCTGCAAAGAATCGGCGGCAAAGAACGCATTTCGGCCTCTGCGGTGGATCAGGCAACATCGGACTGCTTCCAAGAGGACCAGGAAACGAGAGAAGTGCCAATGAATTGGTAGGTGTCCGAAGTGCTCTTCCTATCTATCCTACAGCCAGCAAAGTCTGCATCCGAGTAGTCTCTCAAGGAAAGACAAGAAGAGGAAGAGTACCAGATACCGTAGTCAATGGTAGCTCGAAGGTACCGAAAGATGCGCTTCACCGCCTGGCGGTGAGATACGCGAGGAGAAGCCTGAAACCGGGCACAAAGACACAAAGAGAAGTGTATGTCCGGTCTCGAGGTAGTGAGATATAAGAGGGAGTCAATCATGCTGCGATACTCCTTCTGATCAACTGGCTCACCATCCTCATCTGGGTCAAGAGAAGCTGTAGAAGCCATCGGGGTTGACACAGGCTTACCATCACTCATGTCAAAGCGTCTCAAGAGGTCACGAGTGTACTTGCCTTGATGCAAGAAGGTACCCTCCCGAGTCTGCTTGATTTGGAAGCCAAGGAAGAAGGTCAACTCACCCATCATGCTCATCTCAAACTCGGTGCTCATGACATCCGAGAACTGTGAAACCAGAGCATGAGAAGAGCCGCCAAAGATAATGTCATCGACATAAATCTGGACGAGCAAAAGATCAGTGCCATGCTGGCGGATGAACAAGGTCTTATCCACCTTACCCATTTCAAAACCATGACTCAACAAATAGGACTTAAGCCTCTCATACCAAGCTCTAGGGGCCTGCTTAAGTCCATACAAGGCTTTGGAAACCTTGTAGACATGGTTTGGGTATTTGGGGTTCTCAAAACCTGGAGGCTGTCTAACATAGACTTCTTCCTCAATAAACCCATTAAGGAAGGCACTTTTGACATCCATCTAGTAAAGCTTGAAACCCTTAGAAGCTGCAAAAGCAAGCAGGATTCTAATGGCCTCAAGTCGAGCAACAGGGGCAAAGGTCTCCTCGAAATCTAGACCCTCAACATGAGAGAAGCCCTGAGCTACCAGTCTAGCCTTGTTTCGATGACTAACCCCTCCTTACTCTGCTTGTTCTTGAACACCCACTTTGTTCCAATGACATTGTGACCTCGAGGGGGCTCAACAAGCGACCAGACCTTGTTTCTCTCGAAATTCTCTAACTACTCATGCATGGCATTGACCCAAGACTCGTCAGATAGAGCATGACAAACGTCCTTGGGCTCAAATGAGGCGACGAAAGCAGAGTGGAGATAGAAAAGTGACATGCCAGACTTTGAGCGTGTGACTCGCTCAAAGAGGTCTCCAATCATCTACTCAGAAGGATGAGCTTTCTGGATATATCTAGGAGGTCCAGGATGAGATGAAGAAGTGGCCTCTACCTCATGAGCTGACGAGGTAGAAACAGAACCACTAGATCCAGAGGAAGCAGAATGCATGGGCTGATCGCCTCGAGGTGCGGTGGAAGACGGCACCTCAAGGGGTGGATGAGGAACTGGATCGGGTAAACAACTCTCGTCTCCATCGTCCTCGTCATCCATAAATATGGTCTCGGACTGCTCTAAAGAACCTGAGATATCAGGCCTAGTCCCCAGATTGGCCTCATCGAAGGTCACCTCACAGGTTTCTATCATTTTACTAGACTCGCAGTTCCAGACTCTATAAGCCCGCAAAGAAGTCGAGTAGCCTAGAAAGATCCCATCACAAGAACGTGACTCGAACTTGTCTAGGTTCCTGGACTTCAAAATAAAGCACTTGCAACCAAACACGCAAAAATGAGATACACTGGGCTTTCGCCCATATCTCAACTCGTAAGAAGTGCGGTGCAAGTGTGCCCTAAGAAAAACTCTGTTCGAAACATGGCACGCGGTGGCTATAGCCTCAGCCCAAAACTTCCGCGGTGTAGAGTACTCATCAAGCATCGTCCTGGCCATCTCGACCAAGGTACGGTTCTTCCTCTCCACGACGCCATTCTGCTGAGGGACGTATGGAGAAGAGAACTGGTGCTCTACACCTGTCTCATCACAGAAACTCTCGAAGTAGGAATTCTTGAACTTTGTGCCATTGTCACTACGGATCGCTCGTAAGGCACCCGAAAGCTCAATAGAAAGCCTACTGAAAAGACCTCGGAAATATGTAAACGTCTCATCCTTCGAGGCTAAGAAAAACACCCAAGAATACCTCAAGAAATCATCGACCACAACAAGGACATACCACTTCCCTCCGGCTGACTGCACTCTAGCTGGTCCAACTGTGTCCATATGGAGCAGTTGTCCTAGTGCATCGGTCATAGTAACTGTGACCGCAGGATGGGAAGCGGCAACCATCTTGCTGTGCCGGCAAGGAGCACAAACTAGATCTTTGACCATCTTGAGTTTCGGCAGACCACGAATGAGATCGTGGCCGCTAACTCGGGTCAAATGGTCAAATCCTATATGACCAAGTCTCCTATGCCAGAAGGTAAGGTCATGGGACTCAGAAGCAACCAAACACCAGAGAGGATCACCAGAAAACTCAGAAAAATCAGCACGAAAGATCCTCCCAAAACGAGAAATCCCGCAAACCAGACTACTCGAAGAATCAAGAATTTTGCAAGCGTTTTTCTTAAAGCATACCTCGAAACCGTCATCGGTAAGCTGGGAAACGGAAAGCAAATTATACTGCAGACTTACTAACCAAGGCAACATATTTCAAAAAGAAAGAATCATTAACGCGCACTGTACCTTTGGCGATGACGCGCCCAGACGAAGCGTCTCTGAAGGTGATCGTCTCATCACCTGGAGAACGGGCAAGGGAAGAAAACCAACGAGAGTCTCCGGTAATATGTCGTGAACACCCGGAGTCTACGAGCCAAACATTTCCCTTCCTTGCCCGGTGAACCTGAGTCAAACAGAGAGTAAAGTCTCAGTACTAGGGTAAATCAAGAGTGATTTTGGCACCCAATACTGAGTAACACGTCGAGCAGATGAAGTAGTCAAGCACGATCGACCTCTATCTACCCTCGCCTCTGTCACCCAAAGAAGCGTAGGTCCGTGTGCGGACACAGGCGTTCTTTGGGTCGACCGCTACGGGAGAGCGAGTCGGAGCACCGGCGAGATGTCGATCACGCCGCGGGTAGCTATCTCGGCGAGGAAGCGAGATCTACCCTCGGGGCGGGAAGTCACGACCAAGGGAGCATGAGGACGAAACCGAAAACTCTAAGAACCAAGTCCTCGATCTCGCCCAAATCCACCAACAGTAGCAAGTCTATACCTCGTGTTGGTCTTAGGTGCACTCAGAGTCTGGGGCTGACCCTGAATACGCCTAAGAGACTCAACACAGTCTCTACGCGCGATCCTGGCGCGCTTGAAGCATCGATCGATCACATGTCCATCCTTCTGACAGAAGGTGCAATGATACTTCACCTTCTGAGAGGTAGAAGTAGCACGGTGAGGCTTCGCCTTCTGAGAGGCCGAAGCTGCAGGTGGAATCACTTTGCTGTCAGAAATCCCTTGGACAAAGCCCGCGGATTTAAATTGGACTTTCTGGGTCCTGGGCTTGACCTCGATCACACCTGCGGCTATGGGTCTGACCACGGTAGGTGGATGCTTCCTCACATCCTCTAGAAAATCATACCCTAGACCTTGATTGAATTTGCAAATCTTCGATTGCCTCCTACAAATCTCTTGAGAGTGTTCATAAGATACTGACACTCCCGAAAGAGAGGCACAAGAAGAGCAGGGAGGAGAAGAGACAACAGAAGGTAAGGGAGCAGAAGAAGAACCAACAGTAGAGGAAGGAATAGCTTGTGCACGCACAACCGACTCTGAAAGGACAGTCCTACTACTAGCCAGTTGATTCACGTCGCTAGGCGTCTCCACCAAACCCTCATGCTTCTCCCAAGCACACACATTACAAGCAGATGGTTGCTTCTCTAGTAGGTCCTTAGTTAGCTTCACACATTTTTCATCTAAAGCAATCAAGTCAGATTTTAGTTTGTTACAATGATTGCAAGGTGAGCTAACAGGGTCCTTAGAAGCAAATTGAGCCATTTTCTTATTGTAGTCAATCATTTCTTGAAACTGTTTTGAGACAGATTCAAGTTCAGCAGTTAACTTGGGACAGTTTAAACATGAATCAATTGGCTCTAGTAAAGAAGCTTGTAATTCAGCAATTTTATGATCTGCCCGTTTTAGGTTCATCTTCAGATTATTGCAATTTTCACAAGACTCAGACAGATCCAGAAGCATGGTATAAAGACCTCTAACAGCGTTGTCCTTATCCTCACATGAGGTGCAAGAAGTAGTCTCAACAATAGCAGGTAAAGCAATAGCTATCCTACTCATCTCTAACTCAGCAAGCAGACTAACATTCTCCACCTTAATCATATCAAGTTCAGAAGACAGACTAACATGAGAGGTCCTTAATTTCTCCATATCACCAAGCAAGGCACAGCATGTATCACAGTCGTCACAGGAGGGAGCAGATATAAGTAAAGTAAGCTCCCGTGACAGTCCATCTACTTCCTTCTCCAACTCAGTACACCTAGCCCTAGACTTAGCATGGAATCTACCTAGCTTAAGGAAAGCATCATTAAGCTGGTCATAAGTAGGGCTCACCTCGTCGAGTCGAGATGCAGCTCGCTTGTCGCTCGATTCGCCGAGGGCCATGAAGCACATGCCGGAGAAGTCGTCGCCACCTTTGGGGTCTTGATCACCGGTCCCGTCGTCGTCGCTCCAACCCTCCACCTCGCTAAGGTCGAGGTCGTCGAATGCACTGAGGACGCGGTGGAAGAGCTTCTTGGCCTTCCTAAAGTCGCGGAACTTCTTCTTGCCTTGCGTCTGAGCTGGAGGCTTCTTGTTGCGGTTCTTGTCGGTGTAGTCGTTTTTTCCCGAACCGCCATAGTCGTTCTTGCCCTTCTCCAGCTTGGGGCAGTTTGCCCGAATGTGGTTGGGGCCACCACACTCGAAGCAAATCATGGGTCCTCCTCTCCTTCCGTCCCTCCTTCTCTTGTAGGCATGTGAAAATTTGCGAGCAAGGAGAGCCAATCGATCATCCGCAGTCGCTCTAACGATCATCGCCACGTCACGAGAGCAGCAAGGGAGAAACCACAAATCGAATCAGAAGAGGGACCCGAAGAAGAAACGGGATCGGTGACCAAAGCCATCGACTGTGACTTCGACCTATGAGAGACAACGTCAATCTCGTGAGTCTTGAGGCGCGAGTACAGCGCGTCAAGAGTTAGGGTCGAGAGGTCTGTCGTGTCTTTGATGGTGGTCACTTTCATCTCCCAGACACGCAGATCGAGTGCTGTAAGCATCTGACAAGCATTGTTCGAGTCGGGGTATGTGAGACCGACCGCTCGGAGGTTACTCAAAATCTTATGAAAATGCGCAAAGCACTCGTCGATGGATTCACCAGCAAGCATCTCGAATTTGTTGTATTCTCGCTTGAACTGGTCCTGTCGAACCGTCTTGATCTGAGTGGTGCCCTCATGGTATGCGTTGAGGGTCACCCAGATATCAAAGGCGGATGACAGGTGAGAGATGCGATCGAATTTGCTTCTGCTCAATCCCTGAATAATGATGTTCCTTGTCTTTGCATTTTCTCTCCCTCTCCATCCTCAAGAGCACCAAGAACCTCAAATGTTCTTGGGAGGAACACACACACACATGAGTAAAGAGCTAAATGAGGGGGATACCCTTGCTGCCCTCTTCTAGTCTCCAACCACTAAAGCCTAAAACAAAAGGCCTCTCCAAAGGCTCTTTTGACTAAAGCAAATCCTAACCCTCTCTCAAGTGCATGAAGGGGTACGCAGCCCTTCAACAGCTATTTATAGCCCCTGGCTAACGGATCTCCCACCCGTTACACCGGCTAAACCCGAACGAAGCCCGCTCCCACTTGTGCAGCCTCGCGAAATGACCATTTCGCCCCTCCTGCACCTTCCGAGAAGCTTCCGCGCTCTTTGCCGTGCAAGCCACGCAACCACCTCGAGTTCACGCCGTCTTCAACACATCTCGACCGTTCTGACCTCAACGCCACCTGCGTCTAGTCCGGTCACCCCGTGTCTCGCCACGACTCCGCCTCGACGTCCTGCAGCCAACACAGACAAGAAACACATCAAATAGCACCGCTCGATACATGAAAGCATAATAGCATAAATGAAACCACATTAAGCCCAAACCTGTCAAATCAACAGGATAATCGTCCTAATCCTATTGACCAGGTTTGACCAAGTCCGACCGAGCCCGTTGCACCCCGCAACGACATGGTCCGAACCAACCAACTCAAACTTGACTTCCCTAAGCCGATGTCAATTACTCATCATACACACTGAAAGACCTCACATGGTCTCTCATTGTGAATGCTAGTAAGCAATGATTTTCTCCTGGAAGCATGCAACGAATTTATAAATGGTGGTAATTTTGTGAATGCTAGCAGCCAATGAATTTGTGACACAACCTTAGCTCGTGGGTTTCCCACTACCGAACAGAAAGCTGGTTAGAAGGAATGGTGGTGTGGTGGTGACATGCTGGAGGCGGACACCATGGCATTGACACTGGTGCTGCGCGCTATGCTCCATGCAATGCACGACCTCGACGTGGCTTCATGGCGGACCGGCGACGCCCCGGCGGATGGCTGTCGGTTGCACAGCTTAGGTGTCGGACCGGATTTTGCAATCCAGGATCTGTTGTGCCTTACTGCATTATTCCCTGGATCAGTAGATAATGCACACAGATCACAACAAGCCATAATATTATTACATAGCCAAGGTGAAGTTAGGCCTTCACAAAGGCGCAGTTGTTACAGTAGGGCCAGGCAGGCCAAACATTTACATAACAAAAAGTCCAACAGCGGAAGGGATACAAAGTAGGCCTTTAAACCACAAGCAGAGACTGAGGGCAAAAGTGGGATGAAGCCACACCTTAGTCTAGATGCCTAAGGTTCTAGGCGCGGATTACTCGTCCTAATTCCCGGCGCGGTCTTCTCCCTCTGCGGCAGGTGCTTCCTCGTAGGCATACAGGTCTTGAGCTCCCGAATCTGGATTGTTGGTATTACGAAAGTGAGCACACTAACCACCGTGCTCAGCGAGTCAACACACAGAATGCAGTAGGTAGTATGCAAGGCTTTTAACAAGAGATGGCTCAAGTTGTTTTGTTTTGTGGAAACATGCTTTTTGAACTATAATACTTAAAATTCCCTAGGACCTAGCCAGTTGAATTTTTAAACATGTTACTCAATGACATATACATTTATTTTTAACGAATCAGAGACCATCCACCATTACATGGTCTCTGCTCCTCATACCATGCCTTCAACAGATAGTCGCTACATTACCACCGGACGACACCGTGTCAAATCAAATAAGGGCCTTTCTCTGCCCTCCATTTTTCCATTTCCATCCCTCAAAATTTTCGAAATAGAACTATATCTAGTTAAGTTCCCATGTCCGCCCATGACCGTGGGCACGGCTATTCGAATAGTTTTGACTCTGCAGAGTGTGTACACTTTACCCACATGAGATAGATCTGCTCATTGCCCCACATGATTCCTTAGCCATACGGTTGAGTAGACTATTACAGAGCTTTTACGATGCATTTTCCTAGCAGAGTTACGACCGCTAAGGTTTCCACTTCCTCCGGGTACGACCACCCTTCCAGAAGCCCCCTCTTGCGCCATCACGTCGGAGGATGTGGCCATCCTCTACCCGCCCATGTTCACACCGACGCAACTCTTACTAAGTCAATGCAAATTAGTTAGCCCCGCCACACTTTGCCAAAGATGTGGTTGTACTTGTTGCACTGGGAGGTCATCACAAGATTCAGTCCTTAATGGTTATCTGGGTGGTTCTACCACAATCCCCTTGTGCTATCACGGCACCACTTTATCACAAATCGTGCTATCACGGCACCATTCAACACTCACTCCTTCAACCACCCGCCCGATAATTAAGCATGTAGGGTTCTTTCGACTAAAATACACTTATACCAACATAAACCAGTCATCATCACAATGACTGCCCAATACTGCTTTCTTTAGTTTGCAAGATATGCTAGGGTGCTCTCTCACCCTTGTTTATCTAAACAACTCTAAGCATGCATTTATAATTATAGACTAAGTTTCAAAGGAGTTGTAGCATTATTACTTTTACTAGGGTGACAAGGATCACATAGCCAAAAGTATTGCAAAGGATATATACTAAACCAAGAGAACATGGGCATATATCTAGAATCTGAAATTACATGTATTGCAACATAAATATAAGCATGCAAAATTGTAATACTTAAACCAAAATACTTTATTGAAAACATAGGCTCAAAATGATCAAAGCATTGACTCGCCTTGGATGCAAAGGTCGGGGTTTGGGGTGTTGGAGTCTCACGGCAATGCTTCCTCTTCTTGGGCCTCGAAAGCTACGTTTTACACGCGCGAAAATTTAGATAAAAATCATCACAACAATCAAATAACACAATAAAAATTTAGACAAGCTTCAAAAATGTTGGTTCTGGTTCCATTAGGTAGCCCATGATTTTAGATGAATTTAGAAATTGGTTTCGCTAAATTTGGAGCTAAAATGAACAAGTTATACACATTTGAATACCTTCGGTTTAATTAAATCTAAAAATTAATAAAACTCGACACCGGGGCCCATCTGTCGTTGATCAGCCTTCAGCGGGCGGTGACACGTGGGGCCCGGGCAGATGGCTCACGCCCCTTGCCCGCCCCGACAAAGGGACCCGGAGGCGCATTGGCGCATCGGCGTGGTCGCCGGCAGGTGGGGCCCACCTATCGACGGTTTTAAAGAAATGGCTCACCTCAAGGCTGCGTGGCGGGGCTCGAACGCGCCGAGGGAGCCGGGGAAGAGGTGGCGCCGCTAGCCACCTAGCTAGCAACAGATCTCACCCCTTAAGGGTGCTTTTACCTCTTAAGGGGTGCGTGGGGGTGGGCGGGGCGGTCCGAGGCCGGAGGCGGTGGCCGTCGCCGGCGAGGGGTTCTCCGAGGTTCGGGAAGTGGTGAAATCGATCTTGGGCTCATGGCGGCGATGGCGACGACGAGGAGGGCCGGAGGTCACCGGAGGTGGGTCGGCGGCGGCGCAGCCATGGCTCGGGAGGGCTTACTGGCGGACGAGCTACGGCCGAGAAGCTCTCGGGAGGCCGGCAATAGCTTGGCGACGGTCTGAGATGGTGTGGGAGCAAGGATGGAGCTCCCACAAGAGGATCAGCGGAATTGCGGCGAGGGCCGGCGGCCGAGTTGGGGAAGAAAGGGCTCACCGGCGCACGGGTGGCTTTTGGGGCAATGCTACTGGAGAAAAGTTGAGGTGTCACAGCGATCCTTTAGGGCGATCCGTAGCTTTATAGCCGACCGGAGTGGGTCACCACGCGGACCCGCCATGGGACATGGGCGGTCGTCATGTGGCCAGCCACGGCGCGGCGATCGCGGCGGGGGTGTGGCGGGTCGTGGGCGGCGTCGTGGCCTTCCCCATGCCGCTGCCCCCTCTGCGGGATTCCCGCAGAGCGGTCGCGGCCGGGTCGTGGCGGAGGGGGGGTCCGGGCGCGCGCGCGGGGAGGAGGAGGAAGAAAGGGGGAAACGGCCGCTGACAAGCGGGGCCCGCTTGTCAGCGAGAGAGAGGCGCGGGTGGAGGCGTCCGCGCGGGCGGCCGAGATGGCGCGCGGTGGCGACGTGGCGCCTTCGGGACCGCACGCGTCAACCCGAGGGAGAGGTGGGCGACTCGGGCGGCGTGGGCGGATCGGTCAGATCCTGCGTCGGTAGGGGTGGGGTTGGGGCTTTATTTTGATTTTGAATTTCCAGAAATGATAGAGGGCATAATATAATTCGGAAAAATACTAAATTACCACCAAAAATTCTAGAACTTTCACAGAAATCCCCAGAGACATTTTTGGGCTTAAGAAAATTATTTCCCCACAAAGTGGTTATTTCATTTAATATTTTTAGGCCTATAACTGACTACTTTTTCCCTTTTTCCTTTTTATTTTTCTCCTCTTTTCTTTTATAATTGGAGATATATTTACTTTGTGTAAAAGCATGCATATATATACATATATACATACATATACGTATATATATATATCTAAGCTTACCCTACTTATTTCTAAAAGCTTTCATCAAGCATTTCTGCCAATTCTACTTCTAAATTTTAAATCTATCTTTAGTTCCCTGAAAGCCTGCTTATGTTATCTTTTGAAGTTTTCTTTATGGATCATCTTTTCAGATTCGAATTCAAACTTAGAATTCTCTACTAGTTAAACTGGTGGGTTCTTCCCCGTAGTTCTTCAGAAAAATACTTTCAAAAACCCAACTCAGCATAATGTGCTACAGAATATTTTACAACATTGTATTATACAGTCCCTCTAAGTTTTCAGGATGTTACAAACCTACCCCCCTAAAAAGAATCTCGACCCCGAGATTTGGCTTCGCTAGAAAACAAAGCAGGGTAATCTTTGCGCAGCTGATCTTCACGCTCCCAAGTGGCTTCTTTCTTTGAATGGTGACTCCACCGCACTCTGCATGGCGAATGGATTGGGTCCTGGTTTTCTTTTCCACGGTGTCCAAAATTTTGATGGGACGTTCTTTGTAAGTTAAGTCCTCCTCGAGCTCGATTGCTTCTAATGGGGCTTGGTCTTTTGGCACTCGCAAGCACTTCTTCAGCTGGGACACATGGAAGACATCGTGAACTTCAGACATGTTTGGGGGTAAGGCTAGCTGATATGCAACCTCTCCTTTCTTGGCTACAATAGGGAATGGCCCAATATAGCGCGGGGTGAGCTTGCCTTTGACCTTAAATCTCTTAACTCCGCGCAAAGGCGACACCTTCAAGTACACATGATTTCCAACTTCAAAACTTAGGGGCCTCCTCCTTTTATCAGCGTAGCTCTTCTGCCTAGATTGGGCTGCCAGCAACCGATCCCTAATCAGACGAACTTTTTCTTCTGCTTGCCTTAGAGTTTCGGGGCCAAACACGTAGTTTTCTCCCACCTCGGACCAATGGAGTGGGGTCCGACATTTTCTGCCGTATAAAGCTTCAAAGGGGGACATCTTCAAGCTGGATTGGTAGCTGCTATTGTAGGCAAACTCGGCATAGGGTAGACATTTATCCCATTCCTTCGAGAAGTCTAGTGCACATGCCCGGAGCATATCTTCTAGTATTTGATTCACTCTTTCGGTTTGTCCGTCGGTCTGGGGATGGTAGGCAGTGCTGAAATCTAAATGGGTACCTAGAGCTTCATGCAGACTTGCCCAAAAATGTGAGGTAAACTGGGAACCTCGATCTGAGACAATTCGCTTTGGTATGCCATGCAGGCACACAATGCGGGACATGTACAACTCATTAACTTATCTCCCTTGTACGTTGTTTTGACGGAATGAAGTGGGCAACCTTGGTTAATCTATCAACGATGACCCTGATCGAGTCACATCCCGACTTCGTTGGCGGGGAATCCGTGATGAAGTCCATGCCAACTTCCTCCCATTTCCATTGGGTATCTGCAGAGGTCAAGCGATCCCCGCCGCCTTTGGTGCTCGGCCTTTACTCTCGATGACATCACAAGAAGCGACGTGCTCAAGAATGTCCCTTTTCATACCGCCACCAAGAGTACCGCTTCATGTCTTGGTACATCTTAGTACTACCGGGATGAAGGAATATGGGTCTGTGTGCTTCCAAGCATTAGATCCCTAAGGTCCTTTTGGGGGGGTACGAAAGTACAATTTCCGTACTTTAGAATTCCTTGATGATCCAGATTCATTTTAGGGGCCTTCCCTTCTTCCATCGATTTCTTCAACTTCAAAACAATTGGGTCTCCTTTCTGTGCAGCTTCTATCATTTCTTCAATACTTGTTTGATCTTCCGGCGGTTAGGATCCTTCTTCTACAATCCCTAGGTTCGTGGTCGACTCTTTATATAGTTCAGTTGGTGTTCTGAACCATAAGGTTATTGCATGAGTGTAGGACCAAATGGCAACAGAGGGGGTGAATGGTGCCTTAAAAATATTCTCAAATATTTAATCCTATCTTTTCTCCAATAGCTAAAGAGCTGTGAAGAAGAGGATTGATTGTTCACCGGAAAACTCGGAGGAACAGAGAAGAATCACCACCGGAAGAAAAACAACATAGAACACCAAAGAATTGCCGTGGTCAAAAGATATCTCATGAAGATCACCACGGTCAAATCAAGGAAAACAGAGAGGTCAGCAGATTGAGTCCGACAATAGATTACCGTGGTCGTCGGGGCAAAATGGACGAAGAAAACAATGCGGCCTAAACCGAGAAGATCGGACCATCGGTCGAAATCGAGAATTACCACAATCGAATCACCGCCGGAAGGTCTTTATCGTGATCGAAGACACCGAGAAGAACTCATGACCAAGACAACCAACAATCGTAGTCGTAAGACCAACTCAAGGTAGTCGAATACAAAGAACCGCAAGTCGCACGGACGACCACCGAAATGAGAGTAGCCACACGGCCGCCGTGGTCGTAGCAAAGAATATGGACGTGGTCGAACGGCAACTCGTAGTCGATAATCGAGAAGTGGTCTGCGAGATGTAGAGGTCGAACTCGCGTGGTAGTAAGTCAATTGATGATCGAACGGCCGACGTGGTCGAAATGATTACCCGAACCGACAAATGAAAATAAACAAGAATACCGTGATGTCGAAACGAGAAGCGAGATAACCCGATGGTCGATATGCGCACATAGCCAAGATCACGTGGTCGTAAGCTCGAACAGAGCTGCCCATGCGCACGACCGCAAAGACCAAAACCCGATAACTTGCAAATCTTCAAACGAAATGAGGAGATATTTTAACCACAAAGATTCAAGATCCTCTCGAAGAGAAATCACCTAGTAAAACTAAAGTCTTTGCAATGGTCGGCTAGAACGACACGGTCAAAACTGAAAGCAGAGAACTGGAGGCGCATGACCGAGAGACACAGAAATTTCTCCGATTCGACCTTGCTTTCTGAATGAATCGCCAAATTGCCTTGAGCCGATTCTCTGCTCGAGCAAATCAAATATAAGCCAACTCTCAAAGGAAATACGTAGGAACTGAAATGAAGAGATGGCAAATAAATCAATGAAAACATCTCAAGAACGACCTCTCAACCCGGATCACAAACACGCACCCATCTCATAGATAAACTCTAACAAGTACGGAGATGAGTCCTCTCAAATCATAACACGGAGGTTTCGCAACCACTCCCTTGGGAGGACAAGCTCTAGCCCTAGAGCACACACACAGATACACTCCCAAGGGAGGGAGAGGCGGCTGCCTCCACGGCCTAGCCGACCAACTCAAGTCCAACACTTGCCTCCCCTCTCCCTTTTATAGCCTCACACCCGAGACTAACCCTAATGGATCCATCCATTAGTCCACACTGGGATAACCCAGTAAACCCCACCTAACACCGGTTTTATCACTCACTTTACCCGCTAACTCAAATGCTTTGCTGCTATCCTATGAGACCTGTACTTTGCCGTTAGCGCCAATGAATCCACTTCTTTTCTCGTGTGCTTTACCGAGGGACAGCTTCCTTGCGCCTTTGGCATTTCTCCAAAATGCCCTCACACCGCCTTCTGTCCAAGCTTGCAACCACCTCGCAAGACTAGGTCTCCTTCGGCTTCCCCCGGTCGTTTTGGACCCCAACACCACCTGTGTCTCGTCCCGACCATCCTAGCCTTACTAGACCTATCTCCGACCCACCGCATCGGCCCGGTTCCTCATCACCACCTTGAGCTCCAGCTCCGGTTCCTCGCCTCCGGCTCACAACCACCTCACCGCCTCGATCATCTTGGCGTCTCCGACCGTCTGACCTCAACACCTCCTGTGCCTAGTCCCGGTCCTCCCACGCCACCATGAAATAGCTCAAGTCCCGCAGCCCACACGCACAAGCAAACCGTCACATAGCACCGCACCAAAACACACGCACCATCAATGGTCACGTTCAACAAGATCTCGGTGCACAATCACGCAACCTTCTAGTCGTACACCCCATACGACCACTCGAACACTCAATTCATGAAGTGGTCGAAGTCCTAGAAGACTTCTCAACAACCTTCGACCACACAAAGATGTCGTCACGACCATCTCAAAGCTCGTTACGACCATGCGACACAAGCTACGACCATCACTAGCCGCTTTGACTTTATCGCACAAAGTCTAGACCTCATACGAGCACTCTGTTGCACCAACCGAGACACTCGAGCCCAACAGAAAATAGATTGCAACAAGACTGTCAAAATGATGAACCAATAAGTCCACAAGGTCCACAACATCACCGAAACCCAACCGACCGATTCCCATCATAATCGGACACCATATGTGCCCACACGACCGGTTTAATGAGCTCCATCGACCACGGTCGACATCCGCTAACGTGGTCAAACAACAGCGCCCAACGTGATCGAACGCCCGATCTCCCAACGTGGTCGACGCCCCCAAGCGCCAACGTGGTCGTAAACCCGGCGCCGACTACCGATCACGACCAACGCGGTCGAAACTTCACAACGTGGTCGTAGATGGCCCTAGAGACCTCCGACCACGGTTATTTTCGCGAGTAAGATACCGCGTGGTCCCACGCAGATCCGACCGACTTCGATCACGCCCAAATTCACCGAGGATGCCGCAACGTGGTCGTGGCGCCCTCGTGGCCTCGACCACGCCAACGTGGTCGTAGACTCCACAACGTGGTCGCACGCTACTCGACCGGTTCTTGATTTCGCCAACGTGGTCGTATACCCTTCCGATCACGACCAACGTGGTCGTAAATGGCCGGGTGACCTTCGATCATGGCCAAATATTCCGAGGGCTCCATAACGTGGTCGTACTCCACCCGAGAGACTTTCGACCACGGCTAAACTTGTCGAGAAGGCCACAACGTGATCGTAGATCTCCACAGTGGTCGTATAGCCTTCCCACCACTCGCTCAATGCCTCACTCGGTTTCAACTAAGGACAACGTGTCGTAAGCGGTCACGACAATTGTTAAGGCTTACGACTTTGCAGTAGTCACTCAAACCTCAAAACCAAACTCAATCTTTCTAGATCAAGAGTCAATTACTCATCACAACCATGGGTGACCTCCACATGGTCTCACAATCTCCCCTTGATGAGTATATTGACAAACACGTAAAAAGCATGAGGAAGAGTTAGTTTTGAACGTAAGAAAGGATGGAGATGCAAAAGCCACACATGGTCTAGAAGAATGAAGAAGTGACTCAAGACCATGTTGACACGTAATGAAATGGAGCGACAGAGAAAGATCAAAATTTCTCTGAAACTCCAAATCACACGAAAGTCCAATCTTGCTCATGGTCTAAGAAGCAGATGCTCACATGACCATTGTCATAGCAAGATGACCAAGCATTCTCCCCCTTAATGCCTTTTATCCTTCTCCCATCCCTTGATGCATTCTCCCATTTTAATGCCTTTGCACCCTTAATGCCTTTTTCTATCCTTCTCCCCTTTTGGCAATAAAGTCATCAAGATGCAAGGAAGAAACATAGAGCATGAATGAAATGGGTGACTACAATTAATTCATTTTAAGCAAAGGGAGCCATGAAATTATCGAAAGTGACTTCACGAAAATTATATCAAGCCATAAAGGTGACAATGCTATCTAGATCATAACAAACTATGTATTGCCAAGCGCAAGCCAAATAAGTTATGATCTTTAAATTAAATGGTTTGATTAGCATGTCGAGTCACTCGTGATTATAGTCTAGAAGAAGGTATCCAAACGTGAGTCAAGCCATGTCAATATTCTAAGTGGAACCACGAAGCTATAGTTGAGTCAATTTTAGAGTGCTATAAGTTCAAAAATGAGACACTTTGTTCAAGCACTAGATATCACAAGTAATTCACTACTTGTAGTACTTTGGATACCACTTGTAGAATACTTGTAGGTGAGCAAAATTAGCACAATTGGCTTTTATCGTAAATTCATGGTTGGTTTCAACCATTTTCACAAGAATTTTTGTTTTCATAGCCATGTGCTAGATCTCAAGCCTTATACGATCACTCCAAGCAATAAGCTTAAAGAGGTGATCTTGGTCATCCAAAACTCCCCCTGAGTTCATGCCGAGTGCAATGGCAAGCCGTCTCATGAGAAAGAATTGGTGAGATCAGTTTTTTCGCACAAAAGAGATCTTTTTGCATTTACTTGAGTTAGTTCATGAACAAAGAGTTAAGACTTAACTCATGCATCACTAATGAACTAACTTAGCTCAATCTAAATCTCAAAACAGATTCAAGACTCAACTTAGCATATTCGACATGGCCTCGAATCAAAAGAGGATCACTAAAGCGGACTATTCACAAGATTGAACAAGACATGATTTGATTCAAGTTGTTCACATTTAATTAAGCTAGTATGGCAAGAGCTAAGCAACACATAGAAGGGCATGATAAATCAAGCTATCACAAGACATGGCAAGATATAAATCATGATATCATGTCACATAAGGATAATATTCGGGGCTCCAAGATCGATAGGCATTCATGTGAATGTGACGCACTATTGAACAAAAGAATGCACATGAGATGAACTCCCACGAAACATAGCCCGAAAAGACAGAAAGGATCCAACTCCCCTAGAGAAGGCAAAAGAGAAGAACCAAGAAATTTGGCACAAAATCCGAGAAGAGAAGGTTCTAGCTCAAAGAGGTGATTCCCAAACACATCCTATCCTCATGGTCTCTAGTCTATAACCTCATACCACGGGCAAAAAGCACACTATGTCAATGCAAAAGACTCTAGTGGCCAAGAAAAGTTCAACCTAGGTAGAAGAGAATCCTAGAGAACCAAAGCCCAAACTAGGTAGTAAATAATCCTAGAGAACCATTTGGATGAGAGGTGTGAATGAGACAACATCACCTAGAGTTAGCTCCTCTTGACCAAACCGACCCTTCCTACCACTAGAGGACATATACTATGCAAAGCCGAGTGGCGGAAGCGAACACTAAAGATCACAGGGAGCAAACCTCGGTTCTGCTTGCTCGGGAGGTTGTTGTAGTGGTCGAGGTCGAATATGTGTCCGTGACGAGGTCGTAGATGAGTCCCGGACATGGTTGTACATGTGTTCGCACCTCATCAGCGATCGAAGTCATGTAATTGGGCGTTGTCGAGTCCGAGTTCACCATGGTCGCAGATGAATCCAAATTGAGTCCGCACCATAGTCGAGATGATTCGGGTCGCGATTGATCCGGGTCTAGACCGTGGTCGCAGACGAGTCGAGAATAGTCTGAGTCGTGTTCGTGTGGTCGAACTCGCCCGAGGATCGGTTGTAGTTGAGTCCGGATCGTGATCGTGGTTGAGTCCGGCTCATGGTCATGTGTGTGTACACTCATGATCGTGAGGCCAATTCGGGTGGTCGAACACAAAACCAGTTGTGGTGGTAGTTGCATCTTGGTCGTCATGTCCGTGGTCATGGTTGCTACGACGTGGTCGTAATGACAAAAGGAGCGATCGTAAGTGCACCAATCTCCCTCATTAATAACTGCGGATTAAACATAGGGGAACAGTGGTGTCCTAGTACTTGGGGTAAATAATACACGTGCATGGATCCAAGATCGAGACAAATGACCACAATCGGTAGCATTACAACCGCATGAGAACACGCACCGCCACAAGCTCAATCCAACCCTCATCAAAAGCATCTAGAACAACAAGCCTAGAGCCACCCAATACTAGAAAAAGCTTGTGACCTAACCACAAATCTCATGATATCTAAGCATACGCACGACTAACGCTACCAAGATGTCATACGCTTTATTGCATGCCAAAGTGAATAAGATCAAGGTATACAAGCATCACAATGAATCACTACCATACATAGCGGATGACAGAATAGTCACGAACATATGCTAGCATGGATAAAAGCATGTATACTAGAAAAGATACAAAGGCATGAATAAACGCAACATCATGACACGTAGAAACTATCCAAGATATACTCAAGCTCATCTTGTCCATACATATGCATACATCATGTAGACATACAACATGGCAAATCAACATCATGAAAAGTATGCTAACATGTATAAATAATGATGAATGAACATAAGGAGCAAGATGTGAACCATGATAGATACTACGAGCACAAGGTCATGATGATACTTGACTTCTAATGCACACATTCTACTTAGCTCATGAAGTCAAGTCAAAGCTTAAGCATGTAACAAATACAACAAGGTACATGGATACTTAAGCGACATACACATAAAGGCATGACATGAAAGCATTGAGAGAAAACATGCCAAGATGGTACAAGTGAGCACATGAACAAGAACAACATGCCAATATGGTCAAACATGAGTATAAGGGCATGAAGGTATAGAGTAGCTCACAAAGTAGGTGGAGACGCCAAACGTGAAGGTACATGCCTCTTGGAGGCCATGAAGTGGAGAACCAACAAATGTTCTAGTCACATGATCAAAGAAAAGACTAGAACCCAATCATTCACATGTTCTCCAACCGCGCTCGGATACCTACAAATGACAAGTGCTTGGGAACCCAAGACTTGACACACTCACAAAAGAAGTATGCAAGAAAACAAGATGCAATGGATGGTTCAAGCAAGAAGATCAATCCCTGAGGCACGCTGCAAATGGACAACTCGACAAGTGAAACGAGTCCCACAACTGGAAAAGCGGTGAATACCTTTCTTGAAAGCACCAAGAAAGAAACCAACCAAGGCATCTCATAACTTCTCCTCGCCGTATGTGCACACCTCGTTTAGGTGAACGAGGTCCACCATTTGAGAAACGGCGGAAATCCTTCCTCAGGACAGCACGTAGACAAAGATCAACAAAAGAACCAAGTCCACGATGCTGATGATGTCCATCCTTCTCACAAAATGAGCAATGGTGCAAGCGTCTACAATCGAGACAAGATCCAAAAAGACAAAGCACCATTCTTGCTCGAAGAGAAGTCCCTTGGACCAACTGAGAAGAGCCAACAAGAAATGCACTAGCCAAGAACAGAAGCAACTAATCAAAAAGGCACAAGTGCAATCAACAATAGAACTATGCTCAAGGAAAGATCCACCTCTTAAATGAAAGTGGTGACAGGGACTCAAGATGAAGTGCTCGTATCATCGCACTACTCTTCTCAAAGTATTTTCACAATCTCAGAAGGTAAGACAATATAGGCCAGAGATGAGAATGCACGAGTTTAAAGATTGTCCTCTGTTTTCAGTTCTCGTCCGTCTGGCTGGGAAGCAGGGTATATCAAGACAGACCAATGTACCGAGAGCCGTGCGTCAAGGGAAAGCACAAGGTCGACGAATACTACTCTCGGTGCCGTCCTCGGTACGGTGACTAAAACGGAAATTTTTTTTTTTTTTACGACCACAGGTTCTTGTAAATAACATCACCCTCTAACCGAAAACAGCCTCTTGTCGCAAAGGACATTATTGGCAAAAACACCCTAATAAGATTCAAAGGAAAGTTTACAAGATTCCCTACTAGTTGCCAAGCTCCAGATCGGTTAAGATCAAATCTGAGCCAACCTTGCTCGATACCAATTGTAGGACCAAATGGCAACAGAGGGGGTGAATGGTGCCTTAAAATATTCTCAAATATTTAATCCTATCTTTTCTCCAATAGCTAAAGAGTCGTGAAGAAGAGGATTGATTGTTCACCGGAAAACTCGGAGGAAGAGAGAAGAATCACCACCGGAAGAAAAACAACATAGAACACCAAAGAATTGCCGTGGTCAAAAGATATCTCATGAAGATCACCACGGTCAGAATCAAGGAAAAAGCAGAGCGGCAGATTGAGTCCGATAATAGATTACCGTGGTCGTCGGATCGAAAATGGACGAAGAAAACAATGCGGCCTAAACCGAGAAGATCGGACCATCGGTCGAAATCGAGAATTACCACGGTCGAATCACCGCCGAAGGTCTTTATCGTGATCGAAGACAAAGAGAAGAACTCATGACCAAGACAACCAAAGAATCGTAGTCGTAAGACCAACTCAAGGTAGTCGTAATACAAAGAATGCAAGTCGCACGGACGACCACCGAAATGAGAGTAGCCACCGGCGCCGTGGTCGTAGCAAAGAATATGGACGTGGTCGAACGGCAACTCGTAGTCGATAACCGAGAAGTGGTCTGTGAGATGTAGAGGTCGAACTCGGCGTGGTAGTAAGTCAATTGATGATCGAACGGCCGACGTGGTGAAATGATTACCCGAACCGACAAATGAAAATAAACAGTAAATACTGTGATGTCGAAACGAGAAGCAGATAACCCGATGGTCAGATATGCGCACATAGCCAAGATCACGTGGTCGTGGCTCGAGCAGAGCCGTTCCATGCGCACGACCGCAAAGACCAAAACCCGGATAACTTGCAAATCTTCAAACGAAATGAGGAGATATTTTAACCACAAAGATTCAAATCCTCGAAGAGAAATCACCTAGTAAAACTAAAGTCTTTGCAATGGTCGGCTAGAACGACACGGTCAAAACCGAAAGCGAGAACGGAGGCGCATGACCGAGAGACACGAAATTTCTCCGATTCGACCTTGCTTCTGGAATGAATCGCCAAATTGCCTTGAGCCAGATTCTCTGTTCTGAGCAAATCAAATATAAGCCAACTCTCAAAGGAAATACAGAAGGAACTGAAAATGAAGAGATGGCAAATAAATCAATGAAAACATCTCAAGAACAGCCTCTCAACCCGGATCACAAACACGCACCCATCTCATAGATAAACTCTAACAAGTACAGAGATGAGTCCTCTCAAATCATAACACGGAGGTTTCGCAACCACTCCCTTGGGAGGACAAGCTCTAGCCCTAGAGCACACACACAGATACACTCCCAAGGGAGGAGAGGCGGTGCCTCCACGGCCTAGCCGACCAACTCAAGTCCAACACTTGCCTCCCTCTCCCTTTTATAGCCTCACACCGAGACTAACCCTAATGGATCCATCCATTAGTCCACACTGAGGATAACCCAGAAACCCCACCTAACACCGGTTTTATCACTCACTTTACCCGCTAACTCAAATGCTTTGCTCGCTATCCTATGAGACCCGTACTTTGCCTGTTAGCGCCAATGAATCCACTTCTTTTCTCGGTGCTTTACGGAGGGGACAGCTTCCTTTGCGCCTTTGGCATTTCTCCAAAATGCCCTCACACCGCCTTCTGTCCAAGCTTGCAACCACCTCGCAAGACTAGGTCTCCTTCGGCTTCCCATTGCTCGGACCCCAACACCACCGTGTCTCGTCCCGACCATCCTAGCCTTACTGACCTATCTCCGACCGGCATCGACTCCCGGTTCCTCATCGCCCACCTTGAGCTCCAGCTCGGTTCCTCGTCTCCCTACCACAACCACCTCACCACCTCGATCATCTTGGCGTCTCCGACCGTCTGGACCTCAACACCTCCTGTGCCTAGTCCCGGTCCTCCCACGCCTCACCATGAAATAGCTCAAGTCCTGCACCACACACACAAGCAAACCGTCACATAGCACCGCACCAAAACACATGCACCATCAATGGTCACGCTCAACAAGATCTCGGTGCACAATCACGCAACCTTCTAGTCGTACACCCCATACGACCACTCGAACACTCAATTCATGAAGTGGTCAAGTCCTGAAGACTTCTCAACAACCTTCGACCACACAAAGATGTCGTCACGACCATCTCAAAGCTCGTTACGACCATGCGCATACAAGCTACGACCATCACTAGCCGCTTTGACTTTATCGCACAAAGTCTAGACCTCATACGAGCACTCTGTTGCACCAACCGAGACACTCATTAACAGAAAATAGATTGCAACAAGACTGTCAAAATGATGAACCAATAAGTCCACAAGGTCCACAACATCACCGTAAACCCAACCGACCGATTCCCATCATAATCGGACACCATATGTGCCCACACGACCGGTTTTAATGAGCTCCATCGACCACGGTCGACATCCGCTAACGTGGTCAAACAACAGCGCCCAACGTGATCGAACGCCCGATCTCCCAACGTGGTCGACGCCCCAAGCGCTCAACGTGGTCGTAAACCCGGCGCCGACTACCGATCACGACCAACGCGGTCGAAACTTCACAACGTGGTCGTAGATGGCCCTAGAGACCTCCGACCACGGTTATTTTCACGAGTAAGATACCGCGTGGTCCCACGCAGTCCGACCGACTTCGATCACGTCCAAATTCACCGAGGATGCTGCAACGTGGTCGAATCGCCCCGTGGCCTCCGACCACGCCAACGTGTCGAGACTCCACAACGTGGTCGCACGCTACTCGATCGGTTCTTGATTTCGCTCAACGTGGTCGTATACCCTTCCGATCACGACCAACGTGGTCGTAAATGGCCGGGTGACCTTCGATCATGGCCAAATATTCGAGGGCTCCGCAGCGTGGTCGTACTCCACCCGAGAGACTTTCGACCACGGCTAAACTTGTCGAGAAGGCCTGGCGTGATCGTAGATCTCCACAGTGGGTCGTGATAGCCTTCCCACCACTCGCTCAATGCCTCACTCGGTTTCAACTAAGGACAACGTAGTCGTAAGCGCCTCTGGCGACAATTGTTAAGGCTTACGACTTTGCAGAGTCGACTCAAACCTCAAAACCAAACTCAATCTTTCTAGATCAAGAGTCAATTACTCATCACAACCATGGGGTGACCTCCACATGGTCTCACAATCTCCCTTGATGAGTATATTGACAAACACGTAAAAAGCATGAGGAAGAGTTAGTTTTGAACGAAGAAAGGATGGAGATGCAAAAGCCACACATGGTCTAGAAGAATGAAGAAGTGACTCAAGACCATGTTGACACGTAATGAAATGGAGCAGACAGAGAAAGATCAAAATTTCTCTGAAACTCCAAATCACACGAAAGTCCAATCTTGCTCATGGTCTAAGAAGCAGATGCTCACATGACCATTGTCATAGCAAGATGACCAAGCATTCTCCCCCTTAATGCCTTTTATCCTTCTCCCATCCCTTGATGCATTCTCCCATTTTAATGCCTTTTGCACCCTTAATGCCTTTTCTCTATCCTTCTCCCCTTTTGGCAATAAAGTCATCAAGATGCAAGGAAGAAACATAGAGCATGAATGAAATGGGGTGACTACAATTAATTCATTTTAAGCAAAGGGAGCCATGAAATTATCGAAAGTGACTTCACAGAAAATTATATCAAGCCATAAAAGGTGACAATGCTATCTAGATCATAACAAACTATGTATTGCCAAGCTCAAGCCAAATAAGTTATGATCTTTAAATTAAATGGTTTGATTAGCATGTCGAGTCACTCGTGATTATAGTCTAGAAGAAGGTATCCAAACGTGAGTCAAGCCATGTCAATATTCTAAGTGGAACCACGGGCTATAGTTGAGTCAATTTTAGAGTGCTATAAGTTCAAAATGAGACACTTTGTTCAAGCACTAGATATCACAAGTAATTCACTACTTGTAGTACTTTGGATACCACTTGTAGAATACTTGTAGTGAGCAAAATTAGCACAATTGGCTTTTATCGAAATTCATGGTTGGTTTCAACCATTTTCACAAGAATTTTGTTTTCATAGCCATGTGCTAGATCTCAAGCCTTATACGATCACTCCAAGCAATAAGCTTAAAGAGGTGATCTTGGTCATCCAAAACTCCCCCTGAGTTCATGCCGAGTGCAATGGCAAGCCGTCTCATGAGAAAGAATTGGTGAGATCGGTTTTTCAACAAAGAGATCTTTTGCATTTACTTGAGTTAGTTCATGAACAAAGAGTTAAGACTTAACTCATGCATCACTAATGAACTAACTTAGCTCAATCTAAACCGCAGGTAGTATCCTGCCAACCCGAGAAAACTCCTCACCTCAGTGACTGAGGTAGGCTACTGCCATTCCGTTACTGCAGCAATTTTGGCGGGGTCAATAGACACTCCTTTTGCGACACAATATGCCCTGTGAAGTCGATGTCCTGCAACCAGAACTCACAATTGCTGAATTTGGCATAGAGTTGATGTTCCTTCAGTCTTTCTAGCACCAAGCGTAGATGCTTAGCATGCTCGTCTGCGGTTTTGGAGTAGATGAGAATATCATCGATGAATACTACCATAAACTTATCCAGGTAATCCATGAAGACCTTGTTCATGAGATTCATGAAATAGGCAGGGGCATTGGTCAACCCAAAAGACATAATCAGAACTCGTCATGACCCATATCTAGTAGTGAAGGCGCCTTTGGGATGTCTTCCTACCTAATCTTCGCTTGATGATAACGACCTTAAATCAATCTTGAGAATCTTGTGGCTCCCCAAGGCGATCAATTAGGTCATCGATCCTAGGCGGTGGATACTTATTCTTGATGGTTACTTCATTTAAGGCCGATAATCTCGCACATCTGGCGGTGCCATCCTTCTTCTTTACAAAGATCACCGGGATCCCCAAGGTGAGGAACTCGGCCGATAAAACCTTTGTCCCAGAACTCATGAAGTTGCTTCTTCAATTCTTCTAGCTCATCTACGGTCATCCCAGTATGGTCTCTTGGAGATAGGAGCGGCACCGTGTTTCAAGTTGATAACAAACTCGAGATCTCGCTTGGTGGCATACCCAGCTCCTCCGGAAGACTTCAAGATAGTCTTGTACCACCATCATGCCTTCCAGTACATCTTCACAATAATATATTTCTCGACCCCACCGATACGGTCGGTCCACCTTCACCACAATGGTCAATCCTAGACACTTGGTCAACTTAACTTGCCTCAAGGCGCAATCTAATATTCCTTGGTGTCTAGCTAACCAGTCCATCCCTAGTATAATATCCAAGGTCTGGGAGGTTAGCACGACTAAATCTGCTAGGAATATAAATCTTTCCATAACAATTTCTACCCCCGGACACACTAAGGTGGCCTTGATCATCCTAACGGTGAACTAAGCACCAATGCTTTCTTCAACAGTGGACAGCGACCTAAGTTTATCCACATACCCTTTTGCTATAAATGAATGCGATGCCCCGTAATCAAAAAGGACACGTCTTGGTAGTGTCTTGACGAGAACGACTCAAGAAGACTCCAGCAGACCTCCTCGCCTTCTTCCGCGGTGACATGATTAATCCTTCCACGATTTGGAGTCGATGCAGCCCTGTTGGATTGAGGGGCCTGATTCCCTCTGCTGGGCGCTGAAGCTTGGCCTCGGGCGGGGGTAGTGCCCAAATTGAACTTCACCGGAGTGGTCTGCCGCTGGGGGCAGCGATAGGCGTAATGCCCTTCTCTCCACAGCTTGAAGCGGTTGAAGGAGGTCGTAGTATTGGTTCCCGCAGATCGCCCGAGGGGCGAGGAGTCAGAACGTGCTACCACCGTATGCGAGTGTTGGGTTTGGGCTCGAGACGGGCTGTCCCGCAGAAGGGGAATTGTTGAAGAACCTCTGGATGAATCTTCTTGCGGTCATTGAACCACCGCCTGCTTTGCGACTAGTCTCCGTGTTCTTCTTCTCATTTTCCAGACCAATGCCTTATTCACCACCGGTGAAAAGTCGGAAGTCTGCGTGATGAGTTGCACACGAAGTTCTTCATTCATCCCTTCGAAGAACCGGTCAATTTTCTCCTCTTCATCGCCCACATCCTTCGGGCGAACGGCCACCGATTAAACTTGGTGAGATACTCATTGACTGACAGGCCACCCTGCTTCAAAGTTCTGAACTCATTCTTCTTCATTCGCATTACTCCAGCTGGGACGAAATTGGCCTTAAAGGCCGCCTTGAATTTCGTCCGGTTATAGTTCTTTGCTAGCTCGGTGGGGTATCCTCATATCCTTTAGTGGCGGTAATTCTCCCACCAGTGCACCATGCCCTTGAGTTGATTGGTTGCAAAGAGCACTTGGTCATCCTCATGATTTGGCCAAACGAAGCTTCCTTTCGTGTCCATGACCAATCTTCCGCCTCAAGGGCTCATCTGCCCGGCCAAGGTGAGGGCAGTCTGATGAAATCGCCCAGGTCGGAGGCGTGAACATTGGTGTGGGTCTGCTGGCCTGCATAGATAGCCTGAAGTATTTGCGTTTGCTGGGCCATTACTTGCGCCATGGATGGGTTAGCCGGTGGGGGTGGGATGTTCACTCCCTGACTTGGGCCTCTACCTCTTCCCACGTCTTTGCGCTTCTTGGTCGGCATCTACTCACCGCATGTCCGGGTTTGCACCGGCAGCGCGGGTAACTCTATGGTCGGCCATCTGCAGGTATTTTAGTATTCTGTCAAATTTTTGTTCTAACCCTATAAGACTACATCCCAAGGTCATCATACAAAAGAATCCAAGCAACATCAACAACAGAAATATTTTGGAACACAAAGCCGTTTTCATTAAACATAAACAACACACCACATAGCCAGCTTTTTATGGCTTCACAAGCCAAGCTGGGCTTTACAAACATACACATACACGAACTAAGACACTGGCTCAACTGCTACTAATATGACAGGGATCTGTGCTTGCTAACACTAGCCAAACCTTGGCAAGCATCAGATTTATCGAACCTCGACCGCCTACTCCTCCATGTCACCAACACTGGATCGGAGGGTGTAGTCCGTACACCGAACGGGACCTACTACCACTAAACTCTGATGGGTCGGTGTCGAAGTGAGAGCGTGAACGGCTGCGGCGAGCCTCTCCTCGGCGTAGAGCGGACTGGGTCTGGGGCCGCACGCTCTGCTTGCCGTGGAGCTGTGCGAAGTCCCGGAACACAGGCGAGGTGCGGAACTGGAGTCGGTGTAGGTGTCTGCTGGGTCTGGGTGCGGGCAGCGGCTGCCTCTGCCTTGGCCTCTGCCAAGGCTCGCTCACACTGGGCGAGCTGCTCTCGCAAGGAGTCCACCTCGACGTGGCGTGCGTGGAGGCGCTCTCGAAGTGCGGTGATCTCCTCCTGAGCCACCACATGGGCTGTACCCATGACCCGAGTGAGGTCCACCAGGTGGGTAAGCCTCGGGTCGTCCTCCAACTCTGTCACCCTGGTCCCGTCGAACCTGGCACGCTCTGTCCGTAGAGGATGGTAGGTGAAAGGAGACTCTAGCACCAGCGTCGCGTGGATGTCGCAAAGTCGGGCTGCGGCCAGACGAGCGGCATCCTGTAGTGCTGCTACTACCAGGCTCCTCCGGTGGGTAGTCTGAAACACGTGAGAATGGTCTCCCTCGCGCCGGGGGTAGATGAAGATCTCCACCAACCAGGACTCGTCTCCTCCTATCCTGGTCCTCCGACCGCGGTAGATGGGCGTGTCCTCATAGCCCAAGTAGTGGAGTAGCTTGCGGAGTATATCCGCAAACTCTCCCTCATGCACTCCGTGAGCGAAGAAGTCCCAGTGTCCAACGTCTACAGCTCCTGCCATCTGTAATTTAATAGTATCGTTAGTAATTTTCAAAATATCAACTGAAAAGGTAGAACAGAGTAGAGCTAGGAAGGATGCGGAAAGAAATATTACGCTATATTTGTAAGAAATTCATTTTATACGTTTTTCAATATACGCAAGCCTAGATACTAACAACCATCTAAGGTTTTTACCCTACAGTCGTATGCTCTGATACCAGCTCTGTCAGACCCAGATTTTGCAATCCAGGATCTGCTGTGCCTTACTGCATTATTCCCTGGATCAGTAGATAATGCACACGGATACATTGCTGAATCATCTCATACATCGCGGAATTCACAACAAGCCATAATATTATTACATAGCCAAGGTGAAGTTAGGCCTTCACAAAGGCGTAGTTGTTACAGTAGGGCCAGGCAGGCCAAACATTTACATAACAAAAAGTCCAACAGCGGAAGTGATACAAAGTAGGCCTTTAAACCACAAGCAGAGATTGAGGGCAAAAGTGGCAATACAAATATTACTAGGGCTCTAGTAATATTGGGATGAAGCCACACCTTAGTCTAGATGCCTAAGGTTCTAGGCGCGGATTACTCGTCCTAATTCCCGGCGCGGTCTTCTCCCTCTGCAGCAGGTGCTTCCTCGTAGGCATACGGGTCTTGAGCTCCCGAATCTGGATTGTTGGTATTGCGAGAGTGAGCACACTAACCACCGTGCTCAGCGACTACACACAGAATGCAGTAGGTAGTATGCAAGGCTTTTAACAAGGGAAGGTTCAAGTTATTTTGTTTTGCGGAAACATGCTTTTTGAACTATAATACTTAAAATTCCCTAGGAACTAGCCAGTTGAATTTTTAAACATGTTACTCAACGACATATACATTTATTTTTAACGAATCAGAGACCATCCACCATTACATGGTCTCTGCTCCTCATACCATGCCTTCAACGTATAGTCACTTACATTACCACTGGGACGACACCTAGGACAAATCAAATAAGGGCCTTTCTCTGCCCTCCACTTTTCCATTTCCATCCCTCAAAATTTTCGAAACAGAACTATATCTAGTTAAGTTCCCATGTCCGCCCATGACCGTGGGCACGGCTATTCGAATAGTTTTGACTCTGCAGAGTGTGTACACTTTACCCACATGAGATAGATCTGCTCATTGCCTCACATGATTCCTTAGCCATGCGGTTGAGTAGACAATCACAGAGCTTTTACGATGCATTTTCCTAGCAGAGTTACGACCGCTAAGGTTTCCACTTCCTCCGGGTACGACCACCCTTCCAGAAGCCCCCTCTTGCGCCATCACGTCGGAGGATGTGGCCATCCTCTACCCGCCCGTGTTCACACCGACGCAACTCTTACTAAGTCAATGCAAATTAGTTAGCCCCGCCACACTTTGCCAAAGATGTGGTTGTACTTGCTGTACCGTGGGAGGTCATCACAAGATTCAGTCCTTAATGGTTATCTAGGTGGTTCTACCACAATCCCCTTGTGCTATCACGGCACCACTTTATCACAAATCTGTGCTATCACGGCACCATTCAACACTCACTCCCTTCAACCACCCACCCAGATAATTAAGCATGTAGGGTTCTTTCGGACGAAAATACACTTATACCAACATAAACCAGTCATCATCACAATGACTGCCCAATACTGCTTTCTTTAGTTTGCAAGATATGCTAGGGTGCTCTCTCACCCTTGTTTATCTAAACATCTCTAAGCATGCATTTATAATTATAGACTTAGTTTCAAAGGAGTTGTAGCATTATTACTTTTACTAGGGTGACAAGGATCACATAGCCAAAAGTATTGCAAAGGATATATACTAAACCAAGAGAACATGGGCATATATCTAGAATCTGAAATTACATGTATTGCAACATAAATATAAGCATGCAAAATTGTAATACTTAAACCAAAATACTTTATTAAAAACATAGGCTCAAAATGATCAAAGCATTGACTCGCCTTGGATGCAAAGGTCGGGGTTCGGGGTGTTGGAGTCTACGGCAGCGGCAGCTTCCTCTTCTTGGGCCTCGAAAGCTACGTTTTACACGCGCGAAAATTTAGATAAAAATCATCACAACAATCAAATAACACAATAAAAATTTGGACAAGCTTCAAAAATGTTGGTTCTGGTTCCATTAGGTAGCCCTTGATTTTAGATGAATTTAGAAATTGGTTTCGCTAAATTTGGAGCTAAAATGAACAAGTTATACACATTTGAATACCTTGGTTTAATTAAATCTAAAATTAATAAAACACGACAACGGGGCCCACTGTCGGTGATCACACTGCATGGGCGCTAACACGGGGCCCGGGCGGCAGTGGCTCACGCCCGCCCGCTGCCCTTACAAAGGGACCCGGAGGTCATGGTGGCGCCTGACGCTGTGATCACTGTCGTGACGGTTTTAAAAGAAATGGCTCACCTCAAGGCGCTGCGTGAGCGGGGGCTCGAACGCCACCGAGTAGCCGGGGAAGAGGGTTGGCGCCAGCCACCGGGCTAGCAACAGATCTCACCCCTTAAGGGTGCTTTACCTCTTAAGGGGTACGGGGTGGAGCAGGGCGGTCCGAGGCCGGGAGGCGGTGGCCGTCGCCGGCGAGGGGTTCTCCGAGGTTCGGGAAGTGGTGAAATGCGATCTTTGGGCTCATGGCGGGCGATGGCGACGACGAGGAGGGCCGGGGGTCACCGGAGGTGGGTCGGTGACGAGCAGCAGCGGCGGCTCGGGGGAGGCCGGCAATAGCTTGGCGACGGTCTGGAGATGGTGTGGGAGCAAGGGATGGAGCTCCCACAGTGATGATCGGCGGAATTGCGGCGTGGGGCCGACGGCCGGAGTTGGGGAAGAAAGGGGCTCACCGGCGCACGGGTGGCTTTTGGGGCAATGCTACCGGGAAAAGTTGAGGTGTCACGGCGATCCTTTAGGGCGCATCCGCGCTTTATAGCCGACCGGAGTGGGTCAAGCCACAGCGGACCCGCCGTGGGACATGGGCGGTTGTCATGCAAGGCGCTGGCCAGCCATGGCGATCATGCAGCGGCGGGGTGTGGCGCAGAGGAGGAGGAAGAAAGGGAAAACGGCCACGACAGCGGGCCCGCTGTCGGAGAGAGGCGCGGTGGAGGCGTCCGCGGGCGGCCGAGATGGCGCGGTGGCAACGTGGCGCCGGGACCGCACGCGTTAACCCGAGGGAGAGGTGGGCGGCTCCGGGCGACGTGGGCGGATCCATCCGTCCCACGCGTCGGCCGGGGTGGGGTTGGGGCTTTATTTTGATTTTGAATTTCCGAAATGATAGAGGGCATAATATAATTCGAAAAATACTAAATTACCACCAAAATTCTAGAACTTTCACGTAAATCCCGAGACATTTTGGGCTTAAGAAAATTATTTCCCACAAAGTGGTTATTTCATTTAATATTTTAGGCCTATAACCGACTACTTTTCCCTTTTTCCTTTTTATTTTCTCCTCTTTTCTTTTATAATTGGAGATATATTTACTTTGTGTAAAAGCATGCATATATATACATATATACATACATATACGTATATATATATATCTAAGCTTGCCCTACTTATTTCTAAAAGCTTTCATCAGGCATTTCTGCCAATTCTACTTCTAAATTTTAAATCTGTCTTTAGTTCCCTGAAAGCCTACTTATGTTATCTTTTGAAGTTTTCTTTATGGATCATCTTTTCAGATTCGAATTCAAACTTAGAATTCTCTACTAGTTAAACTGGTGGGTTCTTCCCCGAAGTTCTTCAGAAAAATACTTTCAAAAACCCAACTCAGCATAATGTGCTACAGAATATTTTACAACATTGTATTATACAGTCCCTCTAAGTTTTCAGGATGTTACACCAGGTCCCTCGCCACTGGCCACTTCAGTTCCTCCCTTGCCCTCTTGAGGAGGAAGGTGATTGAAGAGGAGCTAGTACAAGTGCTGAAGTACCAATACGACCACTATATGCTTTGAGATCGCTGGAGGAAAGGGATGGGACACGTGTCGGCAATCGCCATGGGGCCCTAGAGGCATCGTTTCACGGCCCATTCCCATAGAATTTCGGTGGCGAGAGTGATGACATGAGGCGAGGGATCACTTCACTCGATTTGAAAAAATGGGAAATTTGACCGAATGCCCTAGAGTTTATGGGCCGATGTAAAAAATGTTCGTTAACTAGAGGGGAAATGGCCTAAATACCTCTGGCTCCTTCTTTCTTTCTTTCTCCCCTTTTTCTTCTCTATGTTCTTCTCCTTCCTCATTTTCCCATCATCTGTGCTGCCCTGCACCACCCTGGCCTTCCTCCTGTTGGTGATATGCCCTAGAGGCAACATGGAGATGTTGAATATATCACATACTATGTTTATGATACATTGCTTTGTTCCTTGAAATAGACATTATCATTATTGATCAATGAGTATGTGACTTATTCATGAGACTCTTAATGCCAAAATGTTGCTATTTCTAAATGATCCCCGATTATATTTCATATGAGGAACAAATATGATTCAAAGATCGATATGTATTGATTGATGATCATGTCTCATGGATCATGGTATGGAGATACCAAATCAATAATATGGACATGTGTTAGTGAACATGTGTTGATAGACCCGCCATGAGACACCGCAGAGATTCCATGTGTCATCGCTGGTCTCAAGTAGTGTTTATGTGGAATCCTTAGACTTGAGATCATCATGGTTCCCAAGATGCGTAGTAGCTACTTTGGGACTACTAAACACTACTCCGAATCGGGTAGTCATAAAAGTAGTCTTTGGGTTTGCCATGAAACATGTAGTGGGATGTGAATGATCAAGATAGAATTTGCCCCTCCTTATGGGAGAGATATCTCGAGCCCCTCGATGTAATGGATTATGAAAGTGCATGGCCATGCCAAGGTGATTGAGGAGTCAATCACGAGTTTATAATCCATCACGGAATCGAGAGAGTGATTGAGCTATTAAGAGGATGACACAGGTCTCGCCTTGAGCTTAATCTATATCGTGAGGCAAAGGGATTAGTACATGAGAACATTACAGTTCACCGATATGATCTTTACGTATACTTTGGGGTTAATATGTCTTACTAGAGGCCGCTATTAACACGGTGACCGGAAGGTGTTTCGGTCGCGACCAAGTATACGTGAACCTGCTGTGGTCGCACACTTAACGTGTTGGAACACTAATTCGAATGTGATTCGGATATGGGCTCAATTCGGATAGAGATCCGGATAGACTCCTATTGGGCCTCGGTCCACGAGGCCCAAGTGAGGAGGTCTATATATATGGAGGCGAGGGAACGCATCTGATAATCCCGAGCTAAACCCTGGCCGCCACCTCCTGAGCCAAACCCTAGCTGCTCGCGAGTGCTGGTACACTCGCGATCGGCGTTCCAGTCCCGAACGTGTGGATACCGGTGGGCGCCGCTCGTTGCGGCGTTGATCGGCATCAACAACCTCTGATTGGATCCGCTCGTGGTGTGGTTGATCGTGTGGAGGAGACGATCGGTTCGGGACGATCGACTACTTCCACTACTACCTCGACGCGTGGTTGGATCGGCTTCTCCAACTCTTCTTCATTGCACAAGGCCTAGTGGTAACGATCCATGATCCTCCTTAAGCATGATGTTCTTGTGTGCGCGGTAGAAAAATTTTGTTTTCTGCTATCGTAGCCTTCGCGCAATCCATTACCTCCCTCCGCTCCAACTTCATCACCACCAACACCCAGCCATGCCATCATCGTTGTTGCCCCTCATCGACTGTTGAGCCTGTTTCCCTAGCCAGTCATCATTGCCCCTAGCAGCCTCCCTCTGCTTTCGCCGCGCTTGATCTCCTCGCAGGCTCCACCTCCACACGCTGAGGCCATCGACCTTGAGACACATAGAGACTTCCGAGAATGCCACATCATGAGATGCGTCTCACCGCGCTGATGCTCTTCCCTACCTCCTTCCATCGTCCCCGCCGTTGTAAACTACCGCTACCAAACGCCATCTCATCGCCATGCCCATCGTTGATGCTAGCCTTCTCAGCACATCTTCTGACCTTGATATAAAAAAAATAGGATCCTCTCCTTCGGGAACATGCCATGCTCACGCTATTTCCATCAATTTCGGTCGGAACCGCCGCCTCCATGTTCGCCCCTCTGTGCTCTACTACCCCATTTCGGCCATCTTCGTCCCCCGACCCGCTGTGCGTGCGCCTCTGTCTTGAGGGAGGTGGCTACGCTGACCATGCCTTGCAGCTAGCTAAGGTGGAGCAACTCACCGATGCGGTTGAGAGTGCATGTGCCACCGTGGAAAGCCTGGCCGGCAAGATGAAGAAAGAAAAGGAAGGAGAGGAAAGGGCCAATGGCATTTCGGTCGCTTATGAAAAAATGATTTAGAAATTGATTTAAAATAAAAAGGCAATGATCAATTTCCCTCTAACTTTACAACGTTTTATCTGTTATCATGTAATGGAGAGTATTTTATCCATGTCACATAAACTTTGGGGCGTACGGTGAATTGTCGTGAAAAAATCCCATGGACCTGTGTCAGGAATAAACCACGCCATAGGTGTTGTCCATGCGTGCGGGTCGAGTTCAGTTATGTGCGCGGGTGCCGGCGCGGAGGCGCGGCGTGAGCGCACGTGCATGCAGGCTAGCTGAGGCATTATTTGAGTCGTAAGAGTCCATGGTGTGCGTGGAGCCGGTCTGTACGGAGGAAGCCGCAACGTCCAGGATGAGCGAATGGCTCTCGAGGCGTTGCTGAGCGCGTCGTGCGGATCATGGCGTGAAGACAGGGTGAGTGGAGGCGAGCTCCGTAGTGCGTCCCCTGGTCACGTAAAGAGTAGACTCAGTCCGTTTGTCTGTTGCCAACGGATGAATAATTTGTCCGATTCAGTAGGATAGTTAGGAGTTGATTTATTCTCATGTTTGATTGTTTCCTGCATGTAACGAATGCTATATTTAGTAGTGAATGAACATATAAAAGGGTGCCTCGGTTAACCGAGTTTAGTGCGCTCTGAATCTATCGTTTCCTCACTGTCTTCTCCCATTTGCCGGATTTCCGTCAAGCTACTGTTCATGCCTGAACTTCTCAGGGGCACGTTCAGTTAGCGCTAGCATTCTCTTGGGTGATCAAATGCAGTAGTTGTTTTTTCTAACAACCTGATCTATTTCTTCAAGTTGGACTCCTCCTAGGAGACGCCACGTGTTTCCACTAATTTCAAAGCATCGTTCTCCCCCACAACCCTCTGTTCCCTCTCTCGTTAGGATCCTAACTGGAGTGGGCCGCATTATGGCCACCGGCCATCCACAGCCACCTCTGTCGTGCCCTCGACGTGCAGGACCAACTCGTCCGCGGTACGCGCATCGCCAATCGTTTTCCGGTTCGAGGATGGGCTCGGCGGCGTTGGAGCTCGCATCTTTGCTTTGTTGGTTCGTCCATCGACGGTCGTGACCGCGCAAGAACGGCGTGAGCTTATCTCCCCTTTGACACGCATTTGTGGGAACAGCTTGGATCGATTCCAAACAATCAAAATAATTGACGCATGTAATCCTAGCTAACAGTTGGTTATCGTTTCGTTTGAAGCGTACATTAACGAGAGTATGTGGATTGATTCGTTAGGAGTGGCATTCGTCAAATGTTGTGGCAAAGCAAGAAATCTTGCAAAATCTGGTAAAGCACACCTAGCCAAGTACAAAAAAAAAAAAACAATTCGAACGTGTACATAAGTAAACAAAAGAATGATGAGAAGAAATGCAAGCATATAAAAGCACCAAGTGACAAGCTGACATGCATTACTAGTTTGCAGGTAGCTTCTGAAGGGAATTGCTTTATTAGCGCATCATGAAGCATTTCCATCCGGCTTATACTAGCATACGATTCACCGGCGAACAATGTAGTGAAACTTTTCTACTGTTAGAGGGGATGAAGATAGTGTTTCTCGAGCAAATGCACGGAAGAATCTAGTGGGCGGTGGCACTGGCACGCACAAGTTTTTGTGCAGAAGAAGACATGTTTCTGTGCGCTTCGGCCTTCGGCGGTGGGCGGCGGACGGTGGCACGACACGCACACGCCGTGGAGTATCTGTGGGCTCGCGTACTGCGTCTGCATGCGGCATGCCCTGGCACACGATGGCAAACCTGTGGTGTGCTGTGTAAACCTGCACACGCCGCGGCGATCAATACGAACTACCAAGAATTGGGGGGGTGCCTTGCTGCTGGCTGCAGCTGCTATCTTCCACCGCGAGCTCATGCACCGACGCTACCCTCGATCAACGATCATCAGCCAGTTCCTCGGGGGAAAGCACGATCATCAGTAATTACCAACGATGGGGACAAAAATAGTTACGACGTAGGAGCATTTTTTTAAATAATAGACTTAGGAGCATTATACGGCGGGAAAACATACATACGAATGTCTACGGATGCAATACTTCTTTAGGGGAATGTATATTTTTGTTGCAAAATAATCTTTTAAAAAATATCGTCAAATGCTTAAGCTATCGTAAAAAGGGTGTGCAATACTGACAAGTATCCATGGCCCCTACATGTTGTTACAGCGGCTATGTCATGACATTTCATTTTCTCGACTTTTTGACATATACATCCCTGTTCGCATCCGTAATTACAAAAGTATCCGTGTATATACCGTATTAGCAAAAGTGGTATTTTTGCCGCTTGGTGGCCGGATGGTGACGCTGTAGGGCTGATGTGTGTCACCTGCTGCCCTGCCATCGGGCACTAGGTAATTAAACTGGCTAATTAGTTGGTTTAATTAACTGCATTAGTTTTTTGTATACTATTTATTTGAATTTTTAAGTATAGCAAATAAGCTTAAAAATTACGAAATTTTATATACAACCTTCCGACATAATGTACTTAATTATGTAATTTTTTGATAATTTTATCCGCTTTGAATGTTGCTAAAAAATTCATAAGATTATGATATTTATAGGAGTTGTTACATATAGTAAACGAGCTCCAAAAATTACAAAATTTTACATACAACCTCCTGACATAATCATAGTAACTGTCTATTTTCTTTAAGAATTTTATGCAATACGAATATTTATAGGAGTACATATAATAGTACAAATACCCCTGCTAATCACTTGTTAATCGCCTGGAGCCCTACCACTGGGCGGCATGCCTTTGAACCATGCGGCAGGGGTGGGTAGGGGTGGGTTTTGTTTGCTTTATTTAGTCCACATGCGAACAAATGGAGTGGGTCGTAGGCATTTGGTTCATATGAAAATTGAGCACTCGTGCAGAAAATAGACTACTAAAAGTGTCACTTGCATCGTGTCTATCTCTCAACACGCAGTTCACTCCCACCATTATCGGTGCATCGTTAGCGCGAGCACTCTCTCGCTCGCGCTATAAATTGTGCGCTCTCCTGCAGTCGCTCTCACATCCTCTCTTTCACAAACTCTTTCGCAGTCGTTCTCGGAGTCTCGCAATTCTTCGCAGCTGGTTAGCAATAGTATTAGCATGTATTTTGTGTAATACCTATATGTGTGCATACATACATACATATATATACTGTTTATTTCATCATAAATTTCAATTTGTAGTATTTTATTGTTATTATTTCATCATAATTTTTATGTAGTATTGTACCGCTTGAAATAAATATTTATTTGTAGTAATGTACTACCATGAAATAAATAACTATGTAACTATTTATTTGTAGTATTGTACTGCCATAAAATAGATATTTGTGTAATTATTTATTTCATCATAATTTTTAATTTGTAGTATCATACTACCATTATATATGTATATGTGCATGTATATGTGTATATTTATGTATGTACATATGTGTATATGCATCGTAAGCCCTGGCCTCCCAGATGCTTCCTACCATTAGTCCCAAGTGTACATTATTTTGTATTATTTATTTCATTGTAAATTTTATTTTGTAGTATTTTACTGTCATTATCAATCTTCTCCCTAATATTTGGTCTATCCCATTTATTTAAAGGTATGTCTTTACCATAGCTTCTCGAACAGTTCTACGATGAGAACCATTGGTGCCAGTCATGGATGACAGCTGACGTGGTTGGCCCTCCATCCTTCAGGCTGCGGGGAGGAAGGGATCATTGGGAGCTGGACGAGCACTACATTCCAATCCTACGAGCCACGGGCTTGTTGCCCTTTGCAAGGTTGGTCTCTATCGGGCGTCAGTTCACCCTCGACGTCAGCCTGCACATGACATTGGTGGACACGTGGAGGCTCGAGACGCACACATTCCACTTTCAGTGGGATGAGATGACGATCACTTTGCAGGATGTCTCATTCTTGATCGGTCTCCCTCTTCGAAGTGGCGTACTTGTTCTAGCCCCTGCACCGGTGGACTGGAAGGAGGGGCCGGCGCACCGATTCGGCCTGGCTACCCCGGAGGGTGCTTGTGACGTCCCCTGTAGGTGGTTGAGGAATTTCATTGTGTGCCCGTATGATGCACCGGTCGAGGTCATTATGATACACCTCGTCACGTACCTTATTCAGCTCTTAGGTTGGAGCATATTTCCAGCCACACACGGCGATATTTGCAACACCGAGTTTGTCTGCCTCACCGAGTCTTGGCTGACGCGGAGGTTGGGGCGATGCCTTAGTACAGCTGGGGATCAGTGTCAGAACCCGGAGCAACAACTCCTAGATCCTCTATGTAAATCGCACTAGTCCAGAATCAGATAGTGCACATAGTGTACAACAAAGATAAATATCAACCATAATGACATTCATTAACTAAATATGGGCAAGATTGCCAGAGTTTACAGCAACGGCACATAAGCCAAACTTAAATAATAAGCGTGGAAGAAAACACCAAGCGTAGAAGCCCATCGAGCTCGCCTACGTGCAAACGACAGTAAGACGCGGCCTATTCGTCCAGGTCATCACCATAGTCGAAGTCATCTTCCTCTGTATGGGGATAGCAAGGTGATTACAAACTTGTACACCTCAAATCACACGGAGAAATGCAACATAATGACAAGGGTCACAAAGGAAGGCTTATAGTGTTATTTTGCATAAAACAACATTTTAAGAAATACAATAAGTAGATTGAAATTGCTGAATTTTAATACAGTAAGTAAAAAACAATACTTGTAATTGAAAATAATACCGTTAGTGCAGGTCCATCCCCCACACTAACCTAACCACGGGCCATCCACCAAAGTTCAAAATCTCGTATGGATTCCATCCATCCATACGTTTTCAATCTCTCATGGATTTCATCCATCCATAAGGTTTTCAAAACCAATTTGAAAAACAAAGTCTAATCCGTGAAAAACTTTTACTCGTCATGCTCACAACCGTGGGCACGGCTATCCAGGATAGATTATGCACTCTGTAGAGGTTGTACAGCTTTACTCACAAGATATGATTATCTCATAATGTCGGCCAATACACGCCTCCTTAGGCATGCGACTGAGTAACCATAACAAGGCCTTTATAATGCAAACCCTTCAACCTGGCCAAGCCAACTCTAAGGTTTCACCCCAGCAAGGAATCCACCAGACCGGGTGTAATACCCTGAACGTCGTTACGGCGTAAGTTTTTAAAACAATCGCGGATTCACGGTTTTTGACAAATCGCGGAAGGAAAAATAAAATTTGTAAAACTTTGAAAAAGGAATAAAATATATTAAAAATTATTTTAAAATTTAGGCTTGGGCTGCCTGGGAGGTGGGCCAACCACCCTTGGGCCAAGGGCCCAAGGGGTGCGCCACCCCTATGGCCGCACCCACCCCTCCCTCTTTCATATTAACCCTAGGGCTTCCCCTTGTTCCCCATAGCCGCCACCCTCCCCTGTTCTTTCTCCCTGGTGGCTGCGCCCCTCCCAAGGTGATCACCCCATTGCTGCCCTTGGAGAAGGAGAAGAAGGAGAAGGAGAAGAAGGAGAAGGAGAAGAAGGAAGGAGAAGGAAGGAGAAGAAGAGGAGAAAAAAAGTGGGGAAATTCTTCATCGTGGTAATTTTTTTCATCCCAAACCCTCTATTTTTATGAACAATTAGGGTTCTTGACACGGATTTTGATGGTAGTTAATAGATTAATTGCCCGATTAGAGATTAGTTGCAGTCTGCCTGTAGATTGATTCGCGCAGCGCGGCTGTCCCCGTGGATTTGACTTAGTAAACTAATTTTCCTGCGGACTCTCCCAAAAGGAAAGTTGTAGAGGACTTTTAGATGCGTCTTCTGTAATTTTTTTGTAATTTTTGTCTGTGGTATCTGGGAGATACGGGGTCGAGAATACAGCTGTTCGCCAGACAAGTAGATTGGTACAAACCGACGGTAATTCGGGGATTGGAGGTAGTAAATGATTTGTTTGCTCTTGGACGTAATTGAGAAAATTGTAGAGAATCTGGTAATGTAGCTTCTGTAGAAATTTCATATTTTTTGGACCCCTGTAGTGTTTCTGGGACGCAATTGAACACTGCTGTGCAATCTGCCAGAACAGAGTTCTCCCTCTGTTTTGGGCATTAAATTACCCTAGATGTGATCAAAATAAAAATATGTGTTCTGCATGAAAATTGTAGGTTTTTAAGTCATGAATCCAGAGAGGTATCATTTGATGTATTGGATCAATATTTAAGAGGAATGATTCATGGAAGATTGCGTTGGTTTATTAATTGTGGTCACGAATTGTGAAGCAGCGCTGCTGCAGAGGCTTATTTGCTGAATTGTTGAGCGGAGAAGAGTTTGTGCGGGTTCGGGGTTCTAGCGACGTCTTAATTATTTTAGTCGTGTTTGTATGCTGTGGTTGTGTGCTGAGAGTTGTCTTTTAGACAGGTGGTCTTGTCCCTGAGCGCTCTTGATTTTACTTCGCTTCATCAGATTGAGGCAAGTGAATTTAGCGGTAGTTGCTACCGTTTAACTTGTTATTACTTCTACTTGTAATTTACATTATTATCGTAATTTGATACATTATGCCATGATTGCATGATTTTTTTAATTGTGGAGATGGTAGCAAGTATTGATCAATTGATATGTTGATAATTTTGGTAGTAGACATGTGGAATTCCTACTTAATGTTATATTGTGGAACATGAAATTAATTTATGGTGGATGTGGATATGTTGAGAGCATAATAATGCTCCTTGTGGATGAATTAATGTGATTCATGAATTATCATATCATTCATGTCATATCATGTCATTTGCATGTATGGATGTCGTCAAAATGCAGCGACAGACTGATGACAAAGATCGTATATTGCCGTGTCGATGCACCTCTTCTCCCGCGGAAAGCAATTCCCTACCCTGGAAAGAGTGAAGTGAAGATAGCATGAGCATTCATATGCATTTATTTATTGTTAAATGATTGCATTGGCAATTTGATGTGGATTCTATGCATTTTGGTCGCTCTAATAAGCATACATTTGAATTGACTTATCGATATTCGATTCGTTCACATAAGAGCTCACATTAGAGCCAAAAATCACCAGCTGTAGCCTAAAAGAACAGAGTGATGTATACATTTTGTGACACACACACCATAAGTTTTTTTAAAAAGTTATCATTTGTGGGATTCACTGTTTGCTGTGATTGAATGGAATATGGTCCTATTTTTTGTGGCTTTTAGCTTCGCCTTCTCAGGAAGGCAAAACAAAATAGGGCGACTTCTCCAAGCATTTTCTTAAAGCCGCTTCTTTAAACGAATTTTTAAGTCTAAAATTGTAACGCCCCGCCCATCCTTTGAGCCCGGAATGCTACCAACACTACATACTCTTACCACTCTATCAGCAACTGGAAGATTTTATGCCAACACTAATTTATTTATGTTGCTATGACCAGATACATCATAGCATTTTTAGCGATTACTCTAGCATACTAGTAGATGCTAAAATATTCTGACAAAAGTGGTACAAGGAGTGCTGTTGGTTCGTGAGATTATTCTTGTGCTACTCCCGCCCGTGCATGACGTCCTCAACGGTCACATAAAAAAACAACAAAGTAAGGGTGAATCCAAAGTCTCATTAAGTACACAATAAAACAGTGTTAACACATTACTTTAACAATTCCCCTTTTCTATGAACTGTACAACACCACCTCCGTATCTATTTGACTGTTATCGCTTTCCATTTCTGTGAGTTGTTCCTCACTATCTCTATACTATTCTATTGTTATCACCTCCCATTTCTGTGATCTGTTCTTCACTATCTTACTGTTATCCTTTTTAAGCAATACAATGCACCTGTAACTGTATCACTGTTCTGTTCTAATTTCATGCAATGCAATGCATCTGTAACTTAGCTTATACCGGTACAGCGGAGTGTTCACCCGTCGATGAACCACTCAACCCCTGTCCTCTTTTATATGGGGATCCAACCTCCACTCCCGTGGAGTACCTACCGAAGTATGTCCTGTTGTCTGTGTTTGAGTGCAATACATGATGCAAGATGCTTTCACTGTTGGCACTTAATCATAAGTAACACTCATCAAAGTATGATTAGCACGTAATCATAGGTACTGTAGAACATGGCACGGAAGACCTAAAATACCAATCCTTCACCACAATCCACTGTTCTACCATGCACTTGCCTGGTTAGTCTCGAGGATGACGTATGGACGGCTCCGACCTGGGACCTCCACCTGTACAAACGTCAACCCGACTTAACGCATCAGATCAAAACCAGAGCTTAAGCGAGCGACGACAACTCTAAGCGCATAACTCGACTCGAGCGTAAAACACTCGGGGTTAAGGACCCGTCGCGCAGGTACAAACCCCTATTTTTCTTTTCTTTTTCTCCTCTTTTCTTTTCTTTTCTTTCTTTCTCTCTCTCTCTCTCTCTTTTCCTTTCTCTTTCTTTTTTTCCTTCCTCTCCTTTACTCGGTTCGGCCGAACGACCTCATCTACTCCGCCCTTTCTCTCTCCCTCTCTATCACGCGCGCGACCGCACCCAAGCGCTTCTCCGGGCGGTGCGCAGGCGAGCTCGGTCTCACCGCCGGCCGACCCCCGCTCGCCTCCGCCTTCTCCTCACCCTTCCCCTCTCACTTCCTCTCGTTTGGGCGACGCCCCATTCCTCTCGGCCGCTCGATCGGGCGGCTCCGGGCGGTGCGGCGTCGGCCACGGTTGGATCTGGTGGCTCTCCCCTGGTCTCCGGCTCTAGCCTTTGCCCCCAGGCGTCGGCCACTCCCTACGGCTTGAGCTCGCCGGCCATGGCTTGCAGCCGTCCGGCCGTTCCCACCACCAGGACGATTTTCCCCTAACTCTTATGTGCTCTTCTTCTACCTTTTACATGCTATTGTACTGCGTTATGGGGTTGTGGAGGGATGGTGGACATACTCATGGGTTGGCTTGCGCGTGGGCTCGGTGGTCGTGGTTGTCATCGTCCTTGATCCGCCGTTGTCGTCCTTATGTCAGGCCTACGCCAGCTCCATGGGGCCTCCTCTCTTCTTGTCCTTCCCCTCCTTGCTCTCTGTCTTTGCTTCCACTGGCGCCTTGGTGGATCCGGTTAGAATGGGGGAAAGAAGCTTCTGGTTGTGCTCTCGGCTGGGGAAGTGAAATGGTGTTGATCGGCTTTTGTGGTTGTGGTAAAATAGTGGATTAGGTGAAATGTCTTGTCTACTTAAGAGGCATGACTATCACTCTCACTGTGAAATGACGCTTTTGCCCTTCCCCTTTTTGCGTTGGCTGGTCATGCCACTATGGACTTTTTGGTCCAATGGCAACACCTGCTCTGATTCCTCCAGAATCATACTTTATCGTTTTATGCCTCAACACCTGCTCTGATTCCTCCAGAATCCGAACTAGATGGGACTCGAAGGTGAGGTCTTGCTTAATGGACACCGGTTCTAACACAATCTCATGCTCTGGATCTCGCAAGTACTTTCTCAACATAGAAATATGGAACACATTATGCACTCATCGCATGGACTCAGGGAGGTCCAAGGATATACCAACTTTCCAATCCGTGCTAGAATTGGAAATGGCCCAATATACCTCGGGCTAAGCTTCCTTTTAGTACCAAATCGCACTATGCCTTTAGTGGGAGATACTCTCAGGAGCACATGATCCCCCACTTCAAACTCTAGTTCTCGTCTCCTAACATCTGCGTAGCTCTTCTACCTACTCTGGGCAACCAACAGATTTTGTCTAATTTCCGCCACTCGTTCCACTGTTTGCTGGACCCAAGCTAGGCCCAGAACGGACTTCTCGCCCACGACATCCCAACAAAGTGGCGATCTACACTTCCGCCCATACGGAACCTCAAATGGTGCTGCTCGAACACTAGAGTGATAGCTGTTGTTATAAGCAAACTCTGCAAGTGCCAAATGATCCTCCCAACTACCCTTCTAGGACAAAACACAGGATCTCAACATGTCCTCCAGCGTCTGAATGGTGCATTCGGACTGTCCATCCGTCTGCGGGTGAAAAACAGTACTAAACAGGAGTTTCGTTCTTAGAGCACCCTGTAAGCCCTCCCAAAACATGGAGACAAACTTGGCGTCTCTGTCCGAAACTATGGTCTTAGGTACACCATGCAATCTTACTATTTCTCGCGCATAGATGGGTGCCAACTCACTCGTTGGGTTCGTAGTGTGAATGGGGATGAAGTACGCGGACTTACTGAATCGGTCCACCACTACCCAAATCGCATCCTTACCTTGCTGGGTACGAGGTAAGCAGACTACGAAATCCATGGTGATATAATCCCATGGCCAATGACGAACTTCCAAAGGCTGCAATAGCCCAGCGGGGTGCTTGTGCTCAACCTTCACTTGCTGGCAAACCCCGCAAGATGCCACATACTTGACAGTATCCACTTTCATCCTCTTCCACCAAAAGCTCTTCTTAAGATCACGATACATCTTGGTCTCACCAGGATGCAAAGTGTACGGGGTACGATGAGTTTCTCTCAAAATAACATCCTTGACTTGAGCTTTTTGCGACACGCAAAGGCGGCCTTTAAACCGCAACGCGCCTGAATCATCAAGGCTGAAATCTCCCGTTTTTTCCTTCATTAAGCCGCTTTCTCACTTGTTGAAGCAACTGAGTAGACCGTGAAATACTTCCCTGACTTAGGAAGCATGAGAATAGGAGCAGTTACCAACTTCTCTTTCAGAGTACTAAAACTGCACTCACATTCATCGGTCCACTGAAATTTCACACCCTTCCACGTGAGTTGAGACATTGGCTTGGCAACAAAATCCTTGCCATCTATTGTAGCCACACAACTAAGGCACACTGTGGAGCTACCAACGATACCTACCTCAAGATATTGACTAAGATCGACTAGGAAAATTTGCTGAACACTCAGCTTGGCCTTTCTAGCAAACGCGCAGGACACAATAATAGGCAGTACTAGGATTGAAAAGAACAAGGGAATCACATAGATCTACTAACACGGTACCTGTTACCACGCCAGGTCGACCCACGAACTCAGCAGCAGGCAGTGAGTAGACTCTGGGTGGAGTTGGGGCAGCGAGAGCCCAGACGTTCTGCTGTGACGGCATCAGGAATGGAGGCGGTGTAGCATGCTGGAATGAAGGAGTCGGTGCAGGATGCAAGTAATACCAGTGGCGCCTGTGGAAGAGGAGGTCGTGGAAGTAGGGCACCGCCAACACCGAATCGACCCACGAGATGAAGCGTTCAATGATGCAGATTGCGGCTCCAACTTGATGATGCAGGAGGGATTCTGACGACAGACCTTCTCCATATGGCCTACCCGACCACAGTGGCGACATTCCCCTATCCAGGAACATTCGATAGCACGGTGCCCACCACCACACTTGAAGCAGATCATGCCCTGCCCTGGGACAGGGCACAAGGCAGGTGGTGCAGGAGAAGACTTTGACGACTTAGACTCAGATGATTGTGGGGGACGCTGGCCCCACTTGGACTTCTTAGGAGCGGGTCGCTGAGATGACCCACCCCCTTCAGAGAAACTCCTCTTCTGGTCATCACCAGAAGCGTTCGGACCACCGGAGGGTTGCGACCCTTTAGTGAGCTGCATCTCCAACTCCATCCCTCTGGCCTGCTCCACCACGGACCTAAAGTCGCGCGGTGCAGTAGCTCCCATGACATGCCGGAACTCAGAGTTGAGCCCTCAACGTGAACCTTTGGCCTTCTCAAGGTCATTGTCATGATCAAGGCACGGCGGATCGATTGTTGAATCCCGCCTCGTACTCAGCTACGGTCATCTTTCCCTGCACGAAGGTCGACAGGGAGACCTCTATGCTCTCCACAAAAGAATCTGGGTAATAATTTACCTTGAATTGCTTGGCAAAGACTTCCCAGGTAGCGGGACTCTGGGTAGGGGTCCTAGCTGAAAGTACTCCTTCCCACCAGATGTCCGCCTGACCCTTCAATTCGAAAGCCACATAGCGAGCCTTCAACTGAGAGCTCATCTCTAGGGCTTCAAATTGCCTCTCCATGTAGCACAACCAATCCGCAGCTTGGACTGATGTACCCGATCCATCGAAGCTATCTAGTCGCAAGGCCAACCACTCACGAAGGCCCATCCTTGCCTCCCAGACGACCAAGCAAAGAATAGGGCGGGCAGTGCAGTAGTAGCGGTGCTGCACTTGATGGCGAAGGACACGGACCTCCTCTAAGAATTCCTGCAGTAAGGCTAAAGACCTTGCTGTGTCTCAGTTACTCTGACCGCTTTCGTGAAGCAACCTCTACACCAGGTACCTCCTGCTGAACCTCAAGCGGTGGCTCCGCTTGGGCACGGCCACGACCACGGCCGCGACCTCCACGGCCACGCCCGCGTCCTCTTGTTCTTAGCATCTCTGTTCAAGACAGATAGCCAATCACACAACAAGCCCACAAATTGACCATTAGGCCTAAGTCAAATTTTAGTTAAATAATTAACCAAAGTTGTCAAATTTCTCTACCACGGACCTAACGCCTGCTCTGATACAAACTGTAACACCCCGCCCATCCTCTGGGCCCGGAATGCTACCAACACTACATACTCTTACCACTGTATCAGCAACTGGAAGAATTTATGCCAACACTAATTTATTTATGTTGCTACGACCAGATACATCATAGCATTTTTAGCGATTACTCTAGCATACTAGTAGAGTTTAAAATATTCTGACAAAAGTGGTATAAGGAGTGATGTTGGTTCATGAGATTATTCCTGTGCTACTCCCGCCCGTGCATAACGTCCTCAACGGTCACCTAAAAAAGCAACAACAAATCAAGGGTAAGTCCAAAGACTCAGTAAGTACACAATAAAATAGTGTTAACACAACACTTTAACAATTCCCCTTTTCTATGAACTGTACAACACCACCTCCGTATCTATTTGACTGTTATCGCTTCCCATTTCTGTGAGTTGTTCCTCTTTTATACAGGGATCCAAACTCCACTCCCGTGGAGTACCTACCGAAGTAGGTCCGGTTGTCTGTGTATGAGTGCAATGCATAATGCAACATGCTTTCACTGTTGGCACTTAATCATAAGCAACCCTCATAAAAGTATGATTAGCACGTAATCATAAGTATCAGAGAACATGGCACTAAGACATAAAATACCAATCCTTCACCACAATCCACTGTTCTACCATGCACTTGCCTGGTTAGTCTCGAGGATGACGTGTGGACGACTCCGACCCGGTACCTCTACCTGTACAAACGTCAACCCGACTTAACACATCAGATCAAAACCAGAGCTTAAGAGAGCGACGACAACTCTACGCGCATAACTCGACTCGAGCGTAAAACACTCGGGGTTAAGGACCCACCGCGCAGGTACCAACCCCCATTTTTCTTTTCTTTTTCTCCTCTTTTCTTTTCTTTTCTTTCTTTCTCTCTCTTTCTCTTTTTTCCTTTTTCTTTCTTTTCTTCTTCTTCTCCTTTACTCGGTTCGGCCAAACGGCCTCATCCACTCCGCCCATTCTCTCCCCCTCTCTCTCACGCCGACCACACTCGAGCGCTTCTCCGGGCGGCGCGCAGGCAAGCTCGGGCTCACCGCCGGTCGACCCCCGCTCGCCTCCGCCTTCTCCTCAACCTTCCACTCTCACTTCCTCTCATTTGGGCGATGCCCCCATTCCTCTCGGCCGCTCGGGCGGGCGGCTCCAGCGGTCTGGCGTCGATGCGTGGCGAGCCGGGCTCGCCCGCCCGGCCACCACCGTCGCCGGCCTTCGCCCCTGTCGTCCCCTTCTTCCTCTTGTTTGGGCGACGCCACTGCTACTGTGCTTATCGGCCATGGCGCGACGGCCGGCAGCTCCACTCCAACTCCTCTGCCGGCCCCGCCCTCGTCTCACCCCTCCCCCCATGGATCTGGCGGCACCTTCCTCAGATCCGGCCGGCCACGACTGGATCTGGCGGCTCTCCCCCGGGTCTCCGGCTCTAGCCTTCGCCCCCAGGCCTCGGCCACTCCTTATGGCTTGCAGCCGGCCGGCCGCTCCCACCACCAGGACGGTTTGCCCCTAACTCTTATGTGCTCTTCTTCTACCTTTTGCATGCTATTGTACTGCTCTATGGGGTTGTGGAGGGATGGTGGGCGTACTCACGGGTTGGCTTGCGCGGGCTTGACTTGGTCGTGGTTGTCGTCGTCCTGCTCACTGTTGTCGCCCTTATGCCACGGCCCGCCACCCATGGGGCCTCTCTTCTTGTCCTTCCTCCTTGCTCTCTGTCTTTGCTTCAACTGGCGCCTTGGTGGATCCGGCTAGAATGGGGAAAAGAAGCTTCTGGTTGTGCTCTCGGCTGGGGAAGTGAAATGGTGTTGCTCGGCTTTTGTGGCTGTGGTAAAATAGTGGAGTAGGTGAAATGACTTGTCTACTTAAGAGGCATGGCTATCACTCTCACTGTGAGATGGCGCTTTTGCCCTTCCCCTTTTTGCCTTGGCTGGCCATGGCACTATGAACTTTTTGGTCCAATGGCAGCACTATACTATTTGGTGCTCTTCTACTGCGGCAGGTAAATTGGTAAAAGGTAAGAATAGAATTTCCTGCCGAATGACGAAAACCCATAACGCGAGACGGTGCCGGCCGCTTTTGGACGGTCTGGGAACCTCTAAGAGCGCTACTTTTATGCGGCTTTCTAGACGGTGCCGACCGTTCCTAGATGGTATGGGAACCTCTACGAGCGTTACTTATTCGACATTCTAAAAGCCGATTGATCTGACGGCAAAAACCGCCCTTTCCTTCCTTAATTTTCTCTTTTGCAAATCAGAGGTATTACAAAAATCATGTGCATAGTCTACATCATCGTCTTCGTCATCATCTCATGAAGTACAAATAAAAACTATCAACTATAACTAAAAGCTATTAGTCATAACTCAGAAGAACAAGCCTATACACGAGTGCAAACTACCATGTAAAATAAAAAGAAAGAAAACACTCGGTCTAAGTCCAATCAACGTTTAGGCGGTCGATTTAGATCCGACGGCTCCGCGTCCGTCGTAACAAACTGCCACCCCCAAAAGAGGAGAGAACCTTTTCTCTCTCTGTCGTCTCACCTTGGCGTGCAGGCAGCCGCAACTTTTCCTTTCCTCCCCGTCCGTTTCCTGCCCCTCCGCAACTTTTCCTTTCCTCCCCGTCCGTTTCCTGCCCCTCCCCATCCCCTACTCCACTGGCCGATCGAGATCGACGATGACGCTGGGGAGCTCCGGCGACGGATCGAGTGTCGTCGGTGAGTAGCCTACCCTTTTTATTTTCAAGGAATTTTTAGGCCCAGGATCGCGCGATCCTGGGCCTGTGCTATCATGAGTTGTGCGCCTGTGCTGCCCGATCTGGTCGTGCGTGGCATCGATGCGAGTAAGGCCTGAGAGATAGGGATGTTGGACAGGTACTGCTTGATTTGGAACTTTGGATTGATTAGGTGAGTACCCGGTCGATGCGGATAGCCCGGTGGTTGATTGAGAAGTGGCTGTTGTTTGATGCATGGGGGATTAGATGCCGTATTGATGTTTGATACAGACGTGGGATTAATTGTGGCTTTTATAGGAATATGAGATTGCTTCTTTGCTAGAAAGTAGTATTTTTTTCTTTGGGAATTAGATAGGTGAGGCAGTGGGGATGTATATACTGGGTTAGTACTTGTGTATCTAATGCTTTTGTTAGCTGATTATTTGCTTGCCCTGTTGTGAGAGTTCTTGGCTGATAAGTAATATCTCAGATGGATTAGAGGTTGTATCAATAGGGGATTAGGGGGGTGGAGACGGGGGTTTGTGGTATCGTTGCTGTTGAATTGTTGATTTTTAAAGGAAAAGAGCGGTGCTATGCTTTCTCTCGATCATCACGATGCTGATAGTAGACCCGTGTGGTTAATTGTGTGCCACATCACTGACAGCAGATCCATGTGCTGCCATGTCACTTTCATCATTTTGTTTGGGCAAATCTATCTTTTCTACAGGTATCCATTCTCTTTCATAGTGAGCTTAGTTGTGCTGAATGTGTGTAGTAAATGATTTAAGGGGAGAAATGGAGCGAATGCATGCAACCTATATTTCTTCTCTATTTGTGCTGTAAGAATTGGCATTTATATATGAGTCTTGCCATTGTGCTTATGGATGATTTGGTACTCTAAAGAAGTTCAAGGTGGTTCTGTGGTTTGTGTTGGAGAAGCTGCCATAAAGCTTGCATTACGTGCCAGAAGATTGTCTAGCCTAAGAGATGATCACAAACTGCATTGCATCGATATTGCTCTATTTTATTTTGCGCAGATATGATCGCAGATTTTTTACGGAAACAGTAGGGGAGGGCCCTATTGAATGACCACAGAGTGTATTGCAACCATCAATAATGAAATATCTTTTTTTAACAATCATGTAAATGTTTAGGAAGTACCCTTGTGATTTAATGTACCAATGACCACAATTCAAGCAAATAAAAGCGATTGTGCTACAAATGTCTGATATTGTATGCAAAATCTTTGTCTATGTTATTGTACGGTTCTGCAGTAGTCTTTTTTTCGTTGTTGTTGTTTTGTGGTTCTGGTCCTTTGTCACTCGTGTGTGCATACATATGGTGCGTCGAATTTCTTGTTCTTTGCTGGATTAGCCCTATGCCCATTCTGCATGAGTGGAATGCAGTGATTAATGTTGCCAGTTGCTTCATACTTAAAGAAGTTCTCTGATCCAGTATCCAATGTGTGGAAAGTGGAACCATGTCATGTAACTTGTGAATAAATTGCAATACTTGCTTATTTAACTGAGAAATATTTTTTTAAGATGTCAGTTCCTCGGAACTTCAGGCTGCTAGAAGAGCTTGAGCGTGGAGAGAAGGGCATTGGTGATGGGACAGTGAGCTATGGAATGGATGATGCAGATGACATTTACATGCGGTCATGGATTGGTACCATCATTGGTCCACACAATGTGAGAGCATAATCTCCTCATCCTCTTGTCTAATTCCCTATTGCCTTTCATGAACTAAGCAGGATGACATGTGAACTTGCACTGTTACTTGTCTGTAACTCCTATCTGCAACCTTCATTGCTAACTAAGTACCTATATTTAGTTATTGTTTCATTGAATATTTTCGCCGCAATGTTCAACCCTGGACGGTGCTGTAGAAAAAACCAGTGAAAACTGACAGTACTGGCAGTAGATGCATAATAAGGATTGAACATGACGGTTCTTTTGAAGATATACATTTGTAGGCTCAGTCCCACGTTTACACGAGAGACCAAGAACTTGTTACCAATTGAATTCAATACATGTGCACAGAGGCAGTCTCATCTGACAAATTTGCTTTTTCTTCCATGAAGGCCATTCGTATTGGCTTTTGCTAATGACTTTTAGCTGTGACTGATTAATAGTAATGGCTGATAGAAGTGGTTTAAGGCATGTTCTTTACGGCTTTTAAAAGCGGTTTTTGGCTTTTGCTACAGTACCTAATTTTTAAATGGAGTATTTTATCAAGACGGGATCTACAAGTTAATTGTAGTACACGTTAAAAACCTAACATCTGTATCAATCAAAATCGCAAGCGAGTATCTCTCTCTCCGCAATCTCTATCGCAAACAGTCAAAATTCAAAAATTTCAGTCAAAAGCCATAAGCCGCAGTAAAAAAGAACAGACCTTTATATAAGCTGGAACGTTCGTATTGGCTTATGGCTTTTTGCTTAGTGCATTATCTAAAAAAGAGAGCAAACGGCGGTGCAATGAAAGACACTACGATATTTAGACCGCTATGCGACTTATGGAATTGTGACATAATAAAATACAAAGTGTGTTACCATATACGTAAGCGTAAAATAGTAATGATGAATAGTAGTGGCTGATAGAAGCAGTTTATAGAAGCTGAAGTGTTCGTATTGGCTTTGGCTTTTCTAAACAGAAGCTAGAAGTCAAAACCAATTTGAACAGCTGTGAAGTTGCATCTCAATTTATCTAAAACACCTGGTTGTTCCTCTATTTATCAGACTGTTCATGAGGGTCGCATCTACCAGCTGAAGTTGTTCTGTGACAAGGACTATTCTGAGAAGCCACCATCTGTTAGATTCCATTCAAGAATCAACATGACGTGTATCTGTTGGGTAGGATTTGGTGCCTCATTAGATTTTCCGGCTATATTTCCGATCATTTATTAAAAAAACTATAATAAAATTCGATATTACCAATGCGACGGAAATAATAATTATACCACTTCAAAATGAGAACTCACCTCTTTCTTGCCATTGTCTCCAAGTGAAGTCCTACTTCCGTAATGGTTACAATGGAATCCAACAGTCTACTGGAGGTAGTAGTTTGCATCATTTCTTGTGTTGTTAACTAGCTTGTTATATTCTTTTTTTTTCTCCCTCCATTTACAATGGTTACCGTGAAATCCACGCCATCAAGCAAAATTTTGACCATTTATATAGATTAAAGTACTTAGATTAACTACAGGAAAATAATGTCATGAAATTTATGTTGCAAAATACCTTCATAATATATATTTTTTATTTTTCTACTATATTATGATTAAAAATACAGTCGAAGTCATGCATTAGGACCGAAGAAAGTCAAAATCGACTTGTGGACGGAGGGAGTTATTGTCTTTTAGAGAGAGTAAGACGAGAGTTGTTAAAAGGGAAAGACTTGGATCAAGATCGTGTGGTCAAAATCACATAAACATCTAAATAACCAAGAATGATTGACCCAATGCTGTTACTTTGGAATTGAAATTCAGCAAATCGAAGAAAAAATTCACCTGTCGAGCCCTTTACAGATTGATACTCTGATGAAAATTGAAGTAACAATTTAACAGGCTTGTCAGTTTGCAAAAGGAAGAAAAAGCAAACCAAGTAGCGAATAGCGTTGCCAAGTCTGAGTTTAACCCGAGAGGACGATTGGTTCTTGGTCTCAAAAAAAGAGACGACGATTAGTTATTGCAAATCAATGGCATCCAGTCACAACGAACAATAAATAGCTCTGACTTTGAAAGGGTTAGCATTGTGAACTTTCTAAAATACAACAGCAATTTTGTTAAGCTGATTGAAGATTACATGTACAGGTTTATGGTTACATCATCACGATTACTTGACACAGCAACCATGGCCATGTTGATTTCCATCTCCTTCATCACGATAAGTTGCCTGGAACCAAATCTAGCAGCGCTCCTCTTAAATATAATATTCCTTTTCATTCGACTTTCACTTCTAGTTTGATTCCTGGTGTTCAGTTTAATTCTATCTCATAAACAACTTGATACTAGATTTGCTAGCCAGCACTGTGGTCTTATGTACCAACACGCGCGCACCCGCGACTCCGCGAGAGAGGAGCCAAGCCGAAGATGTGGTGCATTAGTTCAGTCGAACCCTGGAGTCGATCTGGGACTCTTAAATCGAGCTCGAAACGGAGCAATCTTTTCTGCTCTAGAGTGCTCTTCTAAAACGATCTTTATGTGATTCTAAAATCATTCATGTAATCAAAGAGACAAAGACTGAAGTTAAGAGCCAACCCTTTTGTCTCGTCGGCGGCTTCCAGGCGACCTCTTCGCTTAATTTATCAAGCTGGCAGTGCAAGGTACTATTTTTGCCCCACTATCGTCTGTTTAATTCTCCCTTCGTTTTTTATTTGACTTTTTGACTTTTTCACGATTTTCGAGATATAACTTTACCTGCTATTTTTATAACTTTACACTAAGATATATTAATAAAATTATAATATTATAAAAATATTTTTATCGATAAATCTAATGATATACTTTTTGTATAGCCAATCTAGATAGTTTTAAATTATTGACAGTAAAGTTTGATGGCACAGATTCGAGAAAGTCAAATAGAAAATAAATAAAAAAGAACGGAGAGAGTAGATCTTAATATCCATTCAAATTCCGTCTTAATAAAGCATTTCTAATCCTGTGAAGAATTTCGAGTTGATCATCAAATAAAGCCGGTGATACGGCCACAGTTGCAACAACAACAACGGTTTGTGTTTCTAAACAACAACATCAAGATCATTCAAAGAAAGTAGAGGCCGAGAGAGAGGTAAGGGAGGCCGGCCATTGAAAATTGCACCAAAAGAACTATGTTGTTCCTGCTCGTCGTCACGAAAAGAAATGGAGAAGAATTAAGAAACGAAGAGCATACGGGAGTGCATGCATGCTCATGCATGCGCCTAGAGGAGAATATGTTGGAAAGGAATTAATGCATGAAGCATTAGTGCACGGAGTTCGATGCATACATGCTTGAAAAATGAAAGACATGCGGGTGTTGCATGCATGCTAGCCGAGAAAAGGCTAGAGGGCGTGGCTGCATGCGCGCCTAAAGAAAAGGAAAGGATTTTATTGCGTTGAGAAAGAGGAGAAAGAGGAAAGGTCGGCCGCTATGTTTGTGGTGCATGTATGGCTCGGGAGGGCGGATTCGAAGAAGGGAATCGCTAAAGAGTACCTGAGTATTTTTTTCACTTGGGAATACTTGAATTTTTCATCCATCTGATTTATCTCGAGATTTGTGCCCTGTGCCGGAGACCCAACGACAGAACTCCGGTGACCAACTTCGGCAAGTTAGGTTTAGGGTTCACTTGGGTTAGGGTTGGGTTTACTGGAGCCCTAGGTATAGAGGGAGGCAGGGCGCGGTAGCGGCGGTGCGGTGAGGCAGCGGTAGCGCCATCGACGCCGTGGGTCAGAGGAGGGCGGTGGTTGGTAGGCGGAAAGGGGCTCGAGTGAGGAGTCAAATTAGGTTGGGCAGGGAAACGCGGCGGCTGAAGAGGTGGCAGCCGGTGCTGTGGAGTCCTCGACACCGACAGCCGCATCGGGAAGTGGAAGCAGCGGTGGGTAGGGCTCGCTGGCTTGCCACGATGGTGTAGGGGATGGCTACGACATGGTGGAGGGACGCGGCACGCCAAGGGTTAGGGGTCAGGGTCAAAGAGGGGATGTTGTAGCATGAGGAGGGAAGGGACAGTGGAGGAGATGGATGTCGACGGAACTCACCGGCTTCGGAGGTGACGCCGACGAGGCAACGAGGGAGACGATTAGTAAGGTGGCATCGGTGATGGGTTAGATGGGACAGGCTTTGGAGTGGAGTGAGGTGAGATATTTATATAATTGAGGGGGAGGATGTGGTCCGGTAGATCTGAAAAGGGCTTAAAATTTAAGTACTCTAAAGTAAAATAGTGCTCAAGTTTTGTGTATACACCACCAAGAAGAAATAGCTAAGGAAAACTTGCATGAGCTGCATGGAAATAGGAAGGGGGCACGAGTAAATAGGAAGGAGCCGTGGGAATTGTTTCCGAACCAAATAAGCATATGTACAATAGTTTATCTCTTAAGATTATCTCTAAAGTTTCCATCTCATCAAAAGACAACACTAGAAATAATCTTTTCAACAGTAAATCATTACTCTAACTATTTTATTCTATTTTCATCATAATTTTCTGTCTCACATACTCTTATTATTTACGTTGATTTACGGGTTCAAGTCGTCTTTTGCATAAGGACGGTATATTATCTTTTCTCACCTTCTCTCTTTCTACATAGAATTTTAATTATTTAATATAATTAAGAAACACCTAAGATAATATGGTTAGAGATACCTAGGGGAACTAATCTGTATGTTATTCGGAAGAGGGAAGAAAGAATCGTTGGGAAAGGAGATGCGTGTTGTGGCCGAACCAAAAACGGTTTGTTCGTATCTTTTTTTTTACGTAAACGTATTCTTATTTTTGTGTCGTGTTTAGAAAATCTATGATCGAGCCCCTTAGGAGTGTTAGAAAACTTAGATCTAGACTTAAAGCTTTGGTCCATAGTAGGTACCTCACCATTATACTATAAATAGAGAGCACTATTGGCAATTTTTTACACGCAATCAGAAAGAAAGTAATAAAAAAAGATCAGTAGTTCTCTCTACCTCTTTGTGTTTTAATCTACTATTTTCTGTCTTCTGTGATTGATTTTGCTTTGCAGAAGCAGAGGAATCGATCGAACTAGTCGCTAGCGACGGTTTCTCAACACGTTATCATCACGAATCGCTCTAGTGAATCGAAGGTAATCATTGAAGCACTAATAGATTGAATTATCTAGATCGCTCTAAATTCGTAGTTTTCGCTTTCTAGATTATTTTTTACGGTGCAAATCCGCTCTATTCTACCGTGAGTCATCGGCACAATGTCGATCGGTAGATTACCTCACAGAGTAGATGTTGATTGCACTATAGATTAAAAAAAAGAAGAAAAAAGAAAAAATATGCGCACGGGCGGCCCGTCATACCGCCAGACGCGATATCCGCCGATCGCCACCGCCACCGCCCTCCTCCCCGAGCGCGTCATCGATGGTGGCCCGAAGCCACGATCGGCTCAGCCCGCGCCATGCGACGGCCCCACACGGCCACTGCTGTGCCCGTAGGCCACCGCATGATGGCGCCCGCCACAGCTCGTAGCCGCCGAGACGTTGCCACCGCTCGCCGCCACCCGAGGTGCCGCCGCCGGCCAGACACGCGCTCAAGCGCAGCCACCTCGGTGGCCCCACCAGTAGCCCGAGGAACCGCCGTACACCGCGCGCCCGAAGCGCCGCTCCGATCGCCGTACACTCCACGCCCGCGTCATCCTAGCATGGCCGCCGCCTGGTCCGCCTCCTCGTCGCGTGCGCCCGAAGCCGCCCGATCCACCTCCTCGTCGCATGCGCCCAAAACCGCCCGCGTTGCCGCCGGTCCGGCTCCGCCCGCGCCGCGCGCCGGCCCCGTCGCTCAGTCTGGCCACCCCGTACGATGAGAACATGACCTCTATGGATACAACCATATTTGCTATGCTTGTTGTTCCAGTTACAAGAACTCGTACACATCCCTTAAATTATCAGGTGAGTTCGTTTCAAACAGGTTTTACTTTGTTTGACAAAGAACTTATAATATTACATAATGAGAGTTTGTTGCGTCTATTGTTATATACTGAGATTTATGATCAAAATCATGCAATACGTGAGGCTACACATTTGTTAAAACCAATGACGGTTTTTTGTCAAGAAAGAAAGGATGATGTGATCATGCTACAAATGCATATGATTATAGCACCCAATATCAAGATTGAACAAAAGGTGAATTCGTTTCTATCTATTACTACCAATGTTATTTATGAGAATAGAATACTACCTCATGTCACTACTTTGTTCATTCTCAGTTTTGACAAATGGAATACTTTTGAACCGAGAGGGGGCCGGCGCCAAAGTAATGGAAAAAAACAAGGAAGAATAAAGCCAAGGAGAAGCCATGCAGTGGGAGAGAAAAATGGGAGAGGACCAAGAACTTAAAATCCATGTTTTGGATGAGGTTTCTAAGCCCAATTCGAAATTTCCTTGAGCCCAACCGAAATCAAACTCGAAATCAACTCAGAACTTAATTCGGATTCGGTTCGGACAGCCAGACATGCCTGTAATAAAACGGCCATAATTTTCACAAACGGAGTCCGATTTAGGTGTTCTTATGCTTGTTGGAAAGCTTATTCCAAGGTCCATCCAATGGGTAAGGCCTCAGCTTCAGAAACCTTTTTGTCGTGTCGCAATTGCAAAAAGAATCCGACACTGATTCAGCCTGAAAGGACCGACTTCCAACATGCATATAATTCACATCCGGAATCCGTTTGGGATGGGTGAGTACTTCATGGAAATCTTATCAAGTCTACTTTCTAACAGATCCAACCTCATATTCAAATTCCATCCGAACCGGCCGTAATTATCAAAAGAATCCACATTGGTTTCTGAGTCTGAGTCGAAAGGGTGCTGCGCCACCTCCACTTGGGTCCATGGATCCTGTAACCCTATATAAGAGCCATCGTCTTCTATGCTAGGACTTGGATTTCACTGAGTTTTGGTTTAGCCCTTGTGCAAACTTCTGTTCTTCAGTTGTGTCGGATGACCACCTGTCAAGACCGCCTTCGAAATTCCACATTTTGAACTCAATAAAAATATTTACAATTTTAGATTGCTTGTTATCTTGTTCTTGCGTGTTCTTCGGTTGCATGCAGGAATAGACCTTCGTGGTTAGGTCAACCGTGTTCTTGGAACGGTTGATAACTACTTGGAGTGTGGTTCAGTGATTGCTAAGGTGCAAGCGACGTCGTTCGGTTGTAGTCGGTTCGCAAGAGTCACCTCCACCAAAATCAAAGTTATCATTCTATCGGAAGATCGGGACCCATTGCCTCAACAGGTGGTATCAGAGCTTTAGTCGACTGGTAGGAATTTCTTGTATCCCTAGTTAGTAGATTGATTTTTATTTCCTATAGTCCAGAAAAAATTGCCCCACAAAAAGAGTTAATTTCCGCTGTCCAAACCACGTTATGCCTTTCAATCTATTAGTTTTGGTTTGCTAAATTGAATTTATGTCCGTGTTAGTTTTGTCTAGTTGCTGGTCATATCCTTGATTCCATAAAAATCCAAACAAGAAAATTTCCCCACTCCAAACCCTAATTCCAATTCGATTGATTTTTTCTTTCTCTGCAGCCGCCACCAAAAAAGCCATAACTTTTGATTCCGTGATTCTTTTTGAGTGAGACCACCTCCATTAGATTCGTAAATTTGTAGGACCGAAATGGCGACAGAGGGGGGTGAATGTCGCTCTCTTAAAAATCACCCCCGAGAATTCGTACACTGATTACTCAAAAAGATGCAGAACGAAGCAACTCACAGAAAATTAATTCTGCTGAAAACTGGAACGCATGCGATACTAATAAATTCAACATAAATCAGAGAGTAATCAGTAAAAATTCTAGCTGAAAATAACACCGTTTGATCTGCATGCAAAATGGAGGAAATTCAGAAAAGAAGAAAAAGAAAAAGCTCTAAGGAGGCAGCTACTGCATGCTTTGACGAGAGAGAGAAAAAGGTGTTAAGCAGTTTGTAATTCTGAACCTTCTGCCGACCAAGAGAAAAGGAAAAACTGAAAGCAAGACAAAGAAAAGAAGACTGAAAAAAAAAGAGAACTGCAATTGCTAAAGAAACTGTAGAATCAAGTGTCCACTGTCGGATGCTGAAATTGCTGCAAAGTAGCAGGCTAAGGATATTGCCAACAACAGGAGACTGAAGAAAAGAGAGCTCGGCACTGAGAAACAGAAGGAAATCAGGGAGGAAAAGCAAAACAAAAAGTAGTAGACCAAAAGTGCAGTGAACCAAGAGCTGAACTAAAAGCGGCTGCTCCAAAATTGTGAACGGTAATTACTACTAGGGGACAAAGAAAATAGAGGAGAGCCCAGGCAACCACTATTCTTCTTAGAACAGAGGATCAACAAATCACCATCCTCAAGAAAAGAAGACACTAGTAAAAAGAACATTTTGCTAAGAAAGTGGACATAACAGGAGACAACCGATTTACTGAAATCCTGAACAGCAATTTCATTTCCGAACAAAAGTATGCATAGCAGGAATCGGCAGAAGTTTGATGCACTTGTTGTACTAGAAGAGGATAAATCGGATCACAAAAAAAAAGGGATGATTACATATGGTTTTGACACAGCCTACTCAATCCATCTCTCTCTCTCTCACAAAAACAACATACTCACTACATGCTTCTCCTGGCTATACTCACGCATAGGGAGGAGGAAGTTCATCTGCCAAACACCACTCATACAGATCAAAGAGAGTATAACACACACGCACTCACTCTCTCCAGCACAAAGAAAGAAAAAGTCCGAGAGAAAAAAAAAATCAGATTTCATTGCATCCAAAAAGGAGTCACCATGTGCATGGACATTAGAACAAGAAAGATTACAAGACTCTCAATCCATCCTTTCCCTCTCAATCCTCAAAAACACCAAGAGCCTCACATGCTTCTTGGGAGGAACACAACACACACAAAGAACTCTCTAAAAGACTTTGTGATCCTCAAAGGGGTATGCAGCCCCCAACACCTATTTATAGCCCTTGGCTAACGGGTCTCCAACCCGTTACGCCGGCTAAACCCTAACGGAGCCGTCTCCCGCTTGTGCAGCTTTGCGAAATTCCCGCCGCCCCTCCCCGCACCTTCCGGAAGCTTCCGCCCTTGCCTCGCACGCCCGCAACACGCCGAGTCCACGCCGCCTTCGACACCTCATGACCGTTCGACCTCAGTGCCACCTGCGCCTAGTCCGGTCCACCGTGTCTCGCCACGACTCCGCCTCGCTGTCCTGCGGACACACAAACAAGAAAACACGTCACATAGCACCGCTCGATACATGAACGCGTAAATAGCATAAACAAAATCAAACCTGTCGCATCAATAGAATATACATCCTAACTCATACGACTAAGTTTGACCAAAGTCCGACCAAGCCCGTTACACCATGCAACGTCTGGGTCCGAACACACCGACTCAAACTCGACTTTTGAGAACAGATGTCAATTACTCATCACTCACAATGGGATGACCTCCACATGGTCTCTCAAAATTCATTATCCATCTTCCTGCAGAAGTTCGCTTCATTCCTGCAAGCCAGGTAAGAGATATCTGCGGTGAAAGTTGACCCAAATTTCTGAATAGAATCTGCAACAGTCGGCAGTTGTGAATTTTGTGCAAATTTTTCAGTCGGTTTCGGAACTTGGCCCCAAAACAAAAGTTGTAGAAACATCCATCAGGAAACGGAAAAAAAGAGTCAATGAGAAAGAGGCAACAGAATGGATGTTACGGGCAAAATACCGACGTGCTATCCAGTGGACAAAAATCTTCAGTTTTCAGTTTTGGGTCAATCCTTGTGTTCTTTAATTCCAAATTGCATTCTATTGAATTATCTTGTGTCTATCACTCATATACTTTGTATACACTTATTTAGCCTTCATCCATCCTTGTTTGATCAGCAACATAGGCTAAGTGCTAGATACGAACTACAATTCAATTCTATGCAATTTCTGAAATTAATTGGTTGTTTTCCTTTGCAACAAAATACATAGCCTATCCAAGCTCTAATTCTCAACTAACCGAACAGGTCTCACTGTACTGGCAATCGCTATACTAATCACCTAAGTCAGGTTTACCACGAACCAGCCACCAGTTGCACCACCTGTTTGCTTCGTTAAGAACTTGTAAGAATTTAGTAAGAGCGTGAGAGATGCGTTAGTTGATTTGAGCCTCCATATCCTAGTAGTTGATAGGAACATATACTTGTGATTTGTTTTCTTATTTTCTACTAACCATGGCAGGTTCACAGGATGATTACAAGATAGACCTACATCTTCTTCGAGCCATTGACCGGGAGCTCAAAAACATTCGCGAGGAAGATGCATGCTTGAGACAAGTTTCTTCACCACGGGAGGTATACGATCGTGATAGTATGTCCAGTAAAACTAAAATCACTTTGCCATCCTTTGCTGGTGAATTTGATCCTGATGCCTATATTGACTGGGAGATAGCACTAGATAAAGAATTTGAATGTTATGATTGGTCTGATAGGCAAAAGATTAGAGCTGCCACTAGTGCTTTTATTGATTATGCAATACTTTGGTGGAAGTATTTTGGTAGGCATGGTCAAGTGCCTCAAACTTGGAATGCATTAAAGAAACTTTTGGGAGATCAATTTGTTCCTAAATATCATGCTGATTATTTGCTAGCTAGATTGTAATGTTTAAAATAACGAAGTAGAACTGTAAGAGAATATTATCATGAATTAAAAACTCGTTTGTTGCGTTGTGGCTTAGATGAACATGCTGAAACTACAGAGAATAGATTCTTACGTGGGCTTAATAAAGAAATTCAGGATTTTCTTATTCACGAAGAATATAATTCCCCCCCTTATTTGTTTATACTTGCTTGTAAGGTTGAAAGTCAGATTGAGGAGAAATTGAGAGTGCTTGATGATAAGAAACATGAGAACAAACTCGTGTTTGTGCCTTTTTCTGTGACTAACAGCTTGCAGGTAGTTGAGAACTATGTCGAAGAAGAGCATGAACTGATTGAACCATCGACTCCATTGGTTGAGAACGAAGATGAGGAGATGAACGCACCTACATCATCTGAGGGGAGCCAAAAAGGTAAAGATCATTGTGCTATCATCACTCACGGTGAGTATGCTTGTGACGAACTACAACTATGCAATATTTATGCAATTTTAGAGCAAAAATTAATGGAAAACAATTCTGATACGCCCATATTTCAAGTAGAGAATTTACGCTGCATTGATTTGAGTGTTGAGAATGAGTTGAGTGCACCTTGTCAAAAAATAATTGAATTGCCTACTGGTTTGAGTGATTCATGTGATGAATTAATCGCATATAATGATCATGTGGCTTTGGTTAGATATAAAGAAGTTTTGACTAGAATTTCTCCTGTTAATTCGTTGTGTTACATCATGTTGGATCTACCTATGAAATTGTCACATGCTATGGAGAAAGTTCCTGAACTTGCATGTTCGAAATTCTTATTTAGTGCCTACACCCCTGGGTATAAGTTTAATTTGATTGGAGATTATGGTGTAGAACATCAATTTCATGTATATCGAATATGTATAACTTGCGATCACGTGGATGAATTGAAACTTGCTGTTTGGGATAACAATTCTTGTGTGCTGAATCTTGTTCAATATGAGAGGGAAGTAAAATTTAGAAAATTTAGTACTCATCCCATGTCTATGTGTTCATCTCTTTTTGCACTATCTAGTATAGACAATCTGAATAAAGATGATGAATTATGGAAAAACTTACAAATCTTTTGTAATATCCCGAACGTCATTCGGCATAAGATTTTAAATCCATCGCGGAATCACCGGTTTTTCGGTAAATCACGAGAAGGGAAAAATATGAATTGTAGAACTTTGTAAAATGAATTAAATAAATTAAAATATTTAATTTGGATGTTTTGGGCTGTCCGGAGGGGTGGGCCAGCCGCTTTGGGCCAGTAAGCCCAAATGGGGCCCGCACCCTCCCAAACCCTAGCACCCTCTATATAAACCCCTCTCTGGCCCCTCCTCCTCCTCCCACACAGCCGCCACCTGCCCTCCTTTTGGGCGCCCCCTTCCCCTGCTGCTGCCAAGAAGATCTCCCCCCATTGGCCCTTGGAGAAGAAGAAGAAGGAGAAGAAGGAGAAGAAGAAGAAGGAGAAGGAAGGAGAAGAAGAAGAAGGGGAAAAGATTTGGGGAAATTTCTTCATCTAGGTAATCTATCCCCATCCCAATCCTCTGTTTTATGGATTTATTAGGGTTCTTGGCACGGTATTTGTGGATAGATATTAGATCAATCACCCGATTAGAATTTTGCCGCGGACTGGTTTTAGATCTATTCGCGCAGCGCCGGTTGTCTCTCAGTTTTGGGCTAGAAATATATTTTTACTGAGGATCTCCCCAAAAGGAAAAGTGTATAGGACGTCCAGATCTAGCTATTGTATTTTTTTCAATTTTTTTCACCAATGGATCTGGGAGATACGGGGTCGCCAAACTCGCTGATTTGCAGGCGGCCAGATCTGCGCAGCCGACGGTAAACCGTAGTTTAAAATTAGAAAACGATTTTTCCTGCGAGTCTTCCCAAAAGGAAAGTTGTATATTACTTCCTTATATACCTCCTGTATTTGTTTCAAAATTTTATACCACGGGATCTAGGAGAAACAGAGACGGAATTAACGCTGTCCGGCAGGCAGTCGGGTTGTTACAGACCGACTGTAATTCGGTGTTTAAAAATAGTAGATGATTTTTCTGGCCTTGGCCGTAGTTGGGAAAAATGTAGATAATTTAGAGATCTAGCTCCTGTAAAATTTTGGTAATCTTTAGACCTCTGTGCTGTCGGGGCTGCGCATTTGAATGCGGCTGCCCAAATCTGCAGAGCAGAGCATGTCCTCTGTTTGGGCATTTAATTACTCCTAGTTTTGATTAAAATAAAAATATGTGTTCTCCATGAAAAATGTAGATATTTAAGTCATGAAACCAGAGAGGTATTATTTGCTATTTTTCGATGCATATAATTAAAGATACAAAATTAAGAAGCAGCTCTGCTGCAGAGGCTAGAATGCAGATTTGTGAGCGGAGAGGAGTTTTCGGGTTCGGTCTCTAGCGTTGATTTATGTTTTATGTCGTGTTTGTATGCTGTGATGGAGTGCTGAGAGGTGTCTTATGGACAGGTGGACCTGTCCCTGAGCGCCCTTGATTTTTGTGGTTCGTCGCTTCATCGGATTGAGGCAAGTAAACGTAGCGGTGGTTGCTACCGTTTAACCTGTTGTTCATAATACATTCAGTTTACATTATTATCGTAATTTGATACAATTGCCATGATTGCATGATATTTTAATTGTGGAATTCTTGCTTAATGTTAATATGTTGATCATGAAATTAGTATGTGGTGGATGTTGATTATGTTGAGAGCATGATAATGCTCCTTGCGGATGAATTAATGTGATTAATGGATTTCCATGTCATTCATACCATACATGTCATATCATGTCCTTTGAATGTGGATGTCGCCGCTTATAGCCGCGACCGTACCGGTACAGCGTCGATATTGCCGTGTCGACGCACCTCTTCGCCTGCTGGAAGCATTCGTATATTGCCGAAATACGATGCATCGCACTTCCCGCCTCGGCAAGAGTAATGTGGAGCATAGCATGAGCATTCATATGCATTCATATGCACCGCATTGTGGAATGATCATTTGCATACATATGCAATATAATGTGGTGGAGTTATTTTGTGGAATGTACAACTTCATAGTTGTAATGTGGAATTGGCTCTTTGTGAGCTATTGATGGAATGAAGGTTGTGGTTGTGATATTGAAATGTGGTTCGTCCCTTGAGTGATTATGATGGTGTCATGAAACTCTCTTTTCTTACTTTACTTGTTTATAGTAATTGTGATAGGAGGAGTAATATAGTATTGAAGTAAGACATATATATGTTTTATTGCCTTTGGTAGTGGTAGTGGTTGATGATTTAAAATAGTCATCATGAATCAATTGTTATTGTTTTACCGTCATTGATAGTGAATCGAGGTCGTGAATATATACGTTGTTAATTATGGAAGATTAAATATTGTTGATTAATCTATTGTGGCTTGTGGAGGAATAAATGTTTCTTTTGCATTTAATACGGATAAAATGATTGCATTCATATGTTAATTAAATCTGAAATTTTAGAGGTATTATTCATAGAAGTTTATGGTGGTTTAATAACTTTGAACATATATTGTAATTGTGGATGTATGGAATTATAATGATGATGTTTAAATTGCTTGTAGTTTGAATAACTTGTTAAACAGTTTGCTTGCTAAGATTTTTATCTCACTCTTGCTTCCCCCTCCCTACAGGTGGACTTTGAGCATGCATTGGGAAGGGTAGAGCGGCACCGCACTGATGCACCTGTATTATAATCTTAATGCTGAAATAAAGTTGAAATAATTCTAGTCTTTTGCTTAGTTATCATATTGATGTATGTTTCACCTTATTAATGTTGAACATGGAATTGTTCCTTTGGTTATTATTGTTAAGTTGATTATGAATATTAAATTGTTCTCATTATTCCGTTATTTATTAGTTGTTTACGCTTCCGCTTATACTATCTTGCGTAGTACTGTTGCTAGTTTGTTTTTATTTATAAATTGACTAGCTGTAGAGTAGTATTAGTGGCATTCCAGGGCATTGTGGGTCCTGGGGTGTTACATCTTTTCACCCTTGCTAGATAGATTTGTTATTTCTCAATTGAGATATGATTATATGGAAGAACTTTGCTTGATTCCACAAGTTGTAGCTTTGCCCATATGTGCCACCACTGCAAGTTTACAACTTCAGAGATTTGAATTGCATAAATGCTTCACTTACATTTGCAAAACTAGTTGCAATAATTGCTGCGTGAAAATTTTTGACTTGCTCATTAACATATATGATTATTCTTGGGTTAACAATACAATGAGCTTTTATGATCACTGTTGTTTTATAACATTAATTGTGCAACAACGAAGAACAACTAAAATGGATGACATATACATATATCATGCATACACCTTGGCTTCTTTGTTACCCTATTTTCAGCTTATCAAAAGCTGAGGACGGCTTTGTTTGCAAGAAGGGGAGGATGATGAGAACATGATCCCTATGGATACAACTATATTTGCTATGCTTGTTGTTCCAATTACAAGAACTCGTATGCATCCCTTAAATTATCATGTGAGTTCGTTTCAAACAGGTTTCACTTTGTTTGACAAAGAACTTATGATATTACATAATGAGAGTTTGTTGCGTCTATTGTTATATACTGAGATTTATGATCAAGATCATGCAATACGTGAGGCTACACATTTGTTAAAAAAGAGGATGGTTTTTTGTCAAGAAGGGGAGGATGATGTGACCATGCCACAAATGCATATGACCATAGCACCCAATATCAAGATTGAATAAAAGGTAAATTCGTTTCTATCTATTACTACCAATGTTATTTATGAGAATAGAATACTACCTCATATCACTACTTTGTTCATTCTCAGTTTTGATAAATGAAATACTTTTGAACCGAGAGGGGGCCGGCGCCAAAGCAATGGAGAAAAACAAGAAAGAATAAAGCCAAGGAGAAGCCATGCAGTGGGAGAAAAAAAGGGGAGAGGTCCAAGAACTTACAACCCATGTTTTGGATGAGGTTTCCAAACCCAATTCGGAATTTCCTTAAGCCCAACCGAAATCAAACTCGGAATCAACTCAGAACTCAATTCGGATTCGGTTCAGACAGCCAGACAGTCCTGTAATAAAACGCCATAACTTTCACAAACGGAGTCCGATTGTGCTTGTTGGAAAGCTTATTCCAAGATCCATCCAATGGGCAAGACCTCAGCTTCAGAAACCTTTTGGTCGCGTCGTAATCGCCAAAAGAATCTGACACTGATTCAGCCTGACAGGACCGACTTCCAACATGCATAGAATTCACATCTGGAGTCCGTTTGGGATGGGTGAGTACTTCATGGAAAGCTTATCAAGTCTGCTTTCTAACAGATCTAACCCCATATTCAAATTCCATCTGAGCCGGCCGCAATCATCAAAAGAGTCTACGTTGGTTTCTGAGTCCGAGTCGAAAGGGTGCGGCGCCACCTCCACTTGGTCCATGAATCTTGTAACCCTATATAAGAGCCACCGTCTTCAATGCTAGGACTTGGATTTCGTTGAGTTATGGTTTAGCCCTTGTGCAAACTTTTGCTCTTCAATTTTGTCGGATGACCACCTGTCAAGACAGCCTTCGGAATCCCACCTATCAAGACAGTCTTCGGAATCCCACCTTTTGAACTCAATAAAAATATTTGTAATTTCAGATTGCTTGTTATCTTGTTCTTGCGTGTTCTTCGGTTGCATGCAGGAATAGACCTTCGTGGTCAGGTCAATTGTGTTCTTGGCACGGTTGATAACGACTTGGAGTGTGGTTCAGCGATTGCTAAGGCGCAAACGACGTCGTTCGGTTGTAGTCAGTTCGCAAGAGTCACCTCCACCAAAATTGGAGTTACCATCCTATCGAAAGATCGGGACCTATCGCCTCATCACCGTAGCTCGCGCCCGAAGTCGCCCGAGCTAACCACTCGAACCGTCGCCGTGGGCCGGCCGCCCGAAGACGCCCGCCCGAGCCTCCCGCCGCCTCCGCCACCACCATGAGGATGAACAGGGGTAGGGAAATGCTACCCCTCCGCCCGTGTCTTATGCCGGCCGGACGGGCTGTTTGGGCCGAGTGGGCCGTTCGGTCGAAAAGAAAACGGGCCCAAGGACCGGCCCGGATTGAGGCGTCGGTAATTTTGCAGAAAAAACACTGAAGTTATGAAAATTACCGAAGAGCCCTTAGATTATGCATATGGGATCCGAATCTTGCAGAAAGGCCCTCGTAATTTCGAAAATTATGAATAGGTCCTCTGATTTTCAGATGGGTCCCGAATCTTGCAGAAAACCCCTTGGAAAATTAGAAAATTATGCAAAATCTTTCTCTGAACTGAAAATTTGTTTATAGACCCTCTAAAATTGCAGAATTCACTGGAAATTTATATTTTGGCATAAAAGGGACTCGGGAATCCAAATTTTGAATTATATTTAGCATTTAAGCATGTTTATTTCTGTCATTATTATTTTCTATATTTTCTGTATTTATTTACTATTTTGGTTAATCGTAATTGTTTAAATTGCCTTTAATCGTCGAAATTAGCAGTAAAATTTATAGAAAATTCATAGAAGATTCTGGAACTTTACGAGAATCTTCTATACCATTTATTTACCTACAGTAAATTATTCTATGCATGTTTACCAGCAGTAAACTTATTTATTCCTTTTATGCACATGTAGATGACTGGCATCACAAACCGGGAGTTCGAGGAGCTGGCTTAGCATGGCCAAAACTATCTGACTTGGGCTTTCGATGTCGAGATAGTACTTGGAGCCAAGAAGCTCCGCGCTGTTATTGGGATTGGCGTACCGCAGGAAGCCCAACCCACCCCTGAGGAAAATGATCAGGCACTTCACTTCCTCAGGCACCATCTCTGTCCCACTCTCAAGAATGAGTACATGACAGAGGAGCGTGCTAGCACTCTGGACTGTACTTAAGAAGCAGTTCGAGAGGCTAAATTACACCATTCTTAGGCAGAGCAAGAATGGATCAGATTGAGGTTTGCTGACTTCAAGACGGTCGGGGAGTACAATTCTGCCTTGTACAGGATTTGTACCAATCTTCAACTTTGTGGCAACAAATCACAGATGAGCAGAAGATTGAGAAAGCCCTATCCACCTCCACCCAATGCAGTGCTGAGAGACCATGTGAGAGGTGCTTCCATGTTTATGATGAGTAATTGACGAGAGTTCTGGAAAGATTGAGTTTGGTTTGTGTGGTTCGGACCATGTCGTTGCTCGGTGCAATCGGATCGGTCGGACTTGGTCAAACTTGATCGTATGAGCTTAGGATGCTTAGTCTTTTGATTCGACAAGTTTGGGCTTTTACTTGCTTAAGATTACTCTTAATGCTTCTGTTGATTATATATTATTGAGCGGTGCTATGTGATGTGTTTCTTGTCTGTGATGGCTGCAGGACGTCGAGGCGGAGTCGTGGTGAGACACGAGGTGACCGGACTAGGCACAGGCGGTGTCGAGGTCAGAACGGTCGGATGTATCGAAGACGACGGAGACTCGAGGTGGTTGCGAGGCTTGGAGGTCAAGGAACGCGGAAGCTTCCCGGAAGGTGCAGGAGGTGCGTTTCGGTAAAAATGCAAAGTGCACAATTGGAAGCGGTTCCGTTCGGGGTTTAGCGGACATTACAGGTTGGAGACCCGTTAGCCAAAGCCTGTATAATGAGGGGATGTCTCCTTGTGGCTGCAGACATTCCATGGATTGAAGGAGTTGTTAGGGTTTGCTTTAGTCAAAATAACCTTTGGAGAGGTTATTTTGCTTTAAGCTTTAGTTGGTATGAGTTGGTGAGGTAGGCAGAGGCTGTGTCTCCTCTCTGTACGTGTGTGTTCTTGAGGTTGAGAGAGGGAGAGGAGATGAGTTGATCCATCATGTAATCATTCCTCTTGTATCAAGTGCATATGGGGACGTAGAGGATGTACTCCATTGTAATCCTGTATCTCTCTTCATGAATATCAATCTTAGATGGTTGTATTTGAGTTTGATTGAGTTCTTGGGCCCCTTCTGTTATTTCTGTTCTTAGTTGCCCTCTCTGTTGGATTTCTAAAGTTTTTGTTTTTGTGTTCTTTCTTGCTGAGGAGTAGCAAAATGGGTTGCTGTGATCTAGAGATGCTCAAAAGCCATTTGGCTAGTCAATCCTAAGAGCAAACCACGTTTAATCCCAGATTTTGCTTCTTGGCCTCCTCTGTTCTGTATTTCAGTTCAAGACTGTGTCTGGTCATTTATCTGAATCACGGTCCCCTCTATGCTCTTTTTGGCCTTATTGATTTTGGTCTTCTTTCTCTCTTTCCTGACATTGTCTAGCTTTTTAAGTTTGAAGTCTTGGTTGAAGATCCTGAGAAGAGCAGCAAAGATACAATGATTCCTCTGCCGTTTGGGTCTGAATCAGTATTTACTGTATCGGCATTTTCCAGTCGCTATCTCTCTGTTGGCTGCATACTGTCTAGTGCTTGAAGCTTTCGGTTGCTCCTCCTGTTTTCAGTGAACTTCTTTTCAGTTTTCAGCCTGCTGTTCTCTGCAGAGTCTATTTTCAGTTTTGTTTTTCGGATTACAGCAAACTGCAGTTTTCAATTTTCTTTGTTTCAGTTTTCAGATCAGCAAGCAGTAACTTCTGCATTTCTGTTTTTTGGCCAGCAGTGTGACACTCTGTTTTCAGTCTGTTTGGGCAGCATTCAGTCTCTAGTTCTGGGCTGGCGATAGTGCTATTTGGCTGCAGCTGAATGCTCTGTTTCGGATCAAAAATCAGCATGAAATCTGCACTTTCAGCATTGCATTCCCTTGCTGTTTTCAGCCTGTGTTCAGTCTGCAATACTTTCGGCAGCAACTCCTTTTCTTTTTCTACTTGTCTGTTCTGTTTTTCGGCAGCAAAGTCAGTATTTCCTGTTGTCATTTTGCTGCCACAGTCTTCGGTTCAGTTTGAGCAGCATGTGATCTTTTACTCCTTTCGGCCAGTTCAGCTTTTGGTCAGTCTTTGATTTCTCAGAAGTTTCAGAGTTCTCTGTTGCAGACTATTCTCGGCCAAGTGTTTAATCTCAGTTTTTAGTCTTGATTCTCTGTTGGTTTTCAGTCTGAGTTCGTCTTTTGCCTGCTTCCTGAATTGCTTTAGTTCTCTCCTTTGGTGTGCTATATTCAGTAGTTATTGTGCTCTCAATGTTTTGGTCACATCTTTTTGCTTCAGTTAGTCTTTGTCCAGGTGACCTTCTTCAGTGAAGATTTTGTCGGCCAAGTGGTTGTTTGCTCCTTCAGCAAAGTCCGTGTCTTGTTTGTCATTGTTCTTCAGAAAAGAACTCTGTCGGTCTGTTTTAGCTTTCATTGAGCAAACCTTTTTCATAGCTTTTGTAGCTATCGGAGAAGAATGTGTGAAAACTTCGGGGCAACTTTTCAAGGCACCATTCACTCCCCTTCTGTTGCCATTTCGATCCTGCAAGTGCAATTTATACGCAATTATCGTCAAGATGGCTACAAAGAGTATGTCGAATTGATTGATATGATGCAGGTTGCAGAGGCTCGGGACGAAGTTCTCTGCAAGAACTACGTCACATAGCCACCTGAAAGCTCCGCTGGCCGTGAAGCCAACGCCGGGAGCTGCGAGGTACGAAATCCCATGATGAAGAAAAGGGGAAAGAAAGGTAAGGCCACAGTCCAGAAAGGCAAGTCAGATGCTTCACGTGAGAATAAAGCAGGAAAGCGTAAGCGGGATGACAAGGCCTATGGCCACTAGGATCAATCCTGCTTCAAGTGTGGAAAGTGGAGACATTGGTCGTGGATCTGTAAAGAGCCACAGCATGTCATTGATTCCTTCCAAGCCCAGAAGAAGAAGGAAGGCAAATGGTAGCATGAAATCCACTTTGCATCTGTTAAGCGGGAGAGCTCTGAACAGCTGTCTGCACTAATAGAGGTTGAAACCATTCCGGCAGCAGCATCTCCTTTTGACCTTGCAACTGGCACCACCATGATTTCTCTCGAAGAGAATATCACCCTCAAGAAAATAGCAGACGAAGTCTCTGATTTCTTAGTAGATTCAGTCTAATGCACAGAACGCATTTAGACTTTAATTGTTATGTATTGTGTGGAAGAATAAGTTAGAATTTGCATGGATGGTACTTAAGCAGTTTTATTTTCTCATGATGGTTGGATGATTTTTGAATAATTCATCCATTTATTCAGTTTATAATAGTATGATATGTTCTGATATTGAAGTATTTTATTTATGTGTTGATTACCTTCTAATGCATATCAATAAAATACCTTATATTAGAACACGTGTGGTGCCCTATGAAGGAAGTGTGCTTAGCTGGTAGCGGCACAACAAATACCATCTTAAGAGAGACAAAGTATTTTTAGTCGATTTGTAAGAATGCTGGCAGCCTTACAACAATCTCTGGTAGCGATGTATGTATAATAGGTTCAGGAAGAGCCACAATTATACTCCTAATGGGCAAAACTTTGGTCATTCCAGAAGCCTTATTGTACCCAGAATCGACTAGAACTTTCCTAAGTTTTAAGGACATTCGCACCAACGATTTCCACGTTGAGACTGATGAAGAGTACGGTAAGGAATACCTGCTCATTACGAAGTGCGAAGTAAATGAAAAAAGGGTATTAGAAAAACTTTCTTCATTAGAAACTGGGCTATACTATACCAACATCAAAACACCTGCAACCTATACTACCCTGAAGACAGTATTTAGAAGTTCTGAACTTTTCTGTCTCTAGTATGACAGATTAGGCCATCCAGGTCTTAGAATAATGAGAAATATAATCAACAATTCCCGAGAGCATAATATTAATGTAAAGAATTTTCCGAATCACAAAGATTTTGTGTGCCCTACATGTGCCACCGGGAAATTATTTACTAGACCTTCCACTCTGAAATTAAAGGATGAAGTTCCTGCATTCCTGGAACACATCCAAGGAGACATTTGCGGTCCCATTCAGCCACTTTCAGGGCCATTCAAATATTTCATGGTGCTCATCGATGGTTCCTCGAAATGGTCGCACGTAGGTTTATTGTCCGCGAGAAACCATGCTTTCGCAAAGCTGATCTCGCAGATAATTCACATCAGAAATATTTTTCCTGATCATCACATAAAGTCCATCAGAATGGACAACGCCGGAGAATTTACTTCAAAGGCAATTGATGATTATTACATGGCAATGGGAGTTACAGTTGAGCATTCTGTACCGCATGTTCATACACAAAATGGTTTTGCAGAGGCATTAATCAAGCGAATTAAATTTATTGCCTGACCGCTTTTGCAGAATTGTAATTTGCCAGCTACATGTTGGAGACACGCAGTCCTACATACAGCAAATCTCATCAACTTTAGAGCATCGGCCTACAACATCTAGTCACCTATGCAACTAGCTCAAGGGTCAGCACCGAAAATTTCTCATCTCCGGAGGTTTGGATGCAAGTTTTATGTACCTATACCCCCTCCACAGCGTACTGCAATGGGCCCTCTCCGTAAGACTGGGATATACGTTGGTTATGAGACTGCATCCATAATCAGGTATTTAGAACCCATGACAGGATATTTGCATACTGCCCGCTTCGCTGATTGTATATTTGATGATGATAATTTCCCAACATTAGGGGGAGAAAATCAACCCCTTGATGAAAAATATCGGGAAATTACGTGGCAAGTCACAGGAATCCATGCACATGACCCACGCACTAGTGAAGCGAATAGAGAAATCCAGAAGATCATTGATTTACAACCATTAGCAAATCAATTGCCGATCACTTTATTGATTTTAAGAGTGTGACTAAGTCGCATGTGCCTGCACGCAATGCACCAAAGAGGGTTGAAATACCAAAGAAAGCAGAAGGTATCCCTGATCCTGTCCAGAGGGCTCAGAATAAAAGGACGAGAACTCTGGCCCCCTCGAATCCCAAGTAACCAAGGACGCCTGATGAAGAAGGATAAGAAGGACTTGTCACAACTGATCACTGAAGTTCCCCAGAACCAGAAGGGGAGCCAGTTGAGACCTGGCATTAGTATAACACCTTTAGAAAAAGGCATACCGGATTTGAATATCCCCATGGAAGAATAAATCGGCACGGATGTGTGCGCACACATCGGAGCCGAAAAACTAAAGGGACTTGACACCACAATTGGAAGAAGCGATGAGCAAGAAGAAGCTCTAGAAGAAGCAAACGCTCTAGAAGAAGCAACTCATGAAGAAATATCTATAAATTATGTGCACACGGGAGAATCTATAAATAGGACAACAACCAATATTGATATCTACTTCGCAAAGAAAATTGTCACAATCATCGATCTTGAAGATTGTAAAAAAAGATCAGATTGGAAAGATTGGAAAAAGGCAATAGAAACTGAATTATTGTCTCTAAACAAAAGAGAGTTGTTTGGGCCCGTATGCCGCACACCTCCCCATGTGCTCCCTGTAGGGCATAAGTGGGTTTTTGTTCAAAAAATAAATGAAGTAGTAAGATATAAAGTAAAGCTGGTAGCACAAGGTTTCACTCAACGTCCATGAGTTCATTATGAATAAACCTACTCCCCGGTCATGAGTGGAATTACCTTTAGATATTTGACCTCAATGGCAGTAAACTTGAATTTACAAATAAAATTGATGGATGTGGTAACTGCATACCTTTATGGAAACTTATATTTGGAGATTTATATGAAGGTACCTGAAGGTATCCCTGTCCCGAACCAAGACCGAGCAAATAGAAATCTGTACAGTGTGAAGCTCAGGAAATCACTGTACGGACTGAAGCAATCTGGCAGGATGTGGTATAATCGCTTGCGACTTTCTATGCAAGAAAGGCTACAAGAACAATGAAGATTGTCCCTGTGTATTTATACGACGATCCTAGAATGGATTTTGTATAATCTCAATGTATGTAGATGATTTCAATATCATTGGGACAATGGAAGACATAAAAGAAGCAAGTTCTTACCTGGAGTCAGAATTTGAAATGAAAGATTTGGGTAAAACCAAATACTGCTTAGGCCTGCAGCTTGAGGTTGTCCCTGAATGAATATTAGTGCATCAGTCGGCCTACGTCCAGAAGGTGTTAGAAAGGTTTGGCTTTGAGAAGGTATACCCATCAAAAGTACCGATGATAGGGAGGTCTTTATAGCAAGAAAAAGATCTGTTCCGACCTAGGGAAGAGGGAGAGGAAGTTCTGAGACCAGAATTCCTATACTTAAGTGTAGTAGGAGCACTTATGTATTTATCAAACGGCATTAGACCGAACATCGCATTTGTCGTAAACCTGTTAGCAAGGCATAGTGCAGGACCTACCAAAAGGCATTCGCAGGGGATAAAGGACATCTTTCGATATCTCCAAGGAAGCAAGGACCTTGGATTGTTCTACAGAAAGAATCAAGATTTGACTCCAAGGAAGCAAGGACCTTAGATTGTTCTACAGAAAGAATCAAGATTTGAACTTGATTGGCTATGCAGATGCTAGGTACCCATCGGACCCGCATACCGCAAGGTCACAAATAGGCTATCTATTCCTGTGTGGTGTAACTGCAATTTCATGGAAATCGTCTACGCAAAGTCTTGTAACGACTTCGACGAACCACTCAGAAACTATATCACTGTATGAAGCCACACGAGAATGTGCTTGGCTCCGGCGAATGATTCACCACATCCAACAGTCATGTGGGATGAATACTGTGCAAGCTCCCACAATTATATGTGAAGATAATGCAGCTTGTGTTGCACAAGTACAGACGGGCTACGTGAAGAGTCATCTCACAAAGCATATCAACCCCAAGTTCTTCTATGCTCATGAATTGCAAAAGATGGATGAGATTAAGGTACTACATACTAAGTTATGCGAGAATCTGGCAGATTTATTCACTAAGTCACTCCCTGCATCTAGCTTTGAAAGATGCGTACGAGGAATTGGAATGATGAGACTTAGAGAAGTGTAAAATTCAGGGGGAGAATTTTCTCAAGCCCGTTATTAAACCTTGATCATGAATATTGTACTTTTTTTTCCTTGACGAGTTTTCCTGAAATTTCTTGACCAAGGTTTTTAATGAGGCAATCCGTGCAACGCAGCATAACATGTATCATATACTCTTTCTCCAAATTTTTCCCACTGGGTTTTTATGGAGTTTTGACGAGGCATGAACGTATCAGATGAGTGCCTTAGGGGGAGTGTTAGGAAACCTGAACCTGGGCTTGAATTCTTGACCCATGGTGGGCACCTCACCATTAGACTATAAATAGGGAGCACTATTGGCAATTTTATAAGTGCAATCAAAAAGAAAGCAACAAAGAAATACCAGGAGTTCTCTCTACCTCTCTGTGTTTCAATCTACTATTTTATGTCTTCTGTGATTGATCTTGCTTTGCATAAGCAGAGGAATCGATCGGACTGGTCGCCAGCAACGATTCCTCAACAAGGAGGTCGAGTAAAAATTGAGGCCGTGCCTACATGCACCAATATAAGGACCGGGGTATACCCCCATGTAACTTAGATCTGCTATTTTTATTTTGTGAATAAACCAGAAAATGATCGTACGCCATGGCTTGTTTGCGTGGCATGAGATGAGGAATTGCCAAATTTTGAGAGAGAGGGGGTCAAGATAATGAGTTCCAAGAGAGATTTTTCCATGCGTAAATTCAGGATTCTTTATTCCCAGATTGTGTAGGAGGAGCTGTTCTTGCAATTCCATCAAATCAGATTGATTTGTGAGATTTCGTGCATAATACCGTAAAAGATTGAAGCTACTCACACATCACTAGTTAATCTATATCAGCTGGTGTGTCGTGTCTTAATGTCCATATACTGATCAAGATTGACGCATACTCTATATGAAAACTGCTAATGGGAGATAGATATACATAATTTTGAGCTCTCTCTATATTTTTTTGGCATCATTACATTTGGAGTTCATGGACAACAAGTCGTCCATTGCATTATATCTTCTAGTATGATCTTAGCTTCCATTTGCGAATTTTTGGAAACATTCATGTTTGATTTTTATGGAATTCTCATGTTTAGTTCGTTTTCACCTTAGACGACGCCCTTGTTTCAGCTTCCAATAGATCGCCACAAAAAAGTACTCAAATCATTTGTTCAATGTACTCAAATTCAATAATTTGATGGCTATTGTTCTTCTAGTTTTGACTCATGTATGTTGAAAATGATGATTAAAAGGGTTGGAGGTGAAGCAACTATAAAAATTCAAATTTTTTGAATTCATTCTAATTTTGTATGAATTTGAAAATTTTATCAAATCCGGAAATCCCAAGCCACTTTTCGCTTTCCCCTTTAGGAAACCCGCTTTCCCCTTGCCCTTGGCGCCTCTAGACCACGACGCCACTGCCTTGCTCCCATCGCCGCTTGCCAAGCCATCATTCACGCACGCCAGCGCCTACTCGTCACTACAACTGTGTCAACGATGGCACAACGATCGTGCCACCTCGTCAGCCGGCCATACCTTGCCATAACGTTGCCGCTGACCGTGCGCCGGACCACACCACCGTCAATACACGCCACTGCCACTTCCCGCCGCTAGCCGCTCGACACGTGTGCAACACTGTTGCTCACCATGCCAGTTCACGTGCCTTTGCTAGTGAGGAACCAAGCCTCTCCCGCCTCCAGCATAATAGTTAGCACTAACGCTGCAACGTCGAAGCCACTCAATCGTTCACGCCACCGTCCACATGCCGAGAGCACCGTCGCGTAGCTTCTGTTGCCATCGCCTTCGACAGCTATAAAGCCAAGCTTAGTGACCCCTTCACTACCTTTCGCATCGCCTCTCAAACCCCGTAGGCTTTCTCCCTTTTCTCCGGCCAAGCCGCACCGTTGACACCCGAATTATCATCGGTGAGCCCAAAACCTAAATTCTCACCGCAGCCTCTTCTCCAATCCAATACACCACATCCTTAGCACTGCCCCAACCCTGCGAAGCTATCCCCATCTTCTCGTTCAACCTCGCCGTACCTAGCTCATTGTTGCCATACGCCACCGCTCGCCCGTCAACGGTCACATCGCCAGCACATATCGAGCCATCCTGAGCTAAGACATCATTGCTGCCAGACTCCACTCATCTCATAGATGCTCAAGCCATCCTCAATTCAACCGAAGCCTTGCCATAGCCACGCTATGCCATGCCCCTATTCCGACCAAGCACCATCATCACTAGCCATCTCAAAGCCACCTTCGCTCGCGCACATGCCCAAAATAGATTGTTTGTATTAAAAACTTACTCATCGCACCACTGCTCACCACTGTTCGCCTTCGTCGTCACCCAATTTTGCGCCATCGCCGCTCCTTCTGCTCAGGCAGCTATGAGGACAAAATTTGAGATGGGCTTCATGCTCCGTGGGTCGCCTAGTTGGGCCAGCAAAAGTCATCCAAAACACTCCTTGGCCCAATCATCCAACTGGGCCAGGCCACACTATTTAAGCCTAATACTATTCATAGCCCAGCTGAATACTATTCACCGATAGCCCATTAGGTTCAACCCAAACTCGGTACTGTTCACTTGACCTGTTACTATTAACTTGAAACCTATTAAGTCTATTTATACTTATTTTGACCATTTTGAGCCCATCTAGTCCATTTTCTGCTCCGTTCAAGATATCCAAACCTCGTTTAAACTATAACCACCCAAACTCTCCTATGTTCAACCTCTTTTCGGATTTTCCCTCTAATTTATTTTATTTTGTTCCCAGCTCGTTTTCTTTTGAGCCTGAACTTATTTGATTTCTTTGCTTTGCAATGGCACCCGGATTCGTTAAGCAGACCACTATAGGAGCAAACCAAGACACAGAAGAAGTTGGACTAGTTGATGACTTCATGCAAGAAGGCAAGTCATATGTCTTTGATCATGTTGAACCCATATTAATTAATTATAATTACTTTCATTACCATTAATTGAGCACTTTTATTTACATAAAATAATATATTGGAATGACATGTTAAATAGCTAGATCCTACCACCGAAAAGCCCTGACATATCTTTGAAGGCCATATTCACCTTGACAAACATTGGTATAAATATTAATGGTAGCTAATAACTATATAGATAGTTAGTATTAGGTTGGACCATTAAAATGTTTTACTTATACTAATAAGAATTGTTCATCTCGTGCCAGTAGACTTTAAAATGAAAGCTAATGGATGAGGCTACTTGGTGAGTAGCCACTAGATAGTTAGGAGCCCATGTAACACCCCAGGACCCACATTACCCTGGGATGCTACTAAAACCACTCCACAACTAGCCAATTTGCAAGATAGAATAAACTGGCAACAATTAGTAAACAAGATAGTATAAGCGGAAGCATAAACAACTAAGGAAAAACAGAATAGATATAACAATTCAATATTCATAATCAACTCCAACATAATAACCAAAGGAATGGTTCACAAATTTAACGTTATTAAGTAGAATTAATCAACGACAAGATAGCTAAGCAAATGACTAAAATCCTTTCAACTTTATTACAGCATAAAAATATGATCCAAGTGCATCAGTGTGGTGCCACTCTACCCTTCCCATGCATGCTCAAAGTCCACCTGTAGGGAGGGGGAAACAAGGGTGAGATAAAATCACAGCAAGCAAACAGTTTAACAGGCTATTCAAACTACAAACAATTATACATCATCATTTATAATTCCATACAACTACAACCACAATTCATGTCCACGATTATTAAACCACCACAGACTTCCATAAGTCATACCTCTTCAATTTCAGATTTAATTGGCATATGAATACAATCATTTTATCCACAAATAAATGCATATGAATGCTTTCATGCTATGCTCCACATCACTCTTTCCCAGCGGGATAAGAGGTGCATCGTATTACGGCAATATACGATGTTGTACCGGTACGGTCGCGGCTAGGTGTGGCGACATCCACATATGCAAATGTCATGATATGATATGAATGATATGATAATCATAAATCACATTAATCCATCCTCAAATGAGCATCATCATGCTCACAACATATCCACATCCACCACATATTATTTTCATGTTTCGCATTATCACATTAAGCAAGAACTCCACATGACTACTAGCATTTATTCAAACATGTCAATTGACCAATAATTGCTACCATCACCACATTTAGAATATCATGCAACTATGACATAATGTATCAAAAATACGATAATCATTGTCGGGACCTGGAGCAACAACTCCGAAACCCTCTGTGTTAATCGCACTATCCCAGGAAAGCTTAGTGCACACAGCAGAACAAAGACATTTATCTTGCATAATGACAAATTTTATTTAACTAAATATGAGCCTGATGGCCAAAGTTTTACAATAGCAGCGGAAGATAACAGCGGAAGAAAACACAAAGCAGCAGCCCATCCTGCCTTCCCACAAGGCGAATGACTGTAAGACGCGGTCTAGTCGCAATCCTCACCGAAATCATCGAAGGCTTCCTCTGAAAGAGTTAGATATAGCCACATGAGTACAAACGTACTCCACAAGTTACACCAGCAGTTTTATCAGAGTGGATGCATGCATATGGATATCAAAGGAAGACATATATGATTGGTTTGCATAAAAGACAGCATTGAAGTAAATATCATAAAGTAAGTGCGAAAGCTGAATTTGATACAATAAATAAAACAATATTGTAATCAACATAAGTAACGTTAGTGCAGGCTCCAACCAAACACTAACCTATTCACGGGCATCCCACCCGGACCAACTTTTCTTCAAAATCAAACTCGTACGGATTCCATCCATCCATACGGTTTTCCAGAAATCTCTCATGGATTCCATCCATCCACAAGGTTTTCCAAAATCTCTCATGGATTCCATCCATCCACAAGGTTTTATAAAGCATTTCCAAAACTCAAAATCTAATCCGTGAAAAACTTTACTCAGCTTGCCCATGACCGTGGGCACGGCTATCCAGGATAGGTTATACACTCTGCAGAGGTTGTACAGCTTTACCCAGAAGACATGATTATCCCATATTGCCACCGGATAAACACACTTCATTTGGTGTGCGGCGAGGAGATCATGACAAAGCCTTTACAATAATTCATTGCCAACATAATCACGCCGCCACTAAGGTTTCACCACAGCATGAATCCACATGCTGGAGCCCCCTCTTGTGCCATGTGAGACTTCTCACGGACTACGCCGCCCACATTCAAATTATAGCGAGATTAAGTTGGAACTTCACAAATTAGTTGGCTAGGTCCGTCCCATACCAGACTTGTGGTAGTACGAAAAGGGCTTTGCAATAGTAGCTCACAGACCGGTCCTTTATTGACTTAGGCACAACCACAAACCCCTCGTGCCTGACAATCAACATCGAGTCAACAAACTACGATGCATGCCAGCAAGCACCCACCACTCTTATCATTTGCCTAAGTCTAAACCAGTTTCATATTTTGTTTATAAACATTTTATAAACACTTCCGACTTTCCAAAGTCCAGAAATAAATTTTAAAGTCTATCATTTTATGTGAAAGAAGTATCATTTTATGTGAAAGAAGTACCATTTTATGTGAAGAAAGTTCCCAAAACTTAATATTCTTGGCATGGCTAAGCAAGTTTATGAAATTTCTAGTTAATACTAATGTACTAACTAGGTTTTAACTATGTTTGACAAGGTATAATTGCATGAAATATCAAATTTGGCTGTCCAAAGGAATTTGGGTATAACTATAGTTCAAACTGAATTTAAACTACACTTGATTAGAAGTAAGCATGTATATTAATTTAAAACAATATAAATAATTTTAAATATTGGGAGCAATATGATCAAAGGTGTAACTTGCCTGGTTGCTCTGCGATGAACGCGTCGCCGAAATCGAACTCTCCGAGATCGCTGAAACCTAAACGCGAAAATCCAAACAAACTAAATTCAAATAAAATTCTAAAATTGAAAATAAGTATATATTTGAATAGTTTAGGATTTTAGAAGAATTTAGAAATTTGAACGGCTCAAATCGGAGCTAAAATGAGAATTTACGGGCTTTAGGAAGTTTAGAAAGAAGGAAAAAGAAAAGGATCCATTTTCCGAATTATTTTTGTATTAGAAATCTGGCTTATGACATCATCACAGAATAAAATAAATAAAAAAAATTTAAAGGTGACATGGCGCCACGTGGTCGCCATCGGGTCGCCACGCAGCCCACATGGCGCCACGTGGTCGGAGGTGGCCGACAGGCAGCAGGCCACGGGGCGCGGCATGCGAGTGCGCCCGCCCGCAATGCCGGCGAGGGGTGGCTCGGGTAGAGGAGGTGACGGTGATCGCAATGGTACCAACGGCGAGGCTAACGGTGGTCTGAGGTAGCGGCGGCGGAGAGAAGTGGCGGCGAAGACTTCTACGGCGGCTCTCCCAAGCGACGGGAGAGGAGGGAGGTGGGGAGAGGAGGAGAAGGAGGTTGCGGTCGAGAATGCGGTTTCGGGTGGGGTTTATATAGGGGAGGAGGAGACGAGAGGTCGCCGATTTTTTGGTTGAATCGGTTTGGGCGGTATGAACGCATGCGGGCGCCATTAATGGCCGGGAGGTGGTCGAGGTGGAGGGGAGCCGAGGCGAAATTTGGGAAGTTTCACGACGGCGCGAGCTCGGCGGCAATTTAATGCGGCGGCGGCGAGGGCGGTTTTGGCGCTGCGGCGGCATGAGGGTCCCGGCCGGCCGGGGCGGCGGGTGGGGTGCAGGCGTCGTCTGAGGCGCCACGGCGGAGGAGGTGTGGCGGCGCCCATGCCGTTCGGCCAAATTTTGGAGGAGAGAGAGAGTAAGATTTTTGAAGAAGATGGTGAGGTTAGGGATGACAAGTGGGTCCCACTTGTAAGTGAGAGAGAGAGAGTGTGTGAAAGGTTTGAATGGTTTGGATTGAGAGATGTGGCAAGATCTTGGCCATCCAATTTAAGTGAAGGTGAGGGTTGAGATTGAATGAGTGAAGGGTAAGATTTAATCTCGGTGCAACACTTGTCACCACCGGATTAATCCGGGTTTTAAATTGGTTTTTTATTTTCAGAAAATAGGAGGAGGTTTCTTAAACACTTTAAAAATAGCAAATAATATTTAAAAATTCCAAAAATTTATAGCAAATTCCTGGAGACATTTTATACTTAGGAAAAATATTTATAATTCATTTTGACCATTTTACCCCTTTATAAAAATATCTTTTGGCATAAAATAAATTGATTTTAATTTCCAAAAAATTCCCAAAAATTCTATAAAATATTTTTAGACTTTCTAAAATATTTTCAACTCAAATTTGCTCTTTTAATTTTACAAAATACCCTTTGGCTTTAAAAGTCGATTTTAAAACTCGAAGATCTCGTAAATTAATATTAAATTTTGGGAAGCTTGGAAAAGGCTAAATAAATCTTTTTAGCTTTAAGAAAATATTTAAAATATATTTTCTTGCTTTTAGGCTTTGAAACAAAAATCGAAAAATTACAGAAATTCCAAATAAAAGCCAAATGCTTTTAAATACTTAATTTGAAGTAGTTTCTTTTATGAAACATACCAATACCTTTTTATTTGACAAAAGCTTTATGTTTTTAGTAAAATTACTTTTAACGAAAAACCTTTTTGAAAAGGCTAAAAAACAGCAAACACAAACTTTCAGATTCAGGCAACTAAAGAACACTTATTTTTATTTTAAATTGAACTAATTTTAATTATTATATTTTTTTACTGAAATTTGAAAATAACAACGGGGTTGTTACAAACTACCCCCCTTAAAAGAATCTCGTCCCTAGATTCGCATCGACTAGCAAAGAAATAGGTGTGGATCTTACTCTGATTGGCTTGAGCGGAGATTTGATTCAGACGTCCTTTTTGCGGTATTCTTCTTGCTGTTCGGAGGGTGTTGGCAGTCGAGGTTCCCGATGTACCATTCTTCACTGCCTGCTGCTTCTTAGGACAATTGTTGGCGTAGTGTCCTGTTTCATGGCAGTTGAAACAAGTTACTCCGGCTGCGGGGTTCTTGTCCTTTGGTGGAAAGCCGATCATCAGAGTTTTATTGTCTTCAGTGTTGGTGGAGGCGTTTGCTGGTATTAACTCTTCTGCTACTGGTGACGGTTGGAATCTGTTGGCCTGCGGCAGGGTTCTTCTGACTTTGGAAAAGTTTCCAGAGTGCATGTGCTGAGTAGACATTCTTCTCTTTCGATTTTCGATCTCCACATTCTTGCTTTCTTGGCGAATGGCCTTGCTGACTAGCTGATGAAAATCTGCATAGTCACTGGATATCAATTGTACGGAGATGTTGTCGTTCAAGCCTTCCAAAAATCTTTCTTGCTTGTCTTCATCATTGGCTATGTCCCCTGGTGCATAGCGAGATAACTGATTAAACTTTTGCAAGTATTCATTCACTGTACGTCTTCCTTGACGTAAAGCTCTGAATTCTTTCTTCTTCAAGATCTTGGTTCCCGTAGGGATGTGAGCTTTCCGGAAATCTCGCACGAACTCATCCCAGGTAATAGCTTGAGGGTTGGCGTGAGAGTCGGTTAGAGTATCCCACCATTCTGATGCTGGTCCATTCAATTGATGAGTGGCAAACAGGACTCTTTCACGGTCGGGGCACTGCAGGATGTCCAGCTTCTTTTCGATTGCGCGGAGCCAATCGTCTGCGTCCATTGGTTCTGAACTGCTTGAGAAGGTCGGAGGTCTTATCCTTAGAAATTCTGATAATCTGTTCTGGGGAGCTTGAGCTGGTGGCTGATGCAATTGCTGAGCTGGGTTGTTGGTGGCTTGAGCTAAGAGTTGAATCAGTTGAGTTTGATTTGCCATCAATTGAGCCCAATCAGGTCCGACTTCTGGCGGAGGCGGAGGGATTGGAGCAAACTGATTTCCTTGTGCTTCGGCGTTGGCATTGGGGTTGCTGACAATCGCATTCCTTCTTGTGTTCACCATCTGCTTGGAATTTAGATGAGAGGAGACTTAAGACAAAGGAGGGAAAAGGGGTTGTTTGCACAATCCAAGAAAACACCAATCTTTAGCAAAAATCCTTTATTGATAATAATAGTTACGGCTGTCGACAAAAGAGGAAACTGACAGCTCATAACTTCGTCTACTTTCTAGCTTAACAACTTATCCTAAAGGGGTAAAGGTTGTCTTGGAGTGATCCTTCGAGGCTGACGAAGTACGAAGCGCGATCCTTCGATGCGAAGATTGAAAAGGTGGCAGAGACGAAGAACTGCTTTTCGATCGGCTTCTTGCTTGGCTCTCTCGAAAGAGTATCCATTTCCTTTGAAGCGGAGACGCAGACTTCCATATCCCGTTCGCTTGGTGAGTAGCAAGGTGAAGCGATGTCCCAATATCTGGTCTCCATGTCGGTCTACTTGGTGCACGAAGATAATTCATCGCTGGAAACCCAAACGGCGGAGCAGACGAGGAAGGCCTACACTCCATCCATCATTTGGTGCAGAGTCCATCTACAATTATTTGATCAAGAGGAGAGTTAGAAATTTTGGAATGACATAGGATGAGAAAGAATTGAGGCATAAGATGAGTAAAGACTGAGAGGTAAGAATAAGCATATCCTTTCAAAATTTATTGGTTTAAAATAAATCCTTAAGGTCCAACCATTCTATTCTATCTTCGGTCACGTCCTAGAGTCATTAATGCTCTGATACCATCTCTGTCGGGACCCGGAGCAACAACTCAAAACCCTCGTGTTAATCGCACTATCCTGTGAAAGCTTAGTGCACACAATGAGAACAAAGATGCTTATCTTGCATAATGACAAATTTTATTTAACTAAATATGAGCCTGATGGCCAAAGTTTTACAATAGCAATGAAGATAACAATGAAGAAAACACAAAGCAAAGACATCCCGCCTTCCCACAAGGCGAATGACCGTAAGACGCGGCCTAGTCGCAATCCTCACCGAAATCGTCGAAGGCTTCCTCTGAAAGAGTTAGATATAGCCACATGAGTACAAACGTACTCCACAAGTTACACCAGCAGTTTTATCAGAGTGGATGCATGCATATGGATATCAAAGGAAGGCATATATGGTTGGTTTGCATAAAAGACAGCATTGAAGTAAATATCATAAAGTAAGTGCGAAAGCTGAATTTGATACAATAAATAAAACAATATTGTAATCAACATAAGTAACGTTAGTGCAGGCTCCAACCAAACACTAACCTATTCACGGGCATCCCACCCGGGCGAGATTAAGTTGGAACTTCACAAATTAGTTGGCTAGGTCCGTCCCATACCGGACTTGTGGTAGTACGAAAAGGGCTTTGCAATAGTAGCTCACAGACCGGTCCTTTATTGACTTAGGCACAACCACAAACCCCTCGTGCCTGACAATCAACATCGAGTCAACAAACTACGATGCATGCCAGCAAGCACCCACCACTCTTATCATTTGCCTAAGTCTAAACCAGTTTCATATTTTGTTTATAAACATTTTATAAACACTTCCGACTTTCCAAAGTCCAGAAATAAATTTTAAAGTCTATCATTTTATGTGAAAGAAGTATCATTTTATGTGAAAGAAGTACCATTTTATGTGAAGAAAGTTCCCAAAACTTAATATTCTTGGCATGGCTAAGCAAGTTTATGAAATTTCTAGTTAATACTAATGTACTAACTAGGTTTTAACTATGTTTGACAAGGTATAAATGCATGAAATATCAAATTTGGCTGTCCAAAGGAATTTGGGTATAACTATAGTTCAAACTGAATTTAAACTACACTTGATTAGAAGTAAGCATGCATATTAATTTAAAACAATATAAATAATTTTAAATATTGGGAGCAATATGATCAAAGGTGTAACTTGCTCGGTTGCTCACGATGAACGCGTCACCGAAATCGAACTCTCCGAGATCGCTGAAACCTAAACGCGAAAATCCAAACAAACCAAATTCAAATAAAATTCAAATAAAATTCTAAAATTGAAAATAAGTACATATTTGAGTAGTTTAGGATTTTAGAAGAATTTAGAAATTTGAACGGCTCAAATCGGAGCTAAAATGAGAATTTACTGCTTTAGGAAGTTTAGAAAGAAGGAAAAGAAAAGGATCCATTTTCCGAATTATTTTGTATTAGAAATCTGGATTATGACATCATCACAGAATAAAATAAATAAAAGAAATTAAAAGGTGACGTGGCGCCACGTGGTCGCCATCGGGTCGCCACGCAGCCCACATGGCGCCACGTGGCCGAGGTGGCCGACGGCAGGCCACTGCGGCGCTCGCCGGAGTGCGCGGCCCGCGGGCGGCCGGCGAGGGGTGGCTCGGGTAGAGGAGGTGACGGTGATCGCAATGGTACCAACGGCGAGGCGAACGGTGGTCCGAGGTAGCTGGGCATGAGAGAAGTGGCGGCGAAGACTTCGGCGGCCTCCCATGGCGATGGGGAGAGGAGGGGAGGTGGGGAGAGGAGGAGAAGGAGTGTTGCGGTGCCGAGAATGCGGTTTCGGGGTGGGGTTTATATAGGGGGAGGAGGGAGACGAGAGGTCGCCGGATTTTTTTGGTTGAATCGGTTTGGGTGGTATGAACGCATGCGGGGCGCCATTAATGGCCGGGGAGGTGGCCGAGGTGGAGGGGGAGCCGAGGCGACGAATTTTGGGAAGTTTCGTCGACCAGACGCTGAGCTCAAGGGCAATTTAATGCGGTGGCGAGGGGTGGTTTTGGCGCTGGGCGGCGCGGCGAGGGTCCCGGCGGCCATGGGGGTGCGGCGGGTGGGGTGGCCGGGGCGTCGTCTTGGAGGCCAAGCCCGGAGGAGGTGAGGCGGCGCCCATGCCGCTCGGCCAAATTTTGGAGAGAGAGAGTAAGATTTTGAAGAAGATGGTGAGGTTAGGATGACAAGTGGGTCCCACTTGTAAGTGAGAGAGAGAGTGTGTGAAAGGTTTGAATGGTTTGGATTGAGAGATGTGGCAAGATCTTGGCCATCCAATTTAAGTGAAGGTGAGGGGTTGAGATTGAATGAGTGAAGGGGTAAGATTTAATCCTGGTGCGACACTTGTCACCACCGGATTAATCCGGGTTTTAAATTCGTATTTTATTTTCAGAAAATAGGAGGAGGTTTCTTAAACACTTTAAAAATAGCAAATAATATTTAAAAATCCCATAAATTTATACAAAATTCCTGGAGACATTTTATACTTAGGAAAAATATTTATAATTCATTTTGACCATTTTACCCCTTTATAAAAATATCTTTTGGCATAAAATAAATTGATTTTAATTTCCAAAAAATTCCCAAAAATTCTATAAAATATTTTTAGACTTTGTAAAATATTTTCAACTCAAATTTGCTCTTTAATTTTTACAAAATACCCTTTGGCTTTAAAAGTCGATTTTAAAACTCGTAAGATCTCGTAAATTAATATTAAATTTTGGGAAGCTTGGAAAAGGCTAAATAAATCTTTTTAGCTTTAAGAAAATATTTAAAATATATTTTCTTGCTTTTAGGCTTTGAAACAAAAATCGAAAAATTACAGAAATTCCAAATAAAAGCCAAATGCTTTTAAATACTTAATTTGAAGTAGTTTCTTTTATGAAACTTACCAATACCTTTTTATTTGACAAAAGCTTTATGTTTTTAGTAAAATTACTTTTAACGAAAAACCTTTTTGAAAAGGCTAAAAAACGGCAAACACAAACTTTCAGATTCAGGCAACTAAAGAACACTTATTTTTATTTTAAATTGAACTAATTTTAATTATTATATTTTTTTACTGAAATTTAAAAATAACAACGGGGTTGTTACAATCATGTAAATTGCAAGTAGAAAGAATAACGAGTTAAACGGTAGCACATCCGCTACGTTTACTTGCCTGAACCGACGAAGCGAAGCAAATTAAGAGCGTTTAGAGACAAAACCACCTGTCCAAAAGGCATCTCTCAGCACAAAGCTACATCATACAAACATGACTTAATAATAAAAGACGTCGCTAGAACCCCGAACCCGCACAAACTCCTATCTGCTCAACAATTCAACAATCTACTCACTGCAGCAACACTGCTTAATATTTTTGTATCTTTAAAAATATTAATCCAATTACAGAAAACGATATACCTCTGGATTCATCACTTAAATTCCTACATTTTTCATGTAGCTCACATAGTTTTATTTTGATCACAGCTAGGTGTAATTTAATGCCCAAAACAGAGGAAGTTCTCTGTTCTATCAGACTAGACAGCAAGATTCAAATGCATCCCAACAATAGTACAGGGGTCCAAAAAATATAATTTTTATACAGAACCTATATTTCTAAATTCTCTACAACTTTTTCAATTGCGGCCATAATCATAAAAATCATTTACTACCTCTATATCACAGTTTAATAGCAGTCTGTGCCAATCTGATCCCCTGACAAACAGCGATATTCTCGACCCTGTTACTCCCAAATCCCACGGCCAAACATTCTGAAAAAAATATAGAAGATAGGTCTGGAAGTCCTCTACACTTTTCCTTTTGGGACGATCCGCAGGAAAAATCGTTTGATGTGTCGAAACTGTGCAAACAGACGCGCTGCGCGAATCAATCGACATGCAGACATCAGGTAATCTCTAATCGGGCAATTAAACTATTAATCCCCTTCAAAATCCATGCCAAAAACTCTAATTATTCAGAAAAACAGAGGGTTTGGGATAGAAAAAAATTACCTAGATGATGCCTTGGGATCACCCCTCTTCTTTCCTCCTCTTCTTCTCTTCTTCTTCCTTCTCTTCTCCTTCTTCTCCTTCTCCTTCCTCTCCTTGGCTCCAAGGGCAGCAGAATGGGGGCGCCAATCTCCGGGAGGGGCGGCCACGGGGAGAAAGGGAGGGGTGGCGGCCGGCTTGGGAGAAAAGGGGAAGGGCTCTAGGGTTAAGAGGGAGGGTGCGCCACCCCTTGGCCTTGGCCTGTATGGCTCACCACTCCCGTGCAGCCCACTGGTTTTTAATTAAAATTTTAATTTATTTTATTCATTTTATACTGTTCTACAATTTTTATTTTTCCCTTCCCGCGATTTATCGGAAAACCGGCGACTCCACGATTGTTTTAAAAACTTACGCCGTAACGACGTTCAAGATATTACAACCCATGACCTCACCTGAGGATTGAGGCTTTGGTATGGTATTGTGGTTATGTGCTGCGATGCACATGGTTTGTAAAAGAAAACTTCATCTATGGTAAGTAAGGACTAGACTCTTATGCTAAGTAAAGAACACAAAATTCACTCAATCACAAGTTTGAATTATCAACCTAGTCTAGTACACTGCTTGATTCAATCGAATGTCTACAGGGGAGAACACTATCCCAGGGTATCGAGATGGCCACGAGAAAGGGGTGGAATGGAAGTTGGGCCTATGGTGAATCTACACAACGGTAGGTTCATTCAACGTCGAGCCACACTTTTTTGCACTGGCTAGTGGATTCTCAACAAGGTTGAATGGCCATGAGCCTACTGGGTAGAAGCTAGAACAAAAAGAACAGTGAACGACCTTGTTATCTCAACTTAGTCGCATGCTATCATGTTGTGTGCCTATTGTATGACATTATGAGTTTGAGAAATCTTGTGGGTAAAGTTGGACAACTCTGAAAAGTATAACTTATGGTATTCGAATACACTATACTTTCGGTCAATGTAGTTGTGTTTAATGGGTGACACCAACAGCAAGCATAAGTAAGGTTTGAATGATTTTAAGATGATAAATGAGGTGATTAAACTTCATTTTCCCTTAATATAATATTGCTTTGAATTTCATGTCTAAAGGTCTTTGAAAGTAAACCTGCATCTATGCCATATTCATAAAACCTCCATGACATGATTTATTGAAACCTTGGCAAGTAGTTAAATAGAAATTCTCATGTGGCTTGTTGAGGATGATTGTACTCATACTTAATAAATCATCAACGGAAGAAGAAGTCTTGGAAGATACAATAAACCTTTTGAGGGAGATTTCGTAGCCTCCCTAGAAGGTGACAATTACTAGTTTTAGGTTTTGTCTACAGTCACGTATGCATGTGGTTCTTTTGGAAAGATCTTTTGTATTATAATATAAACATTGGGCTTGGATGCCTTTAATGTCGTAAACTCGACTGTTAAGCCATACTCTTCTATAATAAAAGTCTGGCTTTTACAATTAAAGCATGAGTAAGTTTAATGCACACTCATCTACAACGCTCCACAATTGGACAACCTAGACAATTGCGGGGAAACCTAGTGGCCTTAGAAATAGAGTCGTTACAAGAGGTGACTCGCACTGCCATGTGCCCATGCTGTTAAGCCTTGTAGCTTTATTACAGCATCTCCAATGCTCATCAGCATTATGTAGGGGTGGCAATGCGGCCAGGGGGTCCCGGGGAAGGCCCCTCCGGCCCCACCCCGATTCCTACTAGCCAGCCCTGGCCCTGCTAGCCTTACCAGGGGACCTGGCCCCCGCCCCTGGTCCCCACAAGGACCGAGATCCCTGCGGGGAATTAAAATAAGGTAAAATATATAAAAAATAATAATGTACCTTTGTTTATTAATTTATAATTATTTAGACATACTTTGTTTTACAAAATATAGTCAAAATATATATTCTAATATATAGATTCAAGTTTTAGTCCAAATATACAAGAAGAGAAAACAATTTTTCATATTAAAAAATATAATATATTATTTTTTTTTATTTTTACCAGGTTCCGTGGGCCCCACGGGGAGGACGACCCTGTCCCCGCCCCGTTAGCCTAGCGGGGTCCATCCCCATTCCCTCGCCCCCACCATCGATGGGGAAATTCCCCATAGGGGAAATTGCCGCCCCTAGCATTAAGTAATATTTTCGAGAGAGAGCGCATGCATAAGCTAAAGTTACCACTCAAAACCATTCACTCCAGTCGATGCATGACAGCTTAAAAATCGGTCCATACAATCTAAATAGAAGCTACAGTGTTTCCAATGCACCTACACTACTAGATTTCGGGTCTTGGACAACGGCACGAAAACGTTGCAATAGGACCAAAATAGATGCAATATGTATGTATTTCAACTAATCACTTCCGTTGGCAAGCGTTGCTAATTGTTGCGTCCTTAAAAGATTGTGCAACAGTTTTTGGTTTCGTTGCAGTACATATGGTTATTGCCATGCAATGAAGCATTGCAATTGTTTGTTGTTGCAAGGAGCGATGTCATGGCAATAGAGGTTATTGCATCGACCAACTACGTGGAAATAGCCTCTTTTGCCATGAAGTTTGTTTGTGGCAATAGTTTGTCTTGCCACGGAGTTATTACGTGGCAATAGACTCTATTGCCATGGAGTTGTAGTATGGCAAGAGAATCTATTACAACACCATGTTTCGTGGTAAGAGGTACTATTGCCACGTTAGGTGTTTCGTTGCAACAGGCTTAGAAAAGGTATTTCAACAAAATATTTATGGTGGCAAATATATCCTATAGCATCGATCATTGTTCGTGGCGAATAGTTGGATGCATCGTAGTAGCGGCATTGCATTTCGCTATCACAACAAAATGCTATCGTGTTTATCGCAACGGAAGAATTGTGGCAACACATATAGCATTTGATATTTGATTATTAATTTGTTGTTGCAAATGAATAGCAAAATAGTAACAATGCTAGAACGTAGCAACATATATTAATTCAAAATATCATTAATTCGACAATCATAATTTAAAAGTGCCACTATTACTAAAGGAGTTACATATAAATCTCCAAAATTAAACTACAAAGTTCTTAACTAATAATAACAAAATAGATTCGCTCATTGCATTGCTCCTTGTCGGTTTGGCATGTAGAATGTCTTGACTTGACGACCCATGCCTTGACTCGTGTGCTCTAATCAACTTGTTCATTCCTCGCCGTTAAAAGCATTAACTTTAGCATATGGTTCAGAATTAGCAACATCTTAGTGAAATATGATTGATGAAATAATCAAATTAAAGCAACAAATATGAAATAATATTTTATATGAATGAGCGATCAAAGGAACCAAAAACAAGGTCCTTAACGTGTGTAAGGTCCAAAGAAGACATATACTAGTAACAATTATTGTCACTACTCACTACCGTGCAACACCATTATTGATAAAAGTAAACAGGATTTTATTCTAATTCTTACTTATTTCCACACAAAAAACATGTACTGAGTGATCATTGCTCATGAAACTGTCAGGCTTATCATTGGGCCCTAGAAAACATGTACAATCATTCTCACATGCATGTATCTTTTGGTAATCAAGCCCAAGATCTCGAACAACCTTTTGCACTTTCTCCAAGGTGTTTGGGATACAATGTCCTTTAGGGAGCAGAAGCGAGAACAGATGAAGTATGGATTCCAAGGCTGAGAGACCATGTGGAGGTCATCCCGTTGTGTATGATGAGTAATTGACATCGCTACGAAAAGTCGAGTTTGAGTCGGTTGGTTCGGACCTTGACGCTGCGTGGCGAACGGGCTGGTCGGACTCGGCCAAACTTGGTCGTATGGGTTAAGGTTGCATATTCGATGACTCGGCTGTGTTTGATCTCTATTTACGCTTTCATGTATCGAGCGGTGCTATTTGACGTGTTTCTTGTCTGTGTGACTGCAGGACGTTGAGGCGGAGTCATGGCGAGACACGGTGGACCGGACTAGGCGCATGTGGCACTGAGGTCAGAACGGTCGGATGTGTCGAAGACGACGTGGACTCGAGGTGGTTGCGAGGCGTGCGAGGCAAGGAGCGCGGAAGCTTCCTAAGGTGCGGGAGGGGCGAAACGGAATTTCGCAAACCGCAAAGCGGAGCGGCGCTGTTGGACTTAGCGGGCGTAACGGGGCGGAGACCCGTTAGCCAAGGCTATAAATAGGAGTTGAGGGCTGCATACCCCTCAAGGGCTTCTAGAGAGAGCTAGGGTTTTATTGAGTCAAAAGAGGCTTTGGGAGGTTGTTTTCTCTTTTGAGCTTTAGTGGTTAAGGGTTGGTGGAGAGGCGGTATGTCCCCACGTAGCCACTTCCCTGCTTCTTGTTTTCTCCATGTTCTTGCTCATGTGTTCTTGAGTTGGAGAGGGAAAGGATGGATTGAGTTCTATGTAATCATCTCTCTTGATTGTACATGCGTATGGAGACATATATGTGATCCTCAATATCAATATGAGATGATGATTGTTTGAGATTTATTCGCTTCGCTCTCTGTTCTTCGATACCTTTTGGCTAGAAATTTGAGATTTTGAGTTTTGTTGTTTCTCTTACGGATGAGTAGTAAAATGGGTTGCTCCTTGATAGAATTACATTTCTACATCCTCTAATCAGTTGGTCTCAAGAGAAAATCAAATTTAATTTCAGTTTTGAGAATTCGAGTCTTCTCTGTTCTCTTTTTGGCATTTCTAGGGTTTTGGAGAAATTCTTGATTCCCTTTACAAGTTGGCTTGAAACTTGATACTTAGTCTCCTGCAGGTATTGCTAGTATATCCTCAAAGTTTTATAAGCAACAGCTTGAAGGATTGAGGAGAAATTTGGTTTTGGTGTTGCCCTCAGATCTTTTAAGTTTATGCTCAAAATCTGAATTCTTTGTTCCCTCTTGTGTTCCTTGGTTTCCTAGATTCTTGCAGCTATTTGAAACATGTTCTTGATCTTTGAGTAAAGAAGTGCAACTGATTTTCTTGCAGTATTCTTGGTCTGTGTCCTAACTGCATTTCTCTGGCTGTCTTCGGCAAGCAGCAGGACTATCACTATTTGCTTTGTAAGAGTGGGAGTTCACTGTCCAGTATTTGCTCTTCAGCTTTATTTCGCTTGGGTCTAAGTTCTCTCAGCAGATAGCACCAAATGTTTTGTCTTGACTTCCATGAGTATTTACTGTAGCCGACAAGTTTCAGTCTTCAGTAAAACGCCCATTCTGTTTTCAGCCGATTTGCTCTTGTATGGTGGTATTCTCTAGTCCCTAAAACCTTCTGCTTTTCGGTTGAATACCCTGGTATCTTGCCCTAAGAAGAGAAGAGAGTTCTCCCAATTCTCGGTTTGTGTCTTGTAAACCAAATCGCTTCGTGTTCTATCAGCAGATTTGTTTTCTTCTTGCCGTTTGTTTTTCAGCTGCTGTCTTTAGTTTTATTTGCCAAGTACACTCAGTTTCAGGCAGCAAAACTTTCTTGACCAGTAAAAATTATAGCTACTAAGTACAGCAGTTTTCGACGCTCAGTCTTTGTTCTACCGGGCAGAAACCTTCACATTTGTTTGCCGTGGCAGCCGTAACAACTATTTCTCTTTACCATGGCAGCATTTTCGCCTGATCTGTTACCGTGACTGTTCTGCTCTTTTCTTCTCGGGCAGCAGGAAACTCAGTTTTCGGATTTAGTAGTCTCCATGATTTGATCTGTCTGTTCTCAGTTTTTGTCAAGCATGAATACAAAGTTGCACCAAATTCCATTTTTGTTGGTCTGAAATTTGTGCTAGTCTTTGATTAGTGTTTCTGCTGCTGCTTGCTATTTTGTTTGTGCAGTCCGGCTGCAGCTTGAACTTTGAATCATCAAGGTTGCTATTTGGCTTTATTTCTCGAACTTTTGAGAGTCAAGCTTTGGTAGCAAAGAGCGAGGCGCTAGTAGTCTTTCAAACACTATTTCGCCATAATCTTGAGCTCCTTCGGTGCAGCCAAGTGCAAGAAACTACTGAGTTTGTTTTTCTACCGTAGCTCAATCTGTATTTTCGCACCTCTTCGCTCCGAAGTTTTCACCGCTTTCTCTCTCAATACCGGTGAACTAGAATCTGCTACCTCATAACTTGCATAGCTATTGGAGTTACGATTTGTGTGCTTACCTTAGGGGTCGATTATCGAAAAAGGCACCATTCACCCCCCCTCTGTTGCCATATCCGATCCTACAATTGGTATCAGAGCCGGTTAGCTCTTTTCTATAGATCTTAACCGATCTGCGAGCCATGGCGACAGACAAGTATTCCACCAAGCCGCCCATCTTTGATGGCCTGGATTACCCTTCCGGAAGAGCCGAATGGAAACATACATCCGTGCTCGTGGGTATGCCATCCGCGGAAGGTGAAAATCCAATTTGTTGTTCCCGCCGATGAGAACATCAATGCCGGAATATGGTCGATGTTGAGGCAAATGCAAAGGCAAGGAACATCATCATTCGTGGATTGAGCGAGCGAATTTGATCGCATCTCTCACCGTCGTCCGCCACGACATCCGGGTGACCCTCGATGCATACCATGAGGGCACCACCCGATCAAGACGGTTCGACAGACCGCCTCAAGCGAATACAAGAAATTCGAGATGCTTGTCGGCGAGTCCCTTGACGAGTGCTTTTCTCGCTTTCACAAGATTTTGAGCAACCTCCGAGCCGTCGGTCTCACATACTCCGACTCGGATAACGCTCGACAAATGCTTTCAGACTCGATCTTGGGTTTGGGAGATGAAGGTGACTACCATCAAGGATACCACGGACCTCTCGACCACGACTCTTGATGCGCTTTACTCGCGCCTCAAGACTCACGAGATTGACATAGTCTCGCGTCGGTCGAAGTCACAATCGATGGCATTAGTCACCGATCCCGCTCGGATCTTCTTCATCGAGCCGATATGTGGATTCTCCTTGTCGCTCTCGTGACATAACCGATGATCGCTAGAGCACTTATGGACGAACAGCTAGCCCTCCTAGCGCGTAGATTTTCTCATGCCTACAAGAGGAGGAGGGATGGTAAAAGAGGAGGTCCTGTGATTTGCTTCGAGTGTGGTGGCCCCAACCACATTCGGGCAAACTGCCCCAAGCTTGGGAAGGGTAAATGTGACTTCGGCGGTTCGGGCAAGAACGACTACATCGACAAGAACCGCAACTCGAAGCCCTCAAGACCGCCCCGGAAAGAAGAAGTTCCGCGACCTTGGGAAGGCCAAGAAGCTCTTCCACCGCGTTCTCGCCGCTTTCGACGACCTCGACCTCACCGAGGTGGAGGGATGGAGCGACGACGACGGACCCGGTGACCAAGACCCCAAGGATGGCGGCAACGGCTTCTCTGGCATGTGCTTCATGGCCCTTGAGGGCGAGATCAGCGACAGCGAGCTCTACTCCGACTCGGACGAGGTATGTCCCACCTACGATCAGCTCAATCATGCTTTTCTTAAGCTAGGTGGTTTTCATGCTAGAGCTAAGTCTAGGTGTACCGAGTTAAAGAAGGAAGTAGATAGACTGTCACGGGAGCTTACTTCACTTATATCTGCTCCCTCCGTGACGATCGTGATACATGCATTGCCTTGCTTGGAGATATGGAGAAACTAAGGATCTCGCATGATAGTGTGTCCTCCGAGCTTGATATTGTTAAGGTGGAGAATGTTAGTCTCGCTTGCTGAATTAGAATTGAGTAGGATGGTCATTACCCTACTTACTACTGATGAGACTATTTCTCCCACCTCATGTGAGGATAAGGACACTGCTGCTAGAGGACCTTATACCATGCTACTTGATCTGCCCGAATCTTGCGAAACTTGCAATAATCTGAAGATGAACTTAAAAAGGGCAGACCATAAAATTGCTGAATTGCGTGCTTCTCTGTTAGAGCCTATTGTTTCTTGCACAAACTGTCCTAAGTTAGCTCACGAACTTGAATCTGCTCAAAACAGTTTCAAGAAATGATTGACTATAATAAGAAAATGGCTCAGTATGCTTCTAAGGCTCCTGTTAGCTCACCATGCAAAGATTGTGATAAACTAAAATCTGATTTGATTGCTTTAGATGAAAAATGTGTGAAGCTAACTAAGGACCTTCTAGAAAAATCACATCCTCCTTGTGCTTTCTGTGCTGAGGTGTTGGAAAAGGATAAGGACATGATAGAGACGTTTAGGAAGAGTTACGAGAACCAAATGGCTAGGATTAGGCTGCCCCTGTGTGTCTGCGAAGCCCTCAAGGTTGAGGTGGCCGTGCACAAGGAGAAATATGCACGTGCTATTCGCTCTTCTGCTATTGGTTCCTCTTCTTCCTCTCCTCCTGCCTCTCTTCTTCTTCTCCTTGCTCTTCTTGCACCTCTCTCTTTCGGGAGTGTCAGTACCTTATGAACACTCTCGAGAAATTTGTAGGAGGTAAGAAGAAACTCAATCTTATTCTAGACCAATCAAAGATTTGCAAGTTCAAAAGGGTCTAGGATATGATCTCCGTGAGGATGTGATTTAAACATCCACCGTCGTGCTCGCACCCGTAGCCACAGTGTGTTTGAGGTCAAGCCCAAGAACAAGAAAGTTCAATTTAAATCAGCGGGGTTTGTCCAAGGGATTTCTGACAGCAAGGTGATTTCACCTGCAGCTTCGGCCCGTCAGAAGGCGAAGTATCATTGCACCTTCTGTCAGAAGGATGGGCATTTATATGACCATTGCTTCAAGCGCGCCAAGATCGCGCGTAGAGACCGTGTTGCAGCTCTTAGGCGTATTCAGGGTCAGCCCCAGACCTTGAGTGCACCTAAGACCAACACGAGGTCTAGGCTTGCTCTCACAGTGGTAGCTTTGGGCGACATCGAGGACTTGGTTCTTCTGAATTTTCTGTTTTTCGTCCTCATGCTCCCTCTGGTCGTGACTTCCGCCGTCCTGAGGGTAGATCTCGTTTCCATCGAGATAGCTACCCGCGGCGTGATCAGCGTGCTGCCGGTGCTCCGACTCGCTATCCCGTAGCAGTCGGACCCAGCAACAGCTTCAGGTCTGCACATAGACCTTCTGCTTCTTTGAGCGACGGAGAGCGTAGGGTAGTTAGAGGTCAGTCATGTGTGACTACTTCTTCTGCTCGACGTGTGACTCAGTATTGGGTGCCAAAATCTATGTTGATTTATCCCAGTACTGAGACTTTGCTCTCTTGTTGACTCGGGTTCGCGGGCGAAGGGAAAGGTTTGGCTTGTAGACTCGGGTGTTCACGACACATGACCGGAGATTCCCGTTGGTTTTCTTCCCTTGCCCGTGCTCCAGGTGATGAGACTATCACCTTTGGAGACTCTTCGTCTGGACGCATCATCGCCAAAGGTACTGTGCGCGTTAATGACTCATTTGTCTTAAAAGATGTTGCCTTGGTGAGTAAACTGCATTACAATTTGCTTTGGTTTCTCGACTTACCGATGACGGTTTCGAGGTAAGTTTTAAGAAAACGCACGCAAAATTGTTGATTCTTCTGTAGTCCGGTTTATGGATTTCTCGTTATGGGAGGATCTTCGTGCTGATTTTATTGAGTCTTCTGGTGATCCTCTCCGGTGTTTGGTTGCTTCTGAGTCCCGCGACCTTTCCTTCTGGCATAGGAGACTTGGTCATATTGGATTTGACCATTTGACTCGAGTTAGCGGCCACGATCTCATTCGTGGTCTGCCGAAACTCAAGATGGTCAAAGATCTTGTTTGCGCTCCATGCCGGCACGGCAAGATGGTTGCCGCCTCTCATCCTCCGGTCACAGTTACTATGACCGATGCACCGGGACAGCTGCTCCATATGGACACGGTTGGACCAGCTCGAGTGCAGTCAGCAGGAGGGAAGTGGTATGTTCTTGTCGTGGTCGATGACTTCTCGAGGTACTCTTGGGTGTTTTCCTTGGCCTCGAAGGATGAGACGTTTACATTTCCGAGGTCTTTTCGGTGAGGCTTTCGTTGAGCTTCCGGTGCCTTACGAGCGATCCGCAGTGACAATGGCACGGAGTTCAAGAATTCCTACTTTGAGAGTTTCTGTGGTGAGACGGGTGTAGAGCACCAGTTCTCTTCTCCATACGTCCCCCAGCAGAATGGCGTTGTGGAGAGGAAGAACCGTACCTTGGTCGAGATGGCCAGGACGATGCTCGATGAATACTCTACACCGCGGAAGTTTTGGGCTGAGGCTATAGCCACCGCGTGCCATGTTTCGAACAGAGTTTTTCTTCGGGCACATTTGCACCGCACTTCTTATGAGTTGAGATACGGGCGAAAGCCCAGTGTTTCTCATTTTCGTGTGTTTGGTTGCAAGTGTTTTATTCTGAAGTCTGGGAACCTAGATAAGTTTGAGTCACGTTCTTGTGATGGACTCTTTCTAGGCTACTCGACTTCTTGGCGAACCTATAGGGTGGAACCTGCGAGTCTAGCAAAATGGTAGAAACTCAGTGAGGTAACCTTCGATGAGGCCAGTCCGGGGACTAGGCCCGATATCTCAGGTTCACTAGAGCAGTCCGAGACCATCTTCGTGGATGATGAGGATGATGGAGATGAGGGTTGTCTACCCGATCCAGTCCCTCATCCACCCCTTGAGGTGCCTTCTTCCACCGCACCTCGAGGTGATCAGCCCTTACCTTCTGCTTCTTCTGGAGCTAGTGGCTCTGTTCCTACCCCGTCAGGTAACGAGGTAGAGGCCACTTCTTCATCTCATCCTGGACCTCCAAGACACATTCAAAAATCTCACCCTTCTGAGCAGATGATTGGAGACCTATTTGAGCGAGTCACACGCTCCAAGTCTGGCGTGTCACTTTTCTGTCTCCACTCTGCCTTCGTAGCTTCCTTTGAGCCCAAAGACGTTTGTCATGCTTTATCTGACGAGTCTTGGGTCAATGCCATGCATGAGGAGCTAGAGAACTTTGAAAGAAACAAGGTCTGGACGCTTGTTGCACCCCCACAAGGTCACAATATCATTGGAACTAAGTGGGTATTCAAGAACAAGCGAGCGAGGATGGTGTGGTTATTAGAAACAAGGCTAGACTGGTAGCTCAGGGGTACTCCCAGGTTGAGGGTCTAGATTTCGAGGAGACCTTTGCCCCTGTAGCTAGACTTGAGGCCATTAGAATCCTGCTTGCCTTCGCAGCTTCTAAGGGTTTCAAGCTTTACCAGATGGACGTCAAGAGTGCCTTCCTCAATGGCCTTATTGAGGAAGAAGTCTACGTGAGACAGCCTCCTGGTTTCGAAAACTCCAAATACCCAAACCATGTCTACAGGCTTTCCAAAGCTTTGTATGGACTTAGCAGCCCCTGTGGCCCGGTATGAGAGGCTTAAGTCCTATCTGTTGAGTCATGGTTTCAAATGGGTAAAGTCGACAAGACCTTGTTCATCCGCCGGCTAGGCACCGACTTTCTGCTCGTCCAGTTTATGTGGATGACATCATCTTCTACTCCTCGAATGCTCTCGTTTCCCGCCTTTCCGATGTCATGAGCTCGAATTTGAGATGAGCATGATGGGCGAGTTGAGTTTCTTCCTTGGCTTCCAAATTAAGCAGACTCGGGAGGGTACCTTCTTGCATCAGGGCAAGTACACTCGAGACCTCCTGAAGCGCTTCGATATGAGTGATGGAAAGCCGGTGTCCACTCCTATGGCTACATCAATTCCACTCGACCCAGATGAAGACGGCGAGCCACTCGATCAGAAGGAGTATCAGTATGATCGGCTCCTCTTGTACCTCACCGCCTCGAGACCGGACATACACTTCTCCGTGTGTCTTTGTGCTCGGTTTGAGCTTCACCTCGCGTATCTCACCGCCAAAGGTGAAGCGCATCCTTCGGTACCTTCGAGCTACCATTGACTATGGTATCGGTACTCTTCCTCATCCTGTCTTTCCCCGAGAGCCTACTCGGATGCGAGACTTTCTTGGTCAGGGATAGCAGGAAGAGCACTTCGGCACCGCCAATTCATTGGCACTTCTCTCGTTCTGGTCCTCGAGGAAGCGATGCGGTGTTGCACACCCACCGCAGAGGCCGAGCACGTTCTCGCGCCCGATTCTTTGTAGCCAAGTGCTGGATGGTCTCGACCTGCGGGACTTTGGGTTAGTTATCGACGGTGTTCCACTCCTTTGTGATAACACTTCGCAATTAACATTGCTAAGAACCCGGTCGGATTCTCGGACCAAGCATATCGACATTCGCTTTCACTTCCTTAGAGACCATGTGGAGAAGGGTGACATCGTGCTCCAGTTTGTGGAGGGTGACCACCAGTTAGCTGACATCTTCACCAAGCCGTTGGATGGCTCGAGGTTTTCAGCTCTGCGGGGAGAGCTTGGGGTGGTTTGTCCTTATGGACTGTTGTGAGGGGGAGCTTTGGGCTTTACTGCTTTATCATATTATTTATGCTTCTGTCTCCTTACTAGTGCATTGCATATGGGTGCATTGGGTTTAGTCCTTCCAGCATAGGTTAGAGTGTGTCTCTTGCTGAGTTGCTTAGACTTCTTGCTCTTATCTTATGCTTTCAGGATAGCTGTTTCTTATCTCACTAGGTTGAGCTCACTCACTTCTTTTAGGTTCTCGCGAGGGTTGGGCCACCCTCGAGTAGACAGGGTACGTGTTTGCTCTCTAGTATGTGTTTTTCTCGACAGCTGTTGTTCTGGAGTCATATGGGGTAGATGAGAGTCAGTCTGAGCCATAGTATCCTCTATATCTTATCTATGCTTTAAGGACTGCCTGTTTTCTTTACCAGCTTCTCGATTTTATTGCTTTGGTTCAGGGGGAGTTCATTTGGGAGCTTCGAATGTAATATTGACTTAACTCAACTTGAACCGAAAGTCGCATCACTTGTTGAGGGGGAGCTGGATTTTCTGCATGTCATTCTGCATTGTAATATAAATACATTGAGCCTTGATTATTATCCGGATGTGACATGCTTATGATGATTTACATCTTGCCATGATTTATGCTTAATTGCTAGATTTATCATGACTTCATATGTGTAGATTAGCTTTTACCATGATGAGTTAATTAAATTTGCTCAATTTGAACTAAGACTTGTCATGTTAGCATTTGAGTTTAGTCTTTCTTGAGCTATCCTTTTATGATTCATGCCATGTCAAATAGGCTGAGTTGAGTGTTGAATCTCTTTTGAGCCTTAGATTGAGCTGTCTTAAACTCTTGATGTAACATGAGTTAGTACAACTTGTCAAAAAGCAAAAGATCTCTTTGTGCGAAAAACCGATCTCACCAATTCTTTCTCATGAGACGGCTTGCCATTGCACTAGGCATGAACTCAGGGGGAGTTTTGGATGACCTAGACTATCTTCTTAAGCTTCTTGCTTGGAGTAGTCGCAGAATGGCTTGAGATCTAGCACATGATAAAGATATTGGTTGAAAACAACCATAAGTTCCAAAAGAAAAATGTCATTTGTGCTCAATTTGCTTAAAGCTATTAAAAGAATCAAGTACTTGAACCAATGTTTCACTCTTGAGCATATAGCACTCTATTTTAGACTCAATATTAGATTCTTGGTTCCGCTTAGCTTGATTGACATGGCTTGCATCATCCTGGGATATCTCTAGCTAGACTTTACTTACTGATGACTTGATATGTTCATAAAATGCACTAAAACTCATATTGTCATCTAGTAGCTTCTAGCTGGCTTATACAAATTTTGTCATGATCTAGATAGCTTTTCATTAAGTTATGGCTTGGTGTAATACATTATGGTCATTTTGGATAATTCTCATGGCTCTAAATGCTTAGAATAAACAAACTTCAGCCATTTCATCCATCATCATGACTTATTCTCTCTTTTGCATTCTTGATGTGTTTATTGCCAAAAGGGGGAGAATAGATTGGAGAAAAAGTCTTTTGGGAATCTAGAGCTTGGAGATCAATCTACTCTTTCTTGAGTTGCTCTAATGATTCTTTTTGTCGACACGGTCATAAGTTTCAATTCTTCCTTTGGACCGTGTTGGACTCTTCAAACTCAACTTCTTGTTTTTCTGGGTTTGTCAATATACTCATCAAGGGGGAGATTGAGAGACCATGTGGAGGTCATCCCGTTGTGTATGATGAGTAATTGACATCGTTTACGAAAAGTCGAGTTTGAGTCGGTTGGTTCGGACCTTGACGTTGCGTGGCGTAACGGGCACGGTCGGACTCGGTCAAACTTGGTCGTATGGGTTAAGGTTGCATATTCTGATGACTCGACAGGTTTGATCTCTATTTACGCTTTCATGTATCGAGCGGTGCTATTTGACGTGTTTCTTGTCCGTGTGATTGCAGGGCGCCGAGGCGAGTCGTGGCGAGACACGGTGGACCGACTAGGCGCATGTGGCGCCGAGGTCGAACGGTCGGATGTGTCAAGACGACGTGGACTCGAGGTGGTTGCGAGGCGAGGCAAGGAGCGCGAAGCTTCCCGGAAGGTGCAGGAGGGGCGAAACGGGAATTTCGCAAAACTGCAAAAGCGGGAGCGGACGCCGTTGGACTTAGCGGGCGTAACGGGGCGGAGACCCGTTAGCCAAGGCTATAAATAGGAGTTGAGGGCTGCATACCCCTCAAGGGCTTCTAGAGAGAGCTAGGGTTTTATTGAGTCAAAAGAGGCTTTGGGAGGTTGTTTTCTCTTTTGAGCTTTAGTGGTTAAGGGTTGGTGGAGAGAGCAGGGTATGTCCCCCACGTAGCCACTTCCCCTGTTCTTGTTTTCTCCATGTTCTTGCTCATGTGTTCTTGAGTTGGAGAGGGAAAGGATGGATTGAGTTCTATGTAATCATCTCTCTTGATTGTACATGCGTATGGAGACATATATGTGATCCTCAATATCAATATGAGATGATGATTGTTTGAGATTTATTCGATTCGCTCTCTGTTCTTGATACCTTTTGGCTAGAAATTTGAGATTTTGAGTTTTGTTGTTTCTCTTACGGATGAGTAGTAAAATGGGTTGCTCCTTGATAGAATTACATTTCTACATCCTCTAATCAGTTGGTCTCAAGAGAAAATCAAATTTAATTTCAGTTTTGAGAATTCGAGTCTTCTCTGTTCTCTTTTTGGCATTTCTAGGGTTTTGGAGAAATTCTTGATTCCCTTTACAAGTTGGCTTGAAACTTGATACTTAGTCTCCTGCAGGTATTGCTAGTATATCCTCAAAGTTTTATAAGCAACAGTTGAAGGATTGAGGAGAAATTTGGTTTTTGGTGTTGCCCCTGTATCTTTTAAGTTTATGCTCAAAATCTGAATTCTTTGTTCCCCTCTTGTGTTCCTTGGTTTCCTAGATTCTTGCAGCTATTTGAAACATGTTCTTGATCTTTGAGTAAAGAAGTGCAACTGATTTTCTTGCAGTATTCTTGGTCTGTGTCCTAACTGCATTTCTCTGGCTGTCTTCGGCAAGCAGCAGGACTATCACTATTTGCTTTGTAAGAGTGGGAGTTCACTGTCCAGTATTTGCTCTTCAGTTTTATTTCAGTTGGGTCTAAGTTCTACTGCAGCATAGCAGCCAAATGTTTTTGTCTTGACTTCCATGAGTATTTACTGTAGCCGACAAGTTTCAGTCTTCAGTAAAACGCCCATTCTGTTTTCAGCCGATTTGCTCTTGTATGGTGGTATTCTCTAGTCCCTAAAACCTTCTGCTTTTCGGTTGAATACCCTGGTATCTTGCCCTAAGAAGAGAAGAGAGTTCTCCCCAATTCTCAGTTTTCGGGTGTCTTCAGAAACCAAACTGCTTACTGTGTTCGGCTGCAGATTTGTTTTCTTCTTGCCGTTTGTTTTTCAGCTGCTGTCTTTAGTTTTATTTGCCAAGTACACTCAGTTTCAGGTAGCAAAACTTTCTTGACCAGTAAAAATTATAGCTACTAAGTACAGCAGTTTTCGACGCCTTTGTCTTTTTCTACCGGCAGAAACCTTCACATTTGTTTGCCGTGGCGTACCGTAATAACTATTTCTCTTTACCATGGCAGCATTTTCGCCGATCCATTACCGTGGATCGCTCGCTTTTCTTCTCGGGCAGCAGGAAACTCAGTTTTCGGATTTAGTAGTCTCCATGATTTGATCTGTCTGTTCTCAGTTTTTGTCAAGCATGAATACAGGTTGCAGCCGAATTCCATTTTTGTTGGTCTGAAATTTGTGCTAGTCTTTGATTAGTGTTTCTGCTGCTGCTTGCTATTTTGTTTGTGCAGTCCGGCTGCAGCTTGAACTTTGAATCATCAAGGTTGCTATTTGGCTTTATTTCTCTGAACTTTTTGAGAGCTGAAGCTTTCGGTAGCAAAGAGCAGTAGGCAGCTAGTAGTCTTTCAAACACTATTTCAGTTACAATCTTGAGCTCCTTCGGTGCGCCAAGTGCGATAAACTACAGAGTTTGTTTTTCGGCCTGTAGCTCAATCTGTATTTTCAGACCTCTTCTGCTCCGAGTTTTCACTGTTTCTTCTCTGAATACCAGTGAACTAGAATCTGTCTACCTCATAACTTGCATAGCTATTGGAGTTACGATTTGTGTGCTTACCTTAGGGGTCGATTATCGAAAAAGGCACCATTCACCCCCCCTCTGTTGCCATATCCGATCCTACAAAGGCACTGTTACTAAGACCATACATGCATTTAATCTGAAAGATCCTGACAATGAAAGAAACCTTAGTGGCCTCCTTGCAACCTGGATACAATTCCTTCTGTGCCTCTTTCAATAATTTATAGAAATTCTTTGCTTGTTCATTTGGCTCTTCGTTATTACTATCTATGATGTCGCCATGCAAAGCACCCCTGATTAGAGAAGAAACTAGATCAGTGACAGAAGCACCATCACCTGATGCCCCTTCATTGCAATCCTCTTCAATAGGGACGTCCTTGCCAGCTGACGCTTCATCGGTCTCTTGCTCTCGGATAAAAATTTCATCAAACCCTCTCATTAGTAAATGACGTTCAATCTCATATTGTAATCTATAGCACTGGCAACGACACCTTGAACACGGACAGGGTGCAGTTTCTCCTTTAGATGTGCCTCCAAATGTACTTTCAAAAAATTTCTTGAATCCAGTTTGCCACTCAGTTGTTGATTTATCCATACGCATCCAACTGCTGCCAGCTTGTGACATGATTCCAAAGTATATCAATCAACAAATAACACCCAATAATCTATCCAACGTGCAGACGCAATTAAGAAAACCTTATCAAGCAGCACAGAAATCATTTACAAAAAAAGTAATACAAAATAGATTAGAAAACTAGGTTCAATATGACAATAGAATACGACTTGCCTTGGCCTTGCTCGATTGATGGCTCTTGCTCTTCAAACCACCTTCGCTCCTTCAAGACGTGATCTAACGAGGGAGAAAGCGAACGAAACTCAAAATAAATTCAAATAAAATTCAAATGAACTTAAAAAACTTTCAAACAAGAACCAAAATATAGAGCTCAATTTTAGATGAATTTAGGAAAAATAATCAGGTCAATCGGAGCTAGGACGACGGAGAACGGGCTCTTGAAAAAAACCTAATTTGGGAAAAGGTCGAAAATCGAAAATTGCACTTTGTCTTTGTGGACCCGGCTCATGAAATGATCACCTACGGTGAACCCGTGCATGAAACAGATCTTGGGGGCGTGGCGGTTCACGGTTTACAATGACATGCGGGCCCCGCATGTCGGTGGCTCGATGCACGTGGAACCCAAGCACATGAAGGCGGCGGCAGGGTCGACGTCGGCGATGACGTTCAGCGTGCGGCCCGCGAGGTGGCTGCGAAACGAGGCGGCGCATTTCGACCGAGGCGACGTCGGCGACTAACCGGCGGCGAGGCAATCGGCGGCGGCTCACCGGCGGCAACGGCGAGCAATGGCGCTTCGTTGGCGGGCGACGGCGACCCTCGACGAGACGACGGCGATCGCGGCGGCGAAGACGAAAGCGAGGCCCGGTGGCGGCGAACGGCGGCGAAGCTCCGCGGAGGCTAGCGGAGGCTAGCGGCGGCGAGCTTCGGGGCGGCGACGGACCCGGCGGCCCCTTTATACGCCCGAGGATGACCACTCGTGCACCAGACGAGTTCGCGGTGGAAACGGCGGCGGCGGCGTTTTGACTCGAGACGGAGACCGGTCGGGGCGACACGACAGCGGGCCCCACCGCCGGTGGCACGAGGCGACAGACGGCAGAGATGACGCGGGCACAAAGGCGACTGGATGGATGACACGTGGCGACCATCGGGCGGGCAACATGGCGCGGATGGGCGACGCGTGGTCGGGCGAGTCTTGGTGGGCGGCGACTGCTGGCGGAGATGAGGGTCGGAGGCTAATGGGCTTCGGCCACCGGCTTTAGGGTTTTAATTCTTTTCTTTTCCGAAATTTAAATAAAGCCTTTTAAGCTCCGTAAAAGAGAAACTAAATCCATAAAATTCCAATAAATACTTTGAGACTCTAGGAACCCAAATAAAATATTTTGACAAATGTTCATGTTTATTTTAGTCATATTAAATAATTTTAATTAAATAAAATTCCATGAAAGCTTTGATTAATTCCATAAAAATTCAAATGGTGAATTTTATTTTAAAACTTCAAAAGGCTCTAAAAAATTATGATGTTACAACTATCTTAAAATTTCTTTAAACTTGCATGTATGCAAAGTCATGGTTATGATATCAATATCAATCTCATCATACAATTTTCTTCTCAATACATAAAGTTGCCAAACCATGTATCAATAAATCATCATTGTCTTTATGATTCTATTAACTGATATACTCATTTCCTCTTTTTTTTCTTCTCACTGCTAGATGCATATACTTTGTAAATGACATGACGGCACTTAAATTTAAAGAAACAATCGAGACCGTGCAAATGTTGCCCGATACGGATACGAGGCGGGGCGGTGTTAGGCAGCGGCGGCGGTCGAGGCGTGAACTCGTCGATCGAGCGTGGTCGGTGTTAGGCAACGCGGCGGTCTTTGGGTGGCGTGAACTGATCGACCAAAGCAGGGGTTCTAGGTAAGGACGTACGGTGTTGGGCGGCCACGTACAATATGCCTGGCCCACAATGATCTATTGCCAAATTTTCATATTTTACAACAAATTTATTGTGTGGCATAAAAACTTGTTTCATGTACAATATAGAGTATCCTTTTGCAACGCAATCCAAAACTATAACTACCCAACAAGACCGTGGCAAAATTGTCAGCCATTTGCAACGAAATTCTATATCGTGGCAATACCCCATAACTAATGCAACGCACATCAATATTATTGCAACACAGGAATCTCATGGCGATAAAGTTATACTTCTTGCAACTGTTTTCTAAATAGTGGCGAAAGATCACCTTATTGCAACGAATTAAGGTGACTATCGCGACACCATATTTAAGTAGCAATATGTGCGCATATTGCCATGATTTTGGACACATGTTGCAATAACAGGTACCTATAGCAACTAATTTTATGTCGTTGCAATGCATTTCGTGGCCAAAGACCCGAAATCTAGTAGTGCTAGGAAAGAATAGCTCAGGTGAAGGTTCCTTGGTTTCATGATTAAGCTACTTTAGTCCTCATTGAAGTGTATATTCCTAAGGATGTTTCATCTCTCTTCTACTACGTGATGGCTAGAGGTGAAGTTTGCCTTGGCTTCATGATTAAGCTACTTTACTCCTCATTGAAGTTTATTATTCCTGAGGATGTGTCATCTCTCTTCTACATGATGGCTAGAGATATTGGGCTTGTTGTTTTTTGTTTTGACTTGTAACTTTTGGCTGCAGCTTATGGTTTTTGGGCTGTTCATGAGAGAGGGAATACAGAGTAACAAAAACTCACGTGCGGTTTTGACATATATAAATGAAGTTGCTACAGTATGTACTACAATCAATTTGTAGACCTCGTCTTAAAAGGATACTTCGTTTAAAAGCTAGTTACTATAGAAAAACCAAAAAACTACTTTTAGAAGTCGAAAAGAAGAGGCCCTCATTCTTGGTGGCAACTCTTCAATATGTGGAGTACTTTCCTCAATTAATGCTATTGTTATTGACGCATGGGAGTTTCTCCACGAAACCTTTAGGGCATCTCCAATGGTTATAGCTAGCAACTAACTATAAGACTTCCACATCATTTATATAATACACACTAAAGCTAGCATTCTAAAGAACTATCTATAAGGATATCTATTTGATGCTTACATGTACACACAGAATTTATAGATGCTGCCTCGTTTGGCGTTATAGACTAGTGCTTAAGGAAGAGCTGGCTCGGTTTTTTTTTGCATACTCTCTTTCCTCCACATAGGATATATGCTGATGTGTACATGCATATAGCTAGCTGACTCAGACCATTGGAGATGCCCTTACAGAGGAAAAGGTAGCATAGGCATGTTTTAATCAGTGAAAGCTAATAGTTTCTGCTGAAACTTTTAGCTAAACTAGAATAGTAACAGTTGGAAGAAGTAGATTTTGGAATAAAATTTAGAAAACGGTTTTTGGAAGACGTGGACATGAAGGAGGCGTGGAGCCAGTCGGTGGCTTAGAGAAGTCACTTTTGAAAATATCTTAAAGAAACCGCTTTTAGAAACCAAGGTATTAAATCAGCTCCCGACTTCTTCAAACAGAAACTAAAAGCTGAAGCTGATTTGAACACGCTGACATTCCTCGAGCAGGAAATAGATTGGCTGATGAGATACTCGAGTTTACCATCGAGAACTATTGCTGATGTAATCCCATACTTATGGTCTGTTTGGTTGCTTGGATGAGGGATGGATGGGATGATCCTATCCACCTTTTTGTGTTGTACATGTGTTTAGTTTCTTGGATTGGACGGATCCATCCTGGATGAGCTGATCCAAAAGGAGCGAATATTCTCATCACGAGATGTGGGATGGAGTGATGCAGCGAAATCCCTTGGAAGAGGCCAACCAGAGACAACCTATGCCTTCATGTGAACTCCTGTGTTGTTCCACTCACCTCCTGAGCAGATCTTAGATCCAAACCCCACCCTTATCTCGTTCATCCCGCTTCCATCTGGTGGCAACGTCTTTGAGCAAAGGCCGAGTGTCGGCCAACGCCACTAGAGGCCGAGCGAGGGGAACCACAACTGGAGGCTAGGCAACGACAACTGCGAGTGGACGGCGAAAGTGACTAGAACCAAAGTGACGTCGACCGTGAGTTGAGCCTGGCCAACAATGGGAAAGGACACTGGCTTCCTGATTCTGGTGACCGAGCGACTAGATTGCAGTGACTACCTCCCGCACTCCTCTGTGGTCTCTCCCCCTCCCCCAACGTTTGTCTTCCTCCCAAATCGAAGGTATGTTTGTTGGATCTAAAATCTGGAGAGCACTTACAATTTCCATGTTGTACCCCTATGGTTCAAAAACTTTAGGAATAAATTTGGAGATTGTAGTGACTCAGTTCTTAGGAAGAACTAAGACATAAATCAATTAAGGAGTGTTCACTGGATCATATCTTTATATTTTACTTTGTTTGAACTCCACTCCAATAATTTATTAATGTGGTTCAACTCTAGTCTTGAAATTATCCTTCAAATTTTGTGAAACTTCATAAATTTGGACCATATCTTTATGTTTAACTATGTTTGAACTCTACTCCGCCAGTAATTTAATAATGTGGTTCAACTCTAGTTTGCCAATTACCCTTAAATTTTTGTGAAACTTCTTAAATTTGGCTATATATCGTATATAAAAGTTGCAAGGACTCATTGATCAGTACACATCAATTATGGGCTAAAAACTAGTATGAATGCATGAGTACCGGCAGACACTTACCAATAATAGAACCATACGATAGTTGTTACCCTTCTATTTCCGTGTTGTAGTTTATTATGGTTTGATCTGTTCATGCTATTGTAGTACAACTGGATCATACACATATGGGATACATGTTGTTTATGGTTTAAGTTTGTATTAATTATCTTAGATTGACTAGATGATGGTTAGGAGGCGAAAGATGATGATTCTTAGGGCCGTTGCATTTGTGGTTGCTTCTATGGTAGCTTTGTATGTCGAGTCTAGATTAAGGAGAAGGAGAGCACATATCACCTATAACCCAACTGAGTTAAGGGACATAAAAGAATTGACTATCTAAATAGAAAAATATACCAGAATGATGCAACTTGTGTGAAAATACTTAGGCTTGCAAGAGCTCCTTTGTTCTGATTGCATCAGGTTTTCAGGTAACGCGGCTTACTTCGAGACACCATACATATGTGTTAAGGAGCAAGTGGCGATGTTCTTGAACACTATTGGACACAACCTTAGCAATAGGCTAGTTGGCACTAATTTTGATAGGTCCAATGCAATAGTTAGCCATTATTTCAGACTAGTCCTCCATGCCATAGGTGAGCTACGAAATGATCTAACTAAGCCACCTTCATTCGAGATCCCAACCAAAATTGTAGGGAACCCACAGTGGGATCCGTACTTTAAGTTATGAAACTGAGGCTCATTTGGTTACTAAGTTAGGGTTTTAATTGTATGGTTCGTAATTTTTTGGGTTGTACCAAATAGGATTGTATTGGGGTTATTGATGGAATGCACGTACGAGCCTTGGTTCCTAAGGCTGTGGAGCCTGCCTTTTGCAGTAGAAAATCCTTTACTACTCAAAATATTATGGCGGCCATAGATTTTGATCTTTGATTCACGTACGTGTTGGCCGGTTGGGAGAGGTCAGCACATGATGCTGTGGTTTTCGCGGATACTTTAGAGCGTGAGAACGACCTACGTGTCCCAGAGGGTAATAGATTAATTCTATTGTTTCATTTGTCCCTACTAATTTTTGTACAAAGCAATTTTACCCACTTGTGCCTCACATATTAGGAAAATACTAACTAGTCGATGTTGGATATAGAGCAAAACCTGGGTTTTTGCCACCTTTTCGTGGTGTGAGGTACCTCTTGAATGAGTGGGGTAACAATCCTGTGCAAGACAAGGAGGAATTGTTCAACCTTAGGCATTCCTCTCTATGAGTAGCGTAAAGAGTGCCTTTGGGTCACTCAAAATCCTGTTCGCTACTCAAGTTAACATTGTCATAGCATATTGCATCCTTCATAATTAAGTTATAGAAAATAGGACGGACCGATTCATTCTATCGGGGACCAATTGGCCATCTAATCATAACCCTGCTAGTTCATCACGGGGGCCAAGCAAGTGACCATAAATACATGGTTGAGTTAGGCAGGGAATTGCCAATGCAATGTGGGTAGACCGATAGAACTACTATGGCAATTAATGTGTACTGCTATTATTGTTGTACCATGCTTATTACATTGTACTGCCACGTTTTTATGTAAGCTCTTTTCATGATATGACATGTCTATAACCTGCTGGATTTCTAGTTTTCATGTAAGCTCTAACCGTGATATGGTAGGGAAATGGATGGTGAGCATCTTAGGGATAACTTAGGGGAAAAGCCTGATGGCCATGGTCATGTTGTGTGGACACAATCAATGTCCAGCTTTATGCTTACCTTCCTGGTTAACATAGTGATTGGTAGCACTAGGTTTAAGAAAGTTCACCTGAATGCTTGTGCTAGAGCTTTGAATGAGTATTTCAAGGTTAACCTTAGTGGAGATTAGATTGGGAACCACATTAGAACATGGGAAGAGGAAATGGGTGAAGATAATCAAGCTTAAGAACCTAAGTGGTGCACTTTGGGATGATGATAACTGTTGTATTGTACTTCACCATGACCATTACACAGGACATATTAAGGTATCGATGCTGCATATAGCATGTATTTATTATATTGTATCTAAAATAGTATGTATTGCTTGCTAGATACACAAGGGTGATGCTGACTTCTTAAACACTCCTATTGAGCACTACTGTGAAATGGCTACAATATTTGGCAACAGTTTGGCTACAAAAAAGTATACAAAGTCAGCAAGTGAACCCTAGCTATAGATCCCACTGAAGTTGACGGTGCTGAACCAAAAAATGACAATGCTGTCCCAAATGAAGATGGTACACAATCAATAAATCGTGGTTACTCCTCGATTACCATACCTCTCGCAAAGAGGCCCAAGACAGCCCCAACTTCAGATGGCTTTGAGCTGCCAACAAAAATACAAATTGGCCTTGAAATGCTTGCTACAGCTATAGAGAAGGTCAGTACCGCTAACATCGATGTTCTTGAAGATCTTTAGGATAATTTGGCTAGTCTACATGGATTTGAAGAGGCACATCTTACCCACTACTATGCCTATTTGTGTGAGCATGTTGCAATTGCTAAGGCATTCAACAAACTTCTTGTCGCTAACAAGTTGATTTGGGTTGCTAAGTACATTAGTAACCACTTCCCTTGAATTTGAATAAGCCTCCTTTTGCTATCATACGCATGACACGTTTTGCTGCCAACCAAAAACATTAAACTATGGTTGAACTATGATAACAGCTGTCTACTTAGCTCTGGAATGATGTTGTATTATTATGTGTTTGCATTTTGAAATGATCTGGTAGAATTTGTGTGTGTTTTGAAATTATCTGCTACAAGTATGGAGTGATGCAGTCTTTCAAATTCGATAACACTGGTGTTGTAGCTTGTTTGAAAACATATTTTAACCCCTCCTACTTCAAGATAGCATGGGATATGATGGAAATAGACCAAATTGGAAATTTTCAAAGAGAAAAGAGAATAAAAAATCAAGGTGCATTTTTTGTGCAATGAAGATTAATGATTGCTCTGCAGCATTATGTTGGGTTACATGGAAACACAATAGACCTCGTTGTTGGTTTGATGTTGTTGCTCAACTGTACTTTGTGCACAATTGTGTTGATTGAATCACTATTATATATTGGGATACAATTGATGGAGATATAATTGTTATTCAGATCAGCGAATTGATGTTCATATAATAGTCAAATATTATTCTGATTACTCTGCAAGTCAAATTCTGAAAAAGTCAAAAGTATTATTCTTATGAGCCATTTTTCACACATTATGATTTTACTCAGATTTGAGTAAGTACAATAATAATGTGGTCACTACGTTTTGCAATCAATTTTCTTTTACTATAACTATCATGTTCACAAGTTATAATTATTAATCTATGCTTGTACTTGAATATATTTGTGTTATGATTGCTATGTGGTAATTGTATATACTTCATTGCTTCTGTTGTCACACAGTTCTGGGCCTAGAATAGTGGTTCAGGAGATTTAGCACTACTATTACTTTTGAAATGTTCCATGCTAGAAGACCTAATATAGCTGTTAACTTGTACAAAGGCATTCAACTGTTTATACAATATTGTATGTACAAATGCTCCTAAAGCAGCGACAGATGTTGCAAATGGAAATATATCTACTAGTAGTAGTTTCATGGGGAAGCTTGATAAGCACCATAGTTCTGCAAGTTATAACAGCTACCGAACTGACAATTCAACAGTGGGAACAAGTGATGCACTTCAAAAATATGAGGGCTCGTATTGTTCCACATCCTTAGAGTACAGCGTGCACAATTCTATAATTGACAAGCATGTCTCCACAGCTGAGAAATCTCAACATAGTGCTGAAAGTCATGCTCAATCATTCTAGGCAACTGATCTGTTTGCAAGGAATAACACGTCTGTGATATCTACCTTGCCTCAGGCTTCTAAAAGTTTCCCAGAATACACAAAATTCACCTAGCGTATGGTGGTTCTCACCAGGGATTACCCTAACCCTTCTCATAAACCTTTGTCCACCCAACCAAGCACAAAATTGGCTCATCCCATCCACCCTCCTCCCACCAACCAAATAATAACATGTAGCATCCCATCCACTCAATCAAACACTTACCAAATCCTGGAACATCCCATCCCATCTACCCTCGTCCACCCAACCAAATACACCCTTAGTTTTGAGTTGGGCTACTAACCATTTAGTCATGCCCCATATCTAATAAAGTTTCTTACGATCTAAAAAAAGTAATAGGCGAAAAAATAGCAATCAATCATTTTCTACTATCAAAGATGTATCATTTTAGGATTCGCCACTAATATCTTATTGATACGTGGCCTCATGAATCATATGCCCGTGAGATATAGAGTGACAAATTCTAAAGTGCACATCTTTACAGTAGCAAATGAAGAAATATCCCGGCAAAAAATGTCCCAGCTGCCCGTATGTGGATGAGTGGCTCAGATTTGAGTTAATGCCACCCATGCAGATGCATTAGTTAGTAGTATAACTAGCAACGTAAGCGCGGCGCCACGCCGCGCCAGCCACCGTGTGGACCGAAGTAAAAGAGACAAAAATCCGCGGGGCGGTTCTCTAAAAAACAATCGAGGACGTACGCGTAATTTCGGAGGAACCAAAGGGTTTTTTAGCAAAAAAACAGGGACCCGCAAGGACCTGTACGTAACTAAACAAGGACCTATACGTAATTTTGGAAACCGGGGTTGCTATCGGTGAAGTGGAGGGAGCTTTCTAGAAAAACAACCTGGCAGGGACCTGTTTGCGAGAAGCAGGGACCTATTTGCGAGGACAGAGGACCTCTACGTGATTTCGCAAAGCGTAGGGACTTTTTCGCAAAAAAACGCAAAAAATGCGACGTGGCCCATCTCCCCGGCCGGAGAGTCTTGCGATTTTTTAACGATTCTTTCTCAATCTTTTTCTTGCGATTTTTTAACGATTCTTTCTGGGTTGGAGATTAGATTACGAATTTAGGCCTGAAGAAATTTGTTCAACTAATTGGTTTGTTCATATGCTGGTTAATTTACGAGAAGGGAAATAAAGTGGAACAAATTTGCACTCTGTCCTGGAATGGTTTGGTTGGAGGAGCATATCTGGCCTGTATACGCATCTTACAATGAGGAAAAGAACTAATTTTCACAAATTTGATATTTTTTTAAGCAGCACTACTTGCAGAATACTAGAGTCTTAGTGGATTATCTGTATGCTTTTTATCTGGCAATGCTTAGTGTCCTGCAATCATGAAACAGTTGAATATATTATAATTTGACGAAATAGACCTCATTTAGGAATGTCACAAATTGTGTATGTGAGTTATATAGATGTATGACCAAAAGTTTAATTTGGGCGGCCCTATAGTTTTTCCGCGTTCACATAATCAATATGATAGTGAGGGGTGAACAAGTTTTGTCCCGCTTTCTTTGGAACAGGGCGACAACGCATTGCTGCAAGATTCCAGTTATGGCCAATGGGAATCAAGGAATCCTTTCCCAACAAAAGGATTTTTGCTTCCCCAATTATAATTATGGTGTTAATTGAGATTTATTACTCACTTCACTGTAGACTTAGTGTGGTAGGTGTGGTAGGTTGTTTACTATTCTCCTATCACGTGAAAAATCATCTTCTGACTTTGCTCATAGTTAGAAATTTAGAATCTTGAACATCAGTAATAATTCAAATTTGTTAGCGCTTCAGTTCTATTGGAAGAAATCAAGCAAGACATCTCTATGCTGTTTTGTTTGTTGCTGAACCTCTACAATCTTTGATATTATGATTCCATGGATTTGGAATCTGGACTGATTCAAGGATACTGACATTGTTTGTCATTTTATTGTCTACCCAAATGGAATTAAAATTGTCTTCTTCGCTTTCCTTTGGTGCGTGTTTTGTGCATTCATGTGGATGGGCAGGTGGGCAGTTGCACGAGTAGGTATGTGTGGATGGGTGGAAAATTATTGGCTGCTGGGATGTAAAATGCAAGTGGTCTGTATATTATTTGACATATTACAAGGCTGTGTTAACAACATTGTTGCAGAACAGTTTTTTCTCCTTCTAAAGTTCTGATGAGTCAATTTTTGTACTAAACAAATGTTTGCCATACATGTATATTAGTTTTGACAATTCTTTTCATAATTTGTGTAGACTATGCAAATCTTGAACTCGGATGATCACACTAATTATTTGTGGAAGCAGAATCACAATCCAGCTGATTATAGGCCTGATATCATTCACCAGGTACTGTAAATTTCTTGTTGTTTTTAATTTCTTTGGGCTACCAGCATATGAATAAAATTCAAAGAAAAGCAAAATCAATCTTTTCTATCATCTTGTACTTCACTTTTTTTCTCTTCAATTGATGACATCTACATGCCTTGGCATTTGTTTTTTCTCTTTTTGGGGTCGGCCTCTGTTTGGTTTTCTGAACAGTTGATTGCTATGGTGGTTCCCATGGACATAGTGTCTTGAGTTATGTTGCTTTTGAAGGTTCTCTTTATGTGATTGCAAAGAACATCTCAGTGATTGTGACAAACAAATGAAGTCGGTGGAGCCAGCCAATCATTTATCTCATTTCTTCCAGATCTGTTTTCCATAAAGTATGACAATTTTGATTTCTTTCCCAAATATTTTGCAGGCTCTACTGGCAATATTCGATAGCCCTCTAACTAAGGCTGGGAGGTTACAAGCTATTTATGTTAGGACTGAAAAGGGAGTGTTATTTGAAATCAAGCCTGATGTTCACACGCCACGCACATTCAAACGTTTCTGTGGTTTGATGTGTAAGTTACGAATAATAAGAGTAGTATATATATTGTGCATCTTTTGTGTTTCTATTTTTTTTCATGAACTATGCTGAAGTGCAAGTGATTATACAACATTGCAGCTCAGTTATTGCAATGTGCATCTTTGTGTTTCTATTATTTCCTGAACTATGCGGAAGTGCAAGTGATTATACAACATTGCAGATCAGTTATTGCAAAAGTTGAGCATTACAGCAGTTGGGAAGCGTGAGAAGCTCCTTACTGTTATTAAAAATCCTGTTACACACTATCTACCTGTTGGTGCGCGGAAGATTGGTGAGAATTTCTATTGTTTTAGTGAAGCATTTGTTCAAATCAGGTAGAGATGCTAATTGATGTGTTTTTTATACTTAGGCCTTTCATATAGTGCGGAGAAGTCAGTTAATTTGTTTGACTAGTTGCCAAATCCAGTGATGATGAACTCCTTGTGTTTGTGGTGAGTAAAACTGTAAAAGCTGTGATATTGAGCTAATTTATTTTTGATCTCATGTTACTTGTGCCTAATCTGGTATTGCCTGCACATTTTTCCAGGTTGGTGCCATGGCCCATGGAAAGATTGACAAGGAATACACAGATGATTACATACAAAGTAAGTAACCATCTATTTGAAATAAAGAGTATTGAGTCCTGAGAGCTGACTGACTGATCAGGGTGATATTCTATATTTGATGCATTCAGTGTGCTTTTCTTGTTGTTTGGATCTGTTAAGAGTAATAATGTTACAAACAGGTGTTAAACAAGTTGAATTTATGATATGCTTGCTCTTATGCATGTTAGGTTTGAAATCTAGCCAGGCAAGAAGCCCAGCATTCCCTTTTGAATTACCTGAGATGAGCATTCATGATATTTAGCTTGTCCATTCAAACATTTCATATTTTCATGGGAATGTTCAATGCAGTGATGTCTCACAGAAAAGTGGCAAAAAAACAAAAACAAAAAAACAAACTGAATGTGTTTCTAGTGTAGGCTTTTCAGATAATGGTTATAGATTATACCCAGCAAATATATTGTAAAATTGGACACTTGTAGCACATTGTTAGTACAAGCAAAGATCTGCTAAAATGAGTATGTGCTCAATTCAGCTTGTTGATTTTGAATTAGTGACTACTGTTACATAGGGTTCTGTCTGCTATATGGACTGCAAAGCTCTCTACAGCAGGGCTCATAATACCTGAAGGGGACTAGTCTCTATTGGTTTGCCAGAAACTGTCTGATTGGATTTTCTCGAAAACTCTCACTCAGTAACTATTGACCGTAACTTGACATAACATGGTAGTAACTTGGAATTATAACTGGTTTGGATTAAATATCATCCCACTTCTGGCTGGTTTGAGCATGAGTCAGTTTGCCACTTCTAACATTTTCTGTTATAACAGGAAATCAGTAAATAGATTTGAGTTCACAAGATATGCTTACTGTTGTGGACTCTTATTGGGGAAAGTATTATACCAGGAGATTTTCAAATCGGCAGACTGCGATGGCTGAAAGTCCGGCCGTGCAGGGCAACGATGTGGTGACCGACAAGGCGTGACGAGCTACAGCTCACGTCGTGATGCGCTACAGTTGACGGCGGTAAAACAGATTTCGGTTTAGAAGGAAAGATGTTAGTTAGGAAAGTATTAGTTGTTGCAAGTTAGGATATAAGAGTCAGATACTTGTTAGGATTCCGAGTTTGCTTAGCAAAATCGGTTACATATGATAAAGTTAGAGTCAGATTGTTCAAGTACTATATATAAGGATCTATGATGTAACTTGAGATCATTAAGCAATAAAACAATCTTCTTACCTCAGGTGTCTCAGAGCCTCTACGCTGGCCGGGAATAACTCATGTCACGCCCACGAGGGCGAGCCAATCTTCTTCCTCCGCTCACCATCCACCGAAAACCACAGAAGCTATCCCATATCACTTACATGTTTGCATCTTCATTGGCTGGACAAATAGATATTGCCGTTCTCTGTCTCAAGGTGTACAATTGTACCTTTTTATTTTCTTAACAGTACGAACTTAAATAATATACTATATGCATATATTCTCTACCCGTTCTTCTTTGAATTATAGTGACATCGTAACTTGTTCTTGCAGTTTGCAATTACCCTCTCAGTGCTGCCTGCTGTTTAAATCGAATATGCAGTGCCCTGGAGCAGAAGTGGAGTATCCAATGAAGGGAAATTTTGAAAGCAAACATTACAACCACATGATCAGATTGTTGTGTACTCATTAGCTAATAGCGTTGTGCCTTTTTCCTCCCTAAGAAGGTCGAAGCCCCCCTTCTATAAAAAAGTTCGAAACCCCTAAACGACCATCTCCCCATGACCATCCTCATTGTTGTTCCCTATGATCCAACAAAATAGAACACACCTCCCTCGGTTGATGGAAAAGGGGCTCTAAGCGATCACGAACGAAGACGTGTCGAAGTGAAAGCCCCAGGGAGCTGAGCATCTTCTATTCGCTGGGATCAAGCTTTTCCTCTGCAGGGGCCTTGTGCAGTAAACCTAGCGTACTCTTCTGCTATCAATGAAATCGAAAGAAAAAACCAGTGCCAGAGGTGGGACACTGCGAGGTGGGTAGTTTATCTGGGGCGGATGCCTCCTAAAGAGTAACGGAGGTGTGTGATGTCCCACCAGCGCTGGAGGCGCCGCTCCCTGCCCCAGAGCAGGAGGGAGAGAAAGGATCCTTGCCTAGAAGAGAAGGGATCCAGAAAAGGTTGGATGTAAGGAAAGCGGTCCTTTTCGCTGTGTAGCAGCGTAATCAAGGTAATGTGCGGCCGGGGGAAGGGGTAGTAGCATCCAAATATGCAAATGTTGTGGTGCCTGGCCATCTAAAATGCCGGTCTAAGTTCCCCTCCAGGCTGCAGGGTAAAGGGCCTCTGCTCGCTCGTCTACGCTCCAACCAATTCAGTAAAAATCGAAAAAACGATGTTTCCTTGAATTTCCATATTAACCTTGGACATATAAGAATTCCGAATTGAACTGTTGCGCACCTCACTGTACATCTTCTGTCCATTTGCTGCTGTAATTACCACGGGTATGTTTTTTTAAACTGGTTTCTGAAGGCAATCAACGAACTCTTCCCTGCTCTTGCACTGAGGTAAGCATTCAAATAGCAAAGCAAGGGGAAAAAAATATGGTATATACTTTTTTAATCCAGTGACAGCCGGAAGAGAAGACATGAAAGTATCTAGAGAGTAAGTTGACTTTAGAGAAGCATCAGATGGTTAAGGAGGAGCACTCGAAGTCGGTCTAAGAACAAACCACTAAATGGAGCTTGATTCTCCTTAGCCGCAGGTTGGGGTGGGGTTGTAAAGAAGGTCCGTCGTGGGATCATTCATCAGGACCGGAGAATGCTCGACCCATCTAGTAACACTTTTAAGACAGCTGCCCAAATGAACTGGACCGCCCAACTTCCCATTCCGACCTCGATCAATCGATCCGTTCTCTGGGAAATGTCCCAGTTTGATGAGAGGAATCCAACACCGACGATACGGACTAAAGTAAGGGTCTATTTGATATTGCGGTTTATAGTTTTTGATTGAAAATTTTAAATTTTAGCTGTTTGCGACAAAGATTACGGAGAGTGAGATACTCGCTTATGATTTTAGTTGATATAGATGTTGGGTTTTTAACGTGTGCTACAATTAACTTGTAAACCCCGTCTTAAGAAAATACTCGGTTTAAAAGTTAGGCATTGTAGCAAAAGCGAAAAACCACTTTTAAAAGCTGTTAAAGAACATGTCCTAAGTCAGATCTAAAAATATTTCAGTCCTGAAAGAACACGCATGTTAGTGTACTCGATTCTTTTTGTCCAGGCTTCGGCAGTAAAAGTATTTAACATTGAGGGTTTCATTGTGACACAGTTGCTGACATTATCTTATGTTTTAGACATATGATCGACTATGGTGCTTTTGATTCTTGGCATAGAGTTGGGCCGGTGGAGTCGTTTTGGTGAAAATTCCATGTTAATTCGTTGAAGCGACCTAACTATAACACGTTACACGCTGAACTGATATTCAAACAAAGGATAATAGAGCTACAAAAAAAAAATAGAGCTACAAAAAAAATCGCCTGTCCTGATAATGTCTAAAACATTATCAAACAAAGGATTGTTTTGGTTTGGTAATAAGTAGTGATTTGGTTTTCATTAATTCAGTTGGGTTTCGAGAACCCAACTGAATAGGGGTGGAAGTTTAATAAATAATAATTAATGAAAGAAACAGAAGTTGACTGAAAAGCAAAAAAAATAGGGTTGTCGTCTTTCTCTTGTTAATTGTATAGGTACTACATGAGATGTAATTCAATTGAAAAATCCTTGAATTGGCATTAACAGCATCGATCATGAACTGTTTGGTGATGGAAGAAAAGCTCTTGTAGTCTTCTTTGTTGTAAGAATTTATTTTTTTTGAAACGGATCATAATGATATTTTTGAGGCTTAGCAAGTGTTCAATCCAGCACCATAATGGTAATGACTGAATCCATAAGAGACAAGCAATTGAAGGCCACCAGGAAACACAAGAAAATCCGAGTCAGACATCACGTTACACCTCACGAGTTGTAACTGCTCCTCTCAGAACGCATCCAACACAAAAGTCGGAGCATTTCTCCTTTTGCGATAATAAAACTTTTAACCTACAGAAGGTGTCGGTCGTGGTCGTCGTATAAAGAAAAGCAAGAACCTAGTTTGAAATTAGATCACGGTTGGAATCTTTTTTGTTTTTGTTTTGGCATCTCATTTTCTGTTATAGTAATTAACTTTTAAATAGTGCGTCTTTTCAAGATGAGATTTACAGATAGATTATAGTAGATACTATACCGAGTTTAGCTATACCGGTCAAAATCGTATACGATTATTTCTCTCTGCATACTATCTGTCGTGAACATCCAAAATTGAAAAACTATAAACCAAAAGCCAAAGTCGCAACTCAAAAGAACTCACCCATGTTACTCTGAACTTCTTTTTTTTAAAAAAAAAGGAGCACACTTTACCTCTCTCAACTTATGGCTAATGTCTAAATAACACCCTCAACTATAAAACCATTCGCTTTATACCGTTTGACTATTGAAACCAGATCAAATCACTCTGCTTGCCCTAAATCACAGTAGTTTACAAAATGGTCCCTCTGAAAATAAGAAATAACACAATAGCCCTTAAAGCAATCAGCCGATCGGACCAGCCAGAGCATGCGCCGCTTGTCACTAGAGAGCTCTTCTAGGATCGATCCATCCATCCATGTCGGCGCCATTGACAAGAGGAGGGTGATTGATTAGAACAAGTTCTAATTAGGAGATTGCATGTGATGATTGGGTTAATTAATTAATTAATCAATCGATCAGGGCAGGCGATTGTTTTGGTTTGGTAATAAGTAGTGATTTGGTTTTCATTAATTCAGTCGGGTTTCTGAGAACGAACAAATTAAGCAAAGCAAAAATGGCTGTCCGCTTTTTCTTGGAGGGCGTGTACCAATTCACCAAATCTGCGGGTCGGTGAATTAACAGCTCGATTGATTGTGCTAATTGATTGATGAAAAAGTTGTGAAATCTTTTTACATGTTTCTTAATTCCCTTCTCCGGCAAGAATATTTGGAGCCATGTCGATTGTTCAATCGTCCTATGCCTTTTTCTTCTTTGTTGCTATGTTTGCAAAACCGGCTGGTTTAGAGCGAGAGATGATTTAATCCTATTTCATAGTCGATAGATGTAAAATAAATGATTTTATAGTTGAAAGTATTATTCGAACTTTGTGCATAATTGAAGAGGGAAAAGCAAACTTCTTCGTTGTTTAAATGTGGCGAAAAGCTCTAGCATTCAAGGTAATTAGGAGTATGTGTCTTGGCTCGAGCCCGGATGGGCAGGGTGGTAGCGCCTAGAGATGGCAACGAGTACATATCCAACGGGTATATCCATTTCATACTCGTACCCGATAGATATAACTCTACCTACTACGATACCCGTACCCGCACACGGGTATAGAAACTTACTCGTACCCGCACCCGCACGGTTATTTATACCCGATGGGTAACCCATACCCGATAGACTAAAAAAAATATGACAGAAGTTTTTGACTAAATCAAAAGCACAGACATATTATTAAGTCTACACCAGCAGCCAGCACCAAAATTAAATGTGGATGGTGCATTATATGTATTGTTGCACGCTATATATTTGTATACATCATGCATGTATGCTTGCTTCATTGATATAGTATGCGGGTATATTTTACTCACGGGTATGCGGGTACAGGTAATATACAACCGTATCCGTATTTTGCCCATCAGTATACCTGCGGGTAAAGATATATTTCTATACCCACTTTCTTATTGGGTAAAACCCATCGGACACTCGGATTTCGGGTACCCATTGCCACTCTAGTAGCGCCACGCCTTCTGCAAACCGAGTAGGGTACAGGAGTCCGTGCACCTCATTTTCTCATCTCGTTTTGTCTGACTCGCTCAAGCTCTATAAACGGCTATATCTGCAGTTTTCACATTTTGCAGGGACATGTATGTACATGTAACCAGCTAAGTAAGAACATTTGCCACGTACATGCACATTACTAGCAAGCAATCAAGCATCCAGCATCCTGGACCAGGACAAGAGCAAGAACCATTGGTTAGAAGTGGAAACCATATTCTGATCAATCTAATCACTTGTTGGATCCAACCAAACTCCCATTGCAACCTTTTTGGTCAAGCATGTGAATTTGCTCAGATTCTCATTGTTTCGTCGGCGCATACATGCCTTTTTCTCATATATTGATACATGTTACGGATCTAGCTAGGCCAACATTCCTGACAAGGAATAGTAGCCAGGTACATAAGATAACAGAACAGAAATCCCAGCTGATGAAGTGGTGGCAAGAATTTCAGGTGCTCACTTTTTCTTCCCTTTGTGGATGGAATTGAACCTCCGGCTCAACATGACAACACTAGCTACTACAATGGTGGTATTGTGGTTAAGCTTTTCTTTGTCATTGTTAATTCTTGAGAGCGAACTACAACCTATTTGTAAGAACATATGGTGATAGTCAAATAAAAGTGATACGTATTTGATATTGCTCGTACCTTACTTTTGTTGTTTGAGCTTGATTTTGAGAAATTGTAGCTTGAACTATTGCTTTCAGTAGATAGTAGTCTGATCGGCGTTGGTGTGGCGGTCTGACCGACCAGCAATAGTGCTGGCATTTAAGATGTGGTATGACCGGTTTGCGATAATACCGGCCAATTGTTGGTCGTAGCTATTTTTCAAAGAACAACTTTTGGAGGTTTTAGTCCGTGATCTGGTGCGATAGTATCAGCATTGTAAGTACAGTATGACCAGAGTAGAGCGGTCTGACCGACCATTGCATGGCAATCTTATTGGAGTTATGTTGGCGGTCTGACTGACTTGGTGGCCGCGGTCAGACCGACCCTCTATGTTTTGGCTAAGTTGGTTTGGTTTTGGGTTTTGAGTCATAACAGTGTGTATGCAGTTGTTAGTCATGGGTCAGTCCTGGGTTTTCATACAAGTGTAAGTTATGATGTGTTCATGCACAATTTGTTTTACTAATGAGGGTCAAATGCATGTCATTTGTGCTCTGATTGATTTTTTTTTTGTTCTATGGTGTGCAGGTGCTTTGATAATTATTGCGGCCAACGACAAGACTGAGGCTACGGAAGGGGTATTGAGGCTATAGCCTATCGCGTAAGTCCGGGATGATGCTAGGGTCGTGAAGAGGCAGTGTGTGTATGTGGTGTGCCAATTGGACATGCATTTCAAGTGGTGATGTTTCTCAAAGCAGGCGTACGACCTTGACGACAAGTAAGTGGGCATCATGGACTATGGTGTAATACGGTGTGCCATAGGATGCGGGCATTTCAAGTGGTGACAGCCTCGGTGCAGGCATAAGATCTTGGTGACAAGGTGTTGGACATCGCATCTTCATGAAGACCGGTGGGTGACAATTGAGGAAATTGTCTAATATTAGGTGAATTGATGGTTTGCAAAACCGCGGCATTCGCCTAAGTGGTTTATGTTATATCTTTGAAGATGGAGTGTGTTAACGAGCTTGTGGAGCCTTATGGAAATCATGCTTTGAAAAGCGTGCAAGTATGTGTATTATAAAACCAATTTATGTATAGTTACCAGGGTTTTCCATTTGTAAGTGGTGTGATCTACTAAAGAGTGGTTGGTTATTTAGGGTTTGTTGTGAGGTGGAAACCTCCACTATATAAATTTTGTGTGTTAAGGAGAGAGATAACACTTAGAATTTGAGTGATTAGGGTTAGGGTTTTTTGTGCTGAAATCTTTTTTATGTGTGCTCTAGACTCAGAGCTCTGCCATCCCGAGGGAGTAGCTGTAAAATATTCCTCTCCAAGTGAAATGGACGTCCAAAGTTTGTCCAAATAAGTTGTGCCATGAATCATTTCTTGTGATTTTGATTTACTTGGCCTTCTTGTTTTTATTTCACTTTTTAATCTTTCTTGGTGCCAAGGACATGTAAGAGGTGAGATGTCTCTTGTAGATCAGATCTCATCCATCTAGGTGTTTCTAGAGGAAGTTTATAAGTTTACACGGTTTTTCTCAAGAGAGAAGTGATTTTGGATTTTGCTCTTATGAGTGGTTTAGCTTGAATTTGTGCTATTATCTAACTTACTATGACTCGTTTGGTCTAGGTGTGTGATGAGGGCGTCAGGAGGCTCTGTTCGTATTAGATTCTAAAATCTATTTTTCTATATTAAATGACTTTTCTACAGTATCTAAATTTCAAATGAAATGTTTTTTCAAGACGGAGTTTACTAATTAATTGTAATACACAATGTAGTGATTTCATTTATCGGCCAAAATGGCACGCCAATCTCTCTCTCCGTACGACTATCTATAAACTATTACTATTTATAAACTAAATCTAAAAATTATCAATAAAAATCAATATGGGCAGATTCATAGACTCGAAGACGGAAGGTGGACGGTTGGTAAATGATTGATTACGGTTTGGCTGAACGGCGCTTCTCTGCCTTTCTCTGCAAAGGCAAAGGATACGATTCCAGAGGGAGAGAAATCCGTTGCATTAATATTGGAACGGTCTAATAATAAAAGAATTGCACTAATTAAAAAAAACAGCTAGATGGTAGCTAGACAGCTCCTTAAAATCTACCATTTTGTAGAATTAATTTGAAAAAAATGTTGGAAGTTATTTGGTCCAACGAGCATCTATAGCTAAGGCTAGAACATAATAATGGAAACACAGGTTGATGCCAGACAAGGAAACAGCCTCTCTCCAGCGCAGACAGCCAAGCTCACTACAATTTTTCCAAACCTAAAGGAAATCCATTGAAATTGTAAACCAACCCTACAAGACCCCCTCCTCGTCTTGTCCTCGCTAACCTTAAGCCCTATAAATACCTCCCGTCACAAACACCACAAAGGTCACAACACAAACAGCTGCAACTTGTCAAGCAGCTAGCTCTTGCTCTCTTCTAGACTTGTAGTAACAAACCAAGCAAATTAGCCACGCAATGGGCAAGGAGGTGGACGTGGGAGCTCTCGAGGCCGGCGGCGCCCGGGACTACACGGACCCACCGCCGGCACCGCTCGTCGACATCGACGAGCTCGGCAAGTGGTCCCTGTACCGTGCCGTGATCGCCGAGTTCGTGGCCACGCTGCTGTTCCTCTACATCACGGTGGCCACGGTCATCGGGTACAAGCACCAGACGGACGCCTCCGTGAATGGCACCGACGCGGCGTGCGGCGGCGTGGGCATCCTCGGCATCGCGTGGGCGTTCGGCGGCATGATCTTCATCCTCGTCTACTGCACCGCCGGCATCTCCGGCGGCCACATCAACCCGGCGGTGACGTTCGGCCTGTTCCTGGCGCGCAAGGTGTCGCTGGTGCGCGCGCTGCTGTACACGGCCGCGCAGTGCCTCGGCGCCATCTGCGGCGTCGCGCTCGTCAAGGGGTTCCAGAGCGGGTCCTACGCCCGCTACGGCGGCGGCGCCAACGAGGTTAGCGTTGGGTACTCCACCGGCACTGGGCTCGCCGCGGAGATCATCGGCACCTTCGTTCTTGTTTACACCGTCTTCTCCGCCACCGATCCCAAGCGCAACGCTCGCGACTCCCACGTTCCGGTAAGTGGATACACTTTTGTTAATTTGTGATTGCACATTTGAAGAACCTGTGCGCATTGCATCTTGGAATGTAAATGAAGGTGTTAGCGCCGCTGCCGATCGGGTTCGCGGTGTTTATGGTGCACCTGGCGACGATCCCGATCACCGGGACTGGGATCAACCCAGCGAGGAGCCTCGGAGCCGCCGTCGTGTACAGCAGCAACAAGGCCTGGAGCGATCAGGTACGCGTTTCGTGCACACTGTACAAAATATTGGGATTGGCAAGATGTTGCGTCGAAGCTACATGATATCATCAGTTGGCCTGAAGGCCCTGGACTGATTGCATTGTTCATATATCTGACGCAGTGGATCTTCTGGGTTGGGCCGTTCGTCGGCGCGGCAATCGCGGCGCTATACCACCAGATCGTCCTCCGCGCCAGTGCCAGGGGGTACGGCTCCTTCCTGAGCAACGCCTAGATCGTCCGACGACCTCCATGGCCAAGACGCAATTGGGCTCTTTCTCCTTCAGAGTTTAAGGTGGAAGGGGCGGGGGAGAGAGTAGCAGCTTCACCAAGTGTGAAACCTGCAGAGCTGCACCAGAGCAAGTGTTCGTGTGTGCGCTCTTCTAGTTGAGAGCAAATGTAACTTTGCCAGTGTTTGTACTCTTCTTATTTCAACTTTCAGGTCAATCAATAAGTCAAGCTATTAGAACTCGGCAAGATTGAGAAAGGGAGGGTGTCATGATCGAATTCATCACTTTTGCTTTTAGAAAATGAATTCATCATTTTGAGCCTGAAACATCAACAAACTTTTAGGCTTTTAGTTTTTAGCTTCTTCAAAAATCAAAATAAATAGGACGACTTCTTAAAACGGATTATCTAAATGATTTTTTAAACCCAAAACTATGTACACAATCCACGTCAACATTTTCATCATCTTAAAAAATACAGACAAGAATCATCAGCTATAATATAAACGAATAGAATCTTAAGCTACCAAAACTCCAGCCCTGAGGCCCTGACACGGATTCTGCACTCTTACTAGCATGTGCTCCTACTCCATCCACCATCCATGTCCAAAGGACGTTTTGAGATCGTGCATGTATATTCACAAAATAACAAATACATATCCAAATACGTATGGTGTTCTCTCACAAATACGAACATTTCGTGACCAAAATGTAAAGCCCATGACATGTGGGGTTTTGTGGGTCCGTATGTAGGTAAAAGTGGGACCCGTATACTCTCTCTCACTAAGTGTTGCACATGTGGGACCCACACTCTCTTCCATTATCCTCTCTACCACTACTCTAACTAGATACAGTCACTAACATGTGGCCCATGTTAGAGCGTGGTCTGCACGTAAGTGACAGTGTGAAGGTTCCACACTCATCCTTGACTCTCAGTTGCACATGCACCTTTGGAACGGACATTTTGCACGGACTAGCCGTTGCACCCATCACATGCGGGACACTTCAAAATCTAGACCCATTTGTCAGTCACAAGAAAAGGTGCGGTACTTTCTCTCTACTGTCTTCTACTCTCCCAACTCAATACAGTCCCATGTTGTGCAAACGAGTTTAAGGTGCATGACATATCGGTCCACAGCATTACCTCTCTCACCAATAAGTGATAGAAGATACCACCTTTTCAGTTTTTAAAAACTACTTTTCAGATTTTATAGTAACTAGCTTTTAAACAGAGTGTCTTTTTAATATGAGGTCTATAAGTTTATTATAGTAACACTATAGCGACTTCATTTATATCGGCCAAAGTCGCACATGAATTTCTCTTACTCCGTACTCTTTCTCACGAATAACCTAAAAACCATAAACTGCAGCAAAAAAAACAAGCCCAAAGTTTAGGTAGTTTTTGGTAAAGCGTCTGGCATACTTGGGACCCGCACCCCCACCTCTTCTATTATTTTCACCTCCACTTATGCTCTCTCTCTCCAAATATCTTTCCATAATCATCTCTCATTCTCTCTCTCTCTCTCTCTTCGAGGTAGGCTCGTCCCATCCTGCGGCTGGCGATGGGCAAGCCCGAGAGGCGCGGCGGAAACATGACAGTGTTGATGCGGATTACACCTGTATTTTACCCTTAGAAATCCATGCAAAAGTGATGTAAAACGAGGTTTTAACCTAATTTCAAGCCTATTTATGCGAATATTTCCATGCTGTATGAGCGTCAACATGTTTTGCAGGAAATACACCAAAAAGACATAAAATCCAACAACATAACGAAGAAGGCAAAACTTCACCCAGTGGACCAACTGGCCAACTAGCCTAGGAGGGACCACTGGCTGACCAGGCCCACAAGTCGGCTGGACTAATCACCTCAGCGAGCCACAGCCAGGTAGGCGGGCTAGGTCGAGTAGACATTGGGTGGCCAAGACCACAGGCCGACTAGCACAACCACCTCAACCTAGGACTACGCCACCGCCTTACCCATTCCATGTGCGACTTGGCTGACTGGCCAAATCGGTCCACACTGGGCAGTGTGCCCGACTCAACTTCGCGCCATTCAAGTGTCCTCTTAGTCGTCCACATCCACACCGATCAGCCATCACACCACATCGGTCAGCCAGGTCGCCTTTATCTACCAACTTGAAGACGAAGGCTACACTTCATGCCTGCCACATTGGCCAGTTGGCCAACTGACCTACACCGGCCAGCTACAGGTATAAATAGGGGGCATCAGTCCCTCCTTCGAGAATCCATCATGCATCATCACACCACCATACTCCATCTTGTACTCGTTCCATGTGGTAGTGTACCAATGTCAGTCTCTAAGTAGCTAGGTAAGAAGGTAGGAGAAGAGTTGGCCTATGATCCATCAGTTCCGGAGTTCCTCTGGTAATTTTGTATGTGTTGAGCTCCATATACCTACTTTACCTTATATGAGTACCTATCTTATCAATAAAGGGATCACTATTGAGTATTCTCTATTGTCTTATCAAAGGATTAACATAGGACCCGACTAGTAGTAATATCGCATGACATGTTAGTGGAGGGTTAGCAGACTCAGGCCTAGCATAAGTGCCCTTGTTGTATAGTCTCCAAAGGTTATCTGGGGGCATGCACACTAGTAGGCTTTGCTATTAGTGCATTGTCTTGATTCGCTGCTTCTAATCATATGCATGTGGAACTTACTCTTATAGTAGTGCATGACTATAAAGTGTTATCTAGAGCACCTCTGGGATATGTCCAGTTGCATCCATGAGAGTTAAGCTAAGTTGGTGGCAACACTTAAGTTGGTCGTGCAAGAGGTTATTAGTGTGTTGTGTTTCACTTCCATTGTATGACAATAGGTTTCCCATACCATGAAGAAAAGATCACTAAACAGGAACCATAGTACTCACTTTTACCCTTACCAGCTGTTGACTCCCGATAGCTACCTACTTTTGAATTGTGTCAAGTGTGTGATTTAGTGTGATCATATCACGTCACTTATCCTAATCTTTCTCTTTCAGAAATTTTGGACAATATTTAGATACTTGTTGAACTTGATATTCCTACACCTATAACTTCCCTAAGAAAAATACAATAACCTGGAATACTCCAAAGTGAAATGCTATGATGAATCTATGCGCTTGTAGATAAATTATTTGTAAGGTATAAAAATCACCAACAAGCATTTCTAGTGCCATTGTTGGGGAAGCACTAGGCTAGGATATCAATTTTAGCATTTATCTATCTATTACCATTTTCCTTAACCAACTTACCCTGTTCCTACTTTCCTTTCCCCCAACTAAACAGATTAATGCATGATCGGTTTCGACCTACCTAAAAGCTTCCAAATAACCCAGAGACACCCAGAAAGATCACAACTTGTCGAGCCAATAGCAGACCGGTCTCATTATTAGCTTCCCAAAGTCCACCTATGTTTTTGAGTGAACACCAAGTCAAAGCTCCATTGGCTAAGAAGACACTTCGCAAGTTCTCCACACAAAGCTCCATTTGTAGACATTTTTGGAGATCTATGGACACTGAATATGAAGGGAGTTACTTCGGATATTATTCATCTATGACTTTTCCAATTCTCACTCATGGTAAAGGAGAAATAGTGGTTTCATTCACTCCCTGCTGAAGAAGTTGAGATGTGAAAAAAGTCCTCTAACTCCTTCTTGGCCAAGTTCTTTCCACCCAGAAGAACAAATGTTCTGAGAAACAAGATTCCCGGATTCCATTAGAATTTCGAGGAATCGATTACTAAAGCATGGGAAATATTCCAAGAGTACATTTTGGCTTGTCCTCATCATGCGAGAGATTCCAAAATACATTTTAGCATGTCCTCATCATGCCATGGACGACTAGCTCGTGATTTAGAAGTTCAACAATGATCTCATTGTAAGGACCTGAGAGCACAAGGACGTAGTGGCTAGAGGAGCCTTCATGGGACTAGGTGTAAATGGAGCAAAGGCACTCATCAACAAGATGGTCACAAATCAAGGATGTGAGATAGAAAGATCAACTGCTCCAACAAGCCACCAATGGGGAGACTATCAAGTTGGCAGACTAGATTTGCTCACAACCAAAGCAGGCGCTTTGGCTAGAAGGATTGAAGCTTTACCAAGTATACCTGAGCTAGTCAAGGCCATTGATTCAAGAATGATGTGTAAAGAGTGTGGTAATATGGGACACACCGAAAGTCAATGCCCAAATCAAGATGTCAATTATAAAATAATTTCTGCTCTCGAGAGAACCAAACTTTCACGGTAGGCTAGAGGAAATACCCTAACCTTAGCTACGGTGACAAAGGTAACAATTTCCACTCTTCAAAATTCACCTAATTCTTTGTTTAGATTCTTCACTCAAGAAATTCATCAAAGTATAGTCTAAAATCAATGAGAACATAAATAGGAAGTTCTATGCCAATGAAAAGATTACAGAGAGCATCGATTCCAATATCGAAGGCCTAGCTTCCTCTATCCAACAGCAAGTCAGCCATAGCAAAATGTTAGAAACACAGCTCACACAACTTGCGCGTTCTATCCCTAACAACATTGTTGGACGACTGCCAGGACAGCCTGAACCTAATCCTAGGAGCAGGTGAATGCTATCACCACTAGGTTCGGAAAGAGATATGCTATACAAGTGAAAGATCCTAAGGCAATAGAAGAAGACAATGAAGAAGGGGAAATTGAAATACAAGTGGATCCATCACCAAAGAGTAGTCCCTACAAGTACTTTGACACCAATGTGTTGCCATTGCCCGATGAACACACAAGCCATCATCGGATGAACAATTCAATAAGTTTGTTGAAGTAATTAAGAAATTATTTGTCAATATCCCTCTATTAGATGCAAAGTAATTTCCCACCTATGCCAAATATTTGCGAGATATATTACTGAACAAGTGTCTGATCCCAAATTCGGAGATGGTCAAATTGACTGAGGAGTGTAGTGTTCTGATCCTAAACTCTGGCCTAGTTTAGAAGAAAGATCCAGGCTGCCCTACTATTATATGTTCCCATGGCCCTTAGATATTCAGGTGTGCACTCTATAACCACAAAGCAAGTATCAGCGTCATGCCTAAATCGGTATTTGACAAACTTAGCTTTTTAGAGCTTACCCCTATGGCAATGTGCTTGCAGCTGTAGGATCAAAGATAACCGAATGGAGGAGAGTGAATAGGAGGTTCTAAAAATTCGCTTCTTAAGTACAATAATTTTGATCACAATGAGCTATATAAGAACCTTAGCACAATGTAAGAGCAAATTTCTATGGCACCACAAAATATATCTCTACCAAATATAATTCTTAGCTTCACAAGGTATCAATTCAATTTACTTCAATGGCTAAGAATATAAATGTGAAAGAGTAGAGACAAAGAAATAACCGACATAGAGACACATAATGTTTTTGTCGTGGTATAGAAGACTTACTAGTCTTCACTAGTCCACATTGAGGAAAGTCCAAATGGATTAGATCAGCTTTAGGAATTAAGCCTCAAATCCACTAAGGTTGTTCTTCCTCTGCTCCGGAGATGGCGAACACCGAGTCACTCACAAACGGCGTCGGGCCTCTTCACAATCTTCTTGAAGAGATGACCGCACAAACCTCTGTCAAGACATCTAGGTACCGGCAAACATCAAGAGTAAAAAACCCAAATTGCTCGCTTGAGGAGGATCAAGTGCAAAATGATCAACAAATGATTCAATGCACTTCAATGCTCTCAACTACCTCAAATGCATACAATATGAGTAAATGATGTGTGAATAGTGCACACTAGCTCAAATGTATTTAATATGGTCTATCGTTACTGTTCAAGAGCTGGTGGGGGGTTATTTATACCCCTCACCCTCAAATTCAACCGTTTGGGAACAATTGCTAGAAAATTCAGTAGGAGCGATAGTACTACTGTGTATGGCCGGTACTATTGTACCTACTATTCAACATCTATGTTAGGTGCAATAAATGCGAATCAACTGGTCGTTGAACCCTGGGTGCAGTACTACCGCCAACTAGAATCGGTACTACCACTCGCGGTAGTACCGCTGGGTCGGTCGGTACTACCATTTTTCCAAAACTCAGAATTGTTCTCAAAAACATGTTCTCTGGAAAAAAATGTGCCACATGAAAGTCTGGTACTACTGTCAGCCATTAGTACCAATCCATAATGGTGGTACTACCACCAGCCTATAGTACCACAGGTACACGTTGGTACTACCGTTTTTCTAACAGTAGTTTCTAAAAACAATTTTAGATGTATGTATGATTATTTGTTGATCAAGATGGTACAAAAACATTTCTCAAGTTACTAGCAATGATTCCCCTTCATAGTACAGTTTCTAGCTACCAATCCGGTCTTTTCTTCATTCTCCGAGACCAGCAAAATATAAAAGAAACCAAAAGCTAAACTTTCACCTTTGTCTTGGAGCCAAGTCGATCCTTGCTAGTTTTGCATACCATTTTTCCGTTAGTCCCAAACATAATATTGTCATTAACTACCAAAATGAATTTTTAAGGGCCTAGATGCTTTCGATCTCCTCCTTTTTGGTAATTCATGACAACCAAAATAATACGAAGGAAATTTAGATATTTTTGAAAATACCCCAAGTCTTGAAATGAGTTGTATTTTCTTGTTTTAACTTTATATGCAAATAATTCTTGAGAGAAGCTCGAGGATATGAAGAATTAGTTTTATTCAAGAGTCATTCACCAATAGAGAAAAGGTCCCTCTAAATATATGCGTATGATATTTTAGAGTGGTTTTCATGCAAAAGTCTTGAAACGAGTTGTTTTTCCTGTATTTGTTGAAATTGAAGGAATTTCTCAAAAGATAATAAACTTCTCAAAAGATAATAAGCATGAGTATGAACATGAGAAATAATATTTTAGAACATGATGAACATGAACAAGATTGATATAGACAAATAACTATAGTATTAAACAAGTTCATAAGCATCACAAGCATAAAAGTTTTAACTATTACATGCAGGCCACACATAGTTCAAACGCATAATAAGAAGTTCCTTACATAACAAGTTTCTTAAATAATATAGATAAATAGATAGATAGGTTTATCTTCTTCTTTCTCCATGGTCTTCTCCGTTTCACTAATTTATCCCTCTCTGGCATCATGTACCAAAAAGAGCTACTCTTAGGATGAGGGGTCATGAAGGCGATGACACTAATAGCAGATTGGAGAAGGGCGATGCTGAGCCTAGGAGGAGGCACGCTCTAAGACACACATAGGCTGTGAGAGAGAAGCTAGCTGATAATTAGTCTTAGTTTGATGCTGGATGACGGAAGCAAGCTGGTTATTAGTCTCCACTTGATTTTTTGGATTTGCATGAGAACATAAAAAATCTGAGAGAGTGAAACTTGACCAGCTACAGGAGGAGCATCCTCATGCCTTGTTCATGCTCTTCTTCCTCTTGAGCATGAGGAAGGGTAGCAGAGGGAACGGGTGTGGCTTCTCTTGGCTTGTGAGGTGCTAGTCTTGCTCCCCGATAATTTATCTTCCTCATGATGAGGGCCATGATGTATGGAGCAAAATAAATCCTTTTGACCCTATCATTTTTGGAGGAGGCAATTTCCCTGATTATGAAGTCAACCATATCAAACATTGTCCATTCATGATGCAATCAATTAGGTTCCAGGCATGACCTCTACTGCATTAAAGTTCTGGCTCTTTGGGAAGAAAGTATGATTGATGATGTGGTTATTAAGCTCGACAAGGGAAGATGACCAGTTATCTTGCCAGGCGTGTATCTGATAGATGTGTCATAAAATTGTGTCCAAGACTTAATCTTGAGAACTTGCCTGGAATAGATCTTCTCATACCATCCAAGTTGAGTTCGCAAGGCTGTCTCAAACTCACTCTTGGTAGCCACAATTCTCTCATACCCAGTCATCCAAGCCACATAATCCCAATCAGAGGAGACAGAGACTGTGGCATAGAATTGTCGAATCATGTCCTCATGATAGTCACACCTTAGTGAGACTATGTCATGGAGTCCAATGGCATAGAAAAGCTGATACACACTATTATAGTGATCAATTCCATTGAGATGTGTCCAATCCACATATTTGTGATTAGCAAACTGACGATTTTGATTATAATGTTGAGTGTAGACATCCTGTTAGAACTTTGTGTGGAAGTGAGGATCAATGGATGTCCTTGGCTTGGTGAACTAATTGGCATGATGGAGAATGGTATATCCTCACTAGAGATCAATCTCAAGTTGACGGTTTGCTCTACTGCTTCCTCCATTTCCTCATCTTCTTTCTCTTCATTTTCTTCATAATCTTCATCTTCTTCTTTTATTTCTATCTCCTCATCTTGCGTGAGATTTTGTTCCCTATCCCTTGCCCTCATTGCTTGGAGAATGGAATCCATCTCGGAGTCACTTTCTTCCTGAGAAGGAGCTTGGATAGAGGTTGCTTTTGTGGATGCCATCTTGCAACAAGAAGGTCTGGCTTGGGAAGGATACAGGTCATAATGATCCACTAGTTCACCTTCGGATGTCAGGTTCTTGAGGACAGAAGTTTTGGTCCATGGCATCGTGAAAAGGAATAACAAGGATAGTTAGGGCAAAGAGAATAGTTTGGAACTAATGTGAAAAATAAGTTAACAATTGTTTAGCAAAATCAGTAGTACCGCTTTTGCCCAATGGTACTACCGGCCTGCGTAGTACTGCTCGAGAAGGCAATAGTACTGTTTTTGTTGAAACTGTTAGGGCAATTCTCAAATTTTGATTTTAACAAGTGTTTGGCATGGATTAATCCTTGGAATAGACATAAAAGGTCACCAAATACTAATTTATACCAATTTTCCCAAAAGATCTCAACTGTTTTAGCCACATTATTCAAAACCGTAGAAATTGAATTTCATGTCCTAGAAGAGATGAGAGGGGTTTTTGATATGATTTACCTTGAGGGAAAGATGAAGAACAATCATAGGAACTTGGATTTGGCAAGGGTTCCATGAAGTCACCGCAAAATGGAGGATTCGTGGAAGGATTAGAGAGAAGGTTATTTTAGGGGGAGAGAGAGGAGAGTTGCCATGGTTTGAGACTATGAGGGAGAAGGCAGCTGAAGGGTTGAGGTTAAAAGGTTATATGCTTCGGTTACTAGAGTTTTTTGGGCTCACAAGCCGGAGTGCGATAGTACCACTCTCTTCGGCCAGTATTACCGCACGAGGGTAGTATCATAGGTGAAAATCGATTTCCCTAAAATTTTACAAGCTAAGTAGGGTATGCAAATGATTCATAATATTCAATCAACAAAAACAATTTTAGGATCACTATGCATTGAATTTGCAGCTAACACCCAAATAAAATATTTTTTATCATTAAGAGATATTTTAGAAATATTTGGAAAGTAATTTTCTTAGGAGCTCCAAATAATAGTAAATGAAAGCAAATGGCATGAGGCATGAGTTCAAGCAACATTAGAAAAATCTATGATATTTAACTCATTGCTCAACTTGTAAAATCGGTTTTCATCTAAGTGTTTGGTGAAAATGTCGACTAATTGATCTTCGATCCGAATGTGGCTAATGACTATGTCACCCTTGTTCACATGATCTCTCAAGAAGTGGTAGCGAATATCTATATGCTTAGTTCTTAAGTGTTGGACTGTGTTATTTGCTATTTTCACAACACTATCGTTATCACACAAAAGTGGTATTTTATCAAATTTAATTCCATAACCGATCAATATTTGCCCATCCATAGCAATTGAGCACAACAACTACCCGCGAAAATATATTCGGCTTCAGCGGTGGAAAGTGCTACGGAATTTTATTGCTTGAATGACCTTGAAACTAATGATCTTCCTAACAATTGACAACTACCTGAGATGTTTTTTCTATCCACTTTGCAACCCGCATAATCGAAATCCGAATATCTAATTAAATCAAATTTAGCACTTTTGGGTTGCCATAAGCCAATGCTAGAGGAATGCATTAAATATCTAAGAATTCTTTTTACAGCCACCAAATGGCATTATTTCAGTAATGCTTGAAATCGTGCACGCATGCAAACGCTAAACACGGTATCGGACCTAGATGTGGTAAGGTAAAGCAAACTGCCAATCATAGATCTATAAAGCTTTAAATCTACCTGTTTACCTCCCTTATTGAGATCAAGATGACCATTTATCATCATAGGAGTCCTGATGGGCTTAGTGTCCTCCATGCTAAACTTCTTGAATAAGTCTTTCACGTACTTTGTTTGGTTCACGAACGTCTCATCCTCGAGTTGCTTGATTCGGAGTCCAAGAAAGTAGTTAAGCTCTTCGATCATGGACATCTCAAATTCCCAAGACATCATATCACCAAATTCTTTACAAAAATCTTAGTAGACTCGAAGATAATTTCATTGACATAAACAAATAATTCATCATCAATATTTTTTATAAATAATATTGTATTAACCTTTTCAATTTTGAATCCTTTAGAAAGTAAAAAAATCTCGAAGGTGCTCATACCATGCTCTAGGAGCTTGTTTGAGACCATATAGCGCTTGGAGAGTTTATACACATGATTTGGATTCTTAGGATCTTCAAAACCGGGAGGTTGTTTGACATAGACAAGCTCGGTTATTTTTCCATTTAAAAATGCACTTTTAACATCCATTTAAAATAATTTTATATTAAAACACAATGCAAAGGCAAGTAGTATGCAAATGGACTCAAGTCTAGCTACGGTAGCAAATATCTCATCATAATCCAAACATTCGACTTGAGTATAACCTTGAGCGACTAACCTTATCTTGTTTCTTACCACAACTCCACTCTCATCTTGCTTGTTCTGAAAGACCCATTTTATCCCAATTACGTTGTGTTTCTTGGGACATTCCACCAATGTCCAAACGTTGTTCCGGGTGAAGTTGTGTAACTCTTCGTGTATTGTATTCACCCAATCCGGGTCGTTCAAAAGAAGAAAAAAGGAGGAATGCTCACAAAAAGACACAAAACGGGATCGAGATTGAACACCTTACTCATGTCATCCAATATTTGATCTATTGGATCATTGTTGTGGTTACAGACCAAACAGAGAGAGAGAGAGTATGGTAGTGGAGAGTTAGGTGAGCAATGCCCTAGGGTTTTCCCATGGCCTGGATTACATATATATAGTTACATGGGAAGTGTTTTACAGCTATACTCTTGCACATAAATACCCCTTTAGAGGCATTTACACCATTGTACATGTCTCATTTTGGGCCTTACAACCTTCTAACAGGCCAGCTGGGCTTAGGTGGGGGCCACCCCTACAACAGGAGCTTCTCATGGTGAAGGGTTACCCCAGGCAGAAGCCATGTTGCCGAGCCATTTGGCCCCTCCGTCCCTGCGACCTGTGACCTCCTATGATATCGAACAAGACTAGGTTTTGGTGGTCGTTGGGGTCGAAGCTACCGTCGAAGACATCTCCGTCCAAGAGACGTGCGCTTCCAGCAAAGCTTCCATCTTCGCTCTGCGGACCTGTGAGCGGAGCGGGATGCGGAGGCATTCCTTCATACGTTGGGCTGGGCGGAGGGCCGACTGAGCCGACGGGCGTGGAGCCGAGGGACGCCTCGATGTCGTTGGGTGGTTTCGTAATCGTGGGCTCCGGAGTCTTCGTGCCAGGTTGAAGTTGAGGCGCGGCCACGTGAGCCATGGCTGTGCGGGAACGCCTTAGCGTCGTCTGTCGTGAGGCGTGCGCTGCACGCCGTGATAGCACATGCCCAACGCGCCTTGCGGTGTCGGCGGTCGTGTGCTTTTTCCAGATGTGGCCAGATGCGTGGCTGCACACTGTTGGTGCGTCGTGCGGTGTAAAATGACCGTACGACTGCGGTTGTGCGCCCCTTCCCGAGAAGTCGGGACGCGTGGGGGCATGCAGCCGACGCGGCGTGCGCTGTCACTGCAAGACGGGAGCTGGACCATGCGCGATGGTTCAGTTTTCGCCTGTTGTTCTTCCGCCGGTTGCGTTTCCCGGTGGGGGGGCATGACGGGTATATATATGCTTCCCTCTTCCTGTGCCGTCCTTCGTTGTGACGTGATCGGGTACTGGTACGATGGTCTTGGTTATCAAAAATAGGCCTGCCTCTGTTCCTCTCATTCTCCGATAAGGCTGTTGCACAGCAGAACGAGCGTTGACAACGTAATCGGCGAATGTTGATGAATAGAAGGGGGGACTGTTTTTGACTTTGGTTAGAACTCGTGCCGAATCCCCGGTCGCGGTGGCTTGTCGCGGGGAAGGCGGACGGCTGCATTTTCACCGATTGGTGCTTCCTGCATGTGATGACCTTGTTCTTACAAGTAGGCCTACTTGGGTTCATCTGCGTTCTTTGATCGCGTCTATTGGCGCTAACTGTCAAAGAATGTTGATGAACTGAAGCAAGCCTATTTATGAGAACAAGACCAGGCTTGCTGTGGATTTGCTGTAGATTAGTAGCCACGCTCCCCGATTGCGGGGAGCGCAGACGGTTGGATCCCCACAGGTTGGGGCCGCTGGGTCGTCGCACAGGCTTCGAAGTGAAGGTGGCCCTCGGTGTCACTGCGGGGGTTCGATCAAGGCAGGCTCTAAGTCTTTGCACGGATTGGAGGTCGGAGGGCCACATGGTATTCCGCGAGGCAATGGCGACGCTTTGATGGCAGTGCGGATTGTCCCGGCGTTTGCACGTCTCCGGATCCCACCTATTGAAGGCGTTTTGACATAGCGGGGCCGAGTCTGCGTCCAGCTTACCTTCATGGACCCCTCGTGTGCGAGATCGAGACGGAGGCCCGACTAGATTCCGCAGAAGTGAGGTCGGAGTAGCCTTGAGGATCATCTCGCCGGTTTGAAGCCGATGCGATGTTGAGGTCTGGTGCTGGTGGAGGCGCCTCGCGGAGTCGAGCCCAAGGCCGACGCCGGAGTCGGAGTTATTCCGCGGAGGCGGAGTCCACGCCAGAGTCGACGTTAGAGTGACTGGTCAATGGTCTGCTGACATTGCATTGACCCGAGAATTGTGATAGAAAGTGGGCCATGCAACGCGACTGTTAGGCTGCTATCATGCATTTATTCCCGAGGGGACGAACGCATGGCAGGGGCTTGACCAACGCTGTCGCATGATCGTAACCGCGCGCTTCGTCCCGAGGGGATGAGACTCGTGGTAGCACAGGATTGGCGCGTCGTGCATCGCCAGATGGTAACGACCGGCTGTCGCGCGCGTGGGTGGTCACGCCCCCCGACTTCCACCGGTTACGCTTCTGATCGTGAGGGAGGTGACCGGTTTGGCTTCTATAGGGTGTGCTTACCGGGCTTGTGGGAGGTGAATGGGCTTCATATACCCTTTGCTTGCTTGCTCTTTTGCACTTTGCTCTCGCCCCCTTTACTGTCGCGCCTTTGCTCGCCGCCATCCCGCTCCCGAAGAACGATGGCACATGGCGAAGAATGTGCTCCTTAGGCCGGCAATGACGCCCTACCCCGGTGATCATCGTCGATCGAGGTGTAGTACACGCTTGAGGGGCACGAGCCATCGCTGGTGGACAAGCGGTGGGTAGCGGCAGAGAAAGTGGAGGGTCCTTGCTTTGGGTCCGACTCTCGCGACGGAGGAGACGATCCGGGCTTTGTTGCGCGAAGGGAAGCTGTCGGACCATCGCGAGGTGCGGTTGCCCGTCAGCAACGAGACAGAGCCACACCCGAAGAAGATGGTGGCGGTCATCCTTGTTGCTTATTTTGAATCCGGGCTTCGCATCCCGGCGGCTATGCTTGTCGGCGTTGTTTTGCGAACCTTCGGGCAGGAGCTGGCGCAGTTGACTCCAACGCGATAGCCCGCCTTGCCATTTACAGCTAGGCACTGTGCACGGACGGATGCTGGTGTAGTGCCTCGCTGTTCGCGTTCCTCCACGACGCACGGTGTTAGCCGTAGAGACTGAGAGGGGGGACGTTTTCCAACTTTGGTAACATCAACTCCGTCCTGCAGTCGCAGTGCGGGAAGATTTTCGCTGCCAACTCGACTCGGACGAAGTGGGAACCGAACTGGATGAAACGATGGTTCTACCACCGCGTGGCGAGCGTCAGTGGCCTCGAGTGCATAGGTAGGCCGGTGTCGTTCAATACCTCGCCAGGCACGCCGATCGACGACGAGGATAGGCGGAGGGCGCGGAGACTTGTGGGGACCACTACCCACGTTAACATGCGCGACCTCGCTGAGGAGTTCATTATGTATGGTGTGGCACCACTTTGCGATGGGTGACGCATCATACCTGGGGGCTTTCGGCACGACAACGTCCGCCCGTCAGTGTCCTCGCTGCCAAGGCCAGCCGACCCTCGTAAGTCTTGGCGGAGCCCTTTTTCTTATTCTTCTTTTTCTTTGACTCCACCTCTTCGCGCTTATAGGGCATCTGCTGGAGAACGCGGAGCGTGCGGTGGCCATGTTCTTTAGACCGTATGAGGCCAAGGAGCACAACCTGCATGAAGCTGCGACCGCGGTGGCGAAGCTAGGGCGGATAAACCGGGTGTGCGAGCCTCTGGGCATTCGCGTGCCGAAGCGCGCCACTCCGGTCTCGAGCCAGCCTCGCCATCGTGATGATGACAGCAAGGGAAAAGGACTGTCGTCTCAACGGAGGGCTCAGTCGTCCGCGATCGTACCTGGTGCAGTGGCTGCCGCCCCTATCAGGTCTGTTGGGGGTGATCTTTCGGTGGACGCTGACTCCGACTCGACGAAGTATGCCGATTCGGACCTTGAAGCAGGTACAAAGGCGATTCCAAGCGAAGTGTCCCTCGGTAGCTCCGCGGACCAAGGGTGCGGTGCGGACAGCCAGGAGGGCGAAGCGCCGCCGCCTGCGCTGGCTGCTGAGGTAGAGGAGTCCTTGCCCTAGTCTCCGAAGGCGAAGCGGCAGCGCACATGGGCACCCTCGCGTCCGGCGAAGGGGTTCACTGTGGCGGCCGTGGTCAGGAGCTTGTGGGAGTCAGATTCTGACACGGAGGCTCCCTGGCCTAGTATCCCTACCGTTCCCTCTAAGGTTGCGGTGACCAGGGTCAGGAGCTTGTGGGAGTTAGATTCCGACACGGAGGCCCTTCGGCCCAAGGAGCCGATCTCTCCTGGGGGCACTGGTTCTCCTGCAATTCGCTCTGGGGCTGAGAGGACACCCAGCGGAGCCCGTCGGTTGATGCCGAGGGTGAGCTAGACTCCCTTTATACAATTTTGTGGTGCTTTGGTAGGGTTTTGACCACTACGCTTTAGCATTGGCAGTGGCCTGGTCTCCCGGGCGCGGACAATCTTCGTGGGGAGGGGATGTTCCCTTGGGGGCGTCGTCGCCCAGCGCCCTCGAGATTTCTATCACGGGGTCGCGCGATCGGGCTTAGCGAACTTCGTCCCTCGGCCGGAGGTGTTATGGGCGTGGCGGGGGGCCGCGGAGAACGCGGTCGCGATCCTGGATTGGCAGGCGTTGCAGACGTGCGGGTCGGAGCTCCTAGGAGGCGCGCTAGAGGCCTCGGAGATTGGGGTGGGTACTCAACTTGAGTGTGCGCTACCGTTTAGGAATTTGCTGACTGATGCATTGTGCAGGCCTTCGCCCTTGGCCGGGCATTGCAAGCGGCTCACGCCCGTGAACAGGGCGCGCTAGAGGGCCGGCTGCGCACCGCCGAAGGGGCCCTTCGCGCGGTCGAGGAGGCGCACTCCGCCAAGGACGACCGCATCCGTCTCTTGGAGACGAAGTGTGCGAAGGCGGTTTCGGACGGCGAGGCACTCGTAGTGGCGGCGTGGCAAGTGACTCACGCCCGTGAACGGGGGACGCTAGAGGTCCAGTTGCGCGCCGCCGAAGGTGCCCTTCGCGCGGCCGAGGAGGCACACTCCACCAAGGACGACTGCATCCGACTCTTGGAGACAGAGTGTGCGAAGGTGGTTTCGGACAGCGAGGTACTTGTAGCGGCGGCGCGGTAAGCGGCCGACGAGGCGGCACAACGAGCAGCTGCCGAGGAGCGTGACGGCTTGCTCCAGCAACTCGCTGTGCGGGAGGAGGAGAATGGCCGCCTTACGGCGTCTCTTGGGGAGCGAGACCAGACTCTGGGCAATGCCTCAGTGGCTGCATGGGACGCCATGCTGGCTGTAGAAGACACCCTCAATGACTTGTAGCCGAAGTGCCACCTCGCTCCTTTGGCCCCGAAGAGCTGTTGCGGACGCTTCACCGGATCGGGGAGGCTTCCAACCTCACTCTTAATGCCGCGAAGTCCTTTGGCAACTACTGCTCCTTCGTGACTTCACGCCTAGCTTTTGCGCTGCTCCGACACCGAGGCTGCCAGCACGTCGACGGGTTGGCAGACCCCCGGCTAGAGATGCCAGCCGGGGCCAGGGTGATGTCAGGTGTCGCACGCGTCGTTCGCCCCGCGGTTCGGGTTTTCCACGAATGCATCTGGGACTACATCGGGGAGGCCGCGGCAAAGGTAGAGCTACAGCGGACCATGCACGGCGAGGGGAACTTCGGCCAGTGGCTTGATGACGTCCCACGGCGCAACGAAGGTGGTGCCGCCGCCGCGAGGCATGGCCCGAACCCACAGGTGTGATGCCAAGGTTCTGATGTGTAGGTGTGCGTTGCAATATACGCACCCCCTTTTTATTTATGAATAAAGTGAAAATTGTTCCCATGTTCTAACTGCATGCGTTGTTGCACTCGGCAGCTGCTTAATTGGGGCCGGCTGTTAGCCTCTGACCTCTTGACCCGGCGGCGCCTCCGGCACTGGCGGTGGGCCGAGGATTCGCTGGACTTTTGGGAGGCTCGGGCTTCGACGGGCGAGGCTCCGATGCGGCAATACGTCAAGGTGGAACCGGGCGAGTAGCGATCCTGGGTGCTCTAGGACGCTTGTTCCTTAGTGTAATACCCCGGAAATTATTTAATTAATTGTTTAATTAATAGAGAGAGGGACTTTTGTGAAATAATTAAATTTATAAGAGTTTTGAGGGGTTTTATGAAAATTTAAGACAACCTGGGCCTAGGCCTTGGCCCAGGTGGGTTTTTCTTGGCCCAAGAGGGGAGGGGAGGCCACCTCTTAAAACCCTAGGCAGCCCCCCACCCCCTGCGCCTCCACCCCCTGCGCCTCCACCCCAGCAGCCGCCGCCCCGTGCTGCCCCGACGTCTTCTTCCCGGTGCGCCGTCGTCGTCTTCATCGTTGTCGTCTCCTCCCCCGGTGCGCCGTCGCCGACGTTCGTCGCTGTACCGCGTGGATCCGGAGGAAAGAGAGGAGGAGATCGCGGGCGTGTTCGTCGTGTTCGTCATCGTGTCGTCAAGGGTAATCCCTGGTAGTCTCTAGATTGGTTTTTAATCGAGTTAGATTCGTCGGTTTTTTGGGCTGCTGGGACAGTAGTTGTTTCTCGGTGGTTTTGATCTAGTTTCGTCGGGATTCAGGTCTGGACCCCTTCTAGACAGTTGTAGAGAGTTTGATTATCTTTCCAGGGAGTACAAGAACACATTATTTGGATCTATGTAGCAAAAGTTATGAATTTTCTAGTGCGACTGTTCTGCAGATCGGGGTAGTTCTGGACAGAGTTTAGTAGATCGGTTTGTGCGACGGAAATAGTGGCGATTCAGGAGTCCTTCAAATTGGGAAAGTTGTAGATAAGTTTCCTAGCTTTCAATAGAGGTAAAGAAGTCTGGATTCCGAGTTTCTGGGTGAAAGTTATGACTGTTTTAGTGCGCTGTCCAGAGAGTCCGACGTGAATATTGATGCTTTAGAAAAGGGTTTGGATCGGCTAGTTAATGGCAGAATCAGAGAGTCTCCCCAACTAAGTTTTTGTAGATAATTTAATTATCTTTCCAGAGAGTCCAAGAACGCTTAATTTGGAGTTACGTACTGAAAGTTATGATTTTTGGAAGTCGGCTGTCTGTGGTTGGGCAGATTTGGCCGAGGGAGTTGGGGATTTAATTGAGATAAATTGTTGGGTTAATTGGGGTTGCTGTTATTTTATATCTAGAAACCCGCTACTGTCATGTTGGTAATTATTAATTAAATATTCAGGAGGAGAGCGGATTCCGGGGTTGTGCCTTCTACGTGTTCTTCATTTTCTCGGTTGAGGCAAGTATATTTGTGATGTGAAAATCTGTGTGTTTATAGATTTGTTGAATTGTTTGGATGATGGTTGAATCATGACTGTTTAAATTATGAGTATGAGTAAGTGATGAATTGAGAATGCTATTTATGTTCTGTTTACATTATGGCATTTATGAGATTGGTTGATGCGTAGTATGGTGAATGCTCGTTATCTTTGATACATTCACATATATGCATCATATTGAGAATTGTTGAAGTCTTGATCATGCGGTGATCAAGATCGAGGTCCCCACACTTGCGGAGTGTGGGCATTGGTCCCCATGCATTCGAGGGTAGTGGCATGGGTGTGCATTGACGGATGCACACCCGCGTCACCGGTAAAATGCGAAAGAGATGAGAAAGAGGAGTTTTGATCATAATGCATAGCATGAACTTCATATGTAATATGTTTAACTTGAGAGTTAATGTTCATGCTTGCATTTGTTACAATTATACTTGCTGAGTCATTGGACTCACTCTTGCTGTTGTTTTGTTGTGTTGTTTGTTTATTTTAGGTACCTTCACGAGGTCAGCATGCATGGGAATAAAGAGGGATTAGTATTGTTGCACTTGCACGAAATATTCACCACGGAGAAGATAGAGAACTCTAATTATTATTTGTTGATTAGTTCAAGTGGTATTTGATTATGACCTTCAGATTAAGATGTAATAATGGATTAGAACTTCTTTATATTGCTTCCGTGCTTTACTTAAGTTTTATAGATGTTTCGCTTAGTAGCCAAATTACTTTGCTTGCGTTATTCATACCTTTTGATAATATTGTTAGAACTTCATTTTATCAATAAACAAAGGAGGCTCTGCGAAATTTTATAGAATGCCTTAGCATAGTTTTATTATGTTGTTAGTTTGGTAGCATTTCGTGCCATTGTTTGGTGGGTGTTACAGCTTGGTATCGAGCGGGCTTTAGGTCCGTGGTAATTAAATTATTAAATTGACACACTGGTGCACAGTAGGATGGGATGGGTCAAGCATTGCATTTATGCTTTTGACATATTGTATTGATGATTTACATTATGAGATAATCTTGTATGCTTATTGATAATCTTATATGATTATGATTTGCTCCTATGACTGTTATGAGTGGGAATAGTCAATGAGATGATGTAGATGTTGTGATGTGCTACCTTGGCATTGCCAGATTTACCTTTGGGGTGTAGTATAAGGATTAGCAATGTAGTTACCTCAGGTAACTTAATTGTAGGTGTTGCGGGTGAGTTTCTTAGAAAAGTTATTAATATCCTCAAGTTGATTCCAGCTAATTCTTGGTGATTGCGCTTAATGAATTTCTTTTGAGATTGTGTTCTTGCAGTTGAGGGTATGCAATTGGTCTCACTGCTCCTTGAAACAGTTATGGTTTCTTCCGGACTCTTGAGATACTTTGCTACCGTGCTTATTATTGATTTGTAAGGTTAGTTCCTTCGTGGGAGTTTGTCCTGTTGCGAATCATGGCTCATTGGTTCGCTTGGTGTTTTATTTTTTAGTGCAAATTTTGAAGTTGCAAAACTCGTGTTATGTGAAAGTTTTGGATCTATGTATTCCTTTATCTCGAGCGTTGAAGTTATTGTTCCTCTTTTTTTTGAAAGAGAGTGTTAAAATCCATTATGATTGTTTTGCTATGCTTAAGTGGAAGGTGGTAATCATATAAACTAATTCATAAGGTTTGAATTATTAAGTTGATATGATAGCGTAGTGTATAATTAATTTCTTTTACTAGTATCCTTGGAAGTGTAGTGGTTTAATTTGATATTGCCTTGTAATAGTTTTGAGAAGAACTACGATTAAGAAGTTGTCTATTCATGACAAGAACTCATGGAGTTATTGAGGAGTGTGCAAAAGAATTAGAATGATTATTATGATTATTGAATTTCTATCATGTTGGACAAATTGAATTATCTTTGTCTTTAGTAATTAATCCGACCGCTTGGAATAATTAAGTAAGGAGGTGTTAGAATATTACCTTGGTAATATTGACCCTTAACATGTCTTTTATTTAGATGCTTTATGAGCATGCACAATTGTCGGTTTCATCTATCTTTTACAATGCTAAATTGTTGAAATACGTATAAAGGAATAGATGAAGGTTGATGCATTGACTTGTAGAAACTTGTCTTACGAAATGGTATCATTGAAGTTTAAAGTCATTTCCATTCTAATTTCGAATGTAAGGTAGGATACAAAATCTATGCTCATGAATGTCTTATAATTGTAAAATGGAGTTAGGATCATGAATGTTGTTATGACCGAATAATAATCAATTATTGCCAATAGTGAATAGAGTACAATCAATTGGTGCTAAGTTAGAGTTGAGCACCAATAAAGAATGGAATATATGAAATCTAGTAAGAAATTTATACTAGCATGATTTCTGATATTATCTTGTTCTAGTATCATCTTGTTTAAGAGCTTTGTTCTATTTATGTGGCTTATGCACTAGGTTCTCCTAGATCAAGTAGTTGCAACCTTACTTAGATATTAGAAACATGATGCAATGATTTCTTATGTTTCTTTTGGAAAAGTTTATGAAGGAGTTGAGGATATGATGATGCTTGTTACGAATGTATTATTCGATGTTAGTATGTTGGTCCATTTGTGGTTATGATGGTAATGTTGAAGGTTCATTAAATAGAAGAATTTGAATAAATTCCTTGGTACTATTTAAATCAAAAGTTTTGATAGTGTGTATGCGATCTTTGATCTCATGATTTATGTGGTAGCTGAAATTGTTTTAAGCAAAGTGTCGTGTTGAGGGATTTTAATTGGTTCTTAAAGAATTAATGTGTTGTGGTCTTCAACTCTTCTTTTGTTGGAATTGTTAAGGTGATACCGTATTCAAAGAAGGTTGTTCTCTTTGTTAAAAGAAAAAGTTTGATAAAAGTTTTGAAGGTTGAAGTCAAGTTGTGCAATCTTTGTGAAGTGTGTTTGACTTCTTATTTTCGCTGCTTAAGAGTTTCTGGAGCTCAAATGACAATACTGTATTCGTATTGGTTGAGATTTGATGTTTTCGTCTCGAGGAGGCATGCGCCTTCAGCTGTGGTCTTATCCTTTGTTGTCCGAGATCTTTGTTTTCTTGGTTTTGTGTTTATTGCAGATGGACCTTGTGCTAAAATTTTCTTCTTTTGCTTCTCCAAGAAAGGGGTACGCAGTTTGGGTTGCAAAGACCTTTAAGATGTGTATGGCAACTGGTTAGTGTGGTTATGGGATCGATTTTGGTGGAATTGTGGGTGTCAAGTCGTTTGAGATTCATGGAGTGATAAATTGATTCTGTCGAATAATTCTCGGTGAGGATTTGATTTAAAAGAAGATGTTGTCCTTGGGGCTAACTAGTTATATTGTCGCAACTAGAAGAACCTAGTTATGGTTCATAAGTGTTACGTTCATTTTGTTGGAACGTTGGAATTATTGAAAGTATGGGAATCTTGATCAATTTTATTGGAGCATCATGATGGGGTACTTTGCAAGGATTATTAGAATGATTATGATGGTGTAGTTAATGAGTTTATAATTGTGAAGAAGCCCAACCGTTGTGGGAATTATTGGGATAGTAAGGATTGTTGAATTTTTGCCATGTATAACTTAGCTCAGTGAGTAACCCTCCAGGAGTTAGAATCCTCTTACAGATAATCAGGTTGAGATTATGTTTTCATGTGGTTGTGAAGGATTGAGTATGGTTGATTGTGGAAATTTTAGTCACTGAATTTAAGAGTCTTTGTATTAAATATATCGAAGTATATGTATAGAAGCCTTGGAGATGGGAAATCTTGGTTGGTGATCTATGCCAGAACCTTGGAGGCTAATGTTATTGCGTGAGAATAGTGGAAGGAGTGGATTCTGAATATTATGATGTTCCTTGATAGTATCCTTTGGATGTAGTAAATGGGTATGTGAGCCGAGAAATTCATGTTGATTGTCCTTAAGATTTGTGGTGAAGTGTTGGTGGGTGAAAAATAACGATGAGGTGCATTGAAAATTATTCGTTAAAGTAACATGTGGGAAGAGGAGTTGACTAGAGTATGTTATTATGAGAATAGTAGAGTCCCTCTATAAAAGTGTGTTGGATGCACTCGGTTTGAACATAGAGTTGATGTTGCCAATTTAAGAGAATTGAGCTAGTATGGTATGGGATAATTTGGAACCTCGTGATTCAAGAGGAAGTTTAATAAAAAATCGGTAGTAAAATGCTCCCGATTCTTGTTTGAGCTACGTGATGAGAGAAAAGTCTTTGTGGTTTGAGTTGACTTTTGTTGGCTTGTGTGGTTTTTCCGGTTTAGGAAAAAATGGACGGGTTTGACATTTGAGTGATTCCCTTGACGTATGTGTTGTTTGTTTGCAAACCACCTACTTGGAAGGTGGAGAGGTTCTTATGTTGAATCCTCGAGTTTCTTTTATGATTTGACCCTTTGGTGGGGAGTGGGTGATGCGTGATTGCAATAAGAATCCCTTATTTTCGGTTGTATTCGTGTGTGAAAGAGTGGGTTTACCTTGACCCCGTGGTGTGCCCGTGTTTAAGGGGTGCTCATTGCTAAGGTAAAGAGATCGATTGAGAATGGAAACATGAGATATATGTCTTGTCAGATTGTGTGGGTTGGTACTAAAGGGAATGATAACCCGATGTGTATCTAATCGCTTTTGTTAATTGCGAAGTTTTAGGGTTTGTGTATCACTAGGACTACCTTGGGTTCTAGTGTGGGATACACAGCGCTTTGTATGACTCGGTATCGAGGGAGAACTTGAAAGATCTGGAGCGTGGGCTTCATTAAAATCGTTGACCAACGAGTAAGACCACCACCATTCAAGAATTAAAGCTACACAATTCAAGTGTTGTAGGGGCGTAAGTTCAACGAGTGGCCTTGGTGAGTCGACCGTTGGTCGCCCGAGCGGTGAAAAGTTATGCGATGTAAGGAGCAAGGATCGGAGGTTGGCAAACCACTTGGATCTTCAAGAACCTATGTGCGAGGTGCAAGCAATTAGAAAAAAATATTTAGTATGTCAAAGCGCGTTGGTCGCAGCAGACCGAGAGAGAAGCAACTTGGGAGTTGGAGTCTCGCATGCTGAAAGCGATGCCGGCGTTGTTCACGTCGGGTGCTAGTTAATTGCTAGTTGGTTGTTTTTGTTTTCTGTTGAGGTTGCGCTTAGAATTGGGGTCGAATTCTTTAAGGGGGTAGAATGTAATACCCGGAAATTATTTAATTAATTGTTTAATTAATAGAGAGGGACTTTGTGAAATAATTAAATTTATAAGAGTTTTGAGGGTTTTATGAAAATTTAAGACAACCTGGGCCTAGGCCTTGGCCTGTGGGTTTTTCTTGGCCCAAGAGGGAGAGGAGGCCACCTCTTAAAACCCTAGGCAGCCCCCACCCCTGCGCCTCCACCCCGCGCCCCACCCCAACAGCCGCCGCCCCGTGCTGCCCCGACGTCTTCTTCTCGGTGCGCCGTCGTCGTCTTCATCGTTGTCGTCTCCTCCCCCGGTGCGCCGTCGTCGACGTTCGTCGCTGTACCGCGTGGATCCGGAGGAAAGAGAGGAGGAGATTGCGGGCGTGTTCGTCGCCGTGTTCGTCGTGTTCGTCGACGTGTTCGTCATCGTGTCGTCAAGGGTAATCCCTGGTAGTCTCTAGATTGGTTTTTAATCGAGTTAGATTCGTCGGTTTTTTGGGCTCCTGGGACAGTAGTTGTTTCTCGGCGGTTTTGATCTAGTTTCGTCGGGATTCAGGTCTGGACCCCTTCTAGAAAGTTGTAGAGGGTTTGATTATCTTTCCAGGGAGTACAAGAACACATTAGTTGGATCTGTGTAGCAAAAGTTATGAATTTTCTAGTGCGACTGTTCTGCAGATCGGGGTAGTTCTGGACAGAGTTTAGTAGATCGGTTTGTGCGACGGAAATAGTGGCGATTCAGGAGTCCTTCAAATTGGGAAAGTTGTAGATAAGTTTCTTAGCTTTCAATAGAGGTAAAGAAGTCTGGATTCGGAGTTTCTGGGTGAAAGTTATGACTGTTTTAGTGCGCTGTCCAGAGAGTCCGACGTGAATATTGATGCTTTAGAAAAGGGTTTGGATCGGCTAGTTAATGGCAGAATCAGAGAGTCTCCCAACTAAGTTTTTGTAGATAATTTAATTATCTTTCCAGAGAGTCCAAGAACGCTTAATTGGAGTTACGTACTGAAAGTTATGATTTTTGGAAGTCGGCTGTCTGTGGTTGGGCAGATTTGGCCGAGGGGAGTTGGGGATTTAATTGAGATAAATTGTTGGGTTAATTGGGGTTGCTGTTATTTTATATCTAGAAACCCGCTACTGTCATGTTGGTAATTATTAATTAAATATTCAGGAGGAGAGCGGATTCCGGGGGTTGTGCCTTCTACGTGTTCTTCATTTTCTCGGTTGAGGCAAGTATATTTGTGATGTGAAAATCTGTGTGTTTATAGATTTGTTGAATTGTTTGGATGATGGTTGAATCATGACTGTTTAAATTATGAGTATGAGTAAGTGATGAATTGAGAATGCTATTTATGTTCTGTTTACATTATGGCATTTATGAGATTGGTTGATGCGTAGTATGGTGAATGCTCGTTATCTTTTGATACATTCACATATATGCATCATATTGAGAATTGTTGAAGTCTTGATCATGCGGTGATCAAGCATCGAGGTCCCCACACTTGCGGTGTGGGCATTGGTCCCTGCACCGAGGGTACAGGCATGGTGCATTGACGGATGCACACCAGTGACACCGTAAAATGCGAAAGAGATGAGAAAGAGGAGTTTTGATCATAATGCATAGCATGAAATTCATATGTAATATGTTTAACTTGAGAGTTAATGTTCATGCTTGCATTTGTTACTGATTATACTTGCCGAGTCATTGGACTCACTCTTCTGTTGTTTTGTTGTGTTGTTTGTTTATTTTAGGTACCTTCACGAGGTCGATGCATGGGAATAAAGAGGATTAGTATTGTTGCACTTGCACGAAATATTCACCACGGAGAAGATAGAGAACTCTAATTATTATTTGTTGATTAGTTCAAGTGGTATTTGATTATGACCTTCGATTAAGATGTAATAATGGATTAGAACTTCTTTATATTGCTTCCGTGCTTTACTTAAGTTTTATAGATGTTTCGCTTAGTAGCCAAATTACTTTGCTTGCGGTTATTCATACCTTTTGATAATATTGTTAGAACTTCATTTTATCAATAAACAAAGGAGGCTCTGCGAAATTTTATAGAATGCCTTAGCATAGTTTTATTATGTTGTTAGTTTGGTAGCATTTCGTGCCATTGTTTGGTCGGGTGTTACACTTAGTTCTTTGGGGATGCGGTATATATATATATACATATATATATATGTATATATATATATATATGTATATATATGTATATATCTATGTATATATATGTATATATCTATGTATATATATGTGTGTGTGTGTGTGTGTCTATATATATACACATAAACTCGCTCTGATACCACTAAATTCAAAATGACCGATATTTATAAATTCAAATGTAGCAATAAATTCAACTGACTGATATTTTGGTTACTATTCAAAATATAATGAATTTGAACAGTGATATTCCACTAGTGAACAGTACTGTGAACAATATTCGTGCACTATAATGGTGGGTATAATATTCAGCTACTATTTCGATTACTATTCACTGAAATGGATGTTTCTTTTACGATGATGCTAATTAATTTTGAACAGTGATTTTCAGGATCTTGCGGGTTGGCGAAACCAACAAGTCAGCCGGATGAGTTTTAATGGTGTAAACATCCTACTCGGTACTCACCATACTTCTTGCTAGTTTGTTTCAGGAGTAGCTAGATTTTTCCTGGAAACTCAGAGTAATGATCATATGGGATAATTTTTTATCGTCTCCCCAGGCAGTTCCACCCAAAGGGAACACTTCTCTTATGACCTCGATGTTCTCCTTAGACAACCTCGGGCTCAGCGGAGAACTGCCAAAGAGTTTTCTCCTATAGGGTCCCTAGCATAAAACCTTGTCTCATATGATCAAAGCTTAGAACAACCAGGAATTAAAGGAAACTACTTCATTTCCACAAACCAGCTTACATATGGTTTTCCCTTTCGGGAACCCCGACAATTAACACACAAAGACAGAAAATATACCTTACACAGTAGTATTACAACACACTTCTGATGGATAAATTATACAGTGGATATGCTGGAACTTAAGCACTACAGACGAGTGGGATTGGAAGTCTTGAAGACTCTGAAGCTTAGCTATGCTCTCTTCTATTCTTCGATGCCCTTCTTCTGAATCTTGCTTCTCTTTATATAGTGGTGGGAGGGGCATTATGTCTGAATATTTTAAGTGACTTTGGGTACACATGCATGTGAAGAATCTCTGCTTTCCCATCTTCTCAGTGCTTGGTAGCTTTTCTTCTTTCGGTGCAAAAGCCAGAGTGGGTTGATAATTGGCTTCCTTCTGGCGTCCTTTATTTGTCTGTTAGCTTAGGGGTCTTCCACGCCTCATATAATTGATAACACTTTATCAATTTAATATTCTGTATAAAGTTCCCTTTAGATATTCGCTTACCTTTTTAAGATTCTATCTTCTTTGTAAGCATTCATCATATCTATTATTTCAGACTTGCCCGTGATCGGCAATATCCATTATATCTTCGTCGGATAATGATATTTCAAATTTTTCATCATATGCCTTTTTTATAGCTTCAAATTTTTCGTCATATGCCTTTTTTATAGCTTCAAATTTATTATTCATTTCTGTTCTTATTTCCTTTAGAATCTCTTCTTTCATATTATTTCTCCATTGTGGAGTTATAGATTCAAATTTTTCTTCTATCTTCCAGTCTATATATGATCCATCTAATGGATCTACTTCTTTTAGTAAACATTATTTATATGTAGGTTTCTTTTGAGTTCCTTCTTCTTTTATATTCGACGAGGAGGATGCTAGCGGAGCCTTCTTATTTTTTGCTTTTTTAAATTTTTGAATGTATTCTTTTGCCGCAGGTTCCATATAATAATTGATTCCTAATATTTTCCGAGCTTGTGTTAAGGCTTCTTCTATATTAACATATTTCTTCCAAGATATTCCTCCGGCCAATTTGGAGTCTATTTTTTGGGCTATAATTTCTTCAAATGATATATATATTCCTGGAATTTTGCCTTCAAACACTACATATAATGGTTTTGGTTCTATGAATTGTGATTGTCTCGATATAGGCATTAGTTCATTCATCATATGAAAGTATTCAGCAAGACTATTTAATATTGATAGCATGTATCCCTTCTCTTCTCGTTTATTATTATATTGGTACCGTAAATTGTCTAGTATGCATTCCGGACTTCATCGATAATTATGTGATCCTTTGGCTTGAACTTATATGAATTTGGAGGAATATTTTAAGCTTATTCTCAAGACCAAAACTAAAGAACTCGCTCCCATTGTAGTTCATTGATTTCTTCATTCCTGCAAGATAGGAGAACGAGATAATAAGTCAGGTAATTTGTTATCTTTTCCTTTTATATGCTCAAATATAACTTTATATCTATTTCCTGTTATAATATCTTCGAATAAAACCCATCTTCTGGTAGAACCTTTCTTACTATTTATTTGATTGTGATATCTACAAATAGCCTCACAATCCGTTCTAACTGTAAATTCTTTAAAGCCTAAATATAATCTAAAGGCATTTATTGCATTGATTATTGCTAGAATTTCTCTATCGGTATTGTTTACTGTTTTTAGTTTGTAACTTCCTGAAGCATATCTGCTTATCTTTTCTTCTGTTTTTGATGAATATTTGTTAGGTCTTTGTTTTAATATTGCTCCCCATCCTATCTGAGAAGCATCAGTTTCAATGACAAAATAATTATCATCTAATGGTAATTCTAGAGGCTTTAATTCTCTAACTTTCTCTTTTATTATTCTGACAAGTTTAACATCTTCAGAATTAAAGTATTTTTGACCATTTTTTCTTAATTTAGCATATAATGGTCCTGCTAATTTGGCTAAGTTTTCTATATAATTTCTAGCATAGTTTACAATCCCTAAGAATTGTTGCAATGTCTTTTTATCATTCATAGTGTCAGCGAATTGTAGAATCTTTTTGGCTATATGATCTTGTAAATGGATTTTGCCTTCTCCTATTTCATGACCTAGAAAGTTAATCCTTTCTTTGCAAATCTCCATCTTTCTTTTGGATAAAATTAACCCATTTTGCTCTACCTTTCTGAAGAATACTTCTAAGTGAGCAATATGTTCTTTATAAGTTTTTGAAAATATCAAAAGATCATCTATGTAGACTAATACAAATTCTTGATTTTCGTTGAATATATTTTGCATTTTTCTTTGAAATAATGCTGGTGCATTTTTTAGTCCTAAAGGCATTACTAGCCATTCAAAATGACCTTGTGGACAAGTGAAAGTTGTCCACTCTATAGATTCTTCTGCCATTTTAACTTGCCAAAACCCGGCCTTTAAGTCGAATTTAGAAAAGTACCTGCTTCCTTGTATTCTATTTATCCATTCTTGTTTATTAGGAATATTGTAGGCATCTTCTATGGTATTATCATTTAGTCTTTTATAATTAATTACCATTCTTGACTTGCCTCTAGCAATTTCGGCATGATTTCTTACTATAAAGGCAGTTGATCTATGCGGACTTTTACTCTCTCTTATAGCTTTTAGTTTTAATAATTCTTCTATGTTTTCACTAATCTCTACTATTTGCGTTTCAGGTATTGCGTTGGTTTCTTGGCCCTCTATATTCGAAATTCGGGATGACTCACCACGCTTTCGCACTTCTGAGATATAAGGAATATTATCCTGATATGGAATAAATGTAATACCAAGTTCATGTATGATTGTGGTCTGAACTGATTGTTGTAAAAATCTTAGACCAATTATCATTTCGTCATTTATCATAGATAAATCCCTTATTGTAATTTCATCTATTATGTATTTTGTACCATTTATGCACATTTCAACATTATATGCTAGTTGATTATGGATCTTTTTTATTCCTGACATATCTGTAGATATTTCTGCCTTACTATCTTCTATTGTGTGAACTATTTCAGGACATTTTATGAAATATTTATCATGGATAATATTCTTGGTACATCCTGTATCTACTAATGCTAGTAGTTTATAAGAGATATTTGGTTTTAATTTTATCTTTACTGGGATTCTAATTCCTAATATATCTTTAAAAGTTAACTTGACTATATATTTATTTCCAAAACTAGTTATAGCATCTTTTAACTGGATCATCTTAGTCCCTTTGCTTTCTTTTGAGATTATAGCTTGCTCTTTGAACTCAGTATTCTCTTTTATCTTATCTTCTTGAGGTTCTTTAGAGTCTAATTGATATTTAAGCTCTTCTAATTCTACTTCTAGTTTATTCATCCTATTTTCTAATACTCTAACTCTGCTAGATAATATTCTTTCATCTGATTCTAGTTCTATTTCCTTTCGCCAACTATGTCCTTTTGCTTTTAGACATTCTGAACAGGCTTGCTTTAGACATAGATTGCAGGTTGCTCTATTTTCTTGGCTAGGGTAATATATACAAAATATGCATTTTATACTATAGTCACCTTTTCCTCTAATCCAATCATGTTCACAAATTGTTTGATTCATCATTTCTATTTTTATCCCAGCTAACTCATCTATTAGGTCTATTTCTTCATTACTTGATTCATATTCATCATCATTGGCTTCAATTTCTTATGTTTCTATTATTGAATATATTGACTCATCATCTTTAATTTCATCGTCACATACCAATATATTTTCATTTACACTATCTATTATTAAGACCCTTTCTTGCTCTTCATATTTACTAGAATATCTTTTCTGATCTTTATTAGGACAAGTTTTGCTTAAATGATCTGGCGAGTTACATATAAAACATCTACATGTTTTATCATAATTCTTTCTAGGATTATAGCGCCTTACATTTCTTTTGTGTAAATATGGCACTTTGTTATCTGATTTTCTCAGGAAATATCTTCTTTTTGTTTTGTATTTATTATATCCTATATTTTGAGGCTTATGATACCTTCTGCTTTTGGGCTTATCTTCTCCATATGTCAATGGTATTTGAACTATTTTATTACAAAAATTATAATCTGCATATTTCATAGATCTTTGAGCTTGTATATTTATGCATATTTTCCTTAATTGCTTAAACACAAAAGTTATAGCTTGAGATATATTAATAACTGCTCCTGCAGTCTCCTTTTTATATTCATCAAATATCATACTTCCTAAAGGATCGGGTAATTTATTAAAATATCTTTCTACTATACCTTTATTATATCCTTGTTTTGCAGTAGTGGCATTGTACAGATAATGCTGTGAAAATTCTTTTATTCCTTTCCGACTTGTCGTTAGTTTTTCTATTTCTCTTAGCCTTTCATTCTGTAGTGATGTATATCCCATTTCTGGATCTTCTGCTATTATAATATTTGATATTATATTGGCAAAGTTATAAGGGTTGTTTCCTGCTCTTTTTAATTCTTCATAGGGATTAGGATTCTTTTCTACCCATTGTTCCCATAAAACTTTCACAGATTCACCTAGGAATGTTTCTAAATATGTTAGCATATCTTCAACTTTATTTCCAATATTATGCTGGTTTTGTATGAATTTTTGTACTATCAGGCCTTTCCATATGCTTATGATATTTGGCCAATCTATAGGATCATGTGCAGCCAAGTTTAATACTGCACCATCACTTCTGTTATTTTGAAATTTGACAGCCCTTTCAAATTCTCTTCTCTTAGTTCCCATATACCTATATTGTCCAGGGATATAATTGTATGAATAATCTTCTTTTTCAGGAGGCCATGCGCCTGCTATTCTAGTTTGTCTTTCCTTCTCTCCTTCATTTTTTACAGAACTTTCTCCATACCTTCTTTTCTTACTACCTCCTAAGTCTACCTCCATTGCTTCCATTGCATTGTCTAAGTTGTATAGGCCTATCTCATCTAGAGAATCTATAAAATCCTTATACTGTTCTGCATTATCTATAACTTCTTCTTCATTGCCTAATAATTCTAGTTCTTCTTCATAACTTTCTAAAAATAATTTATCATTTTCTTCCCATTGTGCTTCTTCATTATTATTTGTTTTTCTTTGGTATCTTTGTTCTATTCTTTCTTTATTCTCGTGTTGTTTCAGATTATCTTTTGTACCTTTGAATTATTTATAACTAAATCTTTATCTCTTTTTAACTTCTTTAACCTAAATAATTCTCTGTGGAAATAGGTTTCTTTGTCTCTTAACATAGGCCATTCACTTTTCATAGTATTGTTATATTCTTCAGATATGTCTTTTAACTTGTCTTCACAATATTTAATCTCACTGTCTAAATCTAATTTTTCCATAAATTCAGAGACACTATGTCTTCTATTATCTACAATATCTTGCTCCGATATTTCTGAATCTAAATCATCTAACGCTCTTGCTTTATAATTTATAAATCTAATGCTAGTTTTTCCTTTATTATTTTCATAGCTTATATAATCTTCAGGCTGCTTTAGAACTTTGTCTTCTATTAAACTACTTATATTCCATTCTTCTCCTGCTCGTTCTTCAGCACCGATTTTTAAAGGACTCATAAACTTTATTCCTTTTGATTGCATGCTTTCTATTACATCATTTACATTTACTTTGTATTTAGTTTTACTTTTGTTGGTTAACCTTCCTAAAAATTCTATGCTTATTAATAAATTAGTTCCTTTAAATTCTTCATACCCCTTGGTTTGGAAGCCAAAACTCATTTTTTCTATAAACTCTTTTATAGGCATTGTTAAGTCCGGAGCTATGTAAGTTATTAGGTTATTTTCATTCATATCTCCTTCTAGAAAACCTAATGCTGCTTTATTTACTATGTCCCATCTTTTATCTAATAGAGTTATTAAGACTTTTGTTCCTAACTTCTTTCTAGTCATTCCTTTGACTCCTATAATATACATTCCTTGATGAATATATTTATAGCCTGAATATTTTAATCCATTTTCAAATTGTTTGCTCACAATTCTTAATTCTACGGGTTGGGTCAACACACTTAATTCTACTTCTCTAGATATTCTGTATAATCTTGTCTTGCTTTCAAACATACCCATATGATATATCTGTTGAGGTTTTAGCTTTCTTAAAGTATCCTTTTGATATCTTTCCAAGTCTTTTTCCAAATCTATGACTTCTTCTAAATTATCGATATCTTCACTTTTGCCTTTCAATTTATCCATTAGGGTTAACGGTCTATTGTCTGTATTAACTAATTGGAGTCCCTTATATCTTCTAGAGAAGCTTTTAGATATGTCCATTTTTCTGAGTTTAATGATCTAGTGGATGAAACTATACCTGATGAAGCTAGAACTATTTCTTTGTTTCTATCTTCTGTGTTAATTTTGTTCAGTATCTGAACTAATAATTGAAGGATAGTATTATTTTGTCTTATTAGTACTTTAGAATCCTCCTTGGATGATTCGTAGTTTGAAAAGCCAATAGGGTGCTCAAGATATTTTTCTGTTTCTTTTAAGGCTTGATTATATTCTGACATATACCCTAAGAAAGAACCAAAAGTTTAACTTCTTCTAATAATTTCTGAATATTAAAAACTTCTTGATCTAAATATTTCAGTTCTTCTGCTGTCTTTATGACTTCCTTTTTCACAACTTTGCTAGGACTTAGTAAATAACTTAATTTAGTAGTAACTTCTTCTTTAATATAATCACTATTTTTACTAATCTTATTTTGTTGTACTTTCCCTTCTTCTAAATTTTGTAGAATTAAACTAATATTGTTATTTATAAGGGAATATTTTTCTACCAACTGATTGTGCTCTTTATATTATCTTTCTAATTTTAAATCTAACTCGTCTTGCCTTCTGCCCCAAGTTATATAAAAATTATGTAGGAGATCAACGAGCAAATTTAATTGACTATGAGAGCTATGCCAGCTATGTTCTTCAGAAGGGTTTATTCTACACCTTATATTGGTATGATCTTTAGTATTAATGGTTTTACCAGTGCTAACATCTAAATTTAAATATTTTAGTTTTTCTATGATGACAACCTTGCTCTGATACCACTAAATTCAAAATGACTGATATTTATAAATTCAAATGTAGCAATAAATTCAAATGACTGATATTTTGGTTACTATTCAAAATATAATGAATTTGAACAGTGATATTCCACTAGTGAACAGTATTCGTGCACTATAATGGTGGGTATACTATTCAGCTACTATTTCGATTACTATTCACTGAAATGGATGTTTCTTTTACGATGATGCTAATTAATTTTGAACAGTGATTTTCAGGATCTTGCGGGTTGGCGAAACCAACAAGTCAGCCGGATGAGTTTTAATGGTGTAAACATCCTACTCGGTACTCACCATACTTCTTGCTAGTTTGTTTCAGGAGTAGCTAGATTTTTCCTGGAAACTCAGAGTAATGATCATATGGGATAATTTTTTATCGTCTCCCCAGGCAGTTCCACCCAAAGGGAACACTTCTCTTATGGCCTCGATGTTCTCCTTAGCCAACCTCGGGCTCAGAGGAGAATTGCCAAAGAGTTTTCTCCTATAGGGTCCCTAGCATAAAACCTTGTCTCATATGATCAAAGCTTAGAACAACCAGGAATTAAAGGAAACTACTTCATTTCCACAAACTAGCTTACATATGGTTTTCCCTTTCGGGAATCCCGACAATTAACACACAAAGACAGAAAATATACCTTACACAGTAGTATTACAACACACTTCTGATGGATAAATTATACAAAGGATATGTTGGAACTTAAGCACTACTGACGAGTGGGATTGGAAGTCTTGAAGACTCAAGCTTAGCTATGCTCTCTTCTATTCTTCGATGCCCTTCTTCTGAATCTTGCTTCTCTTTATATAGTGGTGGGAGGAGCATTATGTCTGAATATTTTAAGTGACTTTGGGTACACATGCATGTGAAGAATCTCTGCTTTCCCATCTTCTCAGTGCTTGGTAGCTTTTCTTCTTTCGGTGCAAAAGCCAGAGTGGGTTGATAATTGGCTTCCTTCTGGCGTCCTTTATTTGTCTGTTAGCTTAGCTTGGGTACACACGTCAAGGTGGAACCGGGCGAGTAGCGATCCTGGGTGCTCTAGGACGCTTGTTCCTTAGGTCTTTGGGGATGTTAACCGCCAGCGCCTTGTAAACATATATATATATATATATATATATATATATATATATATATATATATATATATATATATATATATATATATATATATATATATATATATATATATATATATATATATATATATATATATATATATATATATATATATATATATATATATATATATATATATATATATATATATATATATATATATATATATATATATATATATATATATATATATATATATATATATATATATATATATATATATATATATATATATATATATATATATATGTATGTATATATATATATATATATATATATATATATATATATGTATATATATATATATATATATATGTATGTATATATATATATATATATATATATATATATATATATATATATATATATATATATATATATATATATATATATATATATATATATATATATATATATATATATATATATATATATATGTATATGTATATATGTATATATATATGTATATATATGTATGTATATATATATATATATATATATATATATATATATATATATATATGTATATATATATATATATATATATATATATATATATATATATATATATATATATATATATATATATATATATATATATATATGTATATATATATATATATATATATATATATATATATATATATATATATATATATATATATATATATATATATGTATATATATATGTATATGTATATATATATATATGTATATATATATATATATATATATATATATATATATATATATATGTATATATATATATATATGTATATATCTATGTATATATATATATATGTGTGTGTGTGTGTCTATATATATATACACATAAACTCGCGTAGCCGGTCGCGCTCGTTCCTAGGCGAAGTAGACGCGCGAGCGCTCCGTCCCCTACCTTCTACATCTTATCTTATTTTTTATACTCCAAGCATCCACGCGTTTTTTTATATCCTCCGAAGAGTGCGCATAGGGACAACATCTACACGTATTTTTTATACTCCGAAGAGTGCGTATAGGGACAACATCTACGCGTCTTTTTTATACTCCGGAGAGTGCGCGTAGGGACAACATCTACGCGACTTTTTTATACTCCGGAGAGTGCGCGTATGAACAACATTTACGCGTCTTTTTTAAACTCCGGAGAGTGCACGTAGGGACAACATCTACGCGTCTGTTTTATACTCTGGAGAGTGCGCATAGGGACAACATCTACGCGTCTTGTTTATACTCCAGAGAATGCGCGTAGGGACAATATCTACGCGTCTTTTTTATACTCCGGAGAGTGCGCGTAGGGACAACATCTACGCGTCTTTTTTATACTCCAGAGAGTGCGCGTAGGGACAACATCTACACATCTTTTTTATACTCCGGAGAATGCGCGTAGGGACAACATCTATGCGTCTTTTTTATACTCCGGAGAATGCGCGCGGAGGCGTCCCCCGCGTGTCTTATTTTATACTCACGAAGAGTGTGCGCGTTTACCGTGTGTCTTTGTTTATACTCACGGAGAGTGCACGCGTTTACCGCGTCTCTTTGTTTATACTCACGGAGAGTGCGCGCGTTTATTGCATGTCTTTGTTTATACTCATGGAGAGCGCGCGCGTTTACCGCGTGTTTTTGCAAAAAATAAGAAAAGTTTCGCAAACGATGGACTTTATTGATCTCTCGTTTGCGCGGGTGAGCGATTACAGAAGACAGGATACTAACCACGAGTCGCTCGTGGAGGGGGGCAGCAGCGACTGCTTTCGCCACAGCGGTGGGATGGGGGTATGCAGGGAGCCTCTGGTGCCGTAGCGAGCCATGTGGAAGCTCGGCGGACTCGTTTCTGGGAGCCGTCGAGGGCCTTTGCGCTGTCCCGTCCACCTTAAGAATCCCGGTGGACCTCGCGGTGTGGGCCTCATGTACCAAGCTCTAAGCGTCAGGCGATGTCCTGGTCACCGTGGGTAGTGATGATACCTCGCGGGCCCGGGAGCTTCATGCATAAAAAGTTGTGGTGTGGGACTGCCTCGAAGGAATTGAGGGTTGGGCGCCCCAATATGGCATTGTACGGATACGAGATGTTGAAATGTCGAAGGTGACGTCTTCGGTCCTCGCGTTGTCGCTCGGCAGAAGGAGACCTGTAGGCACATCTGGCCTAAAGCCCTCGGCGGCTGACCTCCGAAGCCCTGTAATGGGATTCCCGAGGGACCTAGGCGACTTCGAGGGATTCCCATCTGGTCAAAGGCCGCTGCGAACAAGATGTTCGCGGAGCTTCCTCCATCAACTAGGATGCGCTTAACGTCGCATCCTGCGATGGCGACCTGGATGACCAGGGGATCTTGGTGAGGGAACTCCACGCCTTCGGTGTCGGCGGTCGTGAAGGTGATTTGGTGGTGCGCCCAGTCCGGTGGCGCCTGCGCTGGGTATGCCACCAGGTGGTGTAGCCTCTGCACGTAAGCCTTCTGCTGCCGCCCCGAGGTGAACTCCAGCAAGGAGCCCCCAGAGATGACGTTTATAACCCGACGCTGGGCTCCCTCTGGGGCTTGGATCCGCAGGGAGCCTTCCTTGGGTTGCTGCACGTGGGCTTGAATCCGCAAGGGTCCCTCCTGGGGCTACCACCCGCAGTCTTGGATCCGCATGGGGCCCTCCAGGGGTTGCTGCACATGGGCTACGACAGGTCGCCGCACCTCGAGGGCTTTATCCCTAGCGACGCTCTGTCGAAGCGCCGCGATGGTGGTGCATGTGCACGTGTCGTGGCTACCTCGGCCATGCACCTCACACCACTGGCCGTAGGGCTAGTCTTCGTGCTCCGCACGGGTCCTATCATCGCGGCCCCGATCGCGCCCCTAGCCCCGGCCTCAGTGAGCTCGACCGCGGTCGGCGGGGGTGCTGTCTTCGGAGCCGCCCTCAATGTCGAAGAAGTAGCGGGCTCTCCGAGACTTGTGTTGGCCGTGCTTGGGCTTGTCGCTCGACGAGTCCTTGTGCTAGGCATCCTTGCGCTCGGGAACGTCCTTCAATGACTCTTGCTTGCGCTTGCCCTTCGAGGAGCCTTCCTTCGGCGAGTCTCTGTCCTTCACCAAGTCCTCCGCGCCGTCGCGCGTCTTCCTCTGCCCTGGCTTACTCTTCTATTTTGTCGAAGAGCTTCGCCACTGCCTTGATTAGCTTTCGAACGTTGTATTCGACCAGCGGCCCCGGGCGAAGGCCCTGTATCGCTGCATTGATGATGGTTGTCTCATTGACATCCTTGACCTGGCGGCGGACCTTCGCGAAGCGCTTGAAGTACTCTCGGAGCTTCTCTGAGGCTTTTTGCTTGAGAGCGAAGAGTTGATCCGCGTCGACGCGCTCGACGTAGTTCCCTTGGAAATTGTTGTAAAGGCGGTCGCGGATCTGCTCCCATGCGTAGATGGAGTTCGGCTCTATGGTAAAGAACCAAGAGAGCGCCACCCCCTGTAGCGCGAGGGGGAGCTGCTTCGCTTTGGTGGAGTCGCCTCCGCCTGCAGCTTCGATGGCGGTCTCGTACACATGCACGAACTCGCGAGTGTCCGAGTCACCTTTGTACGCTTCGATGGCGCTGGGGAACTTGAAGTCCTCCGGCCATGCCAATTGTTGTAGGCCCGCGGAGAGGGGGACTCCGGATCCACACGTCGCAGCGGGACGCGACTGGACGTAGGGGCCTCACGGCTGTCCGTCCGCTCCGGCGTGGGCTCCGGCGCGGCCATCGGCGGGATCTGCTAGCTCCCGTTGGAGCGTGCCGACGACCGTTAGTACAGCGCTCTCCATCGTTACCGCGGCTGGGGCCATTGGTGCGCCCGGTTGCACCGTCGGGGCCGCAGCAACCACGGCATGCACTCCTGAGCTACCCGGGGTGCCGGTGCAATGGACTTCGGAGTCAGTGATGAGGCCAACATTGCCACCGGAGCCACTCGCTGCTCCAACACCGGACGTAGGGACGGTGGCCGTGCCAACATGGGCATCGGCGTTACCGCTCCTGACAACACGGTCGGTGCCGTCAGTGCCGACCATCGCGCTAGTGGTGGGGTCGATCGCCACGCCGTGAGTGTCGTCGTTCGTAGCTACGACGTCGGTGTCGGCACCTGCACTCGCGATCGCTGACGTCGAAACCCTAGTGTTGACGTGTGTCTCCGTCATGTCCCTCTTCTTCTTCTCTGCCACCGATGATGAAGTTTTCTTCGGTGCCATCCTTCTTCAGATCTTGAGGCTTGCTCTTGTCTTCCCCACGGACGGCGCCAACTGTTGTGGTTACAGACCAAACAGAGAGAGAGAGTATGGTAGTAGAGAGTTAGGTGAGCAATGCCCTAGGGTTTCTTATGGCCTGGATTACATATATATATAGTTACATGGGGAGTGTTTTACAGCTATACCCTTGCACATAAATACCCCCCTTAGGGGCATTTACCCCATTGTACATGTCCCATTTTGGGCCTTACAACCTTCTAACAGGCCAGCTGGGCTTAGGTGGGGGCCAACCCTACAACAATTATCATTTGCAATTGCATTGTGAATCTTCGGAGGTAGCATTGATGATTGTTCTTTTTCTTTTTCTTCTACATATATTGCTTGAATGTTGCTTGTTGTAGAAGAGGTAGGAGGTTTGACTTGTGTTGATGATGGTGATTCACTTGTATCTTCTTTTGGCTTGACATCACTAATTTGTATATTCTTCATTGCTTGCTACAATCCTTCATCACCTACATAATCCAAATTTTCTTGCTCTTCTTAAGAGCCGTTAGTCTTACCAAATTGAACATCACAAGTTTCTTCAACTAAACTAGAGTTTTGGACATTGTTACTCTTGGACATTGCTGACTCCTAGATGGCGTGGAGGCGTTGTGGTCCGGTGATCTTCTCAAGAACCTTGTGGGAAGGCCTAACGTATTGTGAAGGTTAGAGCTCACCTACCAAAAGCAAGAAAGAGCTACTGCTAGTAAAATTGAGATGTTAGCTTAATTTGTGGAGCCGATCCAATTCATTTAGGTTTACCTTAACGTCGACTAAAGGAGACCGGCAAGTCTTCGAATACCACAATAAAAAGGGACATGTCAATTGTAATTTTCTTCGTTGTGCTCATCTACATTCTTGTAACTTATATTCTTAGAATTAAATTATTTGTTTGTCACCTTAGGATTACAAACCTTGTCATTGACTTAGATTATTGTTGCACTTTGGTAACTAGATGATTTACGCGTTAATTGAGCAAAACTGATTTGATTTATGCTTCCGCATATAAATTCGATTTTACGACCCTGATGTGGCAGAGGTGGAAGAAAAGGAAGAGAGAAAACACAAGAGTCCACCACAACCAGCGTGACACAGCATAGTTGTAGCCTCTTGTGCTTCGGTGACCACCAGCCGCACCCCCTCTCGTAGAGAGAATACACCCTCAAATTCAAGAGGTACCCCACAATCCAGCAATGGAACACCACCAACCTAGCAGTAGCACTTCCATAGGCAGCGTTTCCCACCTGATTACAACTGGTATGCTAGTCTCCAAAATGTTGGCCACATCCGTGGGCAAGTCGACGAGATACGCCATGACCAACAAGGACATCGGCAGACACTCTGGCAGGTCGAGAGCAACATTAACGCGCACGATGACCGAGTCAGGCAACTCACAAGTGCCATGCACTATTGGGGTATCTATAACCCTAATCAGATGTACCTTGAACCGAATAACCCATACCATTGGCAACACCAACAGCATCCGCTTGGAGCGCCATGATAGAAGACATCTCTCTCACCACTCACTTGGGTAGTTTGAAAGTTATGATTCTGATAAATTTACTGCACCTTAATCGGTTAACAATAGTAACAATTGTCATGTGTTGTGAATTAAACAAATTAAATTATGGTGACAACTGAAAAGATGTAGATAATTTTTTGTATTTTTTGAAAGTTGTAATTTGCTATGTGTAGTACAATAGAAAAATAGTTATGAAATTGTGAAGCTAGCTGTCCTGATTTGTAACATATGGGTCTTCGGGGCCAAAAATGAGGGTCTAGATAATTTAATCATAAATTTTAGCTAAATAGAAAATTATGAAAAATTTTCTGTCGATTCCAGAACATATATTTTTTACTATGTTTGGATTAATGGGATATAAGTTATTGTCATTTGATCTCAGGGATAGTAGGGTGGTTGTCCAAAGAGGGGAGATTTGTTTTGAACGTGCGCATATTATCATGATATGTTCTATTGTAGCATGGTTTTTAGTTGGGGATTGTTTATTCAAGTGGTCGATCTGTTCATTCAGGGGTCGTGTTGGCTATGCATCATTCCACTCTTTTGGGTTAAAAAGGCAAATACATTGTAGACCAGTTGTTTGTGTTGATTGTTATTGTTAAATGTTTTCCATGCAATGTTTACAGTTGCAGATGCATCCGCATTTGCATTGCATGAAAGAGAGATATTGTTTGCAGTGTTTATAGTGACAGATTATGGATTGTTGGTACTACTATTTTGCTATGTTACTTGCTAAGACGTGATTTTACCCTTGCTTTGTTTGTGTTTTAGGTGACTATATTGAGCGACATGCATCAGGATGGGAGTAACGCACTTTCACCACCAGTGGCGGATCCAGGATTTTACTAAAGGGTATGCCGCACCAAAATTTTCATATGCAATTCGGTAAAACCATTTGCCAATTCGATAAATAATTGTAAAATTTGCACCGTAATTCGGTATACAAGCACTAAATAATATGATAAGTCTTAAATTCAAGAATTAAGTTGGAACCTTGCACAAATTACAATATAAATAGTTCAAACACCATACTAATAGTACAAGAGAATATGATATACACATATAAAGAAATACAAAGGAATTTCTATTCTAACACAACTAATATGAAAGGAGAATAAATTGATTGCATTACCTCATAGCATTGCTTAATGGATGCAGAAGCAAAACCTGACTAAGAGCAATTGAACAAGTCAGAATGACAATGACAATAGCCAATAATTACTTGGATATTTAGGTGTCAGTCAAAGCTATTTAGGTTTTCCTTAGTCAAAGCTAGAGGCATGAACTCTAACAATTGGATGAGTATAGGTGACTCAGGTCTGCTGGTTCTTTCGCCATTATTTCAAACTTGAATGCAGTGGCGATTCAAAAACCTAAAGGATGTATGGTCGCACACTTGTACTAGTATGTTTATACAAAAAAGTTTATCACTTTATCCTTCACTAATTAACATTCTTTCTTAGTGCGGTGTATGTTGAAGTATAAGTGAATTGCCCATCTTTCCTCATAAGCTTAAGCTTTTGGGTGAACTGGTTGGTGCATGCAACTCAATATGGTATCAGAGCCAAGAGGTCTCGAGTTCAAGACCCGGCTGACGCAATTAAAAAATAATAATTACAGTCCACGTCTATTCCACGTATTAGGCCTAAGAGAGCCTACACGTGAGGGGGAGTGTTGAAGTATAAGTGAATTGCCCACCTTTCCTCATACGCTTAAGCTTTTGGGTGAACTGGTTGGTGCATGCAACTCAATAAATATATTTGGTCGTGTTCACACCGACTGTTCGGTTCGACCTCGTGTTCACACCGACTGTTCGGTTCGGTCTTGTGTTCACACCAACGGTTCGGTCTCGTGTTCACACCGATCGCCGGTTCGACCTCGTGTTCACACCAACCTCGACCGGCTATATATATGTAACCCATGTACCTTAAACTTAAGATCAAATCAATTGTATCATTACCCAAAACTCTATACGCTTTCATGGTATCAGACATCTAGGTTTAGATCCTAACCCTAGCCGCTTTCTTCGATCACGCCCCGGAGATCTATCTCCGGGCAGCGCCATCGCTTAGGCGGCGATCCTATTGATCCACCGCCATTATCGCCATCGCCACCACAGATCGGGACGCCTCCACCGACTTCTTCCATCGTCGTCCCGCCTCGCGCGTACTCGGTCTGATCAGCCGATTGTGCGCGATCCACCCGGCTCTCGTGACGTCCATCGTCGAGTACTACGCGCATCTTCTTCGAGCAACAAGGTTGTTGTTGTGTCGCCTCCTCGGGCCACAGCACCGCTGCACGTGTGTCCCCTCGCCGTTGCATCTACATCGCCGCCCCCTGTGCATCGACGACTGTGCTGCGCAACCTCTTGTGCGCCAAATGGGTTCATAAACTTTGATAACTAGATAATGTTTATTGGATGTGGTGAACAGGGGCGGACCCATAGGGTATGCCGGGTGGGCCACAGCATACCCTGGGGCAGGGCGGAGCCCCGATCCCAGCCGCCTCCCCAAAATCCCTTATCCCAGCCGCCTCCCTCGCCTCCTCCTCGTGGCCTCCGGCGTTGTACCCTGCCCTCGCTTCCTCCTCGCGGCCTCCTCCTCCGGCTCCGCCTCCTCTCGCGGCCTCCGCCTCCTCCTCGCGCTCCGGCCTCCGGCTCCGCCCTCGCCTCCTCCTCGAGACTCCCCCCACCACCCCGCCAAAACCCTAGCCGACGCCCTTCCGCCACGCGGGTCGGGCCGGCCGACATGGCGACATGGGCATCGTCTTCACATGGCTCTTATCGTTGGTGTTCGGCAACCGCGAGGCCCGCATCCTCGTCCTCGGCCTTGACAATGCCGGCATGACCACCATCCTCTGTAAGCGACCCCGACCCTTCCTCCCTTCCTCCACCGATCTCCGTGGTTCCGCCTCGGATCGCGGTTTTCCACCGCTCGAATTCGATCCGTGTGGTGTGCGCAGATCGGCCGCAGATGGGGAGGTCGCTCCACGATCCCAAGTGGGTTTCGGTTCTGATTCCCAGCTCCTTTGTGCATTTTTTTGGTTGGGCTGCAGATGGGATGGTGGATTTGATGTGATGTGATGTTGTTGAGAGACCATGTGGAGGTCATCCCGTTGTGTATGATGAGTAATTGACATCATTTACGAAAAGTCGAGTTTGAGTCGGTTGGTTCGGACCTAGACGTTGCGTGGCGTAACGGGCTCGGTCGGACTTGGTCGAACCTAGTCGTTTGGGTTTAGGTTGCATATTCTGATGACTCGACAGGTTTGATCTCTATTTACGCTTTCATGTATCGAGCGGTGCTATTTGACGTGTTTCTTGTCTGTGGATCGCAGGACATCGAGGCGGAGTCGTGGCGAGACACGAGGTGACCGGACTAGGCGCAGGTGGCGCTGAGGTCAGAACGGTCGTGATGTGTCAAATACGACGTGGACTCGAGGTGGTTGCGAGGTGTGCGAGGCAAGGAGCGCGGAAGCTTCCCGGAAGGTGCAGGAGGGGCGAAACGGGAATTTCGCAATACTGCAAAAGCGGGAGCGAGCGCCGTTGGATTTAGCGGGCGTAACGGGGCGGAGACCCGTTAGCCAAGGCTATAAATAGAGGAGAGGAGCTGCATGCCTGCTCATGCCTTCTAGAGAGGATTAGGGTTTCAATTGAGTCAAAAGAGGCTTTAGAAGGTTGTTTGCTTTGGAGCCTTAGTTGTTGGAGAGAGCAGGGGTGCAGAGTCTGTCTGGCATGTTCACAATATGGTTGTGAGTCTCCCGTAGCCTCTCTCTGGTGGTGTGTCCAGTAGGTGTTGAGTTCTTCCTCCTATGTGTTCTTGAGAGATGAATATGGAGAGAGCTGTTTGATCCTACTTGTATTTTCTTTCTTGTTCAAATGTACAGGCGTATGGGGACTCATCTATGATCCTTGCTTTAATTAAGAATGAAATTTCTGAAGTCTTTTCTTGAGATGGCTCTCTGTTCTTGGTTTTTGCATTTCTAAGTTTTGGAGCATTTCTTGTTTCCCTTTGCAAGTTGGCTTGAAATTTGATATTTAGAGCCCTATGGCTATTGCTAACATATACTCAAAGTTTCATGTCCAAAAGATCAAGGATTGAGGAGAACTTTAAATTTTTGTCTCTCTGTTCATCTTTTCTGAAAATCTAGGGTTTGGGTTATTTTCAGATTTCCTCTTGTGAGATGGGATGAAATTGGAGATGTTGAATGCTAAGGCTATTGCTAACATATCCTCAAAAATTCATTGCCATAGGATCAAGGATGAAATGGCAATTTGAGATTTTATACTCTCCTCATTTTCATCGTAGCAAGAGCTACTGCATTTCTAATTTTATGGACTGAAATTTGGGTCTCCTTCGACAAATTCAGAATTTGATTATTGTCTTTGCTGCTCCTTCTTTCATTTCAGCTCGCAGCTTTTCTCGTGGTCTTTTCATTACTTTAGTATTCGGCAACACCGGTCGGCAGCTTTGTGTTTCGGTTCAAACACATACACCGCAACGAAACTGCACACTCTGCTTTTGACAAAATCTCAGTTTTCTTCTTCCTGTTTTGTTTGTGTTAATATGAGATCAAAAACCGAAAACTGAAATAAAGTACAGCTCTCTTCTTTCGGTTTTGTAATCTGCAGTCTGAGCTTTTTGTTTTGGCTATGAAGTAGACACTGTTTAATCAATTTTCGTTGGCTACAAGACTGCTGCAGATTTTCTTTAGTCTTGCTTTGAGACTTCCTTTGCGCTCATCTGATTGTTGTTTGGTCTCCGCTTTGGTCTGAAAATCAGCTTTCATTGCAGCTCCTTTTCCTTTTCTTTGCTGAATTTCAGCTCTTCCCGCATGTTGTTCGGTGGTTAAAATCAGCATGAAAATATGTATTTCTCAGCAGCAAGAACACTGAATTTTCTTCTGCTGTCCTCTCTCTCAGCAGATCATCGAATCAATTTGAAAACAAGTTTGTGTAGTTTTCAGCAGCGCTTGTTTGCGAACCAAAAAACCAAAGGATGAATGTTCGCCTCGGTTTTGCCTCCTCCCGGTTCCCGTGTTGGCATTACAATATTTGTCTTTGCTCGCTTTTAAAATTCAGTTTGCGACTAAGTGTTTTCCTTGACTCACTGCTTCCGACAAAGCAAGGCAATTCTCGTTGAGTTGTTACTTGTCGATCGGCACTTCGTCTTCACTGAAAATTTATCTTTCTGCTTTGGTCCGGTTCAGTTTCACCAAAATTATCTTTAGTCTCCCAAGTGCAAATTTCAGCTGTGCAGATGCTTTGGTTCTTGTGCTAAGTTTCACCATCGGACGTAAAAGTATTCACTGCTTTACTTGCCTTATGGTCTGATCTTGTTATGATTCTGCAGCTAGTTTTCTCTCAAATTTTGGTCTCTTGCTGTTTTGTTTTCGCCTAAGTGAAGTAGTTTTAGAGGAGACTACGTCGGTTTGGTTTTGCATCTTCGTGAGATCTTACAGATTGTAATTTTTTTTAAAGGCACCATTCACCCCCTCTCGTTGCCATATCCGGTCCTACAGTTGTATTTGTGTGTTTTGCTGTAGCGATTGGGTTCAACGTGGAGACGGTGCAGTACAACAACATCAAGTTCTAAGTTTGGGATCTCGGTGAGTGACACAGATCTCGTCGCTCTCCATTTAAATGTTTGCGTTTGAATGAATGAATTGCTTTAGACATATTGAAGGTCCAATACTTGTATAATTCATAACCAGAAGTCCGGAACTAACATTGAGCAAGCCGCTTAAGTTGAGAAGGATTCGCCATGCCAATGTTAGTTGACTTCACGGATGTGGAAAATGATGTCAAATGGCATGTTCTGTTGTCTTGTTAGAGTGGAAAGTATGGAAGCATTACTCTTGTTGGACATATTGGCGTATTTCGTAGCAATTGAGGAATCCTCATTGTCATTTTGTTGCCTTCGACATATGTTAGAGTCAAGATAATAACTTATTGTCTTACATATCCTTTGTCCAATGCGTTTTCTGGTGAGAGGGAGCCTTTAAAATGACTTGCTGTAGTGCATGTTTAGCTCAATTGGGAAAGCCAGTGGTTGCAATTTGTCAGAAGGTCCTTGTCTTTATTTTCAGTACACTTCCTTCTGATCTAAAGGCTTTTGAGTTTGAGTGCCAAATGCTTATATGGGATATTTGAATTTGAATAGTTTGGTTTGTTGCCATTTGGTTGTCATTTGGAAATTCAGTCCCCCTTGAAATATCATGACCATAGTTCTTGGCTGTTCGGTTCGGTCTTGTGTTCACACCAACGGTTCGGTCTCGTGTTCACACCGACTGTTCAGTTCGGCCTCGTGTTCACACCAACCTCGACCGGCTATATATATATGTAACCCATGTACTTTAAACTTAAGATCAAATCAATTGTATCATTACCCAAAACTCTATACGCTTTCAAGTTTATTAATGGCTTAGCATCGTTTAGCTTAGAACTTACTTATGGTCATTCGTTGAGACTACTGGAGATCGTGTGTGGAGCTCGGTTGGTTCTATTTATCTATGGTTGATGGTGAATAGCCGTTTATGCTATTGGGTTTAGATTGTTATTACATGTCATGTTGGTCATTGATGGTTTATACGTGCTAGTTGTTAGATGATATAATGTTTGTTATTGTCATTGGTAATCTCTAGGTTGTGGTTTATTTAGTGTTATTGTTGCTAAAATTTATTGTTAGTAGTTTTAGCTTGGAATTGTTGAACAGTATTAGCAACCTAGGCTCAGTTTTGGACTAGGGTGTTACAACTGTGGATCGCCTTGACGACGACCAATGTCGCTACGTTGTCGCCGATCTCAATAGAGTAGGTTGTTCCGTCTTGCCTCGCATGGAGAGGATTTGGGAAGAAAAGAGAGACGTCAATGGCGGCGAGGTGGCTCGGGTTTGGTACTGGCACAGATTGGCAGCGATGGGGACACAAAGCCACTTGCGCCAGGGCTCGAAGCTAATGACAGTGGCAGCTAGCTCTAGCAGCAGCTCGGTGTTGGACGAGATGAAGAAAAAAAACTAAGGCTCTATTAGGCGTTGCGATTGATAATCTTATTTAAATGAGGCGCTTTTAGATATATGGGTGTTGCTCTAGTTGTTTTTTTTTTCTTAATCAAGTTGCAGACAAAAAATATTATTGTGCTCTAAAACATATATATGAGATAAAATTTGAGATGACAATCATTGGATAACAAAATTTATGCAACTTTAATCAAACAGAGTAGCAGACTTTTCGCAGCACCTTCAAAAAAAAGCACCATGGCACAGCACAGCAACTGCAAATTGAGCCTAAGACAAGATAGAGATTGAAGATATCCACATAGGCGAACTTGTCATTTTTCAATAATTCTATCACGCTAACATCGAAAGCTAACTGAAAATCTGACGACGAAAGTATTTTCCATAATTTTGGGCCTTTGTGCCGGTTGAGGACAACTGCGACGATACTTAATTTGCTATCGCGCTTTGTGATGGCACTGGCAGAATCTTTTCAAGCTTTGCTGAAGATTAGACATGAAGTACAGATGAATGTTTGTGGCAGGGATTTTGTTAAAAAGCCTCTTCCGGCCACGCCGCTCCGCCTCTTCCCCGTCAGACCATCTCCGACGACTTTCACCATCTCTGGCCATGTTTTTTACGACTTTTAAAAATAACTTTTGGCTTTTACAATAATACCTAACTTTTAAATAAAATATTTTTTCAAGACAAAATCTGCAAGTTAATTGTAGTACACGTTAAAAGCCTAACATCTATATCAACCAAAATCACAGGCGAGTATCTCTCTCCGTAATCTCTGCCGCAAACAGCCAAAATTTAAAATTTTAAACCAAAAATCACAAACCACAGCCAAAAAGAACATACCTGATTTATCACCATCAACCACCTCCAAACCCCACGTGCCGGTCATGCCAATGAATCATTTGGGCGCCACCGCCCTCCGCCTGAGGCTGGCGGCCCCACCACCACCTTGCCGTGCTGCTGCCATCTCTAGCTCTATGATCATGCCATGCCCCGGTGAGCCAAAATCCTAACCACTGTCGCCGGCCGCCGGAAAGGAGGAGGATGCCCTTGCAGGGGGCACGATCACGACACAAAAACCAAACGGTTTAGAAAAATTGCTTTTAAAAAAGAAAATTCGAGACAACTTATCAGTAGCAAGAAAATTCGAGACAACTTATCAGTAGCAAAACCGTATGTATAATTGACCAAGAACATTTGCCACGCAGACATACATACAGTAACCAATCAAGCATCCAGCATCCTAACCAGGACAAGTAGAGCAGGTAGCTCCCAACCCCGTCCATCGGTGAGAAGTGGAAACCACGGGCCGATCAAGTTGGATCCATCGAACCGGCCCCTAATTGCAACCTTTTTTGCTCATGTGAATTTGCTTTAGATTCTTTGGTCGGCGCATGCAGGCACGCCCTTTTTTTCTCATCCATGCATATACATACACAACACCAAACATATGAGATTGGATCTAATTAGGCACGAAATGGTACATAAAAAAGAATGAGGAACCAGCCGAAGTGGTGACGAAAAGTACCTGCTCTTTGGACGGAATTGAACCTCCAGCTAGCATAGCCTGACAACACAACACCACCACACTGACCCATCTGTATTGTGGTTAAGCTTTTCTCTGTCTTTGTTAATTCTTAAGGCTGAGCAAGATGGAGAATCTAAAAAATGGACTAACATTTAAACCAGTGATCCAAAAGCAGTGAAACTTAGCACAAGCCCTTCCTATATTATCAGGAACCTATTCTAATTAAGGATCATGAAGATCGATGCCAAATTTCTGACATTTATCCAAAACAAGAAAAGTTGCATCAAAATCGGGCAAAATAGATAAACCTTGATCTACTCATACTCATTAGTCCATGATGATCTAGATAATCTTGGATGGTTTCTCGCATGTCATAGCAAGTTAGATCAGGAAAACCCCAAAATCACCTCTCTCTTAAGGAAAATTGGGCAAACTTAAGAATTTCCTCTAGAACATGCCTAAATTGATAGAATCTAATCTCTAAGAGATATCTTCACCTCTTACGCATCCTTGGCACCAGGAAAGATCAAGAAAAGAAAATTCTAAACAAGAAATTCAAACAAATCAAAAGCACACAGAAGGATCCATGGCACAACTCACTTGGACAAACTTTAGATGTTTATTTTAATTGGAGCGGAATGTTTTACAGCCACTTAGGCAAACTTTGATCTTCTCATGCAAGAAGAGCTCTAATCTTAGAGCGCACACATAAGGCTCCATACAAAAAAAACCCTAATCTCTATCTATCTCCACTTCCTCTCAACACGCACAAAGACTTATGTAGTGGAGACTCTCACTTAACCCTAGCAACCAGCAACCCGTAGTGGATTCATCCACTTACAAATAGAAACCTGGTAACCCACACATAAAAGGGTTTTACACTCACATACATTGAACGCTTTTCAAAGCACGACTTCTATGGCTCCAATAGCTCGATAAAATGTTCTATCCTCCAAGACGTAACCTAAACCACTTAGGTCAACACCGCAGTTTTGCAAACCACTACACCAATCGATATTGGACAATTTCCTCAATTGCCACCCACTGGACTCTGCACGAAGATGCGATGACCAATGTCTCGTCGCTAAGATCGTACGTCTACTTCGAGGCTATCACCACTTGAAATACTCGAGTCCTATGACATACCACATCACACCATAGTCTGTGATACTTAATTACTTGTCACTAAGATCACACGCTTGCTACAAGGGCTGTCACCATTTGAAATACACAAATACAATTGGGACACCACATGTACACACTTGCCTCCTCACAATCCTTGTTTTTCTCCTGTGTTTCTCTGCTTGAGATGATGCTCCACCTGAACTTACACGACATGTTGTGACCTCAGACCCCTTCGTAGCCTCGGTCTTACCACTGACCGCAACAATCATCAAGTGCCTTGTATATTAAAGAATAAGTAATCGATATGAGCATAAATAACACACACTTGACTCTCATTAGCAAATCACATACAAGGGCACATGTCATGACTTACACTTGCACGAACTCCCGCCATGAATAACACTTGCATGGGCTCTGCCATGACTAACACAACCAAAACATATTCAACTCAACCAACTCAGCAGAGGCCGATACTACCGCCAACCAATGGTCGGTCAAACCGCACCGAACTGACTCCAACCTCTCTCGGTAACAGGAGATTGGTTAAACCATGGCACCCATGTCAGTCTGAAATATATATATATATATATATATATATATTTTCCATGCCTATTCTTATACACATTTTTATATGAAAAATTTCTTTGCCTCTAATTCTTTATTACTATTATTATGGTATCTTTTTTATTTTTATATCTTATTTGTATTTTTATTTACTTGTCTATTTATTATTATGGTGTTTACACGTACACATATTTATTTATCACACTCCATTGTTATTATTATTTACCCCAAGTAGATATTCAGGTTTTCTTTCAATTTCTAAATTTCCTATCATATCCACATTTCCTTCTTGGCTTTCCATTAGTTTTATTTTCATAATTTCTTCAATTACTGGAATCATAAACCAAAATTCAAGGAAATCCAACAAAGTTCAAATATCAAGAGAAATATATTCCAAAATAATTCAAGGATTACACATTTCCCAAAACTCAAAATTTCAGGGTGTTACATCATTACTGAGAGTTTTAGCAATAAACGCTTTCTCATCCTCCTTCGGCTTGTGGTATTCCAAAGCGAAGTGCCCATAATCATTATAATTATAGTACCTCACTTTTGCCCTATCAAATTTTCAAGGAGATATCCCTCAGTGTGTGCTTTTCACTGATGATGTGGTGCTGGTTGATGAAAGTAGGATAGGTGTTGATAGGAAGCTCGAGTTATGGAGGAAGACCTTAAAATTGAAGGGCTTTAGACTTAGTAGGACTAAAACTAAATATATGAGGTGTGATTTCAGTGGTGCTATGATAGATAATAGAGATGTTAGATTGGATGGACAAGTAGTGCCTAAGAAGGACACGTTTCATTATTTGGGATTGATGCTATAGTGGAACGGTAAGATTGATGAAGACGTGAGCCATAGGATAAGAGCAAGGTGGGTGAAATAGCGCCAAGCATCTAGTGTCCTGTGTGATAAAAAATCCCTCAAAAGTTAAAGGGTAAGTTCTATAGGACGGCGATCAGACCCGCGATGCTATATGGAGCAAAATGTTGGGTGACTAAAAGAGAATATATACAGAAAATGAGTGTAGCGAAGATGAGGATGCTGCGGTGGATTTGTGGTCACACAAGGCGGGATCGCATCTGCAATGATGATATATGTGATAGGGTCGGGGTAGAACCAATTGAAGAGAAGGTTATCCAACATCGTTTGAGATGGTTTGGACATCTCCAACGAAGGCCTCTTGATGCACCAGTACGTAGTAGAATTTTAAGGCGTACTGAAAACGTAAAAAGAGGCAGAGGTCGACCAAGACTGGCGTGGGAGGAAGCAGTTAAAAGAGACTTGAGGAATTGGAATGTATCTAAAGAATTAGCTTTGTATAGGAGCGCATGGAAGTAAGCGATCCACGTTAGGTGCAGTGTTTTAGACTCTCGGCTCAGATAGCAGGATGTACGACTTAGGATTTTAGCATTGTAGGTTTTTATTTCAAGGCTCTCAACTCTTTGATCTTGAGAAGGTTTCATTCCTAGCCTACCCCAACTTGTTTGGAACAAAAGGCTTTGTTGTTATTATTTGTAATCTTGACTCGCATCATCACAGCAGGATCAGTTCATCATTATTGAGAGTTTTAGCAAGAAACGCTTTCTCCTCCTCCTTCGGTTTGTGGTATTCCAAAGCGAAGTGCTCATAATCATTACAATTATATCACCTTACTTTTGCCCTATCAAACTTTCGATTCATGTGGCTTCGGCCACCACCGCCGAAGGTGCCCTCGCCTTCGCACTTCGACGATCAGGCCTCCTAGTTGGCGCGGATCAGTATGACCTATTCTGCTGTCATGCATGTGTTCCTCATACATCTTAAGACAATCGATGACTTCTTTTATAGTCATTGTCTTCAAGTCTCCAAATTGCTCTATGATATAGACAATTGGAAGGAACTTTGAGGGGACGGTGCGAAGGAATTTCTTCACCGTGTATAACTCCTCCACCTTCTCACCGAGGGCCCTAATCTTATTGATAATGGTCATCAACCGGATAGCAAAATCATTGATCAACTCCGTCTCCTTCATACGCATCACCTCGAACTCAGTGTTGACGGTTTACACATTTGCTTCCTTCACACAATCGGCGCCAAGATGCAGCGTCTTCAACGCCTCCCACGCGCCAACACCGCACGAGCCAGCTTTGCTCAGTGACATGACATGACGACCCAGCTTTTCGCAGTGACATGACAACACGGGCCAGCTTTGTGTAGTGAGAAGACCGCACACACTAGCTTTGCGCAGCATCCTAACCACGCGGACCACCTTTCTACAGCGACAAAACCTCACGGCCCATATTTACCAGCTTTGTGCAGTGACGGGACCACACAGGCACCTTCATGTACCGATAGGGCAACAAGGGGCCTACAAAAGGAGGTCTAAGAGATTTCTCAGAGAACACTGCACAAGCAAACCCCACACTACACCGGCGCTTGCTTCACCACACCGGGATGAACAAAAGGTAGAAGAAGCAATGGGACAAGATGATGAAGAAATGGGAGAAGACCCGCGACCTAGCATGGTCAGCTGCCGCCCGCGATGAGAAAGTAAGGGCTGCTGCGGCCCAGGTAGAACAAGCCCAGCATGCTACGAGGTCAGCTCCCGCAGTGACGCGCCCCGTAGCAACAACCACATCCCAAACGTTACCGCTCGCCGCAACTCCCACCAGAGGGGGAGACGCCCCCTTTGTTGGTGCTGAGGCACGTGCAAGTTCTTCAAGTCTAACCACCGCCTCAGCCTAGGTATGCGTTACTGGGGTTGCGCAAACTACTCCAGTGACTAACCCAACCGCCGTCTAGACACCGCAACCTATCGGCAATTTAAGGACCAGTGCACCATTTTGTCGGGACCCCTGTTTTGAATCCGGACCCTCGTATTACAAACACTAGTCCCAGATCAAAACTAGTGCACACAGTCAAACAGTGATGAAAACATAACCAACAACGCTTTATTACGATAATAGAGAGTACAGACCAAAAGGCCTCTTTATTACAACTGAGGTTACAAGACCTCGCAACACACGAAACACAAAGCACAGCGGAATCAAAAGATAAATCCAGCGGAGACCCATCAATACGCCACAGGCAATTGACTGGGGAAGCGCAACCTAGTACTCCGGAAAACCTTCGCCGAATCCATATGCACCGTAGTCGTAGTCTCCTTCTTGAGCTTCGTATTCCTCTGAGATTTGTTTTAAGTGTAGCATGTGAGTACATAAAGTACTCCGCAAGTCTTGGAAAAATGCAATAGATGCCAGGCTTAACAAAGGAAGGGTTATATGGTTCTTTTGCACAAAGCAATATTTTATTTCAAATACCATTAAATATTTTCAAATGCATTAATTTAATAAAGTACTTGCTTTAACAGAAACTTATCAAATTGCATAGTGAAGGTTACAACCACCAACACTAGATAACTGGCTTTCACTGCCAAAATTCAAGAAAACGGGTTACAACCACCCACACTGGCTCCAACCGCCAGGATTCAAGAAAACGGGTTACAACCACCCACACTGGCTCCAACCGCTAGGACAACTCCGGGAGTTCCAACCACTCTCGGTTTCCAAAATATTTTCTTTGAAGACAAAACCAAAGATCTACCATGTGAATGCATTCCTTGCCCGCCCTTGACCGTGGGCACGGCTATTTGAATAGTTTTACACTCTGTAGAGGTTGTACACTTTACCCACAAGAGATAAGTCATCTTAATAGCCAACATGCTTCCTTAGGCATGAGACCCGGATAATTTATCACAAAGCCTTTACCTTACTCTAGTCTAGCTAGTTACCACCCGCTGAGGTTTCACCGCTGAAGGGTTAAATCCACCAGCATGAAGCCCCTCTTGCGCCATATGAGTACAAGAACTCTCCCTCACTGTGAATAACCAAGAAACCCCGGCACCCACTTTCCATCGGTGGTACCTAGACTAAACTATCGTAGTTAGTCGCTAGGTCGTACCTATATAGACTTGTGGTTGTACGGTAGTGCTCAGTCTGGACAAACACAAGCGTCGGTCCTTAATTGACTAGGGTGGAACATACACATTACAAGTTCTCGTGCTAACCGCACCAAACCAATCTTACCATCCGCCCTAGTCTAAACCAACTCTCATATTTTATTTTATTTTAAAGAACTATGGCAACACCAATCACCACTAATTTTTTGAACAAAAGTCTAGATCAATGAAATATAATTTCTCATTCCAAAGTTACAAAAGTTATTTAGCATGACTAAGCATTTTACTACCGGTACAACATTCACCAAAGTTTTATAATAATCTCATTATTGAGACAAAGGAAATCCTAGGGTGTCAAAGATACAAGGTTGTCAATGTCAAATGAGGGTATAACAATTATCGGTTTAACTATTATCTCTAAAACATGAATTATCATTTTATGTAACATAGCAATGCATTAATTTAAAATAATCAAAATATTTCTCAAACATGGGTTCAAGATGTTCAAAGGAGACTTGCCTTTATGTGCGATATCTTGACTTTCTTGCTGCGGGTCGGAAAATTCTTCGGCAACGTCAGGTTCTACGCGCAGAACGATAAATACAAACGAACAAATAAATACAAATAAAATCAAAAAAATATAAAATATATACAGGAAGAAAGGTTAAGATTTTAGATGAATTTAGGAAAAAGAATCAACGGATTCGGAGTTCAAATGAGGGAGAACGAATATCTGGAAGTTTTAAAGATCACATGAAATGATAACAAAATCCGAGAATTTCTTTTGAATAGAACGGTGTCGATTGGATGCGAGGTGGTGGCGAACGGACAAAATGGAACCCCGGCGACGAGGCGAAGATGGTGACGTGGGTATGGAGGCGAGGAACGGCGACAATCACTGGCGGCGAGGGAAAAACGACAGCGATGACGAGGTTGCGACAACGGTATGTTGGAGAGAGATAATATCGGGTATGGAACGTAGAGATGTAGCGTGAGCACAGGGTAGAACACGACATGGTGAAGCTAGGAAAATTATTAGCTAAGCTGAACCTTCATCGGAGACGATACAATCGACGTTTGAACGACGACGGTAAAGAAAAAGGAAAAACTTGATATCTTGGTGTTCGGTGAAGCGAATCCAAAATCATTTGAAAGGTAGCTACCTGGGATGGTTTGGCATGATATGACGTGAACGGATTGGGGAAAACACCACCGGATAGATCGGGACACGAGATGCCATTGGCGGCCATGGCTAGGTGTCGGAGGAAAAAATTTGTAGAGGCTTTTCGGGGAAACGGAAGGAGGCACGGCGTAGAACGCGGTGAGGCAAGTGTAAGAAAAATTACGGCACAGGCTAAAACTCAACAGAGACGACGAATCGACCTCAGGAGTCAAAAACGGCTATTTTCGCGGAAAGTTCAATTTCGGACAATTGGCTCCACGAAAAATTAAATAAAAATGATAGATAAATTGTTTGGAGGTTAGGACATGATATGACGTGAACAAAAATCAAAGCGCTTACCGAAAAAGTGGTGTACGTGCGAAGGCACGGTTTCAGCGTCTGGCTCGACCAGGTCGATGAGGACTCGGGGAGTCTTCGAGTGATGGCGATAGAAGCATGGCGTAGAACGCGTCGAGGCAAACTCAACGGTACAGACGGCTCGGCCAACGGACATCGGATGGTGACGGAACACGGCGGAGAAGACATTAGGCGACCGGCGGGTTGACATCGGCGTTCCGGGCAAACGGAGAGGAGTTAGCGGGTGAGGTTTGTGACGAAACGAAGAGAAGAACGTCGGGAACACAATGCTCACCTCGGTTTTGATCCAACACGCACGGTCGGCTCGCAGCGAGGAGAGGAACGACGGCGCGATTTGGCCACGGTGGTCCGGCGATGCTCCGGTGATGCTCCGGCGAAGGCGAGGTGAGCACCATGTAGAACGCGAGAAGGCAAAGCCAACGGTGTGGTCAAAAGTGACCGGACTCCACTATTGGAGGCGCAATCGGCCGAGGAACGGCGCTCGGTACACAAAAGTAAAATGGCTATTGCGGAGAGAATAAAGGGAGAGAGGACTTGAGACTTCGTGGGTTGGATGAGTATGAGAAGGGGCACACGGTGCTCCCTTTTATAGAGGTGGAAATGGACGGGAGAGAGAGATCAAACATTCATGCCATTTAGAGCAAGGTTTTAAATCCGTGTAAATACTCATGAATGAGAGGGGAAATGGTAGGAAATTAAAAGGTCTTGATGAGAGAAATTAAATGTAATTTATTTCACAAAAAACCGTTGAGAAAATCAATAGGAATCAAGGTTTTAAGAAAACGTCCATGGCGGCGCGTGCACGGGCGCTCGGCTGGACGAACGGAGGAAATGAACAGTGCCACAGGGCACTATTCATTCTCTCTCTTCTTTCTTTTTTTTGTATTTTTGTTTGAGATTTTGAAATTGAGCTCAAACAAATTCCGAAAATTCTAAAATAACTTTTGAAAATTCCTTGAGACTCAAAGAACTTAAATAAAATATTTTTAGCAAATATTAATATTTAATTTTATTTTATTAAATAAAAATACTAATTAAGATTTAGTTTAAACCAAATAAATTCAAAATTTTGACAATAGGGTATAAATAGATTGATTAGAATTTTAGATGAATTTAGAAATTTGAATGGGCTCAAACGGAGTTAAAACGAAAGAGAACGGGCTCTGGGAAATTTGAAAAGAGAGAAAAGAATAAACCAATTTTCTAGAATTATTTTTGAACTGAAAAATCAAATTATGACGTCATCAAAGGAAATGATTTTCAGTTGAATTATTTTTCTGTGGAAAAGAAATTTATGACGTCAGCAAGGATTTTGATTTTATGGCCGAATTATTTTTGTAAAGGAAAATGATTTATTACTGACAGGTGGGACCGGGTTTATCAGCGAGAGAGAAGAGAGAGCGGACGGTTGGATGAGCGATGTGGCGCAAGGAGGAAATCGGGACGGTCGGATGGAGAGCGAAGGGGCTAAGTGAATATGGACGCACGAGATTAGATCGGGCGGCGGAGGATTAAATTTGATTTAGATTTTCAGAAAACACCAGAAAATTAATTATAGCTCAGAAAAATATGAAATTAATTCCAAAAGTTCCAGAAAAATTCAAAGAACTTCCTGGAGATATTTTGGATTTAATAAAAATATTTCCAACTACTGTTGGTATTTTAATTTTCATACCTAAAATACTTTTTATTTTAAAAATAGATTTTTAAAACTCTAGAAAAACTCAGAACACCAAATAAAGGCCAAATAAATTCAAATAATTAATTTTAATTAGAATTTTTATAGAAAATCAAAATATCATTTTATTTAATAATATTTTTAAGTTTTTACTTTAAATTACTTTTCAAATCCAGCTTTCAAAAAGCAGAAGATCAGGGCAATAAAAATTGAAATTTCACACAAACAAAACTCTTATTTTTATTTTGAACTAAATTAATTTAATTTTATATTTTTTAAAAAAAATTCTCTCCAAAATATTTGGAATAAACAGCTGGGATGTTACAATTTTCCCCTACCTTTTTATCCTTGAGAGTATGCACTAACAATCTCTCCCCTATATTCACAGTCCCTGAAACCCCTATGTGGCTACCGCAAATGGATCGATCTTGAGATTCACCTAGAGGACCAGTGAGTCCTCGACTTCAAGGAGAGGAATGTCGTAAGGTCCTCTGAGATCCGAGAGGAGGAGCGCCGTAAAAACGAGCAAACCCTGCGTATACAACGCGAGACGAAATCTCATCTCGAGGCATGCTCATGTAGAGAGCGAGAGGCTCACGAGAGGGAACGCGAGAAAAAGAGGGAAATGGCGACCAAATCAAAAGAGGCCACCGAGGAGTTCAACGCCAAGCTGGCGAGGAAGGAAAAATGGCTCCAGTCCACACAGTAAGTCGTACGAGCAGTTGGGTGGGTTAGTCGCACATGATGCTATATGTTATGCATGTAATCAAAAACTACACGGCATATTACTCCCAACTGTATTATGAAGTCTATTCAAATGCTTGTAATCAAAAACTACATGGCATATTACTCCCAACTGTATAATGAAGTCTATTCAAATTCAGACAAGCTTATTTCCTCGTCTTTTCGCATTCAGTCATTCACATAGCAAGTCATCCAACAAATTAACATACCAGTTTTCCTCCGTATACGAATTTCCAGTAACATCACAATATCACTTACCAACGTACTTACCGATCGTTATAAGACCAATCATTCTTGAGAAAAAGTTTCACAAATTTTTTACGCTCCTACAACATACAACAACCATAAACTTTTATTACAAATCCAGCATATTATCTTCAAGTTATAATCTATAAAATCCACGAAATTCATGGGGTTACAGTTTGCAGTCGTCCGACCACTAGATGACTCCGCATGCAGTCGCCCTATGGCTGGGCGACTGGTTCCGGTCGCCATGGTCCGCGACGGAACTCGTCGCCGCCATTGGGGATTGGCTCGATCATAGCAGGCGAGGGACGACTTGAGTCTATTTCTGTAAAAAAAATTGACTCATGTATATTTCTGTCATTTTAAATAAAAAGAAATTATTCGTACCAAAAAAATTCGCTGTAAGGCACCGGGGGAAGCTCCGCCCCAATTTGGGTGTTTTACGATGCGAACAGTTTTTGGTTTAAGCACCGGGTAAAGCCCACCTCAGTAATCAAGTAGTACTAATAATCACCCTTAGATCTTGACAGTGGTTCGTCTAAAATAAATAAATCTTGACAGGGAGTAAACTTCATCACCACAAGAAGTTCAAGCTGGCACTGCAATTACCTACCTTATCCTAGCTACCTTTTTCTAAATGTTATCCTAGCTACGCACCTTTATTAGTTGCAACAGCAACATTATTACTTTGTTAATCCTGCCATGATAAACGAAACAACAAAGAATGCGTCACTACAAGACATTCTTTTTATGGGCAACATCCCTGAGCTCCTGTTCGTTCACAGGTCCTTGTCTTGCTAAACCATATGCACCAGGAGTCACAAGATAACAACTACACCTCCATTTTTTTCAGCACAGGCTTTTAGAGGTTTTTGCCAGTTCATGAGGATGGTCTGTTCTGCTTCTTTGCTGTGCTCAATTATTAGGTATTCACTGAATTTGTCTTCGAATATCACTTTCCAATAGGTGGTCGTCGGCGGTGCACGGATTATGGAGGAGCTTGTTTATGATTTCAGTCGTCACATGGTGGAGCTTCCTTGGAATCTTTGGGTTGCGGCTCACTCACGCACACAGACATACATACATACATACATACATACATACATACATACATACATACATACATACATACATACATACATACATACATACATACATACATACATACATACATACATACATACATACATACATACATACATACATACATACATACATACATACATACATACATATATACATATACACATACATACATATATACATATACATACATATACATATACATTACATATACATAGTGTATATATATATATATATATATATATATATATATATATATATATATATATATATATATATATATATATATATATATATATGTATATGTATATGTATATGTATATGTATATGTATATGTATATGTATATGTATATGTATATGTATATGTATATGTATATATATATATATATATATATGTATATATGTATATATATTTATATATATCTATATGTATATGTATATATATATATATGTATATGTATATGTATATGTATATATATGTATATGTATATATATATATATATGTATATATATATATATATGTATATATATGTATATGTATATGTATATGTATATGTATATGTATATGTATATGTATATGTATATGTATATGTATATGTATATGTATATATATATATATATATATATACATGTATATATACATATATATAGTATGTACCTATATATAGCTATATATAGTATATACTATACATTCATATATATGTATGTACATATACATACATATATATAGGGGTGCAATCGGAGCGGATACGGACGGATATCGTTTATCCTGTATCATATTCCATATTTTTTCCTCGGAGTCAGAGTCAGACATGGATAATGTCGAATATCTATTTCTTAATTCCGTGTCTGTTTCATAATCTTTCGGACGATCGGTCGAACGAAAATTATCCGCTTCTTTGCACAGGACATTAGACAGTATGGTACAATAAGAGCGAATATGGAAAGGCTAATTACTGAGATTTTGAAGGAAGAACACTCAGTACTCTCGCTTATTTAGATGTAACAATCTGCCAATATGTTATTTTATTCCTAGATAAAATCACAACACTTTCTCGTATCATTTGACATACAGAAATATACAGACAGATATCACTTATCTTATATCATATTTCATAATATATATATATATATATATATATATATATATATATATATATATATATATATATATATATATATATATATATATCTTTACTATTATAAAAGAAGGAGTTGGTGGTTGGTGCGGCCTCTTCCACCTTTTTCAAAAAAAATTATCTTGATTGACGTGGGCCCTTCCATCCAAAAATCGTCGCCGCCCCCTTCAAATCCGTGCGGTTGCCTCCCACCTCATTTCTTCCGCCTCCTCCCTCCTCCTCCGCCGCCGCCGCCTCGCCTCCTCTCCTCCTCCCTCCGCCTCACCACCTTCGCCCAGCCACCACTCCTCTCCGCCCGGCCCCAGCTCCCGCCTCACCCTCCGTCCCAGTCCCCGCGCCGCCACCTCCGCCACCTCTGCCACCCCGCATCCTCCTCCCAGATCGCCTCCTCCCTACTCCCCAACCGCCTGCCCGCCTCCCTCTCCGTCCCCGCACCCGCCTCCTACTCCCCACCCTCGTCACCGCATCCTCCCGCCTCAACCCCACGCCGCCTCCCCTCTCCGCCCCAAAACCGCCTCCTACTCCCCACCTCGTCGCCGCATCCTCCCTACTCCCCAACCCCAGCGCCGCCGCCTCCCTCTCCGTCCCCTGCCCGCCTCCTACTCCCCACCCTCATCGCCGCATCCTCCTCCCCAACCCCTAAGCCGCCTCCCTCTCGCCCCAAACCGCCGCTACTCCTCCGCCCCCCTCGTCGTCGCATCCTCCCGCCCCAACCCCGCGCCGCCGCCCCCTCTCCGCCTCCTTCCCCACTCCCACGGTGTACATCCACGAACTCCGCTTCATGGAAGCGGCCGGTGAGAGGATGCCGATTAGGCCCGTGTTAGGTTGCAATTACAAGCACGATCGTGCGAAGGAAGCTGCTCATGTTTAGTCGACATTCCGAATCCGGATACCTATTGGTCTATGAATTGTTATGACACTCAATTTGTAACTCTGTTAATGTTGTACAAATACATGCTAGGTGTTTTGGTTTAGACAAGAAATGCAAACTGTTCGTTGATAAGTTTTAGCCGATATGTTTGACAATTTTAGAATTGAATCCGGTATATTTACGCTTATGGATTATATTTTTGTTGGAAGCCAAGGTTGAGATGACTAAATGTTGAGAATTTTGATCTCGGAGTTATATTGTTTCCTGAGCAATCCTTTTGTGTTAGCATTTTGTTAAGTGCGCTTTGTTTTCGGGTTCAATTGTACTTGCTTTATGTGCCATGGTATTTTCCACTTTGTTTTGCAAAGATGTTTACTCCATATTTGTTTGGTAGGATCAGCTCCTCGGTTGTCGCCGGAAGATTTTCAAGTGTGATCCTTAAGCTTCAGTAACACCCGAGGGTTGGTTAGGGTGTTATATCTTTAATCCTTCACTATGCCGGCGCTAATCGACTACGCCGCCATCTTGGTCCTCTTCTCCTCCTCCGCTACTTGGTGCCACACGATTGTCTTCTCTGTGCCACAAGACCGATTTGGTTGCTTGCCTACTCGAGACGTTGGCTACTGATCTGCCGCCACCGCCAGCAGACAACAACAAGGGCATTGCCGCCCTCGCCCATGCATTTACGCTTGCGCATCGATGGACGTATTGCTCTCTGATTTGTTGAATTAGGCTTTTGCTTTTTATTTGTTGCTTCCAGGTACTATAGATGCATGAATGTTTGCAGCTTCCAGCCAAAGCCTTGGATCCAATATTGATCTTTTATGTTTCTAGGGGCAATTATTGCTGCCCTTTTGGACCCTTTACTAGATTGATTTATAGTTTTCTTAGAATTAGGTGATGGATTGGTCTTTTTCACTTGATATTCGTGTCAAGCTATGTTATGTTGGTCTTTCTGCAGGTTCAGGAGAGCACGTAGAGAGAAGGCTGAATTGGTCTAAGCAAAAGAAATAGGTGGTTTACCCTTCCCGCTTTAGTCGCATCTGCTCTTATAGGTAGCTATTTTTGCCCCGTGTTCTACACAGCCCAATGGTGGTAAATGTTGGTATCATGTTAGATAAAATGTGAAATGTCAGAATGATCTTGGCAGTTCACTTAATTGGCCTAGAGATTACTTACAGTTAGAAGTAATTAGAGCTCTTATTACGGTGTATGTACTAATCGAGCAAAGTTGGCCCTTGCTCCCTAATTGAAGGATCTTAAAATTGAATATTTGTCTTAGTATCAATGAGGCCATCTATCAGATCAGTTTTTTTTTATCCTATCACCGTCTTTGATAATAGAAATGCTATAGATTGCAATTAAATACAATATGTTAAATTTCTTTTGGGATTTATTCATGTTATCAATTATTTGAGATCCGTTGCAACGCACGGGCATTTGGCTAGTATATATATATATATATATATATATATATATATATATATATATATGCGCGCGCGCGCACGGCGTGTTGGCGTTGCCTTCGTACTGAGTAAATAAATCAGGTACAACCCTGCAACGGGCGAATAAATCAGAACACAGAACTGGAAGAGATGATACAACCATCAACCTCGGGTGAAAGAGATATCACAAGTAAGTCAATCACAATGCATATGTCCACAGGGTGCATTGCTCCATGGAGGGAACAAGCCTGTTGTAGTGCAGCGATGAGGCCATTCTCAAGAGCTGCGCCTGGAAGGACATCAACAAACCACAAGGTACATGGAGGAATCAAGCCCTAGCAGAAATTCTCCTATTCTTGAAGGAGCTAAAGCGCACGACGAAACCTTCATAAGAGAGAAGCTGATGGCCCTCAAAATGACGAGGTTCAACAAAGGTACAAAAGAGCTGAGTTAGTTGGAATTTCAACAAGCCGCGGTCACATGTTATGGAATTCACCAAAGTTTGGATGATGAACTTCCCTACATATATTGGGGCAAAGAAATATTATTGAATGTTCCAAAAAGGAAAATGAGAGTTTCTCCACTATTTAGTATCCCCAGTAATCGTTGCGAATCTCATCATCAAACTTCTGCTTGAGTTCAGGATGCTTCTCAAAGTACTCGTCTGCTGTCATTGTGCTGATCTTTTTCTGTATGTATAAACAAGATGTTAAAACGAATGTAAAAGCAACCAGTTCCAAATTTGCTAAGGATCCACCTCACCTTCATCTCTTGCATTTCAGCAATCTCCTTCTCTATCCTCTCTGATTCCTTCAGAGATACCTTTTCTGCTTCCTTCAATTCAACTAACTACATATATCAAAAAGGAAATTTCAAATACATCTGGAGTAATAGCAGAAGTGACAATCCATTTGTACCAAAGTACGCATATCAGGACAAAACATGAAAGGTGAAACATAAACAGGACAGTGAATCCTCACCAAAGTATCAAACTTCGGTTTGTACTGAGGAGTGACGGTGTCAACATACTTGGGGATCTCAATACCTGCATTGGTTCCATGATTGGTATCTCAATAAGAGGTCAAACAGATGAAAAGAGCATAAATCCACAAAAATAGCAAAACCAGTTACTAAATCATTTGGTATGCATTTAATCCAGGTTCACTGTGGAGTTCAATGTTGTGACATGACTTTCATACAGCATATTTTTAGTGGCAGCCTTTAAAATGAAAAGAGAAACTGTCTAATATTGACTGAATTTATCTAACCTAACAGATCTGCAACCTATGGTTAAAAACTACCTAATATATTAGAATGCATATATGAGTATCCATCACTCAGACCATATTGCGGTTGGATCATTTTTAAACAAAATATAAGTTACATTTGATATCCTAATCAATGCTCCAAATCACACCAGTCACAAGTTGTAAACCCCAAATGATATCAAAACCAATTTTCTTGCAATTTAACAGCACACCAATTTCCTAGAAACGCAAATAAGGTGGAGAGTAGGAAAAACGCATACTTTCATAAGCCTGCTTGTACATATCCACGACTTTTGATCCGATTCCTTTTCTGTAATATTCCCAATCAATTGGCTGGGGTTCCTGCAATAACAAAATAAATACATTTCCCAGATCACCCAACATGTTAGAAGATATAATGCATGTTTCCAAGGTTGGCATGACACTTTCACGCAACATAAATACAAAGCTAGCAAACAAACAGGGTTAAACTTTACAAGCATTTATCATGTCAGAGAAGGGCTGCTTAATTCATTCATGCCAGTCTTTTTTGTCATATACAACATATATCCCTTTGCACTATTAATAAAGAACCTCACAGGGGTTTGTAATCTCTTGCTCAGAACCAGAGACAACGCTTGGATTACAGAAGAAATAAAATAGGCCCTATCCTTTTTCTGTCGGTCATAGCTAACGTACTGCCAAATCGAATAGGCCCTAACCTTTTCCTGTTGGTCATAGATAATCTCTTGCCAAAACAAATCTTAAAAGCAAAACAGAATCAGCTACTTGTTGCAGTCCAGTCGCCATCCAATATGATAGTTTCAAGTTCTTGCTCATCCTCCAAGTGACAAGTTATAAGAAGCTACTCAACGATGGCCAAACCTATTCCAATTAACATACTCAGTTATTTTGTATGACCAACACGCGCTTGCGCTTTGGGCACAGGCCAGAATTTTCGCCATGGCTGTTGAGATTTGCTCGGCTGTACTCAACACTGTTGTACCGTATGGACACTTTAGTGTAATCTAACAAAATGCAATAACGTCATTACAGTCACAGGGGATGCTTGATGCCTCCCCCAGTCCATCGATCAACAAATGCGCCATTTTTGCGACGAACAAATGCTGCTTGCTCCACAAACAGATCCCACGCGCAATCGTGTTGATTAGCAAAACGGATCCCTGATCTGATCTGAGAGGGAACCAAACCCTAGCTACATTGGCTAGATTGATCAGGCGGGAGCGAGACGAGACGGGACGGCGATTGGCAGGTAAGGTACCTGGGAGAAGTTGGTCTGGAGCTGGTGGTTGACATCGTCGAAGGCGCGGCGGAGGGTGGCGAACTCCTTGCGGGCCTCCTCGGAGACGAGCATCTTCCCCATGCCGTCCCAGTCGATCGCCTTCCCGGCCTTCGCAGCCGCGTCCGCCACCTTCTTCACCACCCCGTTCCCGCCCATCTTCGGCTCTGCTCGATCCGGCTCCTCTCACACCGCCGACGAACTGCGATTCTCCTGCTCCGATCTACCTCTCAGATTACTAGATTAGGGAGCCTGCGTGCAAGTGGATAATGGCGATTGATGTTTGTCTTGTTTTGCTCATTTTGGTGGGCTCAAAGAAATGGCCCTCAACAAGAGTATGGACGGATGAAGTTCGGCCGGGCCGGCTAAACCTGAGCTGGGCTGGCCTATTCCCGTTCGGTTCGGTTCGGTTGGCTTTTAGCTATAGTTCATCATTTTCTGCTATAGTAACAAATTTTTAAATATCTTTTTAATACGGTGTTTATAGGTAGATTATAGTACACACTATATTGAGTTCAGTTATATCAGTCAAAATCATATACGACAGTTTTTCTCTGCATATTGTCTCTCACGAATAGTCAAAATTCAAAACAATAAGCCAAAAGGCACAGCTATAGCCCAATAAAACTCACCCCAAAATGGCTTTTGCCGATGAATTTAGACTAAAGTAGGTGATATAATGGTTGTTTAAAGGAAAATAAAGAAACATGAGGGAAAATAAAAAACATATATCTCTACGGATAATACAAAGAAAAAAGTCACGTTAAGAAGCGAAAGCATTTAAAATGACTTTTGGCTTTTGGAAGCTAGACGCCAGAAGCCAAAAGTTATTTTGAACAGAGCCATAAGTTGTACGATGTTTTCTTTTTTTTTTAGAAAATGATTGTGTTTTTTTCTACATGGAGAGAGATGCATAAAAATGGGTATCCATTCCATGGTCACTGAAATATTTAGTATCGTAGACTTAGCAGCTTCAGCATATTAAACGAGGAGAGCGACCGAGCAAAGCAACGCAATCCGCAACATGTTGTGGCCTGTACTAGAACGAGATACGTTAATCTTTATTAGTTGGAAACAACTACTGCATTATCTCATTCTTCCATTACAGAGCAAACGAACAAATGACAAAGCACATGCAAGGTCAGCAGGGTTCACTGCTAGTCTGCCACGAAACAATTTTCTATTTCCAACGTCCCACGGGTTTCTTCTTGACGCTCCTCACGATAGGCTCCTGCTAGTTCATAGGTCGTTGTCTGCTCAAAAATAATAAACCACCAGTTAAAAGAGATGGCCTTTAGCTCCAAATTTAAGCCTGTGTTTCACTTTTGCTAGCTAGGGACGGGGATTCGCATCGCCTGCCTTACTGAAAAAATTGGGGTGAACGTTTCGACTGCAATTTATAATTTATGACTTTCAGCCTTATTGTGAATGTTTGTACGAACGAACAAAATACTAATAAATAAATAAGCCACTTCGAAAATGTTATCCTGATAAGCCACTTCAAAATGGTGACAAAAAAATCATCTTATTTATTTATTTAAGATAAATCATAAGGTATAAGTTAAAAGAATAAAACCAATAAAAGCGCTCTGCTATAGTACTATGCATTCTTCCCACAATTGTGGGACTACGAATTGTTGGAGTATCATCAGATTACCAAACATTTCTGAATGGCTTTAAGTTTATGGACGAATTAGTTGATGTATGAAACCCAATGAAAGTAACTGTTCTACTTTATCAACACGAAGAAGCGATTAGGGTCTGTTCTTTTTTGCTGCGTCTTATGGCTCTTGGCTGAAATTTTTGAATTTCAGCTGTTTACAGTGCAGATTACGGAGAGACTGATACTCACTTACGATTTTGGCTACTACAGATATTAGGTTTTTAACGTGTACTACGTGTAACTTGTAGACCCCGTCTTGAAAAAAAATACTCTGTTTGAAAGTTAGGTACTGTAGTAAAAGTCAAAAGCCGGTAGTTTCGGAGGGAGCTGAACAGGCCCGTTGTCCTGTAGTGGTCCTTAGCAGTAAGCCGGTGATCAAAACTTCAAATGCAGAGCATCCTGGTCACCTCTCGTTCTGCATGGCGGTGGTCTATTTTGCCTTGTTTGTGCTCAATTATTTGGCATCCATTGAAAATTCTCTTGCTATGTCGCTGTCGAATAGTGGGGGTCGGCGATACGTGAATACTTTGAGGGGGAGAGCTTGTTTGTGTCCGGATCGTCACAGCAAGTAGAGATCTACTTAAACCAAATATGAGAGAAACAAAAAAAGAGGTACGGTTTTTCGAAAGGCTGAAAACTACTTCGCAACAGGAAGGCCTGGCAACGGCGTTTTTTCTTATGCTTGGATGTGATAGGTTGACAATAGCTAAACAACTTCTGTGAATCGTCATGGTTTAACGTGTTTTTTTTTTTTTGGGCCAGGAAATAGTTTAATGCGATCTAGCTTACTGTATGCTAGATAGCCTCAGCGCCTCACTCGGCTGCATATCACAGCCATGTCAAATGAAACCTTTCATTTTTTATCTACAGAAATGCCCATCCAAATGGCCCTGGATTCAGAGTCGTGTCCTTATGGCTTCAGAGTTGAGAGCAGGGGTTCGCACATTCCAAACGATAAGAACGGACAGCCAAAACCTGACATACTGGTGAAATATTCTTTTCACGGCACACACACTGCTGCGGTAAAGCACCACTTGCGTGCAGTGGGAATTGGAATCCCGTCTTCTGAAACTCAGTGGCCTGCAAAGACGGCCACCGCCGAGATAAGGCGCAGCAGCACTTGCTGACTTTTGGTCCAGATTAACAAGATCTGCCTTTACTCTTTGCTCACGGCAGAGAACAGGATTAGCCACCATACCGGTGTGGGAGCATGTCTAGGAGAGATTAGTAGTAATAATTATGTGCACACTAGTTATGCCCATGACGAGCTTTCGTTGGTAATACTTGCAGGTTGCTTCAATCCTCTGCAACCTGCAATTTTGCAGCGCAGCTATGTTGAGGCTATAGATGTCTAAAACTGTGAGACCGTTCTTCGTTTCGTGGAGGTCCTATCATCCCTGTGTAACCTCTTGTGCAAGTAACAATGGTTAACTACAATCGTTGCCCAGACCATCGAGTAGCATTTCATCATCAATCAAGCAACAACCGATATTTCACGTTAAGATAGTATCTCTCCACGTCTAGTTTTCAACTCTTATCACTTACTATAAAAAGCCTAATACTAGATACCACATTACGGATAATTACCTAAAACTATCGATATTAAATACAATCACAGACAGTTTTAGTTTAGAGACTGTCTGTGTTGCTGCAAGCGCAAAAAACCATTTGTGAAGAGCTAATATCATAGACGATTTATGGAAAAACCGTCTGTAAAGTACACAGGCGGTTATTAACAAGAACCGTCTATAATATCTGAACTTATCATAGACGATTTTTATTCCGAATCAAACAAAAACCGTCTGTAATAACTTACTTATTACAGATGGTTCTAGGTAAGAACCGTCTGTGATAATATTTCAACTTAACCGCTATCGCTGAATTTGAACTTTTCGCTCATCTCGCTGGATTTGCTCTTTAAAATGGAAGGCTCGGCTATTCTTCTTCTTACTTCTCCTCTTCCACTCCTCTCCACATTTCCTCTTCTCTCCTCGTGTCCTCTTCTCTCTTCTTATTTCTCGTCCACTTCTTCTCTCTAAATTTTTCCTTAAAAATAAAAGGCTCGGTGGCTCTTTGATCTTCTCATGTCCCCTTCTCTACTCCTCCCATCCATCCGGAACACCCCGCCGCCGCCATCTTCTGTCTGTCGCCAACCACTCTCCGACCATCTCCAGTAAACCCCGTGTCCACCAACGTATCTCTCTTTTTTTTCTCTTCCATTTGGGGCACCTCGCCGCTCACCGCCACCCATCGGAGCACCGACGACCACCGCCCCGAGCCGTCGCCATCGTAATCTTCTTCAACTGCTACAGCACTCTCTTCCGATTGCTCTAAAGCCTCCGACCGCTCTAAGTCCCAACCGCTCTTAGCCTTTGACCGACTAATGTAGCTTTCAACCACACATAGCATAGCATTCGATCAGTTACTGTAACTTTCGACCACACATAGCATTCAATTGGTTATTGTAGCTTTCGACCAGATACTATAGCTTCGAGCACTGTAGATTTGACTGGTTAATGTAGCTTCGATCACTGTAGATCCAAGTCATAGTAAAATTACCTACTTTTTTTAGCTCTGGTACAACTATCGCAGACGGTTTTTACCGAGAATCTTCTGTGATAACTTACTATTACAGACGGTTCTAGTTTCAAACCGTATGTGATAACGCACAATCACAAATGATTCTAATTCCGAACCGTCTGTGATACGGTTTTCATAGATGGTTTAAAAACCATCTGTGAATAAACCATATTATCATTGACCCATAAAGTCGGACAGTTTAGGGAACCATCTGTAATGATGGTTCTGAACTGTTTATGATAATCTTTTCTGTGACTGTATCACTCAACTGAAATTGTCATTCGTTAGCTAGCTTGGCTATCTCAGATCTCTGATTCTCCATGGTGTGAGGTGTGAGTCATCAAGCAAGAATCACATGTATATATCATCTTTCACACAGTTATTATAGAGGCGCGGCTACGCGAAGGATCGAGAGGACACGAGAGCCATAAAATACGTCTTGCGCCCAACCGGCCATGGAGAGCGATAGCTAACGTGGACACTTTGTGGATAGCTAACGTGGACACTTTTGTGGATGACAAAAGGGCTTACTACCATGCCTCTGAAGGCCTGTTCATATTAGTTAGAGCAAATAAATTTTAATTAAAAATAAATATTAGTAGCTATGATTTTTAGAAGGAGGATGTAAACGATAAGGTAAGTGAGTGAGAGATATATGTGTTAGATAGTAACGAGAGGAATAGAATATATAATATGTTCGTAATTATCTATCTTATCTTTAAAAAAGCAAAATCCAAAAGTAGAAACTAATATATATGTTCATGTCCATAGCCACGAAAAGCTAGCCCTATCATCCTGGCGCGATTAGGACCCTAAGCTAAGCAGCTGTACTTGTTAATTCCCGTTCCCTAAATGCTGCTAATAATTCCTTCGTCTAGTAGGGTCCAGAACTATCGACTAACGAGGAGATTTAGGCACCCCGTAAATCCACCCGGTGGACCGCGATCTGAACCGTTCGTTTCGAATCTCGTGGTCAGAAGATTTTCTAGGGATTTTTTAGGGATTTCCCTGATCAGGAATCTGCTATCTGGATCGTCCCACTTGCCAAGACCAAGACTGGCCAGGGCAGCAAGTGCTCCTCCGTTCGAAGGACGGACAAAGCGAACCATCAGACGGGCATGACTTCACTTGCATGCCCACCATCTTTCGGTAAGTAGTGCTCCCCTCCTGGTTTGCCTTGCAAGCAATGTTGCACGTCTCTTCGCTTTTTGCTGCCTTTTTCCTCTCGAGTGGGCGCTCCATTTCGCCTGCCGTGACCGTGAAAGCAGTGGGGCTAAAACCCACGTCAATTCTCACCGTAACAGCACAGCTTAGAGTCAGTGCAATCTCAATTCAGGGTAATACGAGTGTAGGAGTGACAGCAAATTCTTTGAGTGTTGGCTTCGACTTCTGCCTTTTAATTTTCAGAAGTCAAAAATTGTTTAAAATATATTAGTTTTTAACAGTTTTTTTTCTTTGTATTATCTTTAGAGATATAACAATATTTTTTATTTTTTTATTTTTATATTAAATATCTTAAAAAATTAATAGTCGATACAGTATTATTTCAGCTAAAAACCACAGTCCATTAGAACAGGCTTAAATATGTTCTGGTTACCCAGACGGGGGTTTATTAGTGTTTTTCAGCTCCGGCCGACATGCTCGCAGCCGGCAGAGGCAGAACGCCTGAGGTTCCGAGGCTAACCAGCTGCAGGGTGCCGGATGTTACACGTGGCGTCCCTGTCCAAAATTAGCAATCGCGGTGACGTGTCGTGGGGCTTGTGGCATGAAGTTAGCGCCTCGCTTACCGCTTACTACTAGAGTAAGTTCCGATGTGCCTCGGAGGGTGTAATTAATGCGCCTCGGGGGGTGTAATTAATGCCTGATCAGTGATCACTCACTGCTCTTAATCCTGATCCTGTTTGGTTGTTGCCGTGCAACACTCCCAAGAGGCGGCATATGCAGCGTTCGATGATGCAATGTGAGCCGTCCATCGTCGTCTGTTTGGGGCTTGGAGAGATTGGATGGGTTCTTTTGCCTTGCTGCATAGGGCATTTCCAATGGTGGTCATCTTAAGTTATATTTATATCCTTAACATCATCAAAAAATTATTATAGATATTACTACTTTAATAGATGATGTCTATGTAACGTCCTAAATCCAAACCGACTTAGACCTAACCCTATTCTGAATAGGCCACACATACGTAGCAACCCGATTGCACTTTCGTCCTCGCTTCGCGCAAAACGGTTAACCGAGAGTGCTACCATTGGAACTTCTAGACTTATATGTAAGTGATTCTCAACCTAAGTTAGCAATATGGAACTAACCCACACTCTCATGTGCACACACATATGACCCATCATGGGCCGGGGTGTCACATACACCCCTTTAAAAGGACCCGACGTCCTCGTCAGACCAACATACCCACACCGGGGCAAATGATAAGGATCTCCCCTCTTGGCACATGTCCGTACATTCAGTGCCAGCACATATGACATGCCGTGTGTCCACTTCGGGCCCACATGCGCCATGTAGGGCTGCAAACGAGCCGAGCTCGGTAGAAGCTCGAGCCAAACTCGAGTTGGGGTCCGAGCTTGAACCTGGGCTCGAGCTCGGCTCGGTGAAGCTCGATAACAATTAAAATAATTTATTATGCACTATTTTTCAATAATAAGAAATTTTTAAATTCGAGCTCGGCTCTAGTAAGCTCGATAATAGTCAAAATAATTCAAATATGCATTAATTTTCAACAATAAGAAAAGTTCGAGCTCGAATTGAGAGTGCCCTTATTAGGGGTATTCATTCGGTTTTTTTGGTTCGGTAAATATAGTATATACAGTAAATACAGTATTGTTAGTTTGGTAAATATGGTGTTTTAAAAATACAGTTCGATTTCGATAAATCCTAATTTTTTGGTACAATATTGGTAAATACGAAATTTATCAAAATTAACACGAATTACGAACGATGACATTGCACATAGCGGACGGTGGCAGCAGCACACTATGCAATATGCGTTGCATTGCAGCAAGCCAATAACTAGTCATGATGAGCCAACAAGCAAAGTAGCAAGTAGCAATTACAACTAGAAGAAAAAGCGCGGCGCCACGCCGTGCTAGCTACCGTATAGACCGAAATAAAAGAGCCGAAAATTCGCGAGATGGGGCGTTTAAAAAAACCTGAGGACGGATGTGTAATTTAGGAGGAACAAAAGGGCTTTTCCGCAGAAAACAGGGACCTGAAAGGATCTGTATGTAAATAAATAAGGACTTATACGTAAATAAACGAGGACCTGTGCGCAATTTCGGAAACCGCGGGGGCCATCCCGCAAAAGTGCAGAGGCTAAAAAAACTACCAGGGACCTGTTCGCGAGAAATAAGGACCTGTACGTAATATCGAAAAACCACAGGAAAACGCCACACGCGACCGTGACGCCGCCTGCCTGCCAGGCGGACGCGCGATGCCGCTGTGGAGTGGCGAGCGGTCGCGCGTGATGTGGGCGAGCCTGGCGCAGCGTTCCCCCGGGGAATAAGAAGGTTAGTATTTACAAAGCAAGCAGTCCAACACCACTGCACTCTGTATTCTAGACTCTACCGGCTGCTGCACCACAGCAAAGTATTAGTAGTACTCTACTAGCAACCAGCAGACAGGTGCAGTCGTAGCATTGACCTGCTTACGAGCAGCCCAAGCCGCTTTAATTTAATCCTGTTTATTATCGCCTCGCTGCTACTGGCTGGTTGCTTGCTGCACTCTCCTCGCAGCATTTTGGTTTGTCGGTTTTCAGCCGGTGTCTACCGAAAAAACCAAAACCCTAAAAACCCAGTTTCTGAATCCCATATCGAATATCGGTCAATCCGAGTTGATCAGTATAGTTTATTTGGTTCGATATAAAAATGAATAGCCCTAGCTCTTATGGTTTTTGCTTTTTTCTCTACAGTAACTGGCTTTCAAACGATGCATTGTTTAAGATGGAATCTACAAATCGATTGTAGTAGACAATATACCAATTTTAATTATACTGATCAAAATCTTATGCAACTGTCTATCGTGAACAGCCAAAATTTAAAAACTATAAATCACAGCATAAAAAACCATCCATTGGCTGCTTCTTCTTTGCAATAGGCTTCAGTACTTCACTTGATAGCTTCTCTTCCAGGCCAACTACGAATACATATGTACTTGATTTAACAAAAAACGATTACATATGTGCATCCTACTGAGTTCCTTTTTTTTGTCCTGTTTAGCTCAGTGATAAAATCGAATTCTACGCGTATGCTTTCTATTCTTTTTTTTTTCCGAAAATGAAGTAAATTGTGGAAACGAATACGCAGGTCTCCCCAAATGAAGATCGAAACGAACGAAAAGGGGGGCTACGCGCACATGATGTGCTCCAGACTCCAGAGGTGTGCTGTCGTAGCATTACTGCATTAGCTTAATAAACTGTGAGCTTCTCTAGGGTTCTTGCAGTTCTTGACACCTTTTCCAAAGTAAGGAGGATGGATTACTCTTGTGATTCCGATCGCATCACCGGAGTCAGATATGGGGATCGGACACGTGGGGATCAGATGGGCCTCGTGCGAGTACAGTAACAGTACGACGAGTCCGCAAAGCTGCACGGGATGAATGCGTGGCAAACTCGAGGAACGGGACGAAACGAAAATACCGAGGACACGTAGCCCTTGCGTCTGTGGCTGCGCGCGCCGTGGCGGTCCGGGCCGGCGCGCCTGCCGCGGCAGCTGTCGCCGTCCTCGTCGTAATTGGAGCAGCGCGGCCGACAATGACGGTGGATAACTACTTGCTAGGTTAGTAAAAGAATTCTAGTGGGTTTTTTTCGGCGCCGATAGTTTACGACTGTGGCTAATAACTTTGGCTCTAATATAAGTTGTTGATTACTTATGATTGTGACTAATAACTTTAGTTCTAACATAAGTCGCTGATAGCTTGTGACTACGGCTAATAATTTTGGCTCTAACATAAGTATTTGGACGAACAAATTAAATACCGTTAAATTGTTTTAAAATAACTATTTTAATAAGTTGAACCGAAAAGATAATACAAAAATTACCGTAGTTATTTATTTGAAGAATATATAGGCTATAAACGAAAGAAGAGAGCTTTATTGTAGACCGAGGCGGGAGCAATCCACCAATGATCCATCCGGAAGAAAGAAACAAAGCTCGCACGTGGCAAACTTTTGGAAACAACAAACGAAGAATAATCCAGCAAAACAAAAAAAAAAGGTGCAATTAGCACAGGGATGAAACACGGTACAGTGGGGAACATGAGCAGGAGAGAATGAATTAATGAGCACTTTACGCACCTGCTACGAAAGGAACAGGTGAAGCAAACAAGAACTCCCCGACAGACGTACTGGCTAATCTGGGAATCCATAAGGAAATTACTTAAAAGTCAAAACAACTGGCGTAATGTTATGTATCTTAGCCCATTTCTAAACAACTGGCTTCTAGTTTAAAAAAAGACAAAAATTACTTAAAACACGTTGGCTTTTAACATTGCTTATTTTTTTTCATTTATGTTATCTATAGAAATATAACAGTTTCTTATTTTATTTTTCTTTAATTAAATAACTTAAAAAAGCAAGCAACCACTGAGGACCATTTCAATCCATAACTATCAGAAAAACCGATTGAATGAGGCCTTAGCCCCACGCAACTGCTACCTGAATAGCCGATGGATCTTTCCACCCCAAAAGTGTCTAGCTCGGTTTTGAACCGTTATATTCCTTTTGTATTCGATATAGCTTTTGTAAATTTCGTGATATTTGCGTGTGGTTTCAAATATGAAAACAAAAGCCCTGTCCTAGTCAAAAAAAAAAAAAGAAACTAACATACTAACATGCATAAATTGGTGACTTCTTATATATTGTTGTACAATTCTAGCGTTTTCGTTCCTGTAGGATTCCTCTGGATATGCGATCCAATTCTCGTGTTTTAGTTTACTATTCCTACATTTTTTTGTTTGTTGTGTTCGAAACAGGCTCTAAGGTTTGTGAAATTTGTAGTACTAGTATAATCAATCCTGCCAATTAAGTCTCTCAACTTGGAAATTTGGACTTTGTGGAGCTAGCACGCTGCAAACCCGCACCCCCTTTTTGTTTTGCATTTAAAAGTTTAAGGTATGCACTTCTATGTAAATCCACGCTGGTGCACATGCATACTTTTAGCAATAGCGAAATGTTTCTTGATTAGAGAGAGCAGGTGAGAGAGAACGACGGCTTTGAACTTCTTAAAGGAATTTTAACATGAAGATTGAGCACATGTTTATAATCGTCCAAACTTCGGAGGAAAGGACAATTTTCTTAGGAATTCATTGGGACATGCATCCCTATATTCCAGAGGTTTTCATCGTAGAAATTTCTCCTGGCTCCAAATTGAAGGAGAGTGCAGTCGCAATTGAAGTTACTCGATTTCACCGTAGATTCGCCTCCGATCCAGCACTGTATATAGCCTGCCGCCGCAATCCTAGCTGAAAACCGACCACAGAGCTGTGGCCACCAACCGTGATTTGATCGATCGATCTGCTCGGATCCCCCGGTGATCCGTCGACCTATCGGTCTTGCAACTTGTTCCGCTTCCGCGCCCACTCGGCTCCACTGCCGTGCCGCTGATCTGTCCTCCTCCACCCAGACCCAGCTGCGCGGGCATCACATGCATGATCGATCCCCATGCACGCACGCTGTGGCTGAACCAGGCTGGCAGGTGATGATCTGATTGTGCGCGGCAAGATAACGAGCACTACTTAGCTGCTGCAAAACCGAAAGGGCCGCGTCCTTGATCTTTCCGGCTTATGACTTATAGGTTCTATTGATTTCTTCATTGTTTTTTCGAATAAGTTTATCATAATAATTTTTTCAAATCGATTTATCGATATTTAGTTTTAATACAAATGCTCGTTGTAGAAGCAAAATCATGGGTCACATCCATAATTCATCTGTAACCTAAAGAAATCAGCCCTATACAAACGCATACAGGTAGGTCGATCGCGGCGGCCGAATGGCGCGTCTGCCTGCCAATCCTTCCCATCCCTAACCGATGCACCGTATATGCTTCTACAATAATCCCCATCCCCGACTGATCGTACAAAAGTCTATGCAACCGAATTCTATTCCCCCATGTGAGTCACAAGTCGCAACCGGCCATTCTTCGTGCGTGTTTTATCCCAGTACTCCATGGGAAATGATAAGATGACGCAGGCTCGCTAGCTGTTGCTTGGTACTGGCTCTTCTTTTCAATTTTTATTTTTTTAGTTTTTCTATAGTAACTAACTTTTAAATAAAATATTTTTTAAAATAAATCTACAGATTAATTATAGCATAACTATAACAACTTTATTTATTTTAACCAAACCTGTATATGAATTTTTGTTACTATATTCTCTCTTTTACGAATAGCCCTAAGATTTATAAACCACTGCCATGGCTGAAAGCTACAAAAGAACATACCCACCACCAATTTTCGTGCGAGGAAATGCGTGAACGAACGGCGGTCGCTGACTGTAGGAGCGTGAACGAAAGGTTTGTTAGCACTAGTGTACGTCATCCTTGCCCAAGCGGCCGGCCGGCACTACCACATGGTCAGGAGAATTGGCGAGCGTCGATCGCCTTGCTGCAGTTACGGTGGTTACATCACCACGATAATCTTTACTATTATAAAAATATGAGTTGATAATTAATTTATTTTCTTTTCTTTCTTCTTAGCCATCTGATGTAATTTACACTATTTGTCTCTCTCCTCCTCCTCTTTCAGGATACAACCATCCACCCCTTTATTTTTCTCATCTCATCGTACATTCTAGCCACTCTTCGCTCTATTTCTTGCTTTCTAATATTTAATATGTAAAATTAGCTGAATAGTAAGTTCTATTTCACAACGCACCAGTATCTAATTAATGTGCCGCGCGATGAGGAGCGCCGCGTCGAAACGGCAACGGAGAATCCCTGTCCGCCTCGGAGCCTCAGGCTCCATCGCTGAAATTGAAATCCTGCCCGCCGCAGGCTCCATCCGTTTCAAACTTCTCTTCGAATCTACAACCAGCACAACTCGAATTTGACGAGAACTGTTTTGTGTTCCTGAAACAATCCTGCAGTGAAATGCCTGCTGCTGATAGAGAGAGAGAGCGTACGGTAAATAAAATAAGGAAGAACGCCGCTTAAAGAGCCACATAACAGAGAATCACGAACCACCAAGGCGCCATCATCTTTTGTCACGAACGATGCCCAGCAGTAGATCGACGACCCTTACACGCCAACACACACACACACACACACTCATGCATTTTCCTCTCCTCTCGTTTTCGTTTCTTCGCTCTCCCTCCCTGCAAGCTTCTATCCACAGCAAGGGAAGCAGCCGGTGAGTTCAGGGCAGGCCAGGGATCGCTTGCACTGCAGCACGTCACCCCCAATAGCTTATCCAGTCCAACCACGCATCATTGGAGCAAGAAAACCAAAAGGCCCATTCAATCTTATCAACAAATCAAATAAACAAACCCTGCAAAAAAAAGAGTGAGAGAGAAGAGGCAGCTCAATTTTCTATTCCATCATGGACACCAGGAAAGAAAAAAAAAAGAGCTGAGTAAGCAGCTAACAAGTGCCCAAGGAGGTAGGGCCGACACCCCAGCTTTGCCTTGTTGTCCCTTACCTACTCTCCCTTCATAAATACCACCTCCCTCCCTCTCACTCCCCCACCTCGCACACCCAGTCCCACCCACAAGCTCACAGGCTCCATTTCTTGCAAGGCTGGTCACCCTCTTGCAGCTGCGTGAGCAAGCCAAGAAGAAGCACCTAGGTAAGCTTACATGGGGAAGGACGAAGTGATGGAGAGCGGCACCGAGTTCGCGGCCAAGGACTACACGGACCCGCCGCCGGCGCCGCTGGTCGACGCTGCGGAGCTGGGGTCGTGGTCGCTGTACCGCGCCGTCATCGCCGAGTTCATCGCCACGCTGCTCTTCCTCTACGTCACCGTGGCCACCGTCATCGGGTACAAGCACCAGTCGGACCCCAACGTCAACGCCAACGGCGCCGACGCGGCCTGCGGCGGGGTGGGCGTACTCGGAATCGCGTGGGCGTTCGGCGGCATGATCTTCATCCTCGTCTACTGCACCGCTGGCATCTCGGGGGGCCACATCAACCCGGCCGTGACGTTCGGCCTCTTCCTGGCGCGAAAGGTGTCCCTGGTGCGCGCGCTGCTGTACATGGTGGCGCAGTGCCTCGGCGCCATGTGCGGGGTCGGGCTCGTCAAGGCGTTCCAGAGCGCCTACTACGTCAGGTACGGTGGCGGCGCCAACACGCTCGCCTCCGGCTACTCCAGGGGCACCGGCCTCGCCGCCGAGATCATCGGCACCTTCGTGCTCGTCTACACCGTCTTCTCCGCCACCGACCCCAAGCGCAGCGCTCGCGACTCACATGTCCCGGTAAGCATAATATCATCAGGGGGAGCTGCCTATTCCTTTTGCCTTTTTGGGAAAAAAATCTGGGCTTAATTAGAGCTTAAGCGAAGATAACATGGTCTGAGAGCAGATCATGCAATTGGCAAGAATAACACATATGAACAAAAAGAAAAAAAATAAAGCAGCAGGAGAATATCCTATCCTGTAAAAAAAGCAGGAGAATACTGAAGAGACGGAACAATATGATTGATAGTGTTATTTTTTATTTAAAAAAGATTCACTCACGAGCTATTATTCTTTTTGTTTCTATGTACTTCACAATTTAAGGCTAGAAGTTTCAGAAAAACAAAGTCTTCAATTTTTGTTGATTTTTTTAAAAAGGAGAAGGAGATGCAAGTACTAACAACCTTGATGCCTATCCTTTGTAAAACTTCATTTTCAAACAGTACACATCAGCACTATTAAGCCCTCCGTAGTCTTAAATGTGGCTTAACAATTATACTGGTACTGCACAATTGATGGAACATTCAAGATGTATCTAGTACACACGATGGAAAAACAAATATTTCTGTTACGTCCATTTCTTACTGTTCCATCCCATCACGGTAGAGTTGCATTTGTGGCCCTAGCAAAAAGCTGAGCTGGTTCGATGTACCACATGGTCCATTTGGTCTGGTCCAGCCTGATGAGCTGGTCCGTGCAGCTACGCGTACCCGGCCACGCCCCCTCTCATGTTTTCTCCATGATGAACTATTGGGCGGGCCACACCGCACCCATTACCTCCGTCCGTTTTCAAATCTATTTTTGGAACACTATCATTACATACTATATTCACTAACAACACGGCCAATTTGTATTCTTGTAGAAAAATAGATTACGTGTAACGCAGCACAAAATACTGTCAAGTAATCCCTGGATAGAGGATTCTGGTGGGTTCTTTTCGGTTGTGACTGACGGTTGCGGCCGCTAGCTTTTGTTTCTAGATCGAACGTTTGTATAAATGAACCGAATATTGATAAACCGCGAGAATTGAATCGAATGCGGATAAGCCGCTTACTTGCGCACCCCTGGATCATGTAGTGTATATGCATGTGTGGCTAGGTAAAAGTTCATAGTTACCTTTAGGGCTGGTCTGGTCCAGTCAGTGGTGGTAAGCTTGTGGCGGTGGGCATCCCTTTCGTGGGGACATCGCGGAGGTGTGACAAAACGTGATGTCCGGGTGCCTTGCACGAGCGAGTCCATCTTCGTCAAAATATGCCGTGGTGGCTTCGGTGTTTGGAGGGGGTGAGATGCCCACTAAGGCGCTACTAGTTTGGTGTGTGCTGCCCAAAGGAAGCAGCCCTTGTTGCTCTGGTTTCTTCTTCCCTTTTGAAAGGGGCATGCCAAGAGGCTTTGGCCACTACTTTGGCCTCCCAAATAGTCCCTTGACGCTGATGACTGACATGGACGTACATGCTTTGACAAACAGCTTGAGAAACTGCACAAGAAGTACTGTACCATGCGGCGAGGATCGCTGTGCTGTGCTGTGCTGTACTGCACTGTACCATGTTGTATACGTTGGAAACGAGCTGCTTTTGTTGAGAAGTAGCTTGGTACTAGCTTAGTTTTGCGACGTGCTGCGATGTTTAACGGAGCGTTGGCCTTTGCAAAATTTTAACTCGGTTTTGCTTGTATACGGCTTCTAGGTCTTGGCACCCCTGCCAATCGGCTTCGCCGTGTTCATGGTCCACTTGGCAACCATCCCGATCACCGGCACCGGCATCAACCCGGCCAGGAGCTTGGGAGCGGCCGTGATCTTCAACGAGGACAAGGCCTGGGATGATCAGGTAGATATATTCATCCATCCATTACACGATTGGCTTTTATGCTTTGCAATTGACCTCCACTTAATAACCTGACATGCGTGGTCTGATCTTGTGATCTTCACTTTGTGCAGTGGATCTTCTGGGTCGGTCCTATCATCGGCGCGGGGATCGCGGCGTTCTACCACCAGTTCATCCTCAGGGCCGGTGCCATCAAGGCCCTCGGCTCGTTCAGGAGCAACGCATAAACCTTTGTGCCTGCGAATGAGTGTTGGAGCAATGGCGACTTCTGGTCAGGGAGGCTGGGCGAATAAGTGCGTTTTCCATTCAAGTTTGCCGCTGGTCGTTTTGTTTCAAGCAGCTGCGTATTTGGCTTCCTGTAATCATGCAATGTGTTGTAATCTGTCAATGTGATCTCTTGTTTCTAGCCTGTACTATTTAATTTAGCGACGATCGATCGAATGCCACCTTCTATCTATAAATCAATCTATCAAGTGATCCATCCTAAATATTTGCTCTTGTTTGCTGGGCTTTGATCTTGCTGCTGCTGTTCTGAATTTTGATGCCAAAATCGATTACCTATCAGGTGATGCTGTCATGATGTGCCACTTCTAGATTCACTTTGCATGCTTCCTGTTAGAGTACAATATATGGTAGGATAGAGTTCATTGGGATTACTATCCTTTGTACCATCTTGCCCCCCCAAGTCTTGTACCTCTATATATACCGCCCGAGAGGCTCAATGCAATATCATCCAATTCTATTCTCCATCATGGTATCAGAGCCAAGAGGTCTCGAGTTTAAGACCTGGTTGACGCAATTAAAAAAAATAATTGCAGTCCACTTCTATTCCACGTATTAGGCCTAAGGGAGTCTACACGTGAGGGGGAGTGTTGAAGTATAAGTGAATTGCTCATCTTTCCTCATCAGCTTAAGCTTTTGGGTGAACTGGTTGGTGTATGCAACTCAATAATGTTAGAGTACAATATATGGTAGGATAGAGTCCATTGGGATTACTATCCCTTGTACCATCTTGCCCCCCAAGTCTTGTACCTCTATATATACCGCCCGAGAGGCTCAATGCAATATCATCCAATTCTATTCTCCATCACTTCCCTCTTCCATATCTTGGTGCTTCATGGTCTCTTCCACTAGCTGTTGCTGTCATGAATGGTTCATAATGGGAAAAATTGCTCCCTTGCCCCAAAGTTTAATGACGTTTGCTCAAATGCTCCATGATGTCTCACTGACATGCGGGTCCAGGGCCCACATGTCAGTGAGACATCATGGGGCATTTGAGCAAACGTCATTAAACTTTGGGGCACATGAGCAAATCCCCCTTCATAATGTGTTGCAAGTTGTAACCTATCAGCATGTTATCTTTGGTTCGGTCTAGTGCTGCTCCTTTGGGTTCCAATTTCCAAAACCAACTTATCAAATGACCCTCGTTAGTCACCATTCTTAAAGGCCATGTTCACTTTGCCTTCTATAAGTCGCTTTTTTTATAGTAAATAGTTTTTATATAGTACTTATCTTTTAAATAAAGTGTCTTTTCAAGACAGAGTTAGTAGTTGATTGTAGTATATATTATATTGATTTTATTTATATCGATCAAAATCATATATATTTTTCTCTATAAACTTTTTTATAAATTGTTACTATTTGTAAGCTAAAATCAAAAACTATCCGTAAATATCAATATAAATATCCCCTCTGTAGACCTATCATGGAGGATTGTCATCTCCAGCTGTCTTGAGTTGCCAAATTGTCCCTTTCTTAGTGGTGTGCAAGTGCCAATTTTCACTTGCCAAATCCTTGCCCCTTTAGCAGTTAGGCCAATCTTCCCCCTTCTTTGTGTGGAGATCAAAATTCCATCCGATGAATGCGTCTAAGAACTGTTTACATAAATGATATTGTAGCTAATTTTTTTTTCAAATTTAACCTCCGAATGTCCATTTGCAAATTTAGCCCCCGAATGAATGCGTCTAATATCCTGTCACAAGCAGGTGCGTATGGACAGATGGGCACACCTGTTTGTGACAGAGGATATTGAGCCGGTGCAGCTAAGGTTTTCTACTAGTATAATCCTATAGATGCAACACACCTGTTCGTGACCTAATGCCTTTTATCATGCAGATTACACCGAGTAGTGCACGCGCAACATGGCAGAACGGATTGGTACAGCGCAAAAAAAGTTGCAAGGTCCAGACAAGTCCTCGCATCTTTCAGTAACGGAGCGTTTGTTCACTGGTGGATTTGGGTGGCTCGAACCCACCGTTCGTAAATTCGATTCCTGAATGAAAGTATACGGGCATGATTAATATGACTGCGGTTTATGATTTTTGATTAAAAATTTTGAATTTTAACTGTTTGTGATAGAGATTACGGAGAGATACCCGCTTGCAATTTTGGTTGATAGAAATATTAGACTTTTAACATATACTATAATTAACCTGTAGACTCTATCTTGAAAAAAATACTCCGTTTGAAAGTTAGATACTATGTAAAAGTCATATATATATATATATATATATATATATATATATATATATATATATATATATATATATATATATATATATATATATATATATATATATATATATATATACACACACATGTGTGTGTATATGAGAGAGAGTTGGAGCGTGTGAGTGAAGTGCGTGCATTCTCCATTGTACTTTTTTAAAAAGGTCCTTGCATCTATCCAGGACCTTGCTCCATGCAATGGCAGAGGCCAATCATGGACACCATCGCTTCATCATCCGCAGCACCCATCCACGTTCTTCCTGCTGCTGCTAGCCTGAAACACCGACGACTGTGCTGCTGCCGAGCATGACCGGGGGAGGTACAGTTGCAAAAAAAGAAACACCTGACATGTGCACGCTTTTCCTTACGCTGCGCTAACGTTTCAATTTGACCCGCCCCCCGGTGCCATTCGTCTGGTCTCCAAGGAGTCAGGGGCAGACGAAATGAAATGAAATCCACGTGCCTGCTCAGTCTATTTTTGGGCCCAGTTCATCATCGCAGCTGCGGCCTCTACCAGAGGTCTGAAAAATCGCAGCTGCCTGCTTTTCGTTTTTCGGCTATGGGGCCCCCCTCCTTGTTCTTCGCTTTTGATTGCTCTCGAAATCAAAATGAACAGGTTGATTCTTTCGAACTGGATATTTTAAAAGATTTTATACATCTAAAATCATGTATATTGTCAGTGTCTCTATCATCTGCTATTATCTTAAATATACGGTAAAAAACTATTAGCCATAGCTAAAACCTATCAACCATAGTCCAACAAAAAAACATGACCAATATTGTTTATTCGTTCCAAAGCGGGTAGTCTACTGGCAAATCGCTACAGTAAGTATGCTATTGTGAAAAAAACTGATACCGTAGGCAGGTTGTTACAGTAAACACGCTACAGTTACCGAGATCGCCACGAGCCTGGTCTAACACAATGCTACATTACTTTGTCGAGAAATGTCTCTTGATCTGTATTCTGATCGGGCGGCTGCGAGGAAAAGGCACGCGCGGAATTGTGAAACTGGTTCCTTAGCTCGCCACCGCACCGCGCAAGAAGGCTTGCGTAACCACCCACCGCGCCACCTCTCCTGGCGCTAGCCCCCACCGTGCCTACTCTGCTGGCGCGGCCGCCCAGCGCGCCAGCTTCCTAGAGTGGCCGCCCAGCGTGAATTTTTGACACATCTAGCCCCCTTGCCACCAAAATTCCACCGCCCTTCGCCGCGTTAATTCCGTTTGTAGCCCCGATCGACCGCGCGACTCGCCGGTGCCGACAGTGTCGATCGTGCGGTCCCGCACCGCACGATCGCCTCGAAGCTAGGTCGTGCGGTCCCGGACCGCACGACCCTCCTTCATCATCGCCGTTGCCGCCACACTGGTTCTCCCGACCGCACGATCGAAATTCCCACCGCACGATCGGTCGGTCGACAAGATCGCGACCTGATGAGAGTCGTGCGGTCCGGACCGCACGACCTAGCTACGATCTTGCGGCGTGCGGTCCGGACCGCACGATCGACACGCGTTTCGGCACCGCGTGTCGCGCGGCCATCGATCGGGGCTACAAACGGAATTAACGTGCGAAGGAAGCCAGAATTGGAATTTTAGGTGGCAAGGGGGCTAGATGTGTCAAGAATTCGCCCAGCGTGCCATATACCCGGCCAAGATTTTTTTAAAAATAAAAAATTGTACTAATTTTATTGGAATAGAAATTTAGGAAAAATGTAAAAAATTATTTAAAGAAAAAACTGTAGTAATTTTGTAGGAATATAAAATATTAAAAAATTGTACAAATTGTTAGGTATAGAAAATGAGCTGCAAAAAATAAAAAATGATTTCATGGAGCGCCGCAGCGCGTTTTTAATGAAATAATGTATTTTGTTAGAAATTACAGCAATATAACTTCATTCAACCGGTGGGTGACACGTTGACAAGTCGCGTACTAGTTCACTGATTTACAAAAATAATAGTAATATTTTGGATTGATCCGATGGAAATGATTACGGGGAATAAAGAGCAATTTTTGTATGTAATACATGTACGAAATCTTGTTTGTATGTTTAATGTTTTTCGGGAATAAAAGGGCAGACAAGGTAGATTAGTCCATTTATGAATTTTGTAGATTCTGAAAGGCCCATTTGGTCTTGTCACTGCACAAAGCTGTCCCTTTGGTCTTGTTAATGCGTAAAGCTACCCCTTTGATTTTATCACTGTATAAAGCAGCCCTCTTTGGTCTTGTCACTGTATAAAACTGCCCTATTTGATCTTGTCACTGTGTAAAGCTATCCCCTTTGACTAGTCACTGCGTAAAGCTGGCATGTTTGGTCTTGTCATTGCATAAAGGATCATTCAGAAGTAAAATGCACGCCCAATAGTCATACTAATCGTTATCTCTCTTCTATTAGGGATGCAAAAGGACCATTTTTCCCTCGCACTTGTGGCTACAAAAGGGAGCTTCTCCCCATTCTGTCAACCTTGGTTTGCTCCTCCATCCCCAAACGTAGAGATGAGCCAGCTCAACGCCTCTTTGTCGGCACCCACAGTGATTTGCCCGAAATGCAATATGGTTGTGAGACATAAGACCACACAGATGGTCGCGAATCCACGACGGCACTACTACAAGTGCCCCTTACACTTAGTGAGTCACCTTGTTTCAGGTTGGTTCAAATCGTTCATCAGGTGTTACATAACCTTTCTCTTATTGAATTACAGGATGACCCAGGATTCACATTCGCCAACAACCACAGTCAGCTCCCCGTGTTCTCACTCTCCACAATTGCGAACCCATCGACCGCCTGACGGAAGGACCAAAACACTCTGTAAATAATGAAGCAATTTAGCCCTTTCATGAGATGCGGTCGCTGCACCTTGTTTATCTGTGTATCGGGATTTGATTATGCAATTTGGTGGAGCAACCTTAGAACTATGTCGTAGGCTTGTTCGTATGTGTCGTACATACAATCCAAGAGCTTTTGTTTCGCCCATCAAACTTTCTTGTAGCTAACCTTGAAGCCCACCATGTTGATAACATCTGCATGCATAAGCTTTGGCGAAATGAAAACATATGCGAGGACCAGACGGCTGATCAGGCTTGCAATATAGGAGGACGTCATGTTGCGGTGCCTTCGAAGTGGCTCAGCAAGCTCACACGTGTGATCCTTCATCACCCTGATTCGGAAGTCTGTAGCTCCACCACTAAACCACTATGCACAGACCTTGCTAAGGCAGGACCCATCCACACACATAATGATATAGGTGTCAGGGTTTGACCTGCACACCCGATACGTCCGGCTGATGGTCACGACATATCTGGCAATGGTCTGTTGGGCAACGCTCTTGTTAGGGAAGCGCTGCCTTAAGGGTAGCGTGTCTTTGTTGAAGCCCTACTGTGCCTCCTCTAGCTACGGTAGAAGTAGCGATGCCGCTGCGATGTTGTCCAACCTACAGTTGACAAAAGTACCGTCAGTAGTAACAATACCATTGACTACACCTCCCGTAACAGCTTGTCCATCTCCCTCATCTGTAGAACTAGATATTTCCCTGCCCTTTTCCTCGTTCTCCACTTCTTCCACCTGGTCTGCTAGGTACTCATGGTAGTCAATGCGGGCTACCCGCCATCCCTGTACGTCTTTATTGGGCTCAAAATTTACTGCACGCCTCCTCAGGTTTCCATCACCCACCGCCTCGCCCGCATCTCTACCAGTAGCACCATCTACATCAACGACAGAGTCCAACCTAGGCACTACATCGACACCGCCTTTACCGGAACCAAACATGCCCGATGACTCCGTCCGCTCCACGAACTGAACATACACCATCGGTATGGCATATATTGCAGCAGCAGGGTTGAAGACAAATTGCATGTAATTGGCCCACATCGCATCACTTGTCACCTTCAGAAGTTGCCATAAGGTCTCCCTTGAACCACCCACCATGGAGGCGTACAACGCCTCGATGCGCAGCTTGTTCCTTGTATGGGCGCGATCAAACAAAGAACGGACGCACCTCGTAAGCTCTAAGAGGCCCATGTCCTTCAGACTGGGCGCTCAGATCACGGTCTGATCACAATTTGATAGGTCCGCACCGTACGATTTGTCACATACGAGACGATCTCCATAGAACACGAACAAATCCTAAATGTCCGACATGGCGTACCTAAAACAAGTGCACAACACGCCCAGTCAATATATACAAAAACCAAAATGAAAATTTTCTGGTGCTATGTGACATCTTACGAGCTTGTGAAAATTTTCACAGTTTACCACTCCATTCAAACTAACCTAAACAAAATTCGCACAGTGTGCATCATTGAGTTACACCATTTCGCACTACTTTTGCCGTTCATAAACTACGCACAACTGAGCATACAACACATGTACTATCCTAAAACTCAAAAATTACTCGTATCAATACTGCATAATATTTCTAAGCAAACAACAACAATAATATTAAATTTCTAACATGACGATACTACGACAATTTGGCATTAACTAAAATCTACATAAATCACAACAATTTCACAAAAATATTCATGTGTAACAGTTTCCATGCATTAAATGCTAAGCACAACAAGTATTTCGAAATGCAGAAACAATACAATCTTATTTCCATGCAAATAAAATAACCTACGTATAACCTATGGTATTCATATAATTAGCGTGACAAATAAATATTTAACGATACTAACAATACTGTTTATTCGACGTCTATTAAGGCCATTGCCTGTTTATAGAATTCATACTAACAAACTATCATTTTTCTAATTACATGCTAATTGTGTTGCTACAAAAAAAGCCAATGTCAACGAAAATTACCTCTTTTCGATGCTTACACGTCGATCTGCAACTTTCCCAAATGCGCAAACTTGTAATATAAATCAAACACCACTCAAAAATCTGACACTACAACAGCCTTACTTCCTCTCTTCTTTACCGCCTCTCTTGGTTTCTCACTCGTTTGCAAAATGATGCTCTTTCCTTTTTTAAACAGGATCCCTACACCGTTTAAATAACCAGCGGAGGGAAGGGGAGGGGGCCGATCGCACCAACGTTGCCATCCGGAGAACGTGCTCGGAGGGGAAGGTGAAAGACCCTAAAAATTTCAACCCAAAATTTTTTCCTAATTTTTCTGAATTTTTGGTGAATTTTTGAAAACTTTCCTAATTTGGAAATTTCCGGCTCTTTCCGCTTTCCCTTCTCGGCTTTCCGTTTCCTCGCTGCCGCTGGCGCTTTCTCTCTTTTCCGCCTCCTCCTCGCGCTGCGCCCGCGCTCGGGACAGCCGCGCCGGCTTCCCACCTTGCCCGCCGCCACCCGGCTCAAACCGGGGCACTTCCCGAGCCACGCGTGCGCGGATGCCCCTGGGGTCCCGCCTCGACCTCCTCGCCCGCTCCTTCGCCGGCAAAGACGCTGCGCCCGACTCCGCCTCCTCGCCCGCCACGTAGCGCCGGAAGCGCCGCTCGCGGTCGCAACGTCGCCGGTGACTCAAAGCACCTTGGCCTCAGGGACCGAAATGGCGGCAGAGCTGCAAGCACTAGAAAAGATCAACTAAAGGGAAAAGAGAAGGCTGCCCAAAGCTAAAAGAAAATTAGCCAACCGAGATACTCATGAGCCGAATCGCACACGAATCGCACAAACCGCACATTGATTTGCTGTTGAAAAAGGAGGCGCAGTCGCAAAGAAGAAATCAAAAGGAAGAGAAGAGCTGCGACCTGGAAGAAGTTTTAGCGAGAAAGAATTGCGCAAGCAAGAACCGCGAACTTCACACGAAGAAGAAATGCATTGTTGGTCGAGATGAATATTGCGGTGACAAGGACCAAGCGACGATGAAGTAGCGACTTGAAGAACCAAAAGCAAAAAAGCGAGAGAGCTCTTCGAGTCAACATATTGCGAATGCTCCATTGCTCGGCCGAGAGCAAGACATAGAGTAGTCTGTTGTAAATCGGAAATAGAGAACAAATAAGAAAGAGCTAACACACAACTCAGGAAGATACTACTCAAGGCTTCTCAAACACTAGACTTCTCAGACTAAAATTGCCATGAATTCATCCAAAGAAAAATAACGAAGAACAGAAAGAACTTCAGATTTCATTCCAACCAAAAATTACAAAGGAGTCCACATTCGCATGGACATTAGAACAAGAGGAGTAATTACAAGACCCTCAATTCATCCTCTCCCTCTTAATCCTCAAGAACACCAAGAGCCTCACATGCTTCTTGGGAGGAACACAACCCACACAAAGGGATGAATGAGCTCTCAAGTGTCCTAAGGGGTATGCAGCCCCCAACCTCTATTTATAGCCCTTGGCTAACGGGTCTCCAACCCGTTACGCCGGCTAAACCCTAATGGAGCCGTCTTCCGCTTGTGCAGCCTTGCGAAATTCCCGTTTCGCCCCTCCCGCACCTTCCAGGAAGCTTCCGCGCTCCTTGCCTTGCACGTCTCGCAACCACCTCGAGTCCACGTCGTCTTCGACACAATCCGACCGTTCTGACCTCAGCGCCACCTGCGCCTAGTCCGGTCCACCGTGTCTCGCCACGACTCCGTCTCGATGTCCTGCAGTCACATAGACAAGAAACACGTCAAATGGCACCGCTCGATACATGAAAGCGTAAATAGAGATCAAACCTGTCGAGTCATCAGAATATGAACCTAAACCCATACGACTAGGTTCGACCAAGTCCGACCGAGCCCGTTACGCCACGCAACATCTAGGTCCGAACCAACCGACTCAAACTCGACTTTTCCTAAACCGATGTCAATTACTCATCATACACAACGGGATGACCTCCACATGGTGATCCTCCGAGCCCCATTTCTCATTTTCTTCTTTGAAGTTCGATCACTCTTGCTGACTTGTTCTCTTTTGTCTCCTGAATACGATGGTGGACTCCTCCGGTCGAATGCGCCTCTCTCCTGCCCTAGCGGCGAAGCTCGCCGCCGGCCACAAAGGGGCCACCGTGGCCAGCCCACCAGAGAGTTCCCTAGCTCAAGCTACCGCCACCATCGAGTTCCCCACTCCCCAGAGATGCTCCAGACGCTGTCAATTTGCTCAGAGCGCCGTTCATGGCCTCAGATGCCAGAAAACCACCGCCGACTCCCCTTCGGCCGTTCATCGCCGTTGAGCCTCGGCGTCCGTTCCAAACCCCCGAGATGGGTTCCCCATCTCTCAAGGAATCTTTTCCCACCTTCGGATCCACGAATGGCACCGTGGCGCCATTCCGCTTCGCCGTCGTTCTCTGTTTCCGGCGAGGACGACGGGCTGGAGGTAGACGACGGCGACGTGGCCACATCCCCACCCTCCTTTCCCCTCATCGCCATTTATAGTCAGCCATCGGATGACCTTTCCCCGTGGCCGTCCGATCCCACTAAAGATCGACCTCCGCAACCGCCCGATCCGAACCCCCTCCTCACTGCCGTCCGATTTCACTTAACCCAGCCGATCCGAGCCGCCCGCTCCCGTCCCATCTCCGCCGAGCGCCGAGCCACGCGTCGGCCATGCGGCCGGGAGGAGCGCTACAGACGCTTGGGTCATGGTCGCTCGCTCGGGGTCACGCTTCTGCCTTCTACGCGCCGCCGCCTGTTGTGTCAAGATCAGAAGCGACCGGGCGGCCCGACACTGTTCATTGATTTTCCAGGGTTTTACCAATTTCCAAAAATCCAGAAAATCCAAATAAATCCTAGAAAATCACAGAAAATCCCAAAAATTTCCAAATTTCACCACCTTGCTCATTTCAATTTCCTGAATCCACCTGTGGTCACCAATTCACAAAATTCTCCTCGGAAAAATCTAAAACATAAAGAGCCCTTTTTATTTGGATATTTATGCAATTTATTTCTTTTTGTAGATTATTTTAATTTTTTCTTGCTTGATTAGACTCAAGCTGGACTTATGTTATTTTTGTGTGTTTGCGCTAGTGTCGGAGATTCCGAAAGCCTCAGTGCAGGACCAGGATTCGGGAGTTGCCGCCTACGAAATCGCTGAAATCGTCCAGATTCACGGCAAGTCGCAATCCTTGATCATGTTGAATCCCATGTCCACTAAATTATGTCTTTATACTATTTGCACTATTATTAGTTGTAAAATGCTAGTTTGTGTAAAATAAAATGTTTAGAATGACATGCTATTTAGATAAAACCTGCCACCGATAAATGTCATATTAAATTTGCAGCCGTTCCTTGATAACCCTAGAAATATCTACATTATTGTATAATTAATTGTAGGTTACTTTCATATCATGCAAATCTTTACACTGCTAAGCTTGCGTAGTGGGCGATAGACTTGAAAACCGAAGCTAGGGTAGGGTGGTATGGGACACCGTACCCTAGGTTGGTTGTCTTGCCTTGCACAAGTTTAGGGTAAGAGCGTCGTGGGAAACCGCGAGTCGGTCTTCGCCCACAGTTTACCCTGAGGTGGAGGTTGCTCACCTCACGAGAAAAATATAAGGATTAAAACTTTACGCTGAGCACATGACATAGTGATCGCTCAACCACCGGTGTTGACGTGTCAACCCTGGTTTAGTAACTGCTCAAACTCAAGTGGAGCCTTACATGGGAAGTTGGTATGTGGGACAAGTAACCCATACACAATAACGATGGGTCCCCATGCCTCGGGCCTGGCGTTCCGTTTTGGCCTACGGATACCCGAGGGTATGCGGATTCCGAACCCATCGGGTAGAGTATAAGCGAAGGTCTGAGCAGTGAAAAGACCCGGTTTCTTAACTCAGTCATGAGGGTTAAGAATGCTTGTGGGTAAAGTTGAGCAACTCTGCAGAGTTAAATAAATGGTATTCGAATACGCCGTGCTCCCGGTTAATGGAGTTGTGTCAACTGGGTGATTTCCAGCTGTGAAGCTTAAGTAGTTTTCACAAGTATGTTTAACTTGATTAGTTGGTAATTCAAACTTCGAAAACCCCTGTGAACTTAAGGAGTAGTTTTGATTTTGATCTTCCAAAAGAATTATCAAATAAAACTGCATCCACCCAAGTAATAAACCAATTATACACCCAACCTTTGTTGATCCGTGCAAATAGTTGAGATAAGCTCCCTTGTGGCTTGCTGAGCTGGTTAGCTCACGGCTTGTTGAACACTTTAGATGACCAAGATGCTGGTGAGGGTTGTCCTGTTGAGGAAGCCCCTGAGGAGTCGCTCTTCGACGAAGATCAGTGGTTCTAGGTCTCAGTTACGCTCGAGTTTCCTGGATGTTCTTTTGTATTGTAATATATTTCGAGCTTGCACGCCCGCTGTTGTAAAACTGGGTTGTTAAACCTTATCTGGGAATATAAGTTGGTCTTTTGCTGTAAATTTGTGATGGTATACTCTTGCGCGATATTCCATAACTGTTTATGCGTAAATAGTTGCGGGATATCGTATCCTCGTAGCACCTCTGGTAACGGGTGTTACAGAAGGTGGCCAGGCCGAGGGGACGAAGGCTCGTGGCATGGGCAGGAAGTTGGCGCGGCAGGAGCGCAAGTCAGGTTGCTGGCGCGGTGTGATGGTGCGCCAAGTGAGGATGGCGGGCCATTCTGGGAAATTCCGAGCGGGTGGGGGGCCGATATGGCTCCGTCTCCTGAAATAACTGGCACGTCAGCAGCCTGAATAACATACACCTCCCCGCTCCGTGGCCCCTGAATAATTGATGAACCTAACGTCCGTACGCCACCGTCCGGTCTGCATGAGCTGTGTGCGTGTGATATGTTATATCATAGTGGTCACGGATAAGAATAGTCTTGTTTGCGATAAGTATTTTTATATTTTTCTCTTTAATAAAATTAACACTAACATCAAAGCATGTAGAAAGTAAGTAATATCTATCTTTTATCGTGTTTTAAAAATTATATAAATAACTAGTTAGAAAAGCGCAAAAGTTTCAGCATTTGCATAAGTCAAGCATGGTACTTTGCTCCGTTCGTACACCTAACGGGAATATGTAGTCATAATTGCAGAGGGCCGTATGGTTTGTAAAATCAGGTCTACGATTAGATCATCAGATTAGGACGTTGCAGCTACTCCACTTGTGTGACAGGGAGTAGTAAGGCGATCGAGAATGTCTTGAGTGCTTTGCTTAGTTGGCTTTTAAGTTTGATAAACCTAATCTGGGTCAATAATTGCATCCTCTGTTGCCACATAGAGGACGGATGATGCTGGGGTGTCGATCGAGAATGTCTTGAGTGCTTTGCTTAGTTGCCTTTTAAGTTTATAAACCTAATCTGGGTCAATAATTGCATCCTCTGTTGCCACATAGAGGATGGATGATGCTGGGGGTGTCTGGAAGAAGGGAATTCTATTGAATCAAGAGGTTATGCTCATTTGGGCTGAATATGGTTGTCTTATGGCTGAATTTTTACTATAGATGGTTTATTTTGTATTGTAGCTGATGGTTGTTTATTTAGCATAATTAAATTTAAAAAAAATTTAAAAATAGAAAAAACATGTTAGCCTATCACGTATAATACAAACAAATATGGGAAAAAAGAATCAGCAAAAAAGCTAAAAAAACTAAAAGTTCAGAAAAAGATGAAATTTATGAATAGTAAAAAATAAGCCAGAAATAAGAAGCTCAAGCCAAAATGAGCGGGACGGCTCTGTTTGAGAGCGGTAAAATTCTGGTATGAATTTCCGTGTTCTAAATGGAGTCTAATAAAAATATTATAGAAAGCTCTATTTTCTATACATTTTTTTAGAGGGATTCGATCATTTGCTGAAACATTGTGGAAAAAATTCCTCGGTCTTCCAAGTCTCTACACTCCCTCCGTTTTTACAGTATTTGTTTATATTTCCTGTGAGGCATGTAAACACCTAATTCGAACTATTATTGTATTATCAATTGCTCTAGCATTCCACTGTACGTAGCATTCCATTTCTACCGTTTACCCATTCCTACGTTTTTAATTTCAGTACAGTCCGAACAGGATTTAACCCTGTTTGCGTTTTGCATCCCAAACCACGGTTGTCAGGATCGCGATCCTAGTTAGGATCGTTTTTCGTGTGACGGAATTGGATTGTAAAATCATGATTCTATCAAATTTGTAAAAACGTATGTATTTTATATAAAAATTGAACTATATTTCTAAATATGCAAATCTAAGTAGAATTTTTGAATTTAATTTGGTAATTTGAGCATACTTATTAATGTTATATTGAATTAAGGTTGATTTTTGAAACTTATTTAATTATTTCTATAATAAACTAATAATCTAAAAGTTCAATATGCCAAAGATTTTTTTTTTGCCTTAGAACAATATGTAAAAAAACAAAGTAAATTAAACTAGTGAAACTTAAACTAGCAATAGATAATATCAAATTTTATATGCTAATATAGTTTATTATTAGGACCATGATCTTACCGTGATCCTACTTGATCCTAACGATTTTAGGAGTTGAATCACAATCCCACTGCAATACTATCCCATTCTAATTTATATTGTAATCCGTGAATTTTGGACAAAAATAACACTATAGATCACTAGAATACCATATGTAGCCCCCTGACAGTATTAATTCCATTGTTGGTCCGAAAACAGTGTAGTCGTGCGGTCCCCGACCGCATGACCATGTTCATGTACTAGTCGTGCGGTCGGGGACATGCGACTACTATATTCATCTGTACTTTTATATTTAATGTTTGTTTGAATTTTTAAATATATCAAATGAGCTCAAACAATTACGAAAATTTATGTACAGCCTCCCGACATAACGTTCCTCGCGGTGTAATTTTTGCAGAATTTTATCCTTGACAAATCTCGCTCAAAAATTCATACAATTTTGATTTTTTATGAGTTTCTACATATAGCAAACAAGCTCCAAAAATTACGAAATTTTATGTGAAGCCTCCCAATGTAGTAATAGTTATTATATAATTTTTTAGGAATTTTATGTTGTCCGAATTAGCCACGTTTGTCCGAGTCGCGACCGCATGACCTGCATATCTACAGTGCATGTACAGTGTATTTTTGGATTAGCTGCTGCGTACGTTTGTACGTTTATGTGCTTGTAATGAGATTTAAATATTGTATTTTTGTGTGGATAAGAGTTTACTTGGTTGGAATTTTGGACAAAAATGACTTCATTTTGGACAAAAATGAATTGTGGATAAGAGTTTACTTGGTTGGAATTTAAATACAATATTGTAATGTATTTTTGTCCAAAATTCCAACCAAGTAAACTCTTATCCACACAAAAATACAATGTTTAAATCTCATTACAAGCACATAAACGTACAAACGCACGCAGCAGCTAATCCAAAAATACATTGTGCATGCACTGTAGATATGCAGATTGTGCGGTCGATGACCACATGACTCGGACAAACGTGGCTAATTCGGACCCCATAAAATTCTCAAAAAATTATATAATAACTATTATTATATTTGGAGGCTTCACATAACATTTCGTAATTTTTGGAGCTCGTTTGCTATATGTAGAAATTCATAAAATTATAAAAATTGTATGAATTTTTGAGCGAGATTTGCCAAGGATAAAATTCTACAAAAATTACACCGCGAGGAACGTTATGTCGGGAGGCTGTACATAAATTTTCGTAATTTTTTGAGCTCATTTGATATATTTAAAAATTCAAACAAATATTAAATAGAAAATGCAGATGAATATAGTGTGCGGTCCCCGACCGCACGACTAAGACATGAACAGTGGTCATGCGGTCGGGGACCGCACGACTACACTGTTTTGGGGCCAAAAATGGAATTAATATTGTTAGGGAGCTAGATATGGTATTCTAGTGATCTACAGTGCTATTTTTGTCTAAAATTCGTAATCCGTATCATCTACTTTCACTAAAATAGTAGGATACTAGTACTAGGATCCGTACTGTGATACTAACAAACTTGTCCCAAACCCAAACGGCATCATATGAGATGCGCGCACCACGATTGTTTCAGAGTCAGCCAATCTTTGGATAAAAATGCCTTGAGATCGATGTCAAATCGAAGGCCATCGCTGCAGTATGGACCAGGACCCTATGGTCGGTACTACAAGCTACCGCGCTAACCTGGCTATTGGCTCCATTCTGTTTTACTTATGCTTTATGCATTATGATTTTTTTAAATAAATAAATAATATGATTTCTTCGTTGATTTTGAAATAGTTTATTAGAATAACTTTTTTGATATGACTTGCATTCGATTCGTTTATATAAACGTGCGCTCTAGAGATAAAAAACCAATAGCCCGTAGCTGAAAGGAACAACCCTGTTATGTACTTGTTATATATTGGCGTGCTGCAGCTGAGACAAAGTCGGATTTGGCACTGTTGCGCACGGTATTTACAAAAGTAGCCGTACGCACATCGTATTTATAGAAATATCACTTCTGTCGTCCGGTGGGCGGACGACAGCGTCAGCGAGGCGACGCATGGCGATGCCACCGGTGGCAGGCAGCCTGCCGCTCGATGGGGGACGACAGGCAGGCCTGCCGTCCGGTGAGGGGGCGGCAGTGGTAAGTCGGCTGATTAGCTGGCTTAATTACCTACCATAATTTTTTGAATCTTGTTTGTCATATGTAAAAACCTGTACAAATATCAAAATTGTATGATTTTTTAGCAACATTCACAAATGGATAAAATTAACCAAAAATTACACTATAAAATGCGTTGTGTCGGGAGGAGGTTGTAAATAAATTTTCGTAATTTTTTGAATTCATTTAATATATTTAAAATTCAAACAAACACTAACCGAAAAAATTAGGACAGATAATTAAGCCGGCTTAATCACTGCCCCCTCACTGTAAAGCGCCACGCCGCTATCCCCACCGGATGACAGTCACCGCCATCCGGCGGGCGGCGGTAGGCGCCGTCGGCGGCCTCGTCACACGTCGCCTCATCGGCGCTGCCACCCGCCTCTCGAACGATAGAAGTGACATTTCTGTAAATACGATATGTATATAACTACTTTTGTCAATACCATATACAATAATGCTAAATCCGGCTTTGTATCAACTGCAGCTAGCTCGTAGACAGCAGGGCGGATCGGACGTTGGCAAAGACGGTGGCGTCGGGCGTACACAGGGCCAAGGCCCAGGTTAGTTTTTCTAGGTCGACTTAGCTCAGGCCGGCCTGACGAAATGCTCATAGTATACTCGCCTGAAATAATATGAAAAAAAACTAAGGCATAAACTGATCCATTGCGTTCTTCACACTAGGTAAGGCCGTAAGGGATTGCCAACTCACTTAAAAAACATACCATGGACTTCTTACAGAAACCGGAGACTATTTACTAAATTTGGATGGCAATGAAGCTTACACACTACCAATGGCAAAGGGTACTACGTCAAAATGTGGCACCATATCGCATTGTATCGAGGACCAAACATTTCCCATGATTAGTACAGATTTACAAATCAGACTTAACACACTAACAAGAATGGAGCAGTGCAGGTCTTGTTTCCAGAATTCAGTGCGTAAAGAAAACAGGACACCGAAATTTCCTCTCTTTTTTTTTGACAAAAAGAAGCACATCACAACCAAAATCTCTTCTCGTGTCACCAACGCTAACTCAACGAAAGGGCGATTGAGAAGTTCATACTGATCTCACTAGCTCAATCAGGAACATAATAAACTACCGAAATCCAAGCGGCGACTATGAAGAGTACTCAGCGCACATCACCAGAGAGATTACATAACACCAATGCTAGCTGGGAGCTTGCAGCAAAAAAATACGGAACCCAATATCATAGAGGCATTCACCAGTCTCTCACATACTAGTATAAATAAAAGATCTGACAAAATAGTTGAAGCAAACACTAAACATAGGGTATCTTGTAATACTAGATAGAGTTATCCCACATGATGCATTTCACCAGAAAGATAAGATAATACATTCTTAATGGTAACTTCTGGCAGATGACTTGAAAATCCGAGAACTATATGTATCATCAGATTAGAAGAGAGAGGTTCCCTTGCCCTTCTTGTCTCCACCGATTTCAAAGTGCTTGCACCTCTGTAGTTAGGTTGGAAATAGAGCGTCAGATATTTCTGGATAACAGAATATAGCATGAGGAAAGGAAAACAAAAAAGGTTAAATGGGAGACCTTGATCGGGTGCTGAGAGTAATGCTTGCAGCTCTGGCACTGCAGCTTCAACACAATCTTCTTTGTTGTCTTGGCCTGAAACTCACCAAAGTATGAAAAAACCAGAAGCAACGAAACATCAAGGAGCAACATTGAAATCAGGATCAAACCTTCTTGTGGAAAACAGGCTTCGTCTGCCCACCATATCCTGACTGCTTGCGGTCATAACGACGCTTCCCCTGAGCAGAAAGGCTATCCTTTCCCTTCTTGTACTGGGTAACCTTGTGAAGGGTGTGCTTCCTGCACTCCTTGTTCTTGCAGTAGGTCTTCTTGGTTTTTGGAACGTTCACCTACAAGGTTAATACAACATACTTAGTTCAACAAGAAAAAAAAAGATGAACAGAAAACTTGGACTAAATCAACAGATGAACAAACAAACTTCATGATTGCTCAGATCATCAAAACCATTAGCTAGTTTCAAACATGGTTCTTCAGGCATCGCGTAATCGTCGATTAGGTGTCGAGGCGCTCGGGGCTGCCGCCATGGCTGTCGCCTCGCCATACGAGTGTGTGTGTGTGTGGGGGGTTCGATCCGAGGTCAGGGTGGCAGATCTGACTCCGGGGCCTCTTCATCATCACTACCAGCCTGCTGTTGTGGAGTCCGCACTGCTGCTGCTGGATCTTGGCCCGTTGCAACCGGATCTGGTTGGAGATGGCTGTCGCCGCCGCTGTCCTTGCTCCCTATAGCCATCACCATCTTCTCTGGCAGTGGTGCCCAGTGAGCGGCGAGGTCGAGCTTTGGCAGCGGTGGCTGGTGCCCTGCTGGCTCATCCCTGTCCTGGCGGCTGCGAGTCTTCTGGTGGTTGGCCGCTGGCTCTTTAGGGCACACAAAGCATGGGCGAGGAGGTGGATTAGGAACTTGGGATGGTAGGCTTGTTGGGCTTTGTGGGATCGGTGGCCTAGTTGATTCGTTTTTCCTTTGCCTATTTCCTCCTCTATCGCTACTATATTCTGCTTCATATGGCGTCGCCTCGCCACACCCCTAGGAGTCCAGGCGGTGGTCGGCAGCAAACCAATAGAAGAATTACTGGCCCGTGAGTTGCACAAAAGTCCAGCCAATATTGGGGAGTGAGTTGAATATGCTACATGCAACCTAGTGAATGTAGTAAGCTGACATCAACTAAAACTAGTAGCATTTGTCAAATAAAGATAAGTTTCACAATACATCCTTGAAATAACCTCTTCACATCATCTATGTGGGAGGTTAATTCATGAACAACAGATAAAACATCACGAAGTTGAGCACACAGCAAATAGTAAAGAACTCTGAACAAACTAAGATTCCAAAAGAGTATTGTGATCAATTTCTTTCAGTGAATTTCAGTGCCTGCTCTTGTCATACTGAAATTCCATCACTTCTTTTTAGGTTAGTCTATTCACACAACAAAAATAGATGAAAACACGGTGTCTGAAACTTTTGTCAAATTCTATTCTCAGTTTAGAAAATTATGGCACCTGAGGCTAATGTAGTACATAATACAATATGTACTCATTACAAAGACAGACACTGATGTCCAAAGCCCAAATAATCAAATGTAAGGAAATTTAGTTCTGGCAATCATGTAAAAGAGGATCAAGAAAGAGCATTGACTGTCATATTCTCAGCTAAACTAATCAATATTAATCATCAATGGCGATCATTATAAATTTTGACACCATAAACTCAATTACCGATTTGACATATATACCCACAAGAGAATTTTCACTTTATCAAAGGCAACTTTAGATTTTAATGGTCGTACTTCAGTTCCATTTCTTAGTATAATTTCCCATGGAAAAGCCACATAAATCGGATCAACTCCACCATTCTTACCATAATATTCCCTGGTATCTTGCATTCATGTCCACAATAGCCCATCAAGCATCAACTACACGATATGTCATAAACCCTCACTACACTGGTGATCGACTGCCAACTTTGTGTACACACTTTTGGCTGAATTCTAAATTGTAATACACTTCCAGGTTACAGGCAGCTTTCGATAACACATGTTACCTCTAATTTATATCAGACCAAGACAATGCAGTGTGTGTCCATTGATTCAAGCTTTAGCTTTAGTGCTCAAGATCATAAGCCTATCCACCAACCACCTAACATCTTCCATCCCCCCTAAGACATGACAAATCTTGGGACACCTCAAGGGGTAAGTAGCTCTAGTGCTTCAACATTTGTGCAATTTTCAGGGGAAGGAGCAAAGAAGCACCTCTCAATAGATGAACTTGATGGTACTAACTAATACTCACATGAACTAGTAGCAATTTCGCTCACCAAAAGCTTTTCAACTCACACAGCAATAAAAGCTAATCAACATGTATACAGGTCTATAGCAAAAAAAAAAAATCCTAGACGACAGAGACCTCGCACTATTCCTCCTAGCATGTTCGAATACACTCACGAGCTACGACCACACCACACGAGATGCAAAACATACACTACACGCAAACCACCGCTCAAATCAGACCTAACGTACCCTCCAATCATCCAACAACTGCCTAACGCAACACAATACAGAAGCTCTTCGTCGTCTCCAATCCGCGCCAGAACCAAATCCAAAGCAACCAAAGATCATGAACGGTAACCGCGGCAACAGAAATGGCAAGAGACAGCCGAATCGCAAGAGGTCAAGGACGAGGAGGGGGAGGAGGAGATGGGGGATCACTGACCATGGCTGCCGAGCTCTGGGTTCCCTCCTCACTTGGTTGCTTCCACGGCGTGGCGGCGGCGGCGGCGCGAGCTGTGTGCCGAAAACCCTAGGCCTACGAGGATCGGGTCAGCTAGGCTTGAGCCCATGGCGACTTTCATCCAATGAACAGCAAAAATGGGCCGGGCGCCGAGGGCTAGATTCTTTTCGGTTTTGACTTTCGTATTTTTGTTACGTGACTAACTTTTAATGGATATATTTTTTAAGATGATATCTATAAATTAATTATAATAGATACTACATTAAGTTTAGATGTATCGACGAAAATCACATATGATTTTTTCCTCTTCGTACTGTCTTTCGCGATTCACGAACAGGGAGAATTTAAAAGCCATAAGCTAAAAGCTAAAACCACAGCTTAAAAGAACCCAATTGGTGGCTAGTGTTTCAACTTCTTTTTATTTTAGAGGTGTTTGATATATTTTCACAGGAAAAATTTTCGGTACAAATCATCCGTTCAAGCTGATTAGTAATTTCTCAAATGTGCGTGTTATTTTATTGCTGGCGTAACTGTATTAAGGTTGCATATGAGCTTGCTAGATACGGTGCCTTGTCGATGGCGCAGGAGCCGGTGTTTTGGCTGGAGCATCCACCGTCTTCTGTAATGACTTTGTTGGACAGCGATTTGGCTGGATCAACTGGTTAATGCAATGTGTTACAAACCAGTTGCACCAGTTGCAAAGCAAAAAGTAAAAATGCCCAATGTACAGATGTCTTTTCCAAAAGACACTTTTTCATACCACCTTTTACCATCTATAAATTGTACAGAAATCAATTGAATGAAGCATTCATTCTCTCTCAACACTTGTCTTAATCTCTCCTGCAATACGTTATCAGCACACGCACATTCACAAGTGCAAACAGAGAAAGAAAAAAGGTAATGGCACTTTGTGAGAATCATAAAAAAACATTTCTGGAGATTCTTGCTTTGGTTGATTCCCTGCACAAATCATTGCACGCTATTCTTGCTCCTCTCCATGAGGAGCCTCCACCACCATGCCCGACGACCACCACCGTCATCGCCACCGGCCATGGCTCTAGGCCGGTACGTCGTCGTCCATGGGAGGCACACGACGTCTTCTCCCCAGCGCGGGTTCCGCGCTATGGTCCTTACCGGGGACTGGCGCACGCCTCCGTGGCGGCTAACTGCTGTCCCGGCCTCCGGATCCACAGTCCTCCACCGGCCTCCTCCGCAGAGGACGCCTTCTTCTCTACATAGATCGGGAGAAGAGGGGAGGGCAACGTGACGCGCCGACGAGGCGGCGCGCCGACGCGGCGAGAGCGGCCGGCCCGGCCCCGGCCGGTCTGCACAGCGGCGCGCAGCTAATGGCCCGACGCGGCGCACGACCAGCGTGGCTCGGCGTGGCCGGTGTGCCCAAGGCGTACACAAGCGAGCGGCGGAGGTGCGGCCCGCGCAGACGGGTGCGGATCTTGGCGGCACGCGGCGGACGGCTGGGCGGCGGCGGCTTACCGACGGCAAAAGCGGCTTAGCGCGGCGCGGAGGCGCGGCGGTGGCGGCGTTGCGGCGTGGCGCGGTGGCGGCCGGCGGTGGCGGTGGCGCCCATGACCGATGGCGGCGGCGGCCCCCCATGGCAAAGCGGCGGTTAAGGTTTGGGGGGAAACCCTAAATTCCCCCACCCTCATTTATATAGGGGTTCCCAAAAATGGGCTTTTGGCCGAATAGCCTCCACCTCCCCACTTGGGCCTAAAGGCTGAATGGGCTGCAACCCAAGTTTTCGCATTTTTGCATTTCCCCCCTCTAGTTCATGAAAAATGCAGAATTTTCTTTTAAATAAATTTCTATTGTATTATTTGCAGTATAGTCCTTATGCTTGTTTATAATTGTACCTGTAATTTTGTATTGTTATAAATTAGCATTTTAGTCCCTACAAGATCTGAAAATTATGTAAATATTTAAATAAATGTGCAACCATATTTATATAATTTTTACATATGTAGGATTATTATTTTATTGTAATTTATTTACAATATGAATTGCGACCATATTTAAATTTGCTATTTTTCGCAAATTTAAAATTCCCATTTAGTGAGTACCATTGTACTTAATAATTTGGAATTTTTTTGCAAAATATTATACCTAACATAAATACCATAAAATCACAATTTATGGCACTTTGCTACATTTATTTGTACGCTATGCCATACAATAAATTGGTGTTCACCACCAATATTGTGATTACACGGTATTATAAATATAACCATACGTTATATTTAATTTGGGTATATATTCATTCGGATTACAATACTCATATTGTTTTCCACATATTTTGCATTTTATTACAATATTACCATACATATTAATTTACCTCATGTAAATTAAATTTTTATGGTTTACTTTTCATGTAGGTTTTACATGGCTACCAAAGATTTTGAGCCACTCGCTATCGATGGTACCAACTACCCTACATGGGCTATGGATAAAGATCAACCTAACCACACGTGGGTTACAAAAGGTGATATTTGATCCTACAGCAGATCAAATTCCTCCGGATACTGTGAAATATTTCGTTTTGAGCACAATATGGAATCACATACATCGAGATTTGAAGGCTGAATATCTGTATGAGGAGAATCCACTCATATTATGGTTAGCCCTAAAAAATAGATATGAACAGCAGAAAGTTGTTATCTTACCTGAGGCTAATCATGAATGGTCACATCTTAGACTCCAAGATTTTAAATCTGTTGGAGACTATAATCATGCCCTTCATACTATTTGCTCCAAATTGCGGTTTTGTGAAAAAGAACCAACGGATGCGGACAAAATAGAGAAGACTCTCTCTACTATGCTCCCAGCTGATAGGGTCCTATAGTAGCAATGGCGTGCTGCAAATTACCAAACTTATTTTGATCTTATGCATACTATACTTCAGGTAGAGAAGCATGCTGAACTTCTTCTAAAGAACAATCAGCAACGTCCCATTGGGGCTGCTCCACTTCCTGAAGTTCATGCTAATCAAAATAACACCAAGTTCAATGGTTCAAAAGATCATTCAAAGATTCTTAAAGGTAAACACAACCGCAACAAGAAGCAAAAACCAAGTGGATTCAAGAAAGGTAAAGGTAATTCTGGTAAGAGAGTTGACAAAAATGAAATTTGTTAAAAGTGTGATTGCTACAACCATCATACCAAGAAATACCGCATCCCGAAGCATCTTGTGAACCTCTACCTCCAGTCTTTGCTAAAGGCAAGAATGCTCAAGAGAAAAAATTTGAAGCACACTTCAATCTCACATCCAACAATGATGAAGCCAGATGTTCTCACCAGTTCATTCAAGAACTCAAAGACACATGTGCTTCTACAAAGAAGGATGATCTCATGTGCACCGAGGACACACTTGAAGAATTTTATTCTCAAGACATGTTTGGAGATTTCAGTTAGACTCCTAGTCTCATAGCAACTAAGTACTATAGTGTTGTAATATACATAATGTTGTCATCTATATTATAAGCTTGTATGCTACAATCATATATCGAACATATTCGGTATTGTAAAATAAAGTTTGTATGTTTCTATATATACTACTATAAGAATTTTATTAAATTCTTCTTTTTGTGTATATAGATTTTTGGAGTCGATCAAATGGAGGAGGAATTATTCCTTGTGGATAGTGGTACCACAAACTCTATATTTAGGGACACAAAATATTTCCTAACTCTTACTAGGAGGAAAGGAAATATTTTAACAATCGCTGGACGCGATGCAACGATAGTAGGCTCTGGTTGCGCCTCTATCACTCTCTCTGTGTGTACACAATTAGAAATTGAGGATGCACTCTTGTATCCCGATTCAACACGTACCCTACTTAGTTATAGAGATATCCGTCAGAATGGTTTCCATGTTGAAACCCAAAATGACAACAAAGAGGAATATCTCCTCTTAACCAAACACAACGGATATGACAAACAAGTACTAGACAAAATTCCATCTTTAAACTTCGGATTGTACTATACATACATCAAACCTGTTCAACATATTGCGTACAAAGTAATTTTCCAAGACAGTAAGACATTCCAAACATGGCATGACCGCCTTGGCCACCCAGGCATTGGAATGATGAGAAAAATCTTTAGCAATTCAATTGGTCATACATACCTCAAAACAAAATTTCCGGAATCATCAGATTTTGTATGCACTTCCTGTGCCACCGGAAAATTGATTTTAAGACCCTCTTATCTTAAAATCAGAGCTGAACCACTTAAATTCCTTGAACGCATTCAAGGGGATATATGTGGTCCTATACAACTATTGTGTGGACCGTTCAGATACTTCATGGTTCTCATTGACGCATCTACTAGATGGTCACATGTGTGTCTTTTATCCACACGAAACTATGCATTTGCTAAGTTAATTGGTCAAATTATCCAATTACGAGCACATTATCCTGAAAATCAAATTCAATCAATTCGAATGGACAATGATGCTGAATTTTCATCACATGCCTTCAATGATTATTGTATGGCTCTTGGGATACAAGTTCAACACTCTGTTCCATATGTCCATACACAAAATGGTTTAGAAGAATCTCTTATCAAGAGAATCAAGCTCATTGCAAGACCATTACTACAGAATTGCAACTTACCAATATCATGTTGGGGTCATGCAGTCTTACACGCTGCTGACTTAATACAATTGCGTCCAACTGCATATCATAGCACTTCCCCGCTACAATTAGTACGTGGAAATCCACCAGATATTTCCCATCACCGCAGCGTACCTCAATGGGACCGCACAGGAAACTTGGGATCTATGATGGGTATAAATCTCCGTCAATCATAAAATACCTCAAACCCCTAACAGGGGACCTGTTTACGGCCCGGTACGTTGATTGCATATTCAATGAGGAACATTTCCCGGCATTAGGGGGAGACAACAAGTACCAAACTAAATGCCAGGAAATTGATTGGAATGCTCAAGGCATTCCTGCCTCAGACCCACGTACTAGAGAGACTGAGCTTCAAGTTCAGAAAATCATTCATTTGCAAAACATTGTAAATAATCTGCTAGATGTATTTACTGATTACAAAGGTGTCACAAAATCCTATAATCCTGCCAAAAATGTACCTGAAAGAGTGGAGGTACCGAAAAATACCTCTCAACTCCCAGTTCAAAATAAGAGGGGGAGAAGTACGGTACATATGGCGGATACAGCTTCTAACAAGCGACAAAGGAAACAAAAGAATGTAAATGCAGATCAACCTCAAGTTGATAAACACCAAAGTTTCATTGAACCCAGATCAACAGTGCACTCAAATTCTGATCCTGGGACATCGGAATACCCCGATTCAAATGTTTTGGGAAATAACATTGAGTCACTAGGGGTCCAAGAAATTTCCACTAACTATACTGATTCTGGAGAATCATATGATCGTAAGACTACAATTGTCGCATTTATTTCTCCACAAGAATTGCAAACAACCTTCAAAATGATCTACATCCTAAGACCATGGCAGAGTGCAAACAGCGCTCAGACTGGAACCAATGGAAGGATGCAATTCAAGCGGAGTTAGCCTCGCTCAAGAAAAGAAATGTATTCACCAATGTGATACATACACCTCCCAAAGTATTCCATGTCGGTTTCAAATGGGTTTTCATGCGCAAATGGAATGAAAACAATGAGGTGGTGAGATACAAAGCAAGGTTCGTAGCACAAGGGTTCACGCAGAGACCCGGCATTGATGTAGTGACTGTATATCTTTATGGGTCACTTGATTCGGACATATACATGAAAGTTTCCGATGGAATTTCAATTCCGAATCCAAACGCAAATCGCAATATGTATTGTGTAAAGTTGAACAAGTCTTTATACGGTTTGAAACAGTCGGGTAGAATGTGGTACAACCGACTAAGTGAGTTTCTAACCAAAAAGGTATACTCCAACAATGATGATTGCGTCCAACTGCATATCATAGCACTTCCCCGCTACAATTAGTACGTGGAAATCCACCAGATATTTCCCATCACCGCAGCGTACCTCAATGGGACCGCACAGGAAACTTGGGATCTATGTTGGGTATAAATCTCCGTCAATCATAAAATACCTCAAACCCCTAACAGGGGACCTATTTACGGCCCGGTACGTTGATTGCATATTCAATGAGGAACATTTCCCGGCATTAGGGGGAGACAACAAGTCCAAACTAAATGCCAGGAAATTGATTGGAATGCTCAAGGCATTCCTGCCTCAGACCCACGTACTAGAGAGACTGAACTTCAAGTTCAGAAAATCATTCATTTGCAAAACATTGCAAATAATCTGCTGGATGCATTTACTAATTACAAAGGTGTCATAAAATCCTATAATCCTGCCAAAAATGTACCTGAAAGAGTGGAGGTACCGAAAAATACCACTCAACTCCCAATTCAAAATAAGAGGGGGAGAAGTACGGTACATATGGCGGATACAGCTTCTAACAAGCGACAAAGGAAACAAAAGAATGTATATTTCCGAATCAAGTGACCCATAAAGGTATGCTGTCACTACATCCACCAACTGAAAAGATAGATGATTTTGTACTGCCAATGATATTAAATATCGGAATGTTATTCCACTCATTACTGGAGAATATGTTTCATTGAAATCAATGCCGGGTCTCTACGTGAACCCTTGTGCTACAAGTCTTGCTTTGTATCTCACCACCTCATTGTTTTCATTCCGTTTGCGGACGAAAACCCATTTGAAACCGACAGGGAATACTTTGGGAGGTGTATGTATCACATTGGTGAATACATTTCTTTTCTTGAGCGAGGCTAACTCCGCTTGAATTGCATCCTTCCATTGGTTCCAGTCCGAGCGCTGTTTGCACTCTGCCATAGTCTTGGGATCTGGATCATTTTGAAGGTTATTTGCAATTGTTGTGGAGAAATAAATATCGACAATTGTAGTCTTACGATCGTATGATTCTCCAGAATCAGTATAATTAATGAAAATTTCTTGGACCCCTGCTGACTCAATGTTATTTCCCAAAACATTTGAGTCGGGGTATTCCGATGTCCCAGGATCAGTATTTGAGTACACTGTTGATCTGGGTTCAAGGATCCTTTGGTGTCTATCAACTTGAGGTTGATCTGCACTTACATTCTTTTGTTTCCTTTGTCGCTTGTTAGAAGCTGTATCCGCCATATGTACCATACTTTTCCCCCTCTTATTTTGAACTGGGAGTTGAGTGGTATTTTTGGTACCTCCACTCTTTCAGGTACATTTTTGGCAGGATTATAGGATTTTGTGACACCCTTGTAATCAGTAAATGCATCTGGCAGATTATTTGCAATGTTTTGCAAATGAATGATTTTCTGAACTTGAAGTTCAGTCTCTCTAGTACGTGGGTCTGAGGCAGGAATGCCTTGAAGATTCCAATCAATTTCGTGGTATTTAGTTTGGTACTTATTTTCTCCCCCTAATGCCGGGAAATGTTCCTCATTGAATATGCAATCAGCGTACCGGGCCGTAAACAGGTCCCCTGTTAAGGGTTCGACGTATTTTATGATTGACGGAGATTTATACCTAACATAGATCCCAAGTTTCCTGTGCGGTCCCATTGAGGTACGCTGCGGTGGTGAGATCGGTACGTATGTAGCGCAACCGAACTTTCGCAGATGGGAAATATCTGCTGTATTTTCACGTACTAATTGTAGTGGAGAAGTGCTGTGATAAGCAGTTGGACGCAATTGTATTAAGTCAGCAGCGTGTAAGACTGCATGACCGCAACATGATGTTGGTAAGTTGCAATTCTGTAGTAATGGTCTTGCAATGAGCTTGATTCTCTTGATAAGAGATTCTGCTAAACCATTTTTTGTATGGACATATGTGTAACATCCTGAAAAATTTTAAATTGAAAATACGAAGCTCTTGAATTATTGTGCAATATATTTTATTGGAATTTGGATTTTAATGGTGTTTCCCTGAATTTTGTTTGAGTTTCCAATAGTAAGAAGGCAATAAAAATAAATAAAACACAGACAGATATATATATATATATACATACATATATATGTATACAAAGGCAATAAAATAAATAAAACACGATGTATATATATATATATATACATACATATATATGTATACATACATATAAAATGTATACACCGAATATACATGCGTGAAAAATATATAAGTAAATATATATATATACACACACATAATCAACAAATAATTAAATGGATAAATACATATATATATACTTATATATGTAAAGAATGAAATAGGATATAGAGGGATAATAAAAATAGAGAAATTTATGCAAAGAAATTACTCATACAATTATATATGTAAGTATATAAATTAAACAGTAAATTAAAAATTTAAATTCAAAACCCAAATTTTAAATTATGCCTAGCCCTTCCTTTCTCACTTTTTCTCCCTTTCCCCACTCTCTATGCCACGTGGGCCCCACCTTTTCTTTTCTTCTTTTCTCTCTCTCCTCTCTTTCTTTCCCAGGCTGCTCCTTTTCCCTTTCCTCTTAGGCCTCCTCTGCGTGGCTACAGCGCCCGCGTCACCCGACTTCTCTCCTTTCTCCCTGTCTTCTCCATCGTCCCTCCGTCTGCCGACTCCACCGAAAATCCCGCGCCGCGTCGCGAGCTCGACTGCGCCCGCCACCTCTACTCTGCCGAGCCCCGTGAAACTGCTTTGCCGCGCCGAGCCCCTGCTGGTCTTGCCCGGCGGTCCTCCCCGTTGCCTCGACGTGACCTCGTGGTAGCTGCCATTGCCAGCCCGCCCCTCCACGGCTACAAGTGGCCTTGAGCCCTCCCTCACTCCCCGCCCAACCCCTGCCCCCGCCCATCCTTCCTTCCCTGCTCTTTCCCCATCTCCGCCCGTGCGCCGGCCGTCGCGCCTCCACCGCCGCCCACACCTCTCCGGTGGACCTCCCACCAATTCCTCGCCGGGGGAGCGCCCTCTTAGTGCCCTCAACCCGCCCAAGCCGCCAATCGAGGCTCTCCCTGCCCGAGCTCCTTCCTCCACGGTGGAGCTCCCCCACGCCGCCATGGCCTCCGCCGTCGGCCCGCCTCAACCCTTCCTCGGCTCCGTCGACTACCTGGGTGAGTTCCCGGCGACTCACTCATGCTCGTGCTTCCCCTATTCCGCTCCCTCCTCCCTCCGGCCGGGCCGCCATCCATGCGCCGAGCTTCCTCTGTTTTGACCCATCCAGCCCAACTCAACAGTTATTCCTTCCTCTGGTAAAACAGCCCAGGCGGTGCGCCCATTTGGCTAGCCGAGTTCGCGTGAAAATTTCAGGCGGTAGGTCCTGGGTTCGATCCCACCGACCACCTCATTTTCGTTTCTTTTTTTTATTTGTTTTATTTCAAGTTTTGTACTCCATTCAAGTTAGTAAAAATTATGGAAAAAATTTGAGAATAATCTAGGGAGTGTAATAAATTTAATTAGGATATAAAATAAGATTGTTTGAGATTTAACAATAGATTAAATGTTATATAAAGGAATGAGTAAATAATGTGGCTTCAATATTATTTAAAATCTAAATTTTTATAAAAAGGTCGTAATAATATACATATGCTAAAATATAGCAACCCAGGTCATCAAGTATCAAAATAATCTCACCGACATATAAATACTTTAAAGTAAACACTTAACTAACGACACGAGTAATTAGGGTCGCATAAAATGCTGCATATTAAATTACTAGTAATATGAATGGATTCAATAAGCTAAGAAAGGTAGTTGTGGGTATATATATAATGAAGCCAATAAAATCTAGTTGTGGGTATATATATAATGAATAGTGGGAAGAAAATGGATCGAAAATCAAATTGGATTTAATATTGGCTAAAAGTCACATGCTAACCAAGACTAACAAACTGATTATTTTACAAGGATTAAGTTATTTGGATATCAGGTCATACAGATTCGCTAATAGAGATCATCTTGCATATAAATTACTTAAGATCCAAACTTAAAAGGGTAGGCTTTATATAAATTATATGTAATTAAAATATAAATATCAGGAAAGCTCTTTTAAGAATATTAGTTAGTATAAATAGTTATCATAAACCCAAATAAGAGTACAATGACATATAGGCTAGTGATGAATATATATACATGCGATAATAGGAGTAAATTGGTGAGAATCAAGTAGGGTTTTAGTAAAATAAAAATGTCAGAAAACCTAAACTTGAATAGTTGTATGTTCGTAGATTTTGGTAAATGATCAATAAAAAAAATGTTATTTTGCAACATGCAAGACTAAAGGAGAATATTGTAAAAGCTAGTTGAGTAGATGCCCAAAGGTCACAAGATCGTAACCAAAAATACAAAAAAAAATAATAATAAGGGAGATTATTAATAAAAGGTCAAGTCATCGTACTCTACCACCGGCCATGCCTCACGTCACTCAAAACACCCATGGACTCATAATAAAGCTAAATTGAGTTTATTTGGATTTATGTGGGTCTTTTGAGATATTTGCTTTTATTCGTGTTCAGTCGTTTAGCACGTAATTAGCAATTGGAGTCTTGAAGAATCAAGAGATCAAGCAGGATCGAGGGCGAAGAGAAGATAGAGACCAAAAGCTCAAGAGAAAGCATTGTGTGAACTCAAGACCATGATGGCCGCGCCAAAGTAGTCAATACTTTGATCATGTTGAACCTACCTTTTCTGCAAAATTACTTTTGTTTAAATTATCAAATTGCATGCTGTTATTTTATGTACAAATACATGCTTAATTCAAGATTCTAGTTATATGCCCATTGTTTGCCTTGATTAATATTACACCCCCTTGTTGAATATTTGAATAGATGATCCTTGTCGCCCTAGCGAAATTATGATAGTAACCTTTTGAAAATAAGTCCGTAATTTATTACGCCGTGCGTAGTGTTGCATAGATATTCATGGGCGTGAAAACGCCCAAGCATCACTTTAATCATGAGAAAATTTGGTTGGGCAGTCATGGTGGAAATGACTGGTATATGTTCGATATGATTATTTTATGTTTCCAAAACTCTACTTGCTTGAATATCTGGGCGAATGGTTCGATGGTGTGTGTGTGAATGGTGCAGTGGAGGCACAAAGTGGGTTGTGGTAGAATCGCCCAGATACCGCTAAGGACTGAATCTTGTCATGATCTCCCACGTAAAACAGTGCAACCACAAGTCTGTAAAGTACAACTTGGCTAAGTAGTTGTGTCGAAATTCCCGGACTCATCTCACTGGTAGTGGAGTGAAGTGGATACGCAAGGGCAAGGGGAGGCCTAAAGGGACACCAAGGGGAGGGTGAAGTTTTCCAGCTGTTCTAAGCGTTGTGGGAAGTGGAGCCCGGCTGCGTTAGTAACTGTGGAAAACATCCCGCGCAATGTATGAGACCCACCGCAAGTGGGATAAGCCCATAGGGTGAGATGACAAAAGGAACTAGATACTCTGAACAGTCACTGTGATGGTCTGCTCAACCACATGACTAAGGAATCGTGTGGGGCAAAGAGTTGATTGTCTCTTGTGGTGAAAGTGTACAAACTCTGCAGAGTCAAAACTATTCGAATAGCCGTGCCCACGGTCAAGGGCGGACATGGGAAACTTAACCAGATATAGTTCTGTTTTAAAATGATTTGTGGGTGGGAATGGAAAAGTGAAGGGCAGTGCAATGCCCTGGTTTGTGTTGTCCTGGGTGTCGTCCCAGTGGTAAGTTAAGCGGCTATAACGCTGAAGGACTAAGCATATGGTGCAGATGCCATGTAACGGTGGATGGAATCTGAATCGCTACTGTTATTGCATTCTCATATACAATATGTTTTGTTTAAACTGCTAAGTCTCAGGAGGTTTCTATGTATTATATTTCAAAAGCTAAACGATGATAAAGCTTCTTCTTTTACAAAGTAAAATGACAGGAAGAATAAATAGAGTCGTAGGAAAAGAAGATGACTGATGTGGTAAATACATAACGATGATTGGTGGATTCATGTTGATTATAAAAAGGGAATATTAGAAAGGGGTTTAGGAGAAATAAATCGGTGGAGTCTATATGAATGGATGGGTTAGAAAGATGATTTAAATGATTTTTTGGAAGATTAGAGTGTGCAAAAGAAATTGTTGGATTACGACACTAATATAAATTCTTAGGAGATGTTAGTAATAATGTGATTGATATGATTTGATTAAAATACTGAAAGGATGAATTGAATTTTTGGGTATATCGGAGGAATAATAATAATTACCGGAGTATAATCTGGATCAATGATTTTGGAGAATTAGAAGAGTGTAAAGGTAATTGTTGGATTTAATGGGATTAGCAGGAATTGATCTAGATAGATGATTTGAATTTGAGGAAATTTGGAGATATGATAATTGAAGCATAAACTAGATTAATGATATTCTTCGTGCAGAAGTATTGATGAATTAGTTAGAGATAAATAATGAAAATAAGGATGATTGTGGAAAGAGCAATTTATGGTTTTGGATCATTAGCGGAAAGGATTGATTTGTTAGAAAGTTCTGATATGAATGATGTCGGTGGATAAAAAAAAAGTAATCCTATTAGGGAATCATTGGAATTCAGAAGTAGGGAGTTGGTGAATATTGATTTCAAGATTGGACTAGTATGAATTCGGAATACGTGAAGACATTGGTGGATTCAAAATGAATGTATATATATAAAGGGTTTGATCGGTGGATTAGCTAAATGATGCCACTCATTGTTTGGAGTCTTAGACGACATTTAGTAAGAAAATTGTGTCTTTGGAGAATTAAGTCAATTATGGCATTTGGGGGAGTGAGTCAATTTGGCAATCGCCGTGGGAAGTTTTAGGTAGCAGTAATAACACTATGGTTTAATAATAACAATGCTACCAAAAGCGATTTCTGGCAAATAAAATAACCCGAGCCTTTCCTTTGATAAGCCATGCATACTATATATTTGCATTCTGTGTATTGGCTCGCGGAGCACGGTGGTTAGTGTGCTCACACTCGCTCTCACAACAAATCCAGAATCAAGAATCAGATCACTGCGCCTCAGCAACCCTATTGTTCTTGATGGCGAAGAAGATGAAGATGTCAAGGGCTAGGTCGCGAACCTCCAGTTGGTCGCACTGTGGGCATGTCCCAAGGTCCCACCTGTGTTTCGTTCTTCCGCCGCAATTTATCGATTTCGGCCTAATCGGCCCATGAGTAAGTTTACTATTTTAGTTATGTTTCCGCATGGTATGTATTTGATATTCATTTTCTGTAACTGTGAGCACTATCTACTGATCCAGGGAATAGTGCATTAAATCACAGGGGATTCCAGATGGAAAAATCTGGGGCCTTGACAATATGGAACAGAGTGTTGAACTTGTATCCCAAGAGCCATACAATAATCATTGAAGGCATGGGATGAAAATTCAGCAGCATTGTCCATTCGAATTGATTGAATTCGATTTTCAGGATAATGTGCTCGTAATTGGATAATTTGACCAATTAAATTAGCAAATGCATGGTTTCGTGTGGATAAAAGACACACATATGACCATCTAGTAGATGCGTCAATGAGAAGCATGAAATATCTGAACGGTCCACACAATGGTTGTATAGGACCACATATATCTCCTTGAATGCGTTCAAGGAATTTAAGTAGTTCAGCTCTGATTTTAAGAAAAGAGGGTCTTAAAATCAATTTCCCGGTGGCACATGAAGTACATACGAAATCTGAGGATTCCGGAAATTTTGTTTTGATGTATGTATGACCAATTGAATTGCTAATAATTTTCCTCATCATTCCAATGCCTGGGTGGCTAAGGCGATCATGCCATGTTTGGAATGTGTTAGTGTCTTCAAAAATTACTTTGTACGCAATATGTTGAACAGGTTTGATGTATGTATAGTATAATCCGGAGTTTAAAGATGGAATTTTCTCTAGTACTTGTTTGCCATATCCGTTGTTTTTGGTTAAGAAGAGATATTCCTCTTTGTTGTCATTTTGGGTTTCAACATGGAAACCATTCTGACGGATATCTCTATAACTAAGTAGGGTACGTGTTGAATCGGGATACAAGAGTGCATCCTCAATTTCCAATTGTGTACCCATAGGGAGAGTGATAGAGGCGCGACCAGAGCCTACTATCGTTGCATCGCGTCCAGCGATTGTTAAAACATTTCCTTTCCTCCTAGTAAGAGTTAGGAAATATTTTGTGTCCCTAAATATAGAGTTTGTGGTACCACTATCCACAAGGCAAAATTCCTCCCCCATTGGATCGACTCCAAAAATCTATATACACAAAAGGAGGAATTTTAATGAAATTCTTACAATAGTATATATAAAAACATACAAACTTTATTGTACAATACCGAATATGTTCGATATATGATTGTAGCATACAAGCTTACAATATAGATGACAACATTATTTTTATTACAACACTATAGTACTTAATTGCTATGAGACTAGGAGTCTAACTGAGATCTCTAAACATGTCTGGAGAATGAAATTCTTCAAGTGTGTCCTCGGTGTACATGAGATCATCCTTCTTGGTAGAAGCACATGTGTCTTTGAGTTCTTGAATGAACTGTTGAGAGCATCCGGCTTCATCATTGTTGGATGTGAGATTGAAGTGTGCTTCAAATCTTTTCTCATGAGCATTCTTGCCTTTAGCCAAAGATTGGAGGTAGAGGTTCACAAGATGCTTCGGGGTGCAGCATTTCTTGGTAGGATGGTTGAAGCAACCACACTTTTGACAAATTTCAGTTTTGTCAACCCTCTTACCAGAATTGCCTTTACCTTTCTTGAATCCACTTGGTTTTTGCTTCTTGTTGCGGTTGTGTTTACCTTTAAAGTTCTTTGAATGATATTTTGAACCATTGAACTTGGTGTAATTTTGATTAGCGTGAACTTCAGGAAGTGGAGCAGCTCCATTGGGACGTTGCTGATTGTTCTTCAAAAGAAGTTCAGCATGCTTTTCTGCCTGAAGTATAGTATGCATAAGATCAAAATAAGTTTGGTAATTTGCAGCACGCCATTGTCTGTCAGAGGACCCTATCAGATGGGAGCATAGTAGAGAGAGTCTTCTCTATTTTGTCCGCATCCGTTGGTTCCTTTTCACAAAACCGCAATTTGGAGCAAATAGAATGAAGGGCATGATTATAGTCTCCAACAGTTTTAAAGTCTTGGAGTCTAAGATGTGCCCATTCATTATTAGCCTCAGGTAAGATAACAACTTTCTGTTGTTCATATCTATTTTTGAGGGCTAACCATACTGTGAGTGGATTTTCCTCATACAGATATTCAGCCTTCAAATCTGGATGTATGTGATTCCTTATTGTGCTCAAAGTGGAATATTTCACAATATCCGAAGGATTTTTATCCACTGGAGGATCAAATATCACCCTTTCCAACCCACGTGTGGTGAGGTTGATCTTTAAGTCCATAGCCCATGTAGGGTAGTTGGTACCATCGATAGCGAGTGGCTCAAAATCTTTGGTAGCCATTTAATACCTACATGAAAGTACACCATAAATGATTAATTTACATGAGGTAAATTAATGTGTATAGTAATGTTGTAATAAACTGCAAAATATGTGGAAAACAATATGAGTATTGTAATCCGAATGAATATATACCCAAATGAAATATAACGTATGGTTATATTTATAATACTGTGTAATCACAATATTGATGATGAACACCAATTTATTGTATGACATAGCGCACAAATAAATATAGCAAAATGCCATAAATTATGATTTTGTGGTATATATGGTAGGTATAATATTTTGCAAAAATTCCATTTTATTAAGTACAATGGTACTCATTAAATGGTAATTTTGAATTTTAAATTTGCTAAAGATAGCAAATTTAAATACGGTCGCAATTCATATTGTAAATAAATTGCAATAAAATAATCCTAAATATGTAAAAATTATATAAATGTGGATGCACATTTATATAAATATTTACATTATTTTCAGGTCCTGTAGGGACTTAAATGCAAATTTAAAATAGTACAAAATGACAAGTACAATTATAAATAAGCATAAGGACTATACTGCCAATTATACAAAAGGAAATTTATTTAAAAGAAAATTCTACATTTTCCATAAAATCCAGGGGGAAAATGCAAAATTTCGACAACTTGGGCTGAGGCCCATTCGGCCTTTTGGCCCATGTGGGGAGGTGGGAGTTATTGGGCTAAAAAGCCCATTTTGAGCAGCACTATATAAGTGAGTGGGGTGGGGGTTTTAGGGTTCCCCCACACCATGCCGCCGCCGCCGCCAGAGCGCCGCCGCCGCCGCCGCCGCCCGTGCCGCCCGCCGCGTCATCGCCCCGGCCGCGCCTGCTGCAGTCGCCGCCGCCTTGTCTTTGGGGCCGTCGCGCCGCACCGGTGGGCCGGCGAGCTGCGCCAGCGAGGGCCACGCCGACGCCGGCTCCGGGCAGCGCCGCTGGATGCCGACGCCTCGCCTCCCTCTTTCCCGATCTATGTAGATGAGAAGGCGTCCTCTGCGGAGGAGGCCGGTGGAGCAGGGCGGATCCGGAGGCCGGGACGGCGGTTAGCCGCCACGGAGGCGTGCGTCGGTCGCCGGTAAGGTCCATAGCGTGGAACCCGCGTTGAGGAGAAGACGTCGTGCGCCTCCCATGGACGACGACGACCCAGCCTAGAGCCATGGCCGGTGGCGATGATGGTGGTAGTCGCCGGAGTTGGTGGTGGTGGTGGTGGCTTCTCATGGAGAGGAGCAAGAAGAACGTGCAGTTCTTTGTGCAATGAATCAACTAAAGCGAGAATCTCTGGAAATGCTTTTTGTGATTGTGACAAAGTGCCATTACCTCTTTTTCTTTCTCTGTTTTCACTTGAACGTGATGTGAGAACAGCTTGCTGATAACGTGTTGCAAGAAGTATTGAGACAAGTGATTGAGATAGAATGAATGAATGCTTTATTGCTTTGATGTCTGTACAATTTATAGATAATGAAGGGGTGGCAGAATAAAGTAAAAGGTGTAAGTTAATACAGCAGTTATGCAGTTAGAACATTGGGCAGTTATGTATTACAACAAATTGCATCACACTTAACCATTGCCGACGTGGAGATGGTTAATATGTAGTGGATATCAATGATGCAAGACAGTGACTTACATGTGGAATTTACTAGTGTTGTTTTGTAATTAACAACCTGGCACTGTGACCATGTGTCTTTCGTACAACCCTATTAGTCCCTACGGCTGGAAACTTAATTTCTACAAACTTGTGCTTCTAATCTGGAGCCCTGATTCTTTGCTTCTTCTTCTGTTACGTGGCCATGCTCCAGTGATGATGAGGCATGTGACGGAACGAGCGAGTTATGTGAGGCTGTCGTGGCCATACGTGTTAGACCAGTTGCAATGGTTGGTCTTCTTGAAACCTTTATATATATGATACATTTTTGTGTAAAATCTGTAGTTCTACCAAACTGATTGTTAAATCTGTAGTTCTTAGATAGTTTGTACATCTTACATATGGTTCTGAAAAATTCACTCTTATTTAAAAGTTGAATTCAATGTATGAATTAATGTTTCGGGAACTAAAAAAGAAAGGAAATTGTCCTTTACTGAAATAGAATATAAAATGTAAAAGCTTCTAAAATTTTATACTAGAATCAAGTATCTACTATTTGAACTCAAATGTTTTAAGACCAAGTTATACTCTGATATATTTGAAAATACAATTCTTTCGTTAATGTGACAGCCCAAAATTTTCATGATTTTTTTCACAAACCCCCTTTTTCTTTAATTGTTTCCGTTCTATTTTCCTTTGGTTTGGTTTCTTTTTCCCTCCCCGAGCCTCCCTTAAAATCCCCAAGAGGCAGAAACCTTAAACCCTCTTCTTAGCCCGAGCACCACCCTCCGTCTACTTAGCTCGAGTGCCCGACAAGCAGCCCGAGCACTCAGCTAGCAGCTGCTCAGGCCAAGTACCTCGACTAGCCACTTGAGTACCCAGCCGCCAGCCGCTCGATCAGAGACCATGACTATGCCTCGTTCGCTCCACCGAATAGAGCGCTGCTCGCCTATCATGCGCCAGTCTCGGGCTTACTGCCTCCTCATTGTCTTCGTGCATGAGCGCCTCGTTGCTTGAGCTGGGTCTATACTGATACGTGTCACACGTGAGCGTTGGAGAGACTGGGCTCAAGAACCCACGTGTCCTCATCTCTCATTGCCTTTCCTCTCACCACAGCCGTATCCTAGAGCTCTTTACCATCGCCACCCGCGCTCGCTGGTGACCTTTTTCGTGTTCTCTCAACCAACAAGTCACTGGAGCTGCCACTGCCTTTCGTCATGTCTTCATTTCCACTCTTTAGGTATCCTGTTGGTCTTTGCGTACCGGCTCACCTTCTAATTTGTCTTCTCCAACCCAATCCCAGTCACAAAAGTATTTCGGCTAACGGTTTTCTTCCCTCCCAGAAGCCCTTCTTATTTATGTTCCCTCTATCTTTCTTTGTTGTGTTTTATTTGTGAGTTTTTGTAGTTGTTGCAGTAGGCTTATTTCACATTATCATGTATGCGCGCTAGATTACGACTAGACTATCAGAGCCACCAGAGCCGGAGGAGAAGGTCTCGAAGATTTTACCATAGTGAACAACGACGTCTACAAGTTGCAAGGCAAGTCACAATTTCTTGATCATATCAAGTCCTAATAGTTGGGTATAATATGTATGGGATTTCTTTCTGTATCCCTATTTGCCAAGGGCTATTTTCTATCAATTACTTTTAAATAATCATGCTTTAGTTATGTTTCCTATTACTCTGTGATCATATGGCCATCCTTGATATTGCTTTGATGTGGTTTTCCATATAAGACTTTGAGTTAGGATGTCATGCTATAGATTATCATAGTAGTGGAATAATTAAAACCTATAATGATTGTTAGTGCTTTTGCCCGCCATCACGAGTTGATGTGTTAGAACCTATGTTAAGGTTGTTCAGCATGTTAATGGTAGTTCCTGAGTTTCTGTTGGGTCACTTGCTGAGAGTGGAATTATGACAGTCGTTGGGAAGGGTGTGGTGTAGTTGCCTTGGCAACCATGTGTCGGTGGTGATTCGTGCCATGATCGTCGATGGTCTCTACCCGACCAGTGGCAGGTGACAAGTAAACTTTTGCTTCTGTTTTCGCACCAACTGGGATTCAGCGCAACTTTTACAAGAACTTTGGGCACGACTACCAAAATTATGCGGCGTGAAAAAATTGAAACAAGGCATGTGGGGGTGGACGATCCAAGGGGGTAGGGAGGCCCTTCCTCTACAGGATGACAGACCAGCACGTGAAGTTCTCAGTGAGGTGACTCTGTTTAGCAGCTCTGTCAAGCTCTTCTTTTGCAGCTCTCTCACAGCCCAGCAGGTTTTGCCAGTCTAGTTCAGACATCTCCTTCAGGTACCTTTTTAGTTCTAGACTTTGGTGCCTCTTTTCACATGACATCAGACTCAACATCTCTCACTTTAGTAGGTCCTCCTATTTTTCTATCTCTGTTCAATGAGAACATCACTTCCTTGGATACACACAACACTCATACACAAGATGATAGGTAAGGAACTATAACAAGGACACGCGCACGACAGTTGAATTATCGGGTGAGCACATTCCTAGGGTTGTATAATTCAGCTTCTGAGAATAGGTTGCTGCCTAATGCATGTGATGTGAATGTACTTAGAAATATGGGCAAGGAACAAGGAGAGACATATGGAGCCACAAACATGTTGGAGATGAATATTGGAGGTCACTACATCACTTGAGGCCAGGACAACTAAGAATGAAAGCTGGGCATGTTCTAGAATCCATTTCGGTCTTAAAAGACAATGCTAACTTCAAACGAACATAAAAGATGTATACGGAGTCCAAATAAGATGATCTTAGACTTGTTGAAAATCTTATGATATCCTCTTTCTAATAGTTCTAGTCCCACCTCAAAACTTCACCTGAGAACATCATAATCTACAAAATAAATCAGAATCAGTTTCAAACTTGGGCCCTAGGCATTATATCAGTTTGAGCCCAACTGGAGAGTTGTAGTGGGATGTTCTCCCACTCTCACGGACGTGCCCCCACATCCCTAGCACCATAAAAACTGTCAGGGATGTCACTTTTAGGGTTTAGGCTTATTTAGATTGATTTTCATTTATAAAATATCAGTTGTGTACTTGTATCGACTAGACTATCTACGGTGCCTTCAGGCTTCTACATTGTTGAATAAAACTTTATATTTCATTTGCAAATTTAGATTGTGATTATTTTTTTCTTGCTTGATTCTCAATTGCTTGCAGGAAAAATCATCCGTGTTGGGCACAGTTGGTAACGATAAGGGTGTGATGTAGCGATTGCAGGACGAACTTAGTCATTTTAGTCAAGTAGCCTCGTTGTCAACGTCATATCAAACAATCATAGTTACCATTCTCATCAGAAGATCAGGCCAAATCCTCTCATCAGTTACTACTCTATCTGTCATCTGTTAGGACACTCTTTTGTCCATCAACTTTTCTATTCCAATTGTCTCCCATGTTCCCCACCTTACCATGTAGCTTCTCTCGGTGGGTCGGCGCACTGATTTTGGCTGTAGGATTAGTTTTGACTCTCACTTCTGTTTCATCTATGATCGACAGACATGGATGGTACTTGGGACTAGTCAGCGTTGTAGGGATTATCAGGGTCTCTACATTCTCAACTGCCTCCACTTTTCGTCCACCTTAGTTGCTACTATCACCTTTATGCTTACTTTTACTACCACCACCTCTGGAGTTTTTGCACAGTGGCATCACCGTTTGTGTTACTTATATGGGTTCTGCCTTTCTTCATTAGTTCGTCAGAGTATTCTTGGATGATGAGGACATCACTTCTTCGGATATACACAACACTCCTCCACTTGATATTCAAGGACCAATCACTAGAGCTCGCGCCCGACAATTGAATTTACATGTGAGCTCGTTCCTAAGTACTTCTTTTTGTTCATTTGAGAATCGATTACTACCTAATGATTTAATTATGATTAGCAACCATGGAGAGGATCAAGAAGTACTTGGAGAAGGGTTACGAGGCGCACGAGTCCAGCAAGGGTGGTTGAATCATGTTGGATGTCCAACTCAAGCCCACTTCGAATCCAATTCGGAGTCCAGGACCAGGCCGCACTAAAACGGACACCCAGATCGCATCCGGACTCCGTTTTGGACGTTCCACATATGTATGGAAAGCTGAGAAGATAACATTTCCAATGGCTCTAGTCTCATATCAAAATTCCTTCTGAGTCAATGGGAATCGTCGAAACAAGTGGACGTCCAGAATCTGTGAGGGTGCTGCGACACCGTCTTTTGGGCCGTTCGGCTTTGTATCGTGTTGGAGTCCATTAAGGACGCGTCCAGGGGTTTTGCACGCCCCTTACTCCTTTATATACAGCCGCCACCCCCACTATTAGGGTTGGGTTTTGCTTAGATTAATTCTGTCTTTGAATAGTTTCGCCGTCATCGGTTTGTGAAACCCCAATTTTTGAGTGCTTCATCAATATATCTGCAATTTGGTTGTGTTCTTCCTTGTTCTTGCTTGTGTTCTTCGATTCACAGTCGAGGATTAGCCTTCTTGGCAAGGTCAACCGGGCAGCGTACGGTTGATAACCTGAGGAGACGTGGTGCTGCGATTGCGGGGTTCGGAACTTGTCGTTCGGAAGCCGGATCGATTTGTGTCGCGCCTCCACCAAATCGAACATATCCAGAACCTGTTGGAAGATCGGGACCCCGTTTCTATCAAGTGGTAATCAGAGCTTCAGGTGTTCCTTCAGGTTCGTGTTACCCCTCCTTTGTTATTTTCGGTTTCGTCCTAGAGTCCATGAAAAAGCCCTACAAAAAATTGTAGTCATAGGTTGTTTCCTGGCCTAGATCTCGTTTAGCCTTTGCATAAGTTGATTCTAGAGTCCGTAGTGTTGAGTTTGTGTCCTTAGTCGAGTTGTGTTGCTGGTTTAGATCGTGTTTTGTTCGAGTTGTATTCCTTCCGCTACCACCCTTCAAACCCTAGCCGTCACGCATCGCGTTTTCCACCCTCTGTTTTTGTTTTCCCACCCATATCCCACCCTCTGTTAACCCTCTGTTTTCATCATCCATCACGCCTCGTGATCACACCGCATCATCCCCACCTTTCCCGAGCTTCCGCTACCGTTCCACAAATTCCCTCCACCCGATCTTCGTTTTGACCTCCACAAGAACCATAACTTGAGGTCCATCTTCAAACGGCCATAACTTTCGTGATCTGGACTCGAAATCGCTTGATTTTTTTGAAATTGGGTGAAATTAAATTTTACATCCGAAACTCCCCACTTTGTCGGGTTCGGTAATTTATTTTCCGAAATTCGGCCTGAAAGTGTAGTACTCGCTCTCGAAATTGAATCACCGAATTTATAGCACATTCATTATTTTCAGTAGGCCACCCTTACATCCGATTGAGTTGCAACTTTGTGTGGTTCCTATTTCGTGCTCGCTCTGTGAAAAATATAAAAAATACAAAAAGAAAAATTTCGCTATAGTAGAGATGAGAGAGTGCTATCCGTGGCGCAACAAAAAAAACTCTGACGAGCACGCTTTTAGGTGCCAACAATTTATTTATTTTGTGCTTATGCTTTGAATTGAGCTTCTCGGTTCGCCATCTTTGTTCTTGTCGTTGCTTTCATATTCATTCTTGACTCCTTGTTCATCATCTCATACTTGATATAGGACACATTTAAACCAAAGAACTAGGACCATACTTTGGACATTTATTCAGCATTACTATCTGTTATTGATTTGTGTTCCACCGACATATTTGGCCTTCCAAACTCCATATATCTACTACGGATAGCACGCTTTTGACCTTGCAATCGTACCCACGCTCGACAAGGTATCACGAACCACCCACCGGTTGTACCACCACGCTTTGGTAAGCACACTTGTAAGAGCTTGGTAAGCCACTTCCTTTGGGGTTCCCACTTCCTTCCTTTGTAGTTGATAGGGATTATCCTTTTGTTTTCCTGTATTTCCACTAACCATGGCGGAAGCGAAGAGGACGGGACACCGATCGATTTCAACGAGTGTGTTAGTCGCGCCGCCTACAAGCTGCGCCGACAAACAAAACGCTTCACTCATTGATCTCGGCGAGATTGGACACCATCGTCGCCGCCATTACCCGATTGAACACCACGGAAGGCATTTAGCGGGTGGAGCGGCGGATGGTGACCTCACCGGTCGGATGGACACATTGGAGGCACGCCTACTACCGTCAATGACGGCCATCATCATGATGAAGCCACGTAGTATGATGCGATGGCAACATTGATCGTGGGCGACACAAGATGCACGACTACGTCGTCGTCTTCAGCAAAACCGACATGGTATGGGAGGTAATAACCAGAACCGTCATGGTAACGATGACCCTTTAGCTAAAGTCAAGTTTACCATTCCATCTTTTTCTGGTCTTTATGATGCTGAAATATATCTTGATTGGGAGATGACGGTAGAGCAGAAGTTTACTCTCACTTAGTTCCTGAGCAACATAGAGTTAGACAAGCTACTAGTGAGTTTAAGGACTTTGCTATTATCTGGTGGAATGAACTAAGTACCATGCACTTACAACCTGATACATGGGAGCGCTTAAAAGAAGCTATGCGTGTCGTTTTGTTCCTCCCTCATATAAACTTGAATTGAGAAAAAATTGCAGCGCTTAGAACAAGGTGATAGTTCTATTCAAGACTATTATCTTGAGCTTCAAAAGGGTATGGTGCGTTGTGGGGTTGTTGAGGACACGGAGGATAAGATTTGTCGTTTCTACGGGGTTACTGACGTGAAATTCGTGACATTGTTGATTATAAAGAATTTACTATCACAACCGTTGTTCCACCTTGCTATGCTTGCGAAAAAAGAATTGCGGGGGCGCAGAATCGGCTAAGGCACGCACCGGACGACCCTTCTACACGCCGCGAACGACTACATCGACGGACCGCCCGGTCTTCTTGAGTTTCGTTCTCCTACACCACCTGTGAACAAGATGGCAGCAGCCCACCGAAGCCACCTTCCACGACTCGCCTTGCGATTCTACAAAAATTCTTTGCAGGGTCCAGCCAAGAGTTCTTCTTCCGTGGCTTCAACGGGCCGCTCCTCCGGCATTCAGTGCCACCGCTGCCATGGGCTTGGTCATGTGCAAAAGAATTGCCCTAGCCAACGGGCATACATCGCCACAGAAGATGGAGGTTACATCCGCACTTCGGATGTCGAGGAGGATGATGATGTTGCTGCTGCCTCGGACGACAATATCGGTGGTGTTGACGACCTCGTCCTTGGTGGGGCGTCCACAGCGACGCTACGGAGCATCATTGTGCAGCGGCGTCCTCGGCACACAGTACAACAACCCGATAAACTTCAACGCCATAATTTGTTTCAGACCTTCTTTGCAATCAAGAACCGGCGTGCACGTGTCATCATTGATGGAGGAAGTTGCAACAACTTGGTGAGTTCTGATTTGGTCAAGAAGCTTGGCTTGACCACGCGACCGCATCCACATCCATACCATATTCAATGGTTAAATGACTCTAGAAAAGCTAAGGTAACGCAAACATGCCGAGTCCATTTTTCCATTGGTGCTTATGTTGATCATGTTGATTGTGATGTGGTTCGCATGCAAGCATGCTCTCTTTTATTGGGTCGACCTTGGGAATTTGATAATGATGCTTTACACCATGGTAGTAGTAACACATACACTTTTATGCATAAGGAAAGAAAGTTACTTTACGCCTTTGACCCCATCCGAGATTATAGAGGCCGATAGGGCGAGAGCTGCTGTGCTAATGATCCAAAGGAACATGATAAAACTGAAAACAGCAAGTACTCCATTTGAAAAACTCTGTTATGCTTGCCACAAAATCAGACCTTGCTGCAATTGATGATGTTAATGATACATGCTATGCTTTTGTGTGTAAAGATGCTTTGTTTTCTCTTGATAGTATGCCTTGCACTTTGCCTGCTCCTGTCACTAACCTTTTGCAGGAGTTTAGCGATGTTTTTCGATGAGATACCTCCGGGACTTCCACCCATTCGAGGTATTGAGCACCAGATTGACTTAATCCTGGAGCAAGTTTGCCAAACCGTGCGGCGTCTGGGACCAATCCCAAGAGACTAAGGAGATTCAGCGCCAAGTCCAAGACCTTTTGGACCGTGGGTACGTCGTGAGAGCCTTAGTCCTTGTGTTGTTCTGTTCTTTTGGTTCCCAAAAGATGGTTCTTGGCGTATGTGTGTAGATTGTAGAGCAATTAACAACATTACTATCGGTATCGTCATCCTATTCCTAGGCTAGACGACATGCTTGATGAGTTGTGTGGTGCTATAATTTTACAAAGATTGACTTGCGTAGTGGATACCACCAAATAAGAATGAAACTTGGCGATGAATGAAAACTGCTTTTAAAACTAAGTTCGCTTGTATGAGTGGTTAGTCATGCCTTTTGGTTTAACTAATGCACCTAGCACTTTCATGAGATTAATGAACGAGGTTTTACGTCCTTTCATTGGCAAATTTGTGGTCGTTTACTTTGATGATATCTTGATTTATAGCAAGTCCATGGATGAACATTCGACTCACTTACGTGCTGTTTTTAATGCTTTGAGAGATGCACGTTTGTTTGGTAACCTTGAGAAGTGCACCTTTGCACGGATCGAGTCTCTTTCTTGGCTATGTTGTGACTCCACAGGAATTGAGGTTGATAGAGCCAAGGTGGAGGCGATATGGAGTTGGCCCACGCCCACGACAGTCTCCCAAGTCGCGGAGTTTTCTTGGCCTTGCGGATTTTATCGCCGCTTTGTCAAAGAATTCAGCACCATTGCGACACCGTTGATTGAGTTGACAAAGAAAGGTGTCGTGTTCCATTGGGGCCATCACAAGAGGAGTCCTTTAATCTTTTGAAGGACAAGCTTACGCACGCACCATTGCTCCAACTTCGGATTTTGGTAAGACTTTTGAACTCGAATGTGATGCTAGCGGAATTGGTATTGGTGGTGTTTTGATGCAAGAAGGCAAACACATTGCCTACTTTAGCGAAAAATTGAATGGTCCTGTTCTTAATTATTCCACGTATGATAAAGAATTGTATGCTCTTGTTCATTCTTTAGAGACGTGGCAACACTATTTATGGCCTAAAGAATTTGTCATTCATTCGATCATGAATCACTTAAGCATATTCGTAGTCAAACCAATTTGAATCGTAGACATGCTAAGTGGGTTGAATTTATTGAATCTTTTCCTTATGTCATTAAACACAAGAAAGGGAAGGATAATGTGATTCTTGATGCTTTGTCTCGACGCTATACCATGTTGTCTCAACTTGATTGTCGCATTTTTGGTCTTGAAACTATTAAAGAACAATATGCTTTTGATGCTGATTTTAAGGATGTGTTGTTGCATTGTAAAGAGGGTCAAGCATGGAATAAATTCGTGATCAATGATGGATTTTTGTTTAGAGCTAACCGCCTATGCATTCCAGTTGGATCCGTTCATCTTTTGTTGTTGCAGGAGGCGCATGGAGGCGGTTTGATGGGACATTTTGGTGCTAAGAAGACGGAGGAAGTTCGACTACACACTTTTTGGCCAAAATGAGGCAAGATATTGAGCGGTTTGTGGCTCGCTGCACTACTGTCAAAAGCTAAGTCTCGCTTGAATCCACATGGTTTATATATGCCACTTCTGTTCCTTCTATTCCGTGGGCAGATATTTCTATGGACTTTGTTTTAGGGTTGCCCAGGACTAAGAGGGGGAGGGATAGCATTTTTGTGGTTGTGGATCATTTTTCTAAGATGGCTCACTTTATCCCATGTCATAAAACCGATGATGCCGTTCATATTGCTGACCTCTTTTTCAAAGAGATAGTTCGTTTGCATGGTATGCCTTCTACTATTGTTTCAGATCGTGATGCCAAGTTCTTGAGTCACTTTTGGCGTACTCTATGGAACAAGTTGGGTACAAAGTTGTTGTTCTCTACCACATGTCACCCACAAACCGATGGCCAAACCGGTGGTGAACCGCACATTGTCTACCATGTTGAGAGCTATTTTGAAGAACAATTTGAAGCTATGGGAAGAGTGTTTGCCGCATGTTGAGTTCGCATATAATCGAGCGGAACACTCCACCACCAAGGTAAGTCCTTTTCAGATAGTGTATGGATTCAATCCCCGTGCCCCTATTGATATTTTACCTTTGCCTACTAGTGAGAGAGTTCATAATGATGCTAAGGAGCGTGCTGATTTTATTCTCAAAATGCATGAGACTACTAAGGCAAACATTGAAAAGATGAATGAAAATATAGGATTACTTGGTAGTAAAGGTAGAAAGGAAGTTAAACTTGAACCGGGTGATTTTGTTTGGTTGCACTTGCGAAAGGATAGATTTCCTGAGTTAAGAAAGTCAAAATTGATGCCTAGAGCTGCTGGTCCTTTTAAGATAATTGAGAAGATAAATGATAATGCATATAAACTTGAGTTGCCTCCCGAGTTTGGGGTTAGTCCCACCTTTAACATTTCAGATTTGAAGCCATGCTTGGGAGAAGAAGATGAGACTGAGTTGAGGACAACTCCGCTTCAAGAGGGGGAGGATGATGAGGACATCACTTCTTCGGATATACACAACACTCCTCCACTTGATATTCAAGGACCAATCACTAGAGCTCGCGCCCGACAATTGAATTTACATGTGAGCTCGTTCCTAAGTACTTCTTTTTGTTCATTTGAGAATCGATTACTACCTAATGATTTAATTATGATTAGGAACCATGGAGAGGATCAAGAAGTACTTGGAGAAGGGTTACGAGGCGCACGAGTCCAGCAAGGGTGGTCGAATCATGTTGGATGTCCAACTCAAGCCCACTTCGAATCCAATTCGGAGTCCAGGATCAGGCCGCACTAAAACGGACACCCAGATCGTATCCGGACTCCGTTTTGGACGTTCCACATATGTATGGAAAGCTGAGAAGATAACCTTTCCAATGTCTCTGGTCTCATATCAAAATTCCTTCTGAGTCAACGGGAATCGTCGAAACAAGTGGATATCCAGAATCTGTGAGGGTGCTGCGACACCGTCTTTTGGGCCGTTCGGCTTTGTATCGTGTTGGAGTCCATTAAGGACGCATCCAGGGGTTTTGCATGCCCCTTACTCCTTTATATACAGCCGCCACCCCCACCATTAGGGTTGGATTTTGCTTAGATTAATTCTGTCTTTGAACAGTTTCGCCGTCCTCGGTTTGTGAAACCCCAATTTTCGAGTGCTTCATCAATATATCTGCAATTTGGTTGTATTCTTCCTTGTTCTTGCTTGTGTTCTTCGATTCGCAGGCGAGGATTAGCCTTCTTGGCAAGGTCAACCGGGCAGCGCACGGTTGATAACCTGAGGAGACGTGGTGCTGCGATTGCGGGGTTCGGAACTTGTCGTTCGGAAGCCGGATCGATTTGTGTCGCGCCTCCACCAAATCGAACATATCCAGAACCTGTTGGAAGATCGGGACCCCGTTTCTATCATTGGACATGTTACTATTGACATGACCATGTTTTGTTAGGGTTATAAACTGGGCAATCAGCTACAACTTCCTTATCATTCTAGTGAGCCCTTATATTCTTATCCTTTTTGATTTAGTTCATTCATATGTATGGAGACATACGCCTATTATCTCTAAAGGCAGGCATAAATTTTATGTGATTTTTATTGATAATTATTCCCGCTTTAAATGGCTTTTCTCTATGTCTAATCGTGGTCATTTTCTTGTGATCTATCGTAGCTTTACAATGATAGTTCATACTCAGTTTAAGTCTTTTATCTGTACATTTCTCTATGATTCTACTAGCAAATACTGTTCTGGTACTTTTAGACAGTTTTTTTTCTGAGCAGGACACTCTTTATCAGTCTTCTTGTACCGGTGTCAATGTTCAGAATAGGGTTGTTGAGTGCAAACATTGTCATCTGATTGAGACTGCTTGCACTCTTCTCTTTGCCTCTCATATTTCACTATAGTTCTGGGCTAAGGCTATTTCTACTGCTGCATATCTCATCAAAATACAACCTTCTACTGCTCTTAAGGATGTCAGTCTTATAGAGCGTTTACTCTCAAGCCCCCCTTACACTCACCTTCAAATTTTTTGCTACAGCTGTTTTGTCCCGTTGCAGCCTCGTGAGCGCACCAAATTGTTAGCTCAGTCAATTAAGTGTGTGTTTCTTGGTTGTAGTTCTAAGCATAAGCGTTATTGCTACTATGATCCTTCTGCTCAACGAATCAAACTCACGAAACATTGTCTTTGATGAATCTCGACATTTCTTCTATTGAGCATTGTCTCTTTGCCCTGTTTCCACCGATGAGACGATCTCATGGTTTTCTCTTTCTAACTCTTCGCCTATTTTGCCACTATCATAGTCTTCCCCTAGTCTGCCTCCGATGGTTTCTTCTATACACCCGCCTCTTGTGTTGCCTCCTACAACACCATCTCTTGTTCCTGCAGCACCGCCATCTCATTTCTCTGGTGTTTACTACTCTAGGCATCCTCTTTATTTTAGCAGTGTCCTCTCTTGGTATCTTGCAGACACCAACATCTTCTCCTTTTGATGGTGCTACTCGTTACGCCCTTCATGATCAGACATCTCTTTGGCCTCCTGATCATCTTGGTTTTGTTTCAACAGCTCACGCTCTCTCTGTCACTAAGTCTAGTTCTTATCGTGAGGCTTCTCCCCATTCTGAGTGGTAGCTCACTATGGTAGAGGAGCTTGATGCTCTTCAACGTACAGAGACTTGGGATATTATACCGACACTTGTGCATGCTTGCCCTATCATGTGTAACGACACTTGTGCATGCTTGCCCTATCATGTGTAACTCGGTGTATAAGATTAAGACCTGGTTTGATGGTACTATCGAGCGCTACAAGGCTCGTCTTGTGGCTCGCGGCTTTCAGCAGGAGCACGGTTGTGACTACGATGAGACTTTTGCTCCTATTGCCTATATAACAGTTGTTTGCACTCTTGTTGCAGTTGGTTTTGTACGTTGGTGGTCCATCTCTCAACTAGATGTTAAGGACATCTTTCTTAATGGTGTTTTGTATGAAGAGGTCTATATGCAGTTACCACATAGGTATTATGTTCTAGATCGGCACGCCTGTCGTCTTGTCGTGCTCTTTATGGCCTCAAACAGGCTCCTCATGCCTGGTCTGCACGTTTTATCTCAGTGATTACTGCTATCGGTTTCACTGTCAGTTCGTATGATCTTACTCTTTTTGTCTATGTCTCACCTCGAGGTAGGACACTGCTTCTTCTTTATGTGGATGACATGCTTATCACTAGTGATCACTCCTCGTTCATCACATATGTGAAGAAGCATATCAGTGAATAGTTTTTGATGGCTGATCTTGGTTCTCTTACATACTTCCTTGGGATTGAGTAGGTCTTGAACTTCTTGTCAAAATTGTTCCAGACTCTTGATGTAGTAGCTTTTGTTCTTTTTGCACCCGTGCTATGGGTTGTGGATGTACTTATTGAGCCAGCAGAAGATGGATTGATTGGACCCAGTTTGTCGTGGATGTGGATCTTCCGTGGATGGATATCCTTTTTAAAAGGATTGCATATCCTCCACGAGAGGCCGAATTCGGAGAGTTGAAAATCGTAGTTCTCCATTGAATCAACTGCAAATTGAAATAGTAAAGAACAATTAACTTACTTTTAAATCAATAAATAATAGCAAAAAATTAAAATAAGACAACACTATTACCTATTTTGCAGCTCTCATAAATTTTTTTGAAGTTTTTTGAATTTTCTGAATTTTGCATGATTTTCTCACTAATTTTGCCAAATTTGTGCAAACACTATCAGATTTTTCACAGCTAAACAGAGAGATGAGAGTGAGGTTTGAGGTGTGGAAAATGGAGGCTGAATGCCACCCTATTTATAGAAAAAATTCATATTTTTTGATTTTTTGCTATTTTTTCCGAATTTTTTACACCAAACAGTCAAAAAACAGCTATATTAGCCGGGCCAGGCCGGGCCGTGCCGGCACAGCCCACGATCGCAAATGGGCCATGTCGTGCTAGCCCGGCGTACCACGCTCTCAGCCCAGGCACGGCCCATGAGAAAAACGGATCGTGCCGTGCCGTGCTCGGGCCAGACCAACAGTACTAGGCCGCGGGCCGGCACTATTAAGCCCGGCCCAGTGGCCTCCTCTACTCCAATTAGGCTTCTATCCATCCATCAACCCGCTCATCATTTTCTTTTTCTTTTTTGAGACACAGCTATCGTCTTCGTAACCTCTCTGTTTACTCTCTCCAGTTGAAAGCCCCAAAATTGAAAGTGACTCAGTTGAAAGTTGAAACTTGGGACTAACGGCTCGCTCACCAGTTTTGCAGTGGTGGGAGACAATAGTGCATGAAGAAGGAAGGGTAAAACTAGACACGTGGAGCACTGGGAAGAGTCCATTTTGGAGGGCTTGGATGTGCAGCCATGAATTAGTGGCTTCCTTTAACTATTGTTATAGCATCTTTTTTCTCAAAGTAAATAGAGTAATAGATACCATCTTAAGTTTAGATAAATGATACGGACTGAAGTAGTCATAGAGATAGAGATGTCAAATGATAGAATATGATGCCGCTCACCTTATCACACTTTGGGTGCTAAGGATGGCGATCGGCTTGGGTGCCAGTTTGGCTAATCAAGCATCAAAAGTTTTGCAAAGAAGAAACCAACAGTACAATATCTATTAGTGGGGAAAAGTTTGAGAGGAATCCATTGTTCTTTGAATGTGACATGACATGATTGCTCACTGTCCATTTGACCATTTAGCCTGCGTATTTTTGCAGCAGCCTTACTTCAGTTCAGGCATGGAGTTGCAGGAATCTAAGATAGATCTCTTGACCCCTCTCTGTTTCATTGTAATATCCAAAATTCTACAGCTTTTCAAAGTTTTTGTCAAAAGAAAAGTTTTCTAAAATCTTCCTTGATTTTATTTGAATTAATAAAGCTCAATTGAAAAATTTCAGAAATAAATAACGATTTAACATGAATAAACTAGACAATAATTTGACCCTAATTTTTTTGAGTTTATGGTGTTCAAAAGTATTTTCTAAAATTTTCTCAATTTTTCCGAGTGCATTTGCTATTTTTCTTGGCTTATTTCAATTCCTGTATTTTCTCAAAAACAAACACTAATTTAAAACATTGGACGCTATCGGACAAACTTTCCCGGTCCCTTTCTCTCTCCTTGGCCCGATTCGATTCACCTGCGAACGGGCCTGATCCGCTAGCCCAGTCTTTCACCAGTACTCTTCGTCGCTACTGTCACTGGCCGGTGGGACCCACCTGTCAGAGTAGTCGTCCCTGTCGTATCTGAGGTGGACACTGTGCATCCCCTGCGGCTGCCATGGACTCTGCTTCACCATCGCCTCTCTGCTCTATAAAAAAGACTACTAGGCTTTGTGATCTGCTCGTCGAGCCACCCCGCATCTCAAAAACCCTAAGTCATCGTCGAATTCCGCGTCAATTAACTGGATCAAGTTCGGTCTTCACCGCTGCCCCATCAACTCCAGTGTAGAATTCTGCCATTGTTGGTGAGTTCCAGACATTGCCGACCCTACCACTGATATCGCCTCGCTGAGCTCTTTCCGCCAACACCTCGAAGGACCATCGGATCTACCTTGTCACCAAAACATGAGCCCTCACCGCTGCTTTTCCTTTGCCGTCTGTCGCATCCACTCACTGTTGACCTCAATGACCTAGCCATCATGTTTGCTGTCGCTAGCTCTCCTAGATCCGTTGCTTCGCATTGGTCCGTTCACCGTATTCGAGCTAACCCAATCGCTCGCTTGCACGCTTCACAGCTATCATCACTGACCAGTGGGACCCATCTACCAGAGTCATTGTCTCCGTTGTATCTAAGTCTGACACTGTGCATCTAGCATGGCCACTATGGACTCTGCTTCGTCGCCACCTCTTCGCACTATAAAAAGGAGATCGGGTTTCATGATTTATGCCTTGAGCCACCCTGCATCTCATAAATCCTAAGCCATCGCTGGATTCCACACCGATTCGCTGGATCAAGTTTATTCTTCACCGCTGCCGCCATCAACTCTGGTGAATAATTCTGCCATCACTGGTGAGTTACAGACATCACCGACCCCACTACCGAGATTGCCTCACCGAGATCTTTCTGCTGACACCTCATCAAACTTCGAAGGACCATTGGATCTACCTTGCCACCAAGACACAAGCCCTCGCTGCCGCTTTTCCTTCACCACTGGTCGTATCCACTCGCTATTGACCTCAATGATGTGGCCATAGTGTTTGCCGTCGCTAGCTCTCCCAGATCTGTTGCTTTGCATTGCTCTCCCTGAGCTGCGCCGCTACTCGTCGTTGACCCTAGGGTTCTGAGCACCGCCACCATTGCCGTGCTCCACATAAGCGTCCACGCATGCACTATGTTAGCTCCACCTCAACTGCGATGCTTGCTTGTTTGCTCCGTCATTGGCCGCGTCAGCACCTGAAAACCCTAACCCTAGATTGGTTCACTTTAGACTCGGTCTACCATGCGCTGAGCCAGTGATGTATGGACCCTACATGTGAGGTTCCTTTTCTATAGACCTAGCTCACCATGAACCCAAACCTCAGTGCATGGACTCGGTCTATAGACTGGAGGTCCCACCTGTCAGTCTCTTCGATTTTCAAAAAATCTAGAAAAAGAAATATTCCTGGAATATTCTGCAGGCCCTGCCTGTCAGTCTATGTATTCTCTCTCTTATTTCTTGTTGAGACCCAAATATGCAAATCCGAACTCTGTGTATTTTGCACCAGTCTAGGATCATGTTAATGCTCACAGTGAAAACATAGATGAAATATCAACCATGATCCCGATTAACTACGAAAGATGCAAATATTATTAATTATGAGAGTAGCGACCTTTTGGCCAAGCTTACAAATAATAACCTGAAGGGTTTAACAAAACTAACTAGTAGCAGAAAATAAAGATAAGCGTTGTACCCATTCGACATATCACAAGCAATTGACCAGGAAACAAAGTCCTAATCCGAGAAGCCATCAAAGAATGCTCCTTTAAGTACCTTTGGTTGATGTGGTTTTTCTTCAGCAACTAAACCGCAATAGATATAGCTGTGAGTACATAGAGTACTCAACAAGTTATTTGTAATAAGATGCAATTATAATTATGCATGGCTTATCAAGTGATGGTTGAATGACTATTTGTAGAAAGTAATAATATAAAGTAAATACAATAAATATATTGAAATTGCACTTTGAAAACAACTAACAAGTGAATAAGTCAAATGAATTAAATAACTCACAAGTGAGCTGCCCATTCACTTCCAAGAACGACCAAACCCAAGTTTTATGAAATTCTACCTCTCGTGTAAAATCACTGAGCATTATCCATAACTGGGGATATGGCTATTTGAATAGTTTTACACTCTGCAAAAGTTGCACAACTTTACCTACAAGACATGAGCATTTTATATTGCCAAGTGATTAGCACACTTCCTTAGGTGTGTGATGGAGAAATCATGATAAGACCTTTACAATGCTCAATCTCAAACTGGTCTCGTTTGCTAAGGTTTCACTGTCGAGTAGGCTAATAGCCTAATCGGTAAAAGCCCCTTCTTGTGCCAAAAAAATATCTCAATGGCGAAATCAAGGTTAAAACTTCACAAATTAATTATCTAGGTCTATCCCATACTAGACTTGTGGTTATACGATAAGACTCAGATCAATGGCGTACAAAGTTAACTTCTTAAACATTACCCAATCGAATCATCCACATCCCATGTGCTATTAGCACACACTTTACTATATGATCATTCGTCCAAGTGAAAAGTATTTTGGTTTAACCAAGACCCATGACACCACCCATGTCATGGTATACAAATTTTATAACTATGGCTATAACCACAATTCAATATCTCATTAAGTCAAATTTAATTAACTGATTAACATATGATGATGAACCCAATGTAACAATAAGCATGGCTAGGCATACTAAACATATAACTCAAGTGGATACTAGTATTGTATCACTAGATATTACCTATCTTATGGTGACAATAGAATCATGGCATTCAAATTATCAAGGAGGGATTAATCAAATTGGTTGATAACTACCAAGTACAAAGGTTTGTAGTAAATTAGCAATGCAAGATAATTTAAAAGAGAATAATAATAAACAGACTTAAAATTATAGGTTCAACATGATCAAAGGCCACAACTTGCCTTGGCTTTACTTAGTTACAACTTCTTGAACTTCAATTCCTGCTTCTGCTCCTTCGAAGACGTTATCTAACGGGAGAGAAAGTGAGCGAAATATAAATAAATTCAAATAAAATAAAAAACAACAAAACTAGAAACAAAAGATATAACTCAATTGAAGTTCAAACAGAGTAGAACGAGCTCTCAAAAGGTTTAAATCTAAGAAAAAAGAAACACTATTTTGGCTTTTATTGGATTTCTAGATTTATTTTTCTAAAGAAAATTGGATTTATGACATCAGCGAGGGTTTTTGGATTTTGGGCCTAATTATTTTTCTAAAGGACATTAGTTTCGATCGCTGACAGGTGGGTTTACAGTCTATGGACTGAGTTCATGGGTCAGCTTGATCTACCATGGACTTAGTCTATGGAACAGTTCATCGGGTGACTAGGGTTGATGTGGCAATGTGACATGGCACTGACTGGGATGAGATGCGAGCAAAACTGAAGAGGTGGCGGTAACGTGGCCGACACGTGGTCGATGAATATGTAGAGCATTGTGGTGGGCTGAGATGGTAGCTGGAGATGGTGTGGCACTTGCACGACTTCCATGTGGTGGACATGTGGCAGTTGAGTGTTGAGTTGGCGATGGATTCTAGCGAGAGTGGTTGCGCTCGAGCCCGACGATCATCGGCGGTGAGAGGCCTCAGCAGAATGCGTGGAAGAGTGTAACGTGGAGAGGATGACATGTTAAATCCATCCGTGGGGACGCTGAGGTCACTAGTGAGCAGACATGACCAGTGGCGAGCAAAGAGCAGTGGCGGCTTCGGCTCCACTACAAAAATGACGCTCCGGCGAACTTCCAGCCTCAATGAAGCATGGAGGAGAAAAAAGGATGCACGTCTAACCTTTTAATGAAGATGGAAAGGTCGGAGCGACTCTGATGCGATGGTGATTTCTCATCAGAGGCGGCGGCGGCGGCGAAACCAAATGTGGTGCAACCACGGCAAATCAGTGATGGCTAGTAAGGTGAAAAGATCAGCGACTCGGGGTGATGGCGCTACGGTCTCAGGTGTGCCCTTTTATACTCGGAGGAGGCGTCTTAGAAGAAGAGGTCATGGTGAGGAGGGTGACAAGTCTAGCTCGAGCATGGCACGGAGGAGAGTCCATCTCAGAGATGAAGGCTTGGCTGACAGACGGGCATGGGTTGTCAGCGACTACACACGAGGGAACGATGTGGTGATGCGTGGCTGGTGGGTGACCAGCCTAGCTGGGCCGTGCGGAGCGGGCTGCACGGGATGGGCCAAAAGGAAGAAGTATGGGCCGAAGGAAAAGGAATTTGGGTTGAAGCAAAAATCTAAATTTTCCTAGGTTTCTGATTTTTTGAAGAGGAAATAAATTCAATTGAGCTCAAACAAATACCAAACAAACTCTAAAAAATTCAAGAAATACAAAAAAATTCCTTGCAAGACAAGGAGCTCAAATAAAATAGGTTTTGAATTAATTGAAGTTTATTTTATTCACATTAATTTTTTTAATTTCTAAAAATTCAAAATAAGCTTTAGTTAATTCAAGAAAAATATATATGGTTAATTTTATTTTAAAAGTTTTAAAAAGACTCTACAAACAAGGATGTTATATTTCTTTTCCAAAATTTATCAATCAATCCAACTTCTGAAAGCCCGTTCTTGCTCATATGATCTCCGATTGAGCCCATTGAAGTCTTTAAATTGATCTAAATTCAAGCCCTATCTTCTAAAGTTTTAAATAATTTTTGTAGTTTGTTTTTGTTCTATTTTGGTGTTTATTTGCATGTTCTCCTTGTTCTGCATATACGTCGACACACCGAAAGATTTTGGAGGAGAAGGGGCGGAAGTAGCTTGAGAGGAGGACCTTTTTGAAGGAAAGTTATGCTACCTCGATCATGTTGCTCCCAATTTACAAAATTATTTTGTATTTTAAATTATTGTGCAGGGAGGTAGATATAAACCCTTGTTGTCATTTATCCACCTTGTTTATTTTGTATACATTGATCCATTATCACCCTAGGATAGTTTATACTAGTTGGTCATTATTGTAGTACCAACGTGGGTTGATTTACAGTTATTTAGCCATGCTTGGTTATTGACACCATTTTGGAATATCAAAATTATACCTAACTAATGATATATGGAATTGCTTTGTGAGTAGTTGTGTGCATCGTGGGTTATCTGTGTGCACTGTGTGTTATCTTTGATGGCATGTGTTGCACCTTAAAATTAACTGGTGGATAAATAATTTAGACTATGACGAGTGGAAGAACTGTGTGACTATGCTACGTGCAAGCTTTGTGAATCTTTGTATAGTTAGTGAATTGGGTAGTATTGCTCTAGTCAATTTAGGATTTAATTTTGTGCGCTATTGAACTAAACCCCCTTGTATAACCACAATTCTATGAGAAGGGCCTAGTTTAGTAAGTTATCTTGTTCTAGTATTGACTCCTCAAGTGGTAGGTTAAGCTGTGTGAAAAGTGCTGGAGGGTGTGATTCGCTGTATTTGGGATTACATCATATGGATGGTCTTTCATTTACAAATCCAACAGTGAGTCCCTTGCCACTCTTCATGCTGTGTTAGGGGTTGAGAGGTTGTGAGCTAGGCTCATCGGGAGGGGTTAGTGCTAGGTCGAAGTTTCTGAAAAGCATTGTAATGATCATCTTAGTCGCACACCTAAGGAAGAGTGTCATTGGCCGATAGTGTGAGTTAATCATATTATGTAGGAAAAGCTATACAATTTCTACAGAGTGTTAACCAATCTATTTGAATAACCATGTCTGTGGTCATGGATGTGCTCGGGGATTTCACACGAGGGTTAGATTTTCATAAACAAAATCGGGTAGGAAAACTATGTGAGTTTGAAGGATGAGCTATGTGCGATAATGTTTTACTTCTTTTATTTATTATTATTGTTTTCAAATTATGCTTTCAATTATTTATGATATTCACAGGTCAATTTAGCTTTATGCAAAACCAGCTAGGATAGCCACTTTTTTAATAAGCCTTGCATCTATAAATTGTATTATGTGTGCACAACTTATTGACCACTCCTTGTACTCACCCATGCTACAATCATAACTCAATTGCTGGAGAAGAAGAATCATCACCACTCTTCGTGGAGTTCTACGAGGAAGGTTGATCACTAGGTCTCATACCCCAATCGATGGTATGTGACATGTGATGGGTTGTTGTTGGAGTCCTTTCTTTCCATCGCAGTTTATCTTCTTTATTGTCTAAGCCATGCGAGGTTAAATAATTGTAAACTCGACCATAAGGTTAAAACTATTATTTCTAAACCTCAATATTTATTTATTTATCACTATGTATCCAGCGCTACAGGTGATATTTTGGCTTATGCTGTTTGATGATTGAGGATTTGTTTCAGAAGGTCAGTTGCACATTTTCAGACTTTGCTGGGTTTATAAATTGTTAAAGACCTATATTTGTTTGTTTGCTTTGTTGATAGCTGTGTGTTTAGATCTACTGATGGTTTGCTCAATTTTGATTCACGAGAAGCATTTGGATAAGACTGTTCTAGTCTTTCTTGTTAAGAATAGTCCACTGGACTTTCGGTGCACAAGATGTTCACCTGATTTTAGTGGAGGAGTTTATTACATTTTTCAACTACGGGAGGGAATTCGGTCAAGGTGAAGATTGTTGAGGTTGATCCAATTTATACCGTGTCCATGTAGAACTCTGCATCACCTCAAGCTTGACGTGGCATGACCAGTGCTAGGGCCATGCGTAGGCTATATTCGATGTGGTGTGAACTTGTAGCAACAAACTCGAATTAAGTTTTCACTTCGTGTAGGACTTATTTTTGTCGCACTATATATAAAATGTTGTAGTCCATAGAAAGTGTAAGAGCTCCATTATAATCTTTATTCATATAGTGAATTTCATCTTCATGTGTTCATGATTTTTCTCATATGGATTTTTCATATTAAATTCTTGTCTTCCGTTCTTTTGAATATCTACTTTTGCCGTACGTTTTATGACACCAGATTTTGACTATTCCTTTTTGCCTAGGGTTCGATCGTGCAGTGGTATTTTCCTGGCTTGGCGCACGGATGGTTGGGCTATGTTTGACTTGCAACTTGGCGATTTCTCCCTATAGCAAAAATCAACTAGGTGCGGGACTCGATGTTCTGGTGGATCACCAATGTCCTCTGTTGATTAACACCTGCCTCTCGAGTCCGTTCTCACACCGTTTCCACTTTGAATCGGTGTGCAGAAGGTTTGACGACTTCCTCCAAGTGGTTCAGGAGAGCTGGTGCCCTCCGGCGCAACTCGATCCCCTCAACAAGCTGGCATGGTGTTTTCGCAACTTGGCAAGGGCGTTGCAGCGATGGACCCACTGCATAACTAGGAGCGTGAAGCTGCAGCTTCTTGGCCTGTTTAGGTGTCACTGCGGCTTATAACTTTTGGCTAAAATTTTTAAATTTTAACTGTTTATGATACAGATTACGGAGAGACAGATATTCACTTGCGATTTTGGCTGATACAGATATTAGACTTTTAACGTGTAGATCATTTAACTTTTAGACTATATCTTCAGAAAATACTTCGTTTGAAACTTAGGTACTATAACAAAAATAAAAAACCGCCAACTTCAGAGAAAAAGAACAGGCTGAGTTCATCCTCTAGCTTGACATCGCTCAGGAATTGCACACGTTGTCCCCGCTCGAGCAATGGCTTTGGAAAGATCCGAAGGTTAAATGCGTAGGGCTCGCCTCCCTCGAGCGAACAAAAGTTTAGCAGCATTCACGCCCAGGTTAACAATGCCGGTTACGAAATTTTACCAGAGGGGCTTGTTGGGTCGACAAAATCAAAATTTGGGTTTTTCGGAATATTTCGGACCGAAAAATTCAAATGAAATTTAAATTTTGAATGGAAACTAGCCGAATTTGGCCAAAAATCGGTTTAAAAAATCGGCAAAAAAATTCAGCCGGTATTTCCAGGTGCATAGCAAAGCAAAAAACATGCGGATCACAAGATGGCACATAGCATTCAGATGGCACATTGCAAAGCATTCAGAATTCAGAGCCAGCAGATTACTCCGATAGATCAGCAGATTTAGCACAAAGGATGCAGATGGCACACATAGCAAACATTCAGAATTCAGAGCACAAAACATAAACAAATGGTCCAAAGGTGCATAAGAAGTAGCACATATACATGTTAGAGATGTGGGCAATATTTTAATTTTAAATTTTATGAGAAGACAAATACAATAAACTAGTGATGCAAATCTTACCACTAACAGCAGGCTACTCATCATACTTCAGAATATACTCAAGAAAAATATAGTAACAAAGTCGTACGTACGCGCGAACGACTTACTTGTTAGCCTGATGAAGAACAGGAAGCCGTGCAGGCTTGACGCTGTACAGGACGTAGATGACGCAGTGCAGTGAGCGGTCACGCAGATGCGCTGCCCAGAAACTTTATTGCCGCCCCGTGCAGGTACTCTCTGTGGCAACGGTTCGGAGATAGCCGCTCTCCCTCCTTCCAGGTGCACACCGGGAAGAAAGGTCGACGAGATTCAGACAGCACAGTACTCGTGCACAAAATCACAGAGAAGAAGGAAATGGAGGCAGTGAGATTCTCTCACGTATTCTGGACGTCTCCAGGCATATAAATAGACACGCTGATAACTGACATGATTAAAGCAGCCATTTACCCACTGGTAACTGACACATTCAACCAGCCATTTATCCACTGGTAACTGCCTGTCATCAAAACCCCAATAAAGCCTCAAATTCAAACGTTTGAATCTTATTCAAACACAGAGAGAGTGATGCAGAGTTTAGCAAAAATAGAGATAAACTTAGTCTGCCAAGTGGCGCGCCACGTCACGGCACGGTCGCGCGTCACAAGTCACGCGATTTTCACGTGAAAATACGCGTATACGCGCACGCACGTGCATGCGCGTGTGTGACTAGACAGAACTCTCCACATACCATCTCTATCCATATTCAAGAAGTGGTGATGACTCCACCTTATAAATTGGTCTTTCTCACTTTGCCTTAGCAATATGATACTAAACCATGGATGCTTTGTAATTAAGAAAATGTGCCATAATTATATAGGCTAATTTCTAACAATATATAGATAGGAAATAGAAAAAACAAAGTAGCCATTGCAACTTCGACAGCAGGAGGAAGCTCTACACAGATCGCGCTGCCACAAAAGCATTGCTCTGAAGCAAGACTCTGCACAGGATGAAAACAAGATGGTTAGCAGGAATAGTAACAAAATTCATTTCAGGGAAACCATTCTACATGAAATTGGGACTCAGATTACAGAAGCTAAATTAAGTTCAGGGAAATCATAAAATGCAAGTAACAAAAGGTTTTCCAACCTATTATCATTTATCAGTTGATATAATTTTTGGCATTGTCAGTACCAGCTGTGTAGCAATCTGTGCCTTTTGTTACTTGCTTAGTTCAGTTCAATTGATAACAATTATTATTGTGTAGAAACATTGCTCAGTTCAGGGAAATCTATGTGCTGTTTACTTGCTCAGTTCAGGGAAACCATTATTGTCTAGAAATCAATTGATAACAGGACTGTGCTAAAAATAAGAATTTGAAACATGATTTTCACTGAAAACAGGACTTTGGCAATCTGTGCTATCATAATTAGCAATATGCGCTATCACTGAAAACAGGACTTTGGCTGAAAATAGGAATTTGGAACAGTATTTTCATTGAAAACAGGATTTACACTATATTACTAAAAACAAGATTTTGAAACAGGATTTTGACTGAAAACAGGCGATGCAACTTGATTTACTATATTACTAACAACATAGTGCAAAGGTACACTTACAAATTTCTGACTTGAGGGGTCCAAAACCAAAAGTCAGAGGAATCTGATTCTGAATACAAGATTCAGTTACAACATTGTGACTAATTTGGAAGTTCTCCTGGCCAGTAAACATCCAAATTTTCCATATCACAGGCAAACAATGTGCACAGATTAAATGTACATGATGGCTGCTGTACTGACCAGAAATTCTTGCAAGAAAAAGAAGTAGGATAGAAGGTTTACTTCACATGTCTTAAGACGGTTCTATAAATCAAATATTGCAATTAAAAATGATGCACTTGTACTAGTGAAACATACCGGTAGTCCACTCTAGTCTCTAGTAAAGGGTGGAAAGATCCTTCGACTTCTTTGTTGTTGCTTTTCCTCGCTCACAAGCATCATCATCGTCTGTTGCGATCTCACATTCTTTCTCTAAAAACAGTGTATGACAAGTCACTTTTCATAACTTAGTCTATTCCTCACTCTGCATGAACACCAACATTGACCCAAACCTCGTGGCATTGGGCCTAACTGTCGGGCCCTGGAACACTGACTACAGATCCTCTGTGTAAATCGTATTAATTCAGGATCAGTTAGTGCACACAGAGCTAATAGGGATACATATCAAGCACAATGACAATTTTTATTAAATGAAGAGTACAACCTTAAGGCCAAAATTTACATCATCAATACTCATTGGCAAAATAAAGGAAATGACAGTGGAAACAAGTAGATAAACAGTGAAGCCCAAGAGCCTGCTCACAAACAAACGACAGTAAGACGTGGCCTACTCATCCTGGTCCTCACCGTAATCAAAGCAATCCTTCTTTGAGTTGAGATAGTACAAGGATGGGTACAAAGTTGTACTCCACAAGTTACATGAAAAATGCAATAATAATACGAGGCTAACAAAGAAATGCATATATGGTTATTTGACCGTAAAGCATAATTTAAGGAAATACAATAAATAGATAAAAATTACGAAATTTAATACAAGTAAAAACAATAATTTAATCAAATTAATAACGTTAGCGCAAACATCGACCTGACACTAACCTAACTACGGGTATCCTACCCAGACCACCTTTCTCCAAAAAGATTCCATATTTCCATCCAAAACCATTTTGTGAGAACCAAAATATAATCCATAAAAAACTTTACTCAGCATGCCTATGACCCCAGGCACGGCTAACTAGGATAGTTTATACACTCTACAGAGGTGGTACAACTTTATACACAAGACATGATCAACTCATATTGCCACGCGATTAGCATACTTCCTTGGGTGTACGGTGGAGAGATCATAATAAGACCTTTACAATACAAAGCATCAACCTGGCCACATCTCCACTAAGGTTTCACCCCAATAAGGAATCCATCAGATCGGCCCCCCTCTTTGTGCCATGTGAGACTTCTCATGGCCTACGCTATGCTCACATTCAACCTATAACGCGACTCAAGTTGGGACGTGCTAATTAGTTACCTAGAATTATCCCATACTAGTCTTGTGATAGTATGATAGGGCTTTGTAGTAGTAGTTCACAGACCAGCCCTTAATTGACTTAGGCACTTCCCACACACCCCTTGTGCTTAACACCCACGTTGAGCCACCGAGTAACAACATATGCTAGCAAGCACCCACCACTTAACCATTTGCCTAAGTCTAAACCAAGTTTTATATTTTGTTTTGAAATATTCCATAAACTTTCTTGACTAACGGAAGTCAAGAATATATTTTAAAGCTTTATCATTTTATGTGAAAAAGTTATCCCAAGCCTAAAGTTATATCTATGCAGGGCTAAACATTTGCTACAAAATTCTCTAGCCATACTAGTGTACTAATTAGAGTTTTATTCTAGGGTGACAAGGTATAGTAATTTGCAATACCAAAGGTGTCATAACAAATGGGCATTAACTAAAGTAAAACATGAATTGAAATACTATGAATAAAAATTAAGCATACAATATAATTTAAAACAAGATAATTTTGTTTGTAAAGTAGGATAAGTATGGTCAAGGTGTGTAACTTGCCTTGCTTCGCGAACTGGTGTGAATCGTTGAAGAAGAATTCCTTAGAATCTCGTAGTCTACACGTGAAAATAACCCACAAAATTCAAATAAACTACAAAATTTCAAAATAATGGTAGAAATGAATAGATCATGATTTTAAATAAATTTAGAAATTGAATATATTGAATTTCTAGAATTATTTTTCTAAAGAAAAAACTGATTTATGACATCAGCCATGGTTTTAGGTTTTTAACCGAATTAAATTTCTATAGGAAATTAGATTTATGACATCATGCTGACGTCAGCCCTCAAGATTGAATTCTGTGCATGAGGCCGACGTGTGGGTCCGATCTTTGTGGACCGAGTCCACAGACTCTGTGAGTGGTTGAGGGGCACGAGGTGGGGCGTGGTACTTGCATGGCCCACGGGTGTTGACGTGGCATGCACGCGGTGCCATTTGGTGACCATGTCGCCTACCACGCCTGCCGGTGTGTTGACATGATGGCCGACGGTAGTGATGCACGCAGCCTAATGTCCCACTAATGCTCCACCGCACGGTGGCCGCTGGGGAGTGGTGCATGAGAGAGAGAGAGAGAAGTGGGGAGTTCATCATTGGAGAGGAGATACACCAAGATATTATCATTGAGGCCCTCCAAGAACCTCTCTTGTTTCACTTCATCTGTGGCGACATCCTCTGGTGCATAACACGGCAGTTGGTTAAACTTGAAGGTATTCATTCACTGTTCGACCTCCTTGGTGCAGAACTTAGAATTCCTTCTTCTTTAGCATGATGATGCTAGCTAGAATGTGGGCATGCAAAAGTGCTACATGAATTCTGTAACATCCTGAAAACTCAGAGGATCTGTATAACAAAATGCGTAGAATACTTTTGTAGACTATTGTGTTGAGTGGGGTTTTGGAGGTGTTCTTCTGAAGAATTTTGTGGAAAAGCCCACCAGTTTAATTAATAGTAATTTCTAAATTTGAATTCGAATCTGAAAAGATGATCCATGATAAAGATTTTCAAAGGTAGCATAAATAAGTTGGTCACTGTGCCAAAAGAATATTTGTACACAAAATAGTAAGATCACAAATCTTATAAAAGAAAAGAGGAGAAAAATAAAAAGAAAGAGAAAAAGGTTCCATTATGAGCCCATAGTTTGTAAATAAAATGGTCATCTCAGTGGGAATTAATTTTGTTAAACCAAAATATGTCTGGGAATTTCTGTGAATTTTTCTAGAATTTTTGGAAGTAATTTCATATTTTTCCGAATTACATTATGCCTTCAAGCATTCCTGAAAATGCAAAATCAAAATAAAAACCAAAAATCCCACCCGGCCGACGCGTGGACGGGCTGGATCCGCCCACGTCGCCCCCGGATCCGCCCTCCCCCTCTCTCTGGTCGACGCGCGTCCGGTCCGGATGGCGCCACGTCCCACCCGGGCGCCATCTCGGCCACCCGCGGCCGCCTCTCCGCGCCCCTCTCTCTCGACAAGCGGGCCCGCTGTCGGGCCCGCTTTCCCTTTCTTCCTCCTCCTCCGCGCTCCGGACCCCTCGGCCGTTCGGCGCCCGCCGGGAGACCCCACTGGGGACAGCGTTATGGGAAAAGACCCCATGACGCCCCAACCCCGCCGCCTTCCGCCGCCTGTGTTCGCCGCCCATCGCCATGCGGCGCCCGCCGCTGCCGCGCCAGTCCGCGGGGCAGCCTCCCTCGGCCGGCTATAAAGGCCGTAATCGCGCCCAAAAGGATCGCCGTGCCACCCTTTGCCTTTTTCCAGCGCGCAATTGCCCCGAGAGCCACCGGATCGCTGGCATTCCTGCTTCTTCCCCAACTCCGGCCGACGGCCCCTCGCCGCAATTCCGCTGATCCTCACTGTGGGAGCTCGGTCCTTTGCTCCCACACCATCTCCAGACCATCGCCGAGCTTTTGCCGGCCTCCCCCGAGCTTCCCGACGGCCGTAGCTCGCCGGCGCCGTGAGCCCTCCCGGAGCCGCCGCTGCTGCTCGGTGCCGACCTGCCTCCGGTGACCCCCGGCCCTCCTCGTCACCACCACCAAAGATCGCCAAACTCAACTTTGCATTTCACGAAGCTCCCGAACCTCGGTGAGCTTCCCTCGCCGGCGACGGCCACCGTCTTCCCGACCTCGGGCGCCTCATCCACCCCTCGTACCCCCTTAAGGGAAAAATCATCCCTTAAGGGTGAGATAAACAGCGGCGGGTTGGTCACCGTCGCTCACCCTCTTTCCCCGGCTCCCGGCGCTTCGAGCCCCGCTCACGCAGCGCCGAGGTTGAGCCATTCTTTTAAACCGTCGGCGACAGGTGGGTCCCACCGCCAATGACCGTGCTGAGCCACCACGCCTCCGGGCCCCGCTTTGTCGGGGCAGCGGGAGCGGGCGTGAGCCCTCGCCGCTGGGTCCCACGCGTCGACACCGCTGCAGTCGGTCTCTCTGCCGATGGGCTCCACTCGTCGATTTTATTATTTTTGGGATTTATTCAAACCGAAAGTATTCAAATGTGTATAACTTGTTCATTTTAGCTCCAAATTTAGTGAAATCAATTTCTAAATTCATCTAAAATCAATGGCTACTTAATAAAACCAGAACCAACACTTTTGAAGCTTGTTTAAATTTTCATTTGAGTTATTTGATTGTTGTGATGTTTTTATCTAAATTTTCACGCGTATAAAAAAACGTAGCTTTCGAGACTCAAGAGGAGGAAGCTGCAGTGTCAGAGAATCAACGTGCAAAACCGGACCTCAAGAACCAAGGCGAGTCAATGCTTTGATCATTTTGAGCCTATGTTTTCAATAAAGTATTTTGGTTTAAGTATTATAACTTGCATGCTTATAGTTATGTTGCCATACATGTTAATTTCAGATTTTAGTTATATGCCCATGTTCTCTTGGTTTAGTATATATCCTTGCCATACTTTGACTATGTGATCTTTGTCACCCTAGTAAAGTAATAATGCTACAACTCCTTTGAAACTAAGTCTATAATTATAAATGCATGCTTAGAGTTGTTTAGATGAACAAGGGTGTGAGAGCACCCTAGCACATCTTGTAAATTAAAGAAAGCAGTATTGAGCAGTCATTGTGATGATGACCGGTTTATTTGGGTGTAAGAGTATTTTGAAAGAACCTCACATGCTTAATTATCGGGCGGATGGTTGAGGCGGGAGTGTTGAATGGTGCCGTGATAGCACAGATTTGTGATAAAGTGGTGCCGTGATAGCACAAGAGATTGTGGTAGAACCGCCCAGATGACACTTAAGGACTGAATCTTGTGATAATCTCCCACGATACAACATGTACAACCACATCTTTGGCAAAGTGTAGGCGAGCCAACTAATTTGCATTGACTTAGTAAGAGTTGCGTCGGTGTGAACACGGGCGGGTAGAGGATGGCCACATCCTCCCACGTGATGGCGCAAGAGGGGGCTTCTGGAAGGGTGGTCGTACCCGGAGGAAGTGGAAACCTTAGCGGTCGCAACTCTGCTAGGAAAATGCACTGTAAAAGCCTTGTGGTAGTCTACTCAACTGCATGGCTAAGGAATCATGTGGGGCAATGAGCAGATCTATCTCGTGTGGGTAAAGTGTACACACTCTGCAGAGTCGAAACCATTCGAATAGCCGCGCCCTCGGTTATGGGCAGACATGGGAACTTAACTAGATATAGTTCTGTTTCAAAATCTTGTAAAAAGGGCAGAGAAAGGCCTTTATGGGAAGGCAGAGTAAGGCCCTCTTTTGAGTTGTCCTGGGTGTCGTCCCAGTGGTAATGTAAGTGACTATACGCTGAAGGTATGGTATGAGGAGCAGAGATCATGTAATGGTGGATGGTATCTGATTCGATGAAAAATATATGTATTTGGCATCAAGTGTCATATTTGAAAATTTAACTGGTTAGGTCCTAGGGAATTTTAAGTATCATAGTTCAAAAAGCATGTTTCCGCAAGCAAAATAACTTGAGCCTCCCCTTGTTAAAAGCCTTGCATACTACCTACTGCATTCTGTGTGTTGACTCGCTGAGCACGGTGGTTAGTGTGCTCACTCTCGCAATACCAACAATCCAGATTCAGGAGCCCAAGACCCGTATGCCTTCGAGGAAGTACCTGCTACAGAAGGAGAAGACCGCGCCGGGAATTAGGGCGAATAATTCGTGCGTAGAACCTTAGGCATCTAGACTAAGGTGTGGCTTCATCCAGATATTCTAGAGCCCTAGAATATTTGTATGACCACTTTTGCCCTCAGTCTTTGCTTGTGGTTTAAAGGCCTATTTTGTATCTCTTCCGCTGCTAGACTTTTGTAATGTAAATATTTGGCCTGCTTGGCCCTATTGTAACAGCTGCACTTTGTGAAGGCCTAACTTCACTTTTGCATTGTAATGTTATTATGGCTTGTTGTGAATTCCGCGTGTATGAAATGATTCAGCAATGTATCTGTGTGCATTATCTATCGATCCGTGGAATAATGCGATGAAGGCACTGATAGATTCGGATTGCAAAATCCGGTCCGACAGAGTGGTATCGAGCATACGACTGTAGGGTAAAAACCTTAGTTGGCCGTTAGAACTTAGGCTATTGTATATCTAAAAAAATGTATAAAAGGAATTTCTTAAAAATATAGCATAATATTTCTTCCCGCATCCTTCCTAGCTCTACTCTGATCCACCTTTCAGTTGTTATTTCGAAAAATTACTAACGATATTATTTAATTACAGATGGCAGGAGTTGCAGACGTTGGACACTGGGACTTCTTCGCTCATGGAGTGCGTGAGGGAGAGTTTGCGGATATACTTCGCAAACTACTCCACTACTTAGGCTACGAGGACGGGCCCATCTACCGCGGTCGGAGGACCAGGATAGGAGGAGATGAGTCCTGGTTGGTGGAGATCTTCATCTACCCCCGCCACGAGGGAGACCAGTCTCACTTGTTTCAGACCACCCACCGGAGGAGCCTGGTGACAGCAGCACTACAGGATGCCGCTTGTCTGGCCATGGCCTGACTTTGCGACATCCACGCGACGTTGGTGTTAGAGTCGCCGTTCACCTACCACCCACTACGGACGGAGCACGCCAGGTTCGACGGGACCCGGGTGACAGAGTTGGAGGACGACCCGAGGCTTACCTACCAGGTAGACCTCACTCGGGTCATGGGTACAGCCCATGTGGTGGCTCAGGAGGAGATCACCGCACTTCGGGAGCGCCTCCTCGCACGCCACATCGAGGTGGACTCCTTGCGTGAGCAACTCGCCCAGTGTGAGCGGGCCTTGGCGAGAGCCAAGGCGGGCGGCACTGTCCGCACTCAAACTCAGCAGACGCCTACACCGACTCCAGTTCCGGCACCTCCACCAGGTTCCGGGGGACTCCGCACCAGGCTCACAGCACGCAAGAGCGTGCAACCCCCTGGGCCTCAGTCCGCTCTACGCCGTGGAGAGACTCGACGCAGCCGTTCACGCTCTCACTCCGACACCGACCCATCTGAGTTTAGTGGTAGCAGGTCCCGTTCCCAGTGTACGGACTACACCCCCTCCAGTCCCAGTGTTGGTGACATGGAGGAATAGGCAGTGCATGGGTCAGTTAGTGCCGTGCTTGCTAGAGTTTGGACTAGTAGTAGCAAGCATAGGCCCCACCCCCACTAGTAGCAGCTTATGCCAGTACCTTAGTATCGTTAAGTATGTGTATGTTTTTAAAGCCCAGCGTGGCTTATGAAGCCATAAAAAGCTGGCTATGTGATGTACTGTCGGTGTTTAATGAAAACGGCCTTGTGTTTATTTACTGTTGTTTGATGTTTGTATTTGTTCGTTAAATGTGCTGGTCGTGGGTTATAAACTTTTATAGGGAGGTTAGACCCAGGGTCTAAAAGAATGTTAAATTATCTACAGATGGCTAGCCATAGAGTTACCCGCGCACAAGCTGGAGCAAACCCAGATATGCAGGCAGAAGTGGAAGCCAGTCAAGAAGCACAGCAAGTAGGAAGGGGTAGAGGCCCAGGTCCAGGGGTAAACCTCCCACCCCCACCGGCTAACCCATCTATGGCACAAGTAATGGCCCAGCAAACGCAGATACTTCAGGCCATCTTCGCAGGCCAGCAGACCCACACCAATGTTCATGCCTCCGACTTGGGCGACTTCATCGGACCCGCCCTTACCTTCGCCGGGCGATGAGCCCCAGAAGCGTAAGATTGGCATGGACACGAAAAAAAGCTTCGTTTGGCCAAATCTGCAGAGGATGACCAGTTGCTCTTCGCGACCCATCAACTCCAAGGGCATGGTGCTGGTGGGAGAATTACACGCCACAAAGGGTATGAGGATACCCCACCGAGCTAGCGGCAATCGTACCCTGGACAGAATTCAAGGCGGCCTTCAAGGCCAATTTCGTCCCAGCTGGGGTAATGCGAATAAAGAAGAATGAGTTCAGGACTTTGAAGCAGGGCGGCCTATCACTCAATGATTATCTCACCAAGTTTAATCAATCGCCCGTTCGCCCCAAGGATGTGGTCGATGAAGAAGAGAAATTGACCGGTTCTTGAAGGGATGAATGAAGAACTCCGTGTGCGACTCATCACGCAGGACTTCTCCAGCTTTCATCAGCTGGTGAATAAGGCATTGGTCCTGGAAAATGAGAAGAGGAACCTGGAGGCGAGTCGCAAACGGAAGCAGGTGGTTCAGCGCCCGCAAGGAAGGTTCATCCAGAGATTCTTCAACAATTCCCTTTCTGGGGACAGCCCGTCTCGAGCCCAAACCCAAGACCTCGTCCGGTGGTAGCACGTTCGGACTCCTCGCCCCTCGGGCAGTGCAGCAGAACAAATCCTCGACCCCTTTAATTGCTTCAACTGTGGAGAAGGGGCACTACGCCTATCGCGCCCCAACGGCACCACTCGGTGAAGTTCAACTTGGGCACCACCCCCTCCCGAGGTCAAGCTTCAGCACCCAGCAGAGGGAATCAAGCTCCTCAATCCAACCGGGCTGCATCGACTCCAAATCGGGGAAGGGTTAATCACGTCACCGCTGAAGAAGCTGAGGAGGCTGCTGGAGTCCTATTGGGTACGTTCTCTGTCAAGACAATACCAGCACACGTCCTTTTTGATTCTGGGGCATCGCATTCATTTATAGCAAAAGGGTATGTGGATAAACTTAAGCTGCCGGTCCACCTGTTGAAGAAAGCATTAATGCTTAGTTCACCCGCAGGAATGATTAAGGCCACCTTAGTGTGTCCGGGAGTAGAAATTGTCATGGAAAGATTTATATTCCTAGCCGATTTAGTTGTGCTAACCTCCCAGACCTTGGATATTATACTAGGAATGGATTGGTTAGCTAAACACCAAGGAATATTGGATTGTGCCTTGAGGCAAGTTAAGTTGACCAAGGGCCCAGGATTGACCATTGTGGTGAAGGTGGACCGACCATATAGATGGGGACGAGAAATATATTATTGCGAAGATGTACCGCTAGAAGGAATGATGGTGGTGCAAGACTATACTGAAGTCTTCCCTGATGAACTACCTGCCATGCCACCAGATAGAGATCTCGAGTTTGTTATCAACTTGAAGCCTGGTGCTGCCCCTACCTCCAAGAGACCATACCGGATGACCGTAGATGAGCTAGAAGAGTTGAAGAAGCAACTCCATGAACTACAGGACAAAGGTTTCATCAGACCGAGTTCCTCACCTTGGGGATCCCCGGTTATCTTTGTAAAGAAGAAGGACGGCACCGCCAGGATGTGCGTAGATTATCGGGCTTTAAATGAAGTAACAATCAAGAATAAGTATCCACTGACGAGGATTGATGACCTGTTTGATCAGCTTGGGGGAGCCACATTGTTCTCCAAGATTGATTTAAGGTCAGGTTATCACCAACTGAAGATTAGGCCTAAGACATCCCAAGACCGCTTTACCACTAGATATGGACTGTCGAGTTTACGATTATGTCTTTTGGGTTGACCAATGCCCCTGCCTATTTCATGAATCTCATGAACAAGGTCTTCATGGATTACCTGGATAAGTTTGTGGTGGTATTCATTGATGATATTCTCATCTACTCCAAAACCGCAGACGAGCATGCCGAGCATTTACGCTTGGTGCTGACAAGATTGAAGGAACATCAACTCTATGCCAAGTTCAGCAAGTGTGAGTTCTGGTTGCAGGACATCAGCTTCCTGGGGCATATTGTGTCTGAAAAAGGAGTGTCTGTTGACCCCGCTAAGATTGCTGCAGTAACGGAATGGCAGCAGCCTACCTCGGTCACTGAGGTGAGGAGCTTTCTTGGGTTAGCAGGATACTACATGCGGTTCATTGAAGGGTTCTCCCGAATTGCCAGACCTATGACCCAGTTACTCAAGAAAGAGCAGGCATTTGGCTGGACCAAGGCGTGCGAAGAGAGTTTTCAAGAACTGAAAAAGAGATTGACCACCACCCCAGTGCTAGTCCTACCCGATGTGCGTCGAGACTTTGAAATATACTGCGACGCGTCACATCAAGGGCTTGGGGGTGTGCTTATGCAAGAAGGCAAGGTGGTGGCGTATGCATCCCGGCAGCTTCGCCCTCATGAAGCCAACTACCCAACCCATGACCTGGAATTAGCTTCCGTGGTTCATGCCCTGAAGATCTGGAGGCACTATCTTATCGGCAATCATTGTGATATCTACACAGACCACAAGAGCCTCAAATACTTCTTGACCCAGTCGCATCTGAATTTGAGGCAAAGAAGGTGGTTGGAGTTGATTAAAGATTATGATATGAGCGTCCACTACCACCCTAGAAAAGCTAACGTAGTGGCAGACGCTCTGAGTAGGAAAGCCTACTGTAATCACCTTATGGTTCGGGAGCACCAACCTGAATTATATAAAGAGCTAACCGCCCTGAACCTAGGGATTGTAGAAGAAGGAGCCCTGACCGCCTTTGAAGAACAAACAAGTATCGAAGAAATGATAGAAGCTGCACAAAAAGGAGACCCAGCTGTTATGAAGTGGAAGAAATCAATGGGAGAAGGAAAAGCCCCTAAAATGAATCTGGATCATCAAGGAATTCTAAAGTACGGAAATCGTACTTTCGTACCCCCTCAAAAGGACCTTAGGGATCTAATGCTTCGGGAAGCACATAGCTCCGCATATTCCCTTCATCCTGGTAGTACTAAGATGTACCAAGACATGAAGCAATACTACTGGTGGCCAGGCATGAAAAGAGACATTGCTGAGCACGTCGCCTGCTGTGATGTCTGCCAGAGAGTAAAGGTCGAGCACCAAAGGCGGCGGGATCGCCGCAACCTTGCAAATACCCCAATGGAAATGGGAGGAAGTTGGCATGGATTTCATCACCGGATTCCCGCCAACGAAGTCAGGATATGACTCAGTCTGGGTCATCGTTGATAGATTGACCAAAGTTGCCCACTTCATTCCCATCAAAACAACGTACAAGGAGATAAGTTAGCTGAGCTGTACATGTCCCGCATTGTGTGCCTACATGGCATACCCAAGCGAATTGTTTCAGATCGAGGTTCCCAATTTACCTCGCATTTTTGGGCAAGTCTGCATGAAGCTCTGGGTACCCATTTAGACTTCAGCACTGCTTACCATCCTCAAACCGATGGACAAACGGAAAGAGTGAATCAAATATTAGAAGATATGCTCCGGGCATGTGCACTAGACTTCTCGAAGGAATGGGATAAATGTCTGCCCTATGCCGAGTTTGCCTACAACAACAGCTTACTATCCAAATGAAGATGTCACCCTTGAAGCTCAGATGGCAAAATGTCGACCCCACCCATTGGTCCGGCGGGAGAAAACTACGTGTTTGGCCCCGAAACTCTAAGGCAAGCAGAAGAAAAAGTTCGTCTGATTAGGGACCGGTTGTTGGCAGCCCAATCCAGGCAGAAGAGCTACGCGGATAAAAGGAGGAGGCCCCTGAGTTTTGAAGTTGGAGATCACGTGTACTTGAAGGTGTCACCCTTGCGGGGAGTCAAGAGGTTTAAGGTCAAAGGCAAGCTCACCCCGCGCTATGTTGGACCTTTCCCTATTTTAGCCAAGAAAGGAGAGGTTGCATACCAGCTAGCCTTACCCCCAAGCGTGTCAGAAGTTCACGACGTCTTCCATGTATCCCAGCTAAAGAAGTGCTTGCGAGTGCCAGAAGACCAAGCCCCACTTGAAGCAATCGAGCTCGAGGAGGACTTAACTTACAAAGAACGACCCATCAAAATTTTGGACACAGTGGATAAGAGGACCAGGACCCAATCCATTCGCTTGTGCAGAGTTCAGTGGAGTCACCATTCAAAGAAAGAAGCTACTTGGGAGCGTGAAGATCAGCTGCGCAAAGATTACCCAGCTTTGTTTCCTAGCTAAGCCAAATCTCGGGGTCGAGATTCTTTTTAGGGGGTAGGTTTGTAACATCCTGAAAACTCAGAGGATCTGTATAACAAAATGCATAGAATACTTTTGTAGAGTATTGTGTTGAGTGGGGTTTTGGAGGTGTTCTTCTGAAGAATTTTGTGGAAAAGCCCACCAGTTTAATTAATAGTAATTTCTAAATTTGAATTCGAATCTGAAAAGATGATCCATGATAAAGATTTTCAAAGGTAGCATAAATAAGTTGGTCACTGTGCCAAAAGAATATTTGTACACAAAATTGTTGGTGATATGCCCTAGAGGCAACATGGAGATGTTGAATATATCACATACTATGTTTATGATACATTGCTTTGTTCCTTGAAATAGACATTATCATTATTGATCAATGAGTATGTGACTTATTCATGAGACTCTTAATGCCAAAATGTTGCTATTTCTAAATGATCCCGATTATATTTCATATGAGGAACAAATATGATTCAAAGATCAAGATATGTATTGATTGATGATCATGTCTCATGGATCATGGTATGGAGATACCAAATCAATAATATGGACATGTGTTAGTGAACATATGTTGGATAGACCCGCCATGAGACACCGCAGAGATTCCATGTGTCATCGGTTGGTCTCAAGTAGTGTTTATGTGAAATCCTTAGACTTGAGATCATCATGGTTCCCAAAGATGCGTAGTAGCTTACTTTGGGACTACTAAACACTACTCCGTGGCGGGTAGTCATAAAAGTAGTCTTTGGGTTTGCCATGAAACATGTAGTGGGATGTGAATGATCAAGATAGAATTTGCCCCTCCTTATGGGAGAGATATCTCGGGCCCCTCGATGTAATGGATTATGAAAGTGCATGGCCATGCCAAGGTGATTGAGGAGTCAATCACGAGTTTATAATCCATCACGGAATCGAGAGAGTGATTGAGCTATTAAGAGGATGACACAGGTCTCGCCTTGAGCTTAATCTATATCGTGAGGCAAAGGGATTAGTACATGAGAACATTACGTGTTCAAATGATATGATCTTTACGTATACTTTGGGGTTAATATGTCTTACTAGAGGCCGCTATTAACACGGTGACCGGAAAGGTGTTTACGGTCGCGACCAAGTATACGTGAACCTGCTGTGGTCGCACACTTAACGGGTTGGAACACTAATTCGAATGTGATTCGGATATAGGCTCAATTCGGATAGAGATCCGGATAGACTCCTATTGGGCCTCGGTCCACGAGGCCCAAGTGAGGAGGTCTATATATGGAGGCGAGGGCCGAGGAACGCACCGATAATCCCGAGCTAATCCGTAGCCGCCACCTCCGAGCCAAACCCTAGCCGCTCGCGAGTCTTTGGTACACTCGCGATCGGCGTTCCACCGGGACGTGTGGATACCGGTGGAGGCGCTGCTCGTTGCGGCGTTGATCGGCATCAACAACCTCTGATTGGATCCGCTCGTGGTGTGGTTGATCGCGTGGAGGAGACGATCGGTTCGGGACGATCGACTACTTCCACTACTACTTGACGCCGTGATTGGATCGGCTTCTCCAACTCTTCTTCATTGCACTGCGCGTCTAGTGGTAACGATCTATGATCCTTCCTTAAGCATGATGTTCTTGTGTGCGCGGTAGAAAAATTTTGTTTTCTGCTATCGTAGCCTACTCGCGATCCATTAGTGGTATCAGAGCCATCTTGCTTAGTTTGCGATCTGGATCAGTGCATATGTTGATATGCGGTTGTAATAGATTGGATCTATTACGGACTAGATCAATCGGTCATAAGGGGTTGGAATATGTATGAGTTGATAGCATCATGTGGCCAAAAGATTAGTTCGTGCTCCTTCTTTGATGTACACGCGACTTGCCCCTACCTTTGGTAACACCATCGGGCTAATCACAAGCACAATCGATGAGATTGAGACAACGGATCGATGTCTTGTGTTGCGGTCTCCTCAAGCATACCGATCGCGATGATTGATGTGATTGATCTAATGAAAATTGAGACATTTTGAATGGCTCGGATTTGGGTTGATTTGATCGACCCGATGAGATTTTCATAGCGATTTCATAGATGCGATCTATGTAATTCCGTGAGGTTTTCAGGGCGCTGCCCCTCGACCCTCGACCCCCGCTGGACCGGTCGGTGGACCGCCGCCAGTACACGCATAGATTGTTATAGAAACACATTCATGTCGGGCGGTAGAATATGTTCTACGCTAACTTGTTTTTGCAGGAATGATGTGAATGGTATGGCATAGATGCATATGTGATGCATGTGTGTTTTGGCGGCTGTGTGTCGTATTAATCACAGTAGGGTTGAGGTCGTTCTTTAATTGTATAACGACTGCGTGTCGACTTGTGATGCTTGAGCTCCCATGTAATTCATTTGCTACCTATTAGTTGTAATAGTTTAGTTCTTTGCTATGGAGGCTTCAAGCATGATGACAAAGAGGACAAGAAGTGTGGCGAAGAGTATCACCGTGGAACCATGGCGATGGCAACCACTACGATACAAAATGCCATACCATTCACGAGATAATGTGATTATATGCATGTGATGTTTATTTCTTGTCATACTATTCTTTCATGCCATACCAACTAAGGGTTAGTTTTTCATGATAGAATAGCTTCTCTCAAGAAAAATTAAGAATTTGTTTTGATGCCCTTCCAATTCTTTGCGCCTATAAGAATCATGATCATTGTTTGGTAGGTCTGCCAAAGCAGAGTACCATCAACTATCTTGATCTAATAGGGTGGATGTCGGACATCCACATGCATAGTATTGGTTTACTTGACAAGGCTATCAAATTAGATTTGGGCCTTGGGGCATGGTGTTGGGAGCCGGGGCATTGGATGCCACCCAACAAACAAGAGTCACATAAGATGTGATTAGCAAGTGTTGCTTACCTCGTCACTAGGTTTCTAGCAAGGATGCCAAAGCTCACTAGAACTTAGATGAACATGGATCTTGACCACTATATGTCGTTAGAGGAAGACGATTACAAAACATATAGTGGGAGTATCTTTGTTAAATTGTTTAATGGAAGATCAAACATGAACATAGTGCTAAACTTTGCATATTCTTTGTTGTAGATCATGTCAACTAATGCCGCATCCAGTTCTTTTAATTTGCGATCTATTCTTGAGAAAGAAAACTCAATGGAACGAACTTTTGGATTGGTATCGCAACCTGAGAATTGTTCTCAAGCAAGAGCGCAAGGAGCATGTCCTTGAGTCTCCTTATCCTGATGACTTGCCTGATAATGCTACTGTGGTCGCACGGAAAGCTTATGAGAAGCAAACGAATGATTACCTTGATGTGAGTGTCTCATGCTTGCCACAATGTCCTCTCGAGCTTGAAGCAATATGAGAACACAGATGCCTACAATATCATTGTGGGGTTGCGTGGTATGTTTGAGAACCAAGCAAGGGCCGAGAGGTTCAACACTTCAAAGTCCTTGTTTGCGTGCGAGCTTGCGAAGGGAATCCGTCGACCCTCATGTGATTAAGATGATTGGCTACATTGAGAGTCCGAAAAGCTTGGTTTTCCCTTAGCCAAGAGTTGGCTATCGATGTGATTCTTCGCCGCTCCCTCGAGCTTTGAGCCATTCATTCGAACTATCACATGAACAACATGGACAAGACCTTGGTGAGTTGCATGGGATGCTAAAATCAGCCGAGGAAAGCATTAAGAAAAGCAGCCATCATGTGATGATGATGCAGAAAGGCAAGGGCAAGCCCTATGTAAAGAAAGGCGCGGTCAAAGAAAGTTAGCTCCCGATGAGATCGCGAGCGGTTCTAAGGCCAAGCAAGTCAAGAAGGGTCCTGCTCGATGCGATTGCTACTCACGTAAGCAATCGTGACATTGGAAAAGGAACGCCCAAAGTACTTGGAGGATCTTGAGAAAAGAAGGAAGTACGACTTCGCTCCGGTATAAATGTTATAGAAATCAATCTTGCTACTTCATCTACTGATTCTTGGGTATTTGATACCGGATCGGTTGCTCACATTTGCAAATCGTTGCAGGGCTAAGAAGAAGTAGAAGTTTGAGGAGGAGCGAAGTGGATCTTCGCGTTGGCAATGGAGCAAAAGTTGTCATGGTGGTGTTGGCACCATGCCATTGTCTTTACCTTCGTGATTAGTTTTGGAATTGAATAATTGTTATTGTGTTTCATCTCTTTCCAAGAACATTATTTCGCTTCATGTTTACAAGCGAAGGTTATGACTTTAGATCCGTGAACAATGGTTGTTCTCTTTATTTCAAAGATATGTTCTATTGTCATACTCCATTGGTGAATGGGTTATATGTTCTTACTCTTGAAGAGTCATCGGTCTATAACATTAATACAAAGAGGCAACGATCGAATGATTTGAATCCCACGCTTATTTGGCACTGCCGCTTAGGTCACATAAATGAGAAACGCATGGAGAAGCTCCATAGAGATGGTATTCTGCACTCATTTGATTTTGAATCATTTGAGACATGCGAATCTTGTTTACTTGGCAAGATGACAAAAGCACCTTTCACCGGTCAAGGTGAACGGGCAAGTGACTTATTGGCACTCGTACATTCTGATGTATGTGGACCAATGAGCTCAACAGCCAGAGGTGGTTTTCAGTACTTCATAACTTTTATCGATGACTTTAGTAGATATGGATATATCTACCGATGAAGATAAGTCCGAATCCTTTGAAAAGTTCAAAGAATTCCAAAATGAAGTGCAAAATCATTTAGACAAGACAATCAAGTTTCTACGATCCGATCGTGGAGGCGAGTATTTGAGCCATGAGTTTGGTAATCATCTCAAGGATTGTGGAATTGTTCCACAATTGACTCCGCCGGAACACCTCAATGGAATGGGGTATCGAACGAGAAATCGCACCTTATTAGATATGGTGCGCCCATGATGAGCCACAGTAATCTTCCGTTGTCTTTTGGGGTACGCTCTTGAAACACCGCTTTCACACTAAATGAGTTCCATCAAAATCGTGAGAAAAGACACCATATGAGATGTGGACAGACAACGTCCTAGCTTGTCTTTTCTTAAGATTTGGGGATGTGAGACTTATGTAAACGTTTACAATCTGATAAGCTCACCCCAAATCGATAAATGCTTCTTTATCGGGTATCCTAAGGAAACAAAAGGATATTACTTCTATAATCAAGAAGAAGGCAAAGTGTTTGTCGCCCAAGATGGTGTCTTCTTAGAGAAAGAGTTTCTCTCAAGAAGGGATAGTGGGAGCATGGTGCAACTTGAAGAAATTCGAAACACACCGAAAACGTTTCAGCTCCTCTGAGAACCACAACAGATGAACAAACTGTTGAAGAACCTGTTGTGGACACACCGCACCACGTGGGTCGAGAGGTCACGTCGTGCACCGAGAGGTACATGTTCTTGACTACTCAACAACGGGACATATTGTTGTTAGACAACGATGAGCCTAAGACCTATGAAGAAGCGATGATGGGACCAGACTACGAGAAATGGCTTGAAGCCATGAGATCCGAAATTGAATCCATGCACGTAATCAAGTTTGGAACTTGGTTGATCCACCGATGGTGTTAAAACCATTGAGTGCAAATGGGTTTTCAAGAAAAGATAGACATAGATGGAAATGTTCACATCTATAAAGCGCGATTGGTGGCCAAAGGTTTCAAACAAATTCAAGGTGTTGATTATGATGAAACTTTTTCGCCGTCGCAATGCTAAAGTCTATTCGGATCATTCTAGCGATTGTCGCTTATTTCGACTATGAAATATGGCAAATGGATGTCAAAACAGCTTTCCTTAATGGAAATCGAGTGAGGATGTGTACATGACACACCCACAGTGTTTTGTCGATCCGCAATCGCCTAGAAAGATATGCAAGCGCAAAGATCCATTTATGGATTAAAGCGAGCATCTCGGAGTTGGAACATTCGTTTTGATGAAGTAATCAAAGGGTTTGGTTTCATCAAGAATGAAGAAGAGCCTTGTGTTTACAAAAGGCTAGTGGGAGCGCACTCGTGTTTACGGTCTTATATGTGGATGACATATTATTGATCGGAAATGACATTCCTATGTTCGAATCATTAAGTCTTCATTGAAAAGTAGTTTCTCTATGAAAGACTTAGGAGAGGCGCATATATTCTGGCATCAAGATCTATAGAGATAGATCAAAAGGTGATTGGATTAAGCCAAGATACGTACATTGACAAGGTGTTGAAAAGGTTCAACATGCGGATTCCAAGAAAGGCTTCCTACCTATGTCACATGGTATAAATCTTAGCAAGAATCAGTGTCCTAGTACACCTGATGAGCGGGATAAAATGAATGCGATTCCATATGCTTCAGCTATTGGATCCATTATGTATGCCATGCTTTGTACACGTCCGGATGTCTCGTATGCTTTAAGTGCTACGGTAGATACCGGTCGATCCGGTGAAAGTCACCGGATTACCGTAAAGAACATCTTGAAGTACTTGAGAAGAACTAAAGATGTGTTCCTCGTCTATGGGGGTGAGGAAGAGCTCGTTGTAAATGGTTACACCGATGCTAGCTTCCAAACTGACAAAGATGATTTTAGATCGCAATCTGGATTTGTGTTCTGCCTGAATGGCGGTGCGGTGAGCTGGAAGAGTTCCAAGCAAGAGACGGTTGCTGATTCTACAACAGAAGTCGAGTACATAGCGGCTTCTGAAGCTGCTAAAGAGGCTGTTTGGATCAAGAAATTTGTTTCTGAGCTTGGTGTGATGGCTAGTGCCTCCAGCCCAATGGACCTCTACTGTGACAACAGTGGAGCCATTGCGCAAGCCAAGGAGCCTAGATCGCACCGTAAGTCCAAGCACATTCTCTGCGATTTCATCTCATCCGCAAGATTGTGGAGAGAGGCGATGTTAAGATATGCAAAGTACACACGGATTTGAACATTGCAGATCCGTTGACAAAGCCGCTTCCCCAGCCAAAGCATGAGGCTCACACTAGGGCAATGGGTATTAGATACCTACATGGTTGACTCTAGTGCAAGTGGGAGACTGTTGGTGATATGCCCTAGAGGCAACATGGAGATGTTGAATATATCACATACTATGTTTATGATACATTGCTTTGTTCCTTGAAATAGACATTATCATTATTGATCAATGAGTATGTGACTTATTCATGAGACTCTTAATGCCAAAATGTTGCTATTTCTAAATGATCCCTGATTATATTTCATATGAGGAACAAATATGATTCAAAGATCGAGATATGTATTGATTGATGATCATGTCTCATGGATCATGGTATGGAGATACCAAATCAATAATATGGACATGTGTTAGTGAACATATGTTGGATAGACCCGCCATGAGACACTGCAGAGATTCCATGTGTCATCGCTTGGTCTCAAGTAGTGTTTATGTGAAATCCTTAGACTTGAGATCATCATGGTTCCCAACATGCGTAGTAGCTACTTTGGGACTACTAAACACTACTCCGAATCGGGTAGTCATAAAAGTAGTCTTTGGGTTTGCCATGAAACATGTAGTAGGATGTGAATAATCAAGATAGAATTTGCCCTCCTTATGGGAGAGATATCTCGGGCCCTCGATGTAATGGATTATGAAAGTGCATGGCCATGCCAAGGTGATTGAGGAGTCAATCACGAGTTTATAATCCATCACGGAATCGAGAGAGTGATTGAGCTATTAAGAGGATGACACGGTCTCGCCTTGAGCTTAATCTATATCGTGAGGCAAAGGGATTAGTACATGAGAACATTACGAGTTCACCGATATGATCTTTACGTATACTTTGGGGTTAATATGTCTTACTAGAGGCCGCTATTAACACGGTGACCGGAAAGGTGTTTCGGTCGCGACCAAGTATACGTGAACCTGCTGTCGCACACTTAACGGGTTGGAACACTAATTCAATGTGATTCGGATATGGGCTCAATTCGGATAGAGATCCTGATAGACTCCTATTGGGCCTCGGTCCACGAGGCCCAAGTGAGGAGGTCTATATATATGGAGGCGAGGGCCGAGGAACGCACCGATAATCCCGAGCTAATCCGTAGCCGCCACCTCCGAGCCAAACCCTAGCCGCTCATGAGTGCCGGTACACTCGCGATCGGCGTTCCACCCGGACGTGTGGATACCGGTGGAGGCGCTGCTCGTTCGGCGTTGATCGGCATCAACAACCTCTGATTGGATCGCGCGTGGTGTGGTTGATCGCGTGGAGGAGACGATCGGTTCGGGACGATCGACTACTTCCACTACTACTTGACGCGTGATTGGATCGGCTTCTCCAACTCTTCTTCATTGCTACTGGCCTAGTGGTAACGATCTATGATCCTTCCTTAAGCATGATGTTCTTGTGTGCGCGTAGAAAATTTTGTTTTCTGCTATCGTAGCCTACTCGCGATCCATTAAAAATAGTAAGATCACAAATCTTATAAAAGAAAAGAGGAGAAAAATAAAAAGAAAGAGAAAAAGGTTCCATTATGAGCCCATAGTTTGTAAATAAAATGGTCATCTCAGTGGGAATTAATTTTGTTAAACCAAAAATATGTCTGGGAATTTCTGTGAATTTTTCTAGAATTTTTGGAAGTAATTTCATATTTTTCTGAATTACATTATGCCTTCAAGCATTCCTGAAAATGCAAAATCAAAATAAAACCAAAATCCCACCCGGCCGACGCGGATCGGCCGGATCCGCCCACGCCGCCCGGATCCGCCTCCCCTCTCTCACAGTCGACGCGTCCGGTCCGGATGGCGCCACGTCCCACCCGGCGCCATCACGGCCACCCGCGGCCGCCTCTCCGCGCCCTCTCTCTCTCGACAAACGGGCCTCGCCTGTCGGGCCTGCTTTCCCTTTCTTCCTCCTCCTCCTCGCGCGCTCCGGACCCCCTCGGTCGCGGCGCCCGCCGCGGAGACCCCACTGGGGACAACGTTATGGGAAAAGACCCCACGACGCCCAACCCCACGCCTTCCGCCGCCCATGTTCGCTGCCCCCATCGCCGCGGCAGCCGCCGCCCGCCCGGCCAGTCCGCCGGGCAGCCTCCTCGGCCGGCTATAAAGGCCGAATCGCGCCAAAAGGATCGCTGTGCCACCTTTGCCTTTTTCCACAGCATTGTTCCCCGAGAGCCGCCGGATCGCCGGCATTCTCGCTTTTCCCCAACTCCTACCGACGGCCCTCACCGCAATTCCGTTGATCCTCACCGGGAGCTCGATCCTTTGCTCCCACACCATCTCCGCACCATCGCCGAGCTTTTGCGGCCTCCCCGCTTCCCGACGGCCAGTAGCTCTCCGTGCCGTGAGCCCTCCCGAGCCGCCGCTGCTGCTCGGTGCCGACCTGCCTCCGGTGACCCCCGACCCTCCTCGTCACCACCACCAGCATCGCCGCAAACTCAGCTTTGCATTTCACGAAGCTCCCGAACCTCGGTGAGCTTCCCTCGCCGGCGACGGCCACCGTCTTCCCCAGCCTCGGGCCGCCTCTGTCCACCCCCCTCGTACCCCCCTTAAGGGGAAAAATCATCCCTTAAGGGGTGAGATAAAACGAGCGGCGGGTTGGTCACCGTCGCTCACCCTCTTTCCCCGGCTCCCTCGGCGTTCGAGCCCCGCTCACGCAGCGCCGAGGTTGAGCCATTCTTTTAAACCGTCGCCGACAGTGGGTCCCACCGCCAATGACGCTGAGCCAGCCAGCCGCCTCCCGGCCCCGCCGTCGGGGCCGCGGGGCGGGCGTGAGCCCCGCCGCCACTGGGTCCCACGCGCAAGACCGCTGCAGTCACGGTCTCTGCCAGTCGCCCACTCGTCGATTTTATTATTTTGGGATTTATTCAAACCGAAAGTATTCAAATGTGTATAACTTGTTCATTTTAGCTCCAAATTTAGTGAAATCAATTTCTAAATTCATCTAAAATCAATGGCTACTTAATAAAACCAGAACCAACACTTTTGAAGCTTGTTTAAATTTTCATTTGAGTTATTTGATTGTTGTGATGTTTTATCTAAATTTTCACAGATAAAAAAACGTAGCTTCGAGACTCAAGAGGAGGAAGCTGCAATGTCAGAGAATCCAACGTGCAAAACCCGGACCTCAGCAACCAAGGCGAGTCAATGCTTTGATCATTTTGAGCCTATGTTTTCAATAAAGTATTTTGGTTTAAGTATTATAACTTGCATGCTTATAGTTATGTTGCCATACATGTTAATTTCAGATTTTAGTTATATGCCCATGTTCTCTTGGTTTAGTATATATCCTTGCCATACTTTGACTATGTGATCTTTGTCACCCTAGTAAAGTAATAATGCTACAACTCCTTTGAAACTAAGTCTATAATTATAAATGCATGCTTAGAGTTGTTTAGATGAACAAGGGTGTGAGAGCACCCTAGCACATCTTGTAAATTAAAGAAAGCAGTATTGAGCAGTCATTGTGATGATGACTGGTTTATTTGGGTGTAAGAGTATTTTTCGAAAGAACCTCACATGCTTAATTATCTGGGCGGATGGTTGAGGGCGGGAGTGTTGAATGGTGCCGTGATAGCACAGATTTGTGATAAAGTGGTGCCGTGATAGCACAAGAGATTGTGGTAGAACCGCCCAGATGACACTTAAGGACTGAATCTTGTGATAATCTCCCACGATACAACATGTACAACCACATGCTGGCAAAGTGTAGGCAGAGCCAACTAATTTGCATTGACTTAGTAAGAGTTGCGTCGGTGTGAACACGGGCGGGTAGAGGATGGCCACATCCTCCGACGTGATGGCGCAAGAGGGGGCTTCTGGAAGGGTGGTCGTACCCGGAGGAAGTGGAAACCTTAGCGGTCGCAACTCTGCTAGGAAAATGCACTGTAAAAGCCTTGTGGTAGTCTACTCAACTGCATGGCTAAGGAATCATGTGGGGCAATGAGCAGATCTATCTCGTGTGGGTAAAGTGTACACACTCTGCAGAGTCGAAACCATTCGAATAGCCGCGCCCTCGGTTATGGGCAGACATGGGAACTTAACTAGATATAGTTCTGTTTCAAAATCTTGTAAAAAGGGCAGAGAAAGGCCTTTATGGGAAGGCAGAGTAAGGCCCTCTTTTGAGTTGTCCTAGGTGTCGTCCCAGTGGTAATGTAAGTGACTATACGCTGAAGGTATGGTATGAAGAGCAGAGATCATGTAATGGTGGATGGTCTCTGATTCGATGAAAAATATATGTATATGGCATCAAGTGTCATATTTGAAAATTTAACTGGCTAGGTCCTAGGGAATTTTAAGTATCATAGTTCAAAAAGCATGTTTCCGCAAGCAAAATAACTTGAGCATCCCCTTGTTAAAAGCCTTGCATACTACCTCATCGCATTACGTGTGTTGACTCACGAGCACGGTGGTTAGTGTGCTCACTCTCATAATACCAACAATCCAGATTCAGGAGCCCAAGACCCGTATGCCTTCGAGGAAGTACCTGCTACAGAAGGAGAAGACTGCGCCGGAAATTAGGGCGAATAATCCGTGCGTAGAACCTTAGGCATCTAGACTAAGGTGTGGCTTCATCCAGATATTCTAGAGCCCTAGAATATTTGTATGACCACTTTTGCCCTCAGTCTTTGCTTGTGGTTTAAAGGCCTATTTTGTATCTCTTCCGCTGCTAGACTTTTGTAATGTAAATATTTGGCCTGCTTGGCCCTATTGTAACAGCTGCACTTTGTGAAGGCCTAACTTCACTTTTGCATTGTAATGTTATTATGGCTTGTTGTGAATTCGCGTGTATGAAATGATTCAAGAATGTATCTGTGCATTATCTACTCGATCCGTGGAATAATGCGAAGGCACAGCAGATTCTGGATTGCAAAATCCGGGTCTGACAAATTCCAGCCAAGAAATGGCCTGAGCATGGGGATGAGCAGAGGTGATGGTATCCCACCATTCAGAAGCAGGTCTGTGCAGCTGATGGGAAGCAAAAAGAACTCGCTCCTGATCACTGCACTAAAGAATGTCTAGCTTCTTTCCGATCAGTCAGAGCCAATCGTCGACGTCCATGGGCTCTAAGCTACTTGTGAAGATTGGCAGTCACATCTGCATGAACTTTGATAACCTTGACTGCGGGGCTTGAACCGGTGATGGATGATAAATAGGTGGAGCACGATTACTGATCGTCTGGACTAGTAGATGAATAAGGTGATTCTGATTGGCCATCATTTGGTCCCAATCAGGTCCTTTGGCAGGTGGTGGTAGAGGACCGGGAGCATTTGTAGGGCCCCAGATTTTACTATCTGGAATCCTCTGTGATTTAATGCACTATTCCCTGGATCAGTAGATAGTGCTCATAGTTACGGAAAATGAATATCAAATACATACCATGCGGAAGCATAAATAAAATAGTAAACTTACACATGGGCCAATTAGGCCGAAATCATTGAATTGCAGCAGCGGAAAAATGAAGCACATCGGGTGAACCCTCAGAACATGCCCACAGGCAGCCAACTGGAGGATCGCGACCTAGCTCTTACGTCTTCATCTTCTTTACCATCAAGGCCAAAATATTGCTGATGCGTAGTGATCCAATTCCTGATTCTGAATTTGTTATGAGAGCGAGTGTGAGCACACTAACCACCGTGCTCCGCGAGCCAATACACAGAATGCAAATAATAGAATGCATGGCTAATCAATGGAGAGGCTCGGGTTGTTTTATTTGCCAAAAATTGCTTTTCGCATTACTCTTATTACTCAATCAGGGTTTTATTATTGCTGTCTAAAGCTCCGAACAGCGAGTGTCATCACTTATCTAATCCACCGATTATACACTTTCCACTTTATCACCTACCATCTTATCAATCTAGCCATGGGAGTCTAATTCTCACATGGTCCTAACTTTCCCCATAAATTCATTCCTCCAATCTCAAATTTCACCATAGCCATATAATCCCGATTTTTGTATCCACTGTTTGCCAACTTGGTAGCTACACAACCTAATGATAATCCCATACCTTTACTTATGACCCACCGATCAAATAATTTCCATTGCATTATCCAAAATATTCAATGATCGAGTCGAAGTGACCACTCTCATATATGAGTCCGAATATCCACCACCAATTCATACATTCAATCTTAGGCTCATTATTCAGTAATTTAATTAACTCATCATTCTAATACTAACCTGGTTTTCTTTATTTTGTATCCACCAATATCTGATGTATCATGAATTCCTAGTAATCCAATCTTGTGATTGCTATTCAGCAATTCTTCACCTCGTAATTTCTAATAATTCCCTAACATAATTACTCTCTTTATTCCACCAAAATCATTCTTATCAGGGCTTGCCAAAAGTCCAATACTTTGCTATTATTCCAAAACCATAATTTGCTCTCCTAATAATCAATCTTGTTTACCATTATCTATCTCTTACTAATTCTCTAGTTTACCTCCACCAAGAATATCTGTGATTAAGTCTACGACTCCCTAGTATACATCCACCAAGATTATCATTGATCAAGATTATACTCCGGTAATCGTTATCATTTCTTTAACAATCCCATAAATCCAATTCATCCTTCTATTATATGATCAAATCCTATTAATCTTATTATAGCCAACATCTCCCAAGAATTTATATTAGTTAACCGTGTCGTAATCCAACAACTACCTTTGCATTCCCTAATTCTCCAAGAATCATTTAAATCATCTACCTAGCCTATATATTCATTTAGACTCCACCAATTTACTCCCAGAATCTACATTATCGTTCCCCTTCTATGATCGACATGAATCCACCAGCATCTTATGTATTTTTATGTGAGACCATGTGGAGGTCACCCCATGGTTGTGATGAGTAATTGACTCTTGATCTAGAAAGATTGAGTTTGGTTTTTGAGGTTTGAGCTGGCGTATACGACCACTTTGGGCGTGGTTGGAGGTCGGCTGGGAGGTCTACGACCATGACTTTGTCTGTACGACCAGGTTTGATGGTGATCGGAAGTGTTTAAGACCATTTAGACTATGATCAAATGGTGTACGACCGTTTTGGAACCGATCGGAGGTCTATCGGGATACGTATGACCATTCTGGGCGTGATCGGAAGTCTCTCGGGGAGTCTACGACCATGTTACGGCTTCATCGATCAGATTGGCCGTGGTCGGAAGCGAGTCAGACACTTATTACCACGTTGAGAGCAATCGGGTTATTTCCGGATGTCATACGACCACGTTGGTCGTGGTCAATAGGTTATACGACCACGTTGCTGGCCGGGAGGCGTTCGAGTACTATGACCGTGGTCGGAAGGCTACACGACCACGTTGGTGATATCAAGAACCAGGAGGTAGCGTACGACCACGTTGTGGTCTCTACGACTACGTTGGCTGTGGTCGGAGGTCTCTAGGGCCATCTACGACCACGTTGTGAAGTTTCGACCGCGTTGGTCGTGATCGGTAGTCGGCGCCAGGGTTTACGACCACGTTGAGCGCTTGGGAGCGTCGACCACGTTGGGCGCCTGGCGTTTCGACCACGTTGGGAGATCGGGCGTTCGATCACGTTGGGCGCTCGCTGTTTCGACCACGTTAGCGGATGTCTGACCGTGGTCGATGGAGCTCATTAAAACCGGTCGTGTGGGCACATATGGTGTCCGATTATGGTGGGAATCGGTCGGTTGGGTTTCTGGTGATGTTGTGGACCTTGTGGACTTGTTGGTTCATCTTCTTGATAGGGTTTGTCAATGTCTATTTTCGAGGAAAAGGTGTGAGCTCTGCTGAGTCAGGTAGTCTGTTTTGTTGGTTTGAGCGGTGCTATGTGATGGTTTGCTTGTCTTGTGGCTGCAGGACTTCGGAGCTATTTCATGGTGAGGCGTGGGAGGACCGGGACTAGGCACAGGAGGTGTTGAGGTCCAGACGGTCGGAGACGCCGAAGATGATCGAGGCTGGTGAGGTGGTTGCGGCCGGGAGATGAGGAACCGAGCCGTAGCTACCCATGATGGACACGACAGCAACGACGAGGAGGATCAGGACTAGGCTCAGGGAGGAGCTAAGGTCCAGATGGTCAGGAGGTCGGGTGCAGTCGTGTGTGACGAGATGGACGAGACAAGTCTTGGTGAGGCTTGGAGTGGTCGGGACTAGACATGGGAGATGTTGAGGTCCAGAACGACTGGGTGAAGTCAAAGAAGACTTGAAGCTCAAGGTGGCTGATGAGGAACCGGAGCTGGTGCAGCCGGTCGGAGATAGGTCTGGCGAGGCTAGGATGGTCGGGACGAGACACAGGTGGTGTTGGGGTCCAGAACGACCGGGGGAAGCCGAAGGAGACCTAGTCTTGCGAGGTGGTTGCAAGGGTGGACAGAAGGCGGCAGAGGGCATTCGGAGAAATGCCAAAGCCGCAAAGGAAGATTCGGAGGCGCTTGGAGGGTATTTTGGAGAAATGTCAAAGGCGCAAAGGAAGCCCCATCCACCGGGAAAGCACCGATAAAAGAAGTGGATTCGGTTGGCGCTAACGGGCAAAGTCTTGGTCTGTTGGGATAGCAGGCAAAGCATTTGAGTTAGCGGGCAAAGTGAGTGGTAAAACCCGGTGTTAGGTGGGGTTTACGGTTATCCCAGTGTGGACTAATGGATGGATCCATTAGGGTTAGTCTCGGGTGTGAGGCTATAAAAGGGAGAGGGGAGGCACGAGAATGTTTGAGTTGGTCGGCTAGGCCTTGGAGGCAGCCGCCTCTCCCTCCCTTGGGAGTGTATCTGTGTGTGTGATTGCTCTAGGGCTAGAGCTTGTCCTCCCAGGGGGAGTGGTTGCGAAACCTCATGTGTTATGATTTGAGAGGACTCATCTCTCGTACTTGTTAGAGTTTATCTATGAGATGGGTGCATGTTTGTGATCCGGGTTGAGAGGTCGTTCTTGAGATGTTTTCATTGATTTATTTGCCATCTCTTCATTCTTAGTTCCTTCGTATTTCCTTTGATAGTTGGCTTATATTTGTTTTGCTCGAGGCGGGAATCTGTCTCAAGGCTAGTTGGCGGTTCATTCCCGAGAGCATAAGTTGATTTGGAAAAATCCCTGTGTCTTTCGGTCTGCCGCCAGTGAGTCTCTGTTCTATTTTTCGACTGCATCAATTTTCTTTGGCCGAAACAAAGACTTTCCTTTTTCTTGGTAAATTCACTTCTAGAGATCATATACAAGTTAGAGTTCAAGTCTCATTTGGTTTCGACCTCTGTGCAAAAGATTCCTCAAATTTTGCTCTGCTGGTCGCATACCGACAAAATAGAGTATTCAACGTTCGTCATCCGATTTTTGGTTTTACGACCAAGGTCATTGAATCGAGTCTTCGATTGTGTGGTCGAGCGACGATCGGATTCGACTGCAGATATCTTCTCGGCTTTGGTTATCGACCACAAGTTGGCGATCGACCACGGCTAAGACCTCACGACCTGATTCTATTTTCGGTTCTCTGTTGTCAAGTGACTCAGTCCCCGGTCGGTATCGATCACGGAAAAGACTTAGTGTGAAGCTGCTGGTCTTCTCGGGTTTCATCGGTCGACTGGCTTTCCTTTGGAGATTTGACCACAGCTTGCGATCACGAAGTCTTGGGCTTCTGCTCTTCTCGATTTTCACCGGCCAAGACATAGATCATCCTTTCTTTTGCACTTTGGTTTCCGAGTGCTTGATGGTCGATATCTCGTAGTCGTGTGCCCCACGGTCTCATGAGGTGTCTGCGATCGCGATCGATTATAGGTGCAAGTCGGTCTTCGACCATGTTGATCGTCGACCATGCCATTGGCTTACGACCACGACGGTTCCGACCGGACTCATCTTCGATCTTGTCGGTCTTGTTTTGGTGGCTATCAACTTCATTGAATTCGTTTGATCATCGATTGCCTACCAAGATGCTCTTGATCGAGTGGTCAAAGTTACGACCATCGCATGTGCTATCAACCAAGTTGTCGGTTTCGACCATGGTGTTGGTCTAGACCACGTTGTCTTCCCAACAAACGTCGCCTGTTACCGACAGCCCTGTGTCTCTGCGGAGTGGATGTATTCGACTACGTTTGAGCTTCCGCCAAGTGGTCGTAATCTAACCACACAGTGCTCTGATTTGGTCATTAGATAGTCTGAATTCCTCATCTTCTACTAGACCTCATATCTTGGATCTTCATAGCTTTGTAGCTATTGGAGAATAAGGAATATGTGAATATTTAGAGGAAAAATTTATGGGCACCATTCACCCCTCTCTGTTGCCTCATCCGGTCCTACAATTGGTATCGAGCAAGGTTGGCTCAGATGTCGATCTTAACCGATCCGGAGCTTGGCAACTAGTAGGGAATCTTGTAAACTTTCCTTTGAATCTTATTGGGGTGTTTAGCCAATGATGTCCTTTGCGACAAGAGGTTTGATTTCGGCTAGAGGATGATTTTATTTGCAAGAAACCACAAGTGTAAGTTTTGTGGTACATTCTTGTCCTTTGGTTAATCAAGTGCCGTGAAGGAGAAAGCCTTGGAGAACACACGGATGATAATGATAAGGACGAGCGTCGACTTATCATGAGCAAGGTAAAACTTATTATGGCCTTGGCCTTGTCCAAGATGAATATACTTGCTCTTCGAGATATTGTGAGGTGCCTAGATTATAAATTGCTAGATTGTTCTTGCTAGGTTGAAATCTCATTTCTCATGTGTAGGTTGTGAGTCTTTCTCGTAGATGGTGAAAATTTAATTTCTCTACTTGAATGTTAAAATCTGCAAATGAGAAATTAAAACTTTGACTCACTGCACATGTGTAGAGGAGTATGAGCTTGCTAGAGTGTAGTAAAGCTGAGTTCCTCTGCTGTGTCGTCGTTGTAGTCGTAATGCATTACGACCACAACTTGACTTCTCGACATAGTCGTAGCTGCATACGACCATGCTGTGGCGGACACTTCCGCTTGTTACCGTGGTCGAAAGTCCCTACGATCACGATCGCTGGTTACGGCGCCTTTGCTCGATTGCTGTGGTCATAACTGACTTACGACCACACCTGCAATTCCCAGTCGTGGTTGTAATGACCAACGATCACATCTCTCTACCGTAGTCGTTCAAGACTATGCCTCTCGTGCTACGACCACGCTCATTTCTTCTCGACCGTAGTCGTAGTACGTAACGACCACTCTTTTTCTGCTGAGTGGCCGTGTGTCAGGTCTTGGGGTCTCAAGCATTTGCTTACTAACCCCTTGGGATCCAAGACTTGGGCACTTTGTTCTTGTCTTTTGTAGGTGTCCAGACGTTGGATGGAGAACATGGGATCGAATGGATTTTAGTCTTCTGCTTCATCACGTGACTAGAACATTTGTTGGTTCTCCACTTCATGGCCTCCAAGAGGTATGTACCTTCACGTTTGGCGTCTCCACCTACTTTGTGAGCTACTCTATACCCTCATGCCCTTATACTCATGTTTTACCATATTGGCATGTTGTGCTTGTTCATGTGCTCACATGTTCCATACTGGCATGTTTTTCTCTCAATGCTTTCATGTCATGCCTTTATGTGTATATTTGTGAGCTACTCTATACCCTCATACCCTTATACTCATGTTTGACCATATTGGCATGTTGTGCTTATTCATGTGCTCACATGTTCCATACTGGCATGTTTTTCTCTCAATGCTTTCATGTCATGCCTTTATGTGTATGTTGCTTAAGTATCCATGTACCTTGTTGTATTTGTTAGATACTTAAGCTTTGACTTGACTTCATGAGCTAAGTAGAATGTGTATTAGAAGTCAAGTATCATCATGACCTTGTGCTCGTAGTATCTATCATGGTTCACATCTTGCTCCTTATGTTCATTCATCCTTATTTATACATGTTAGCATACTTTTCATGATTTTGATTTGTCATGTTGTATGTCTACATGATGTATGCATATGTATGGACAGTATGAGCTTGGGTATATCTTGGACAGTTTCTCTGTGTCATGATGCTGCGTTTATTCATGCCTTTGTATATTTTCTATTATACATGCTTTTATCCATGCTAGCATATGCTTCGTGATTCTGCTCACACCGCTATGTGTATGGTTGTGATTCATTGTGATATATGTATATCTTGATCTTATTCATTTAAGTTTTGGCATGAAATAAACTGTACAACATCTTTGTAGCATTAGTCTCGTGCTTATGCTTAGATATCATGAGATTTGTGGTTAGGTCACAAGCTTCTTCTAATATTTGGTGGCTCTAGGCTTGTCGCTCTAGATGCTTTTGTTGAGGGCTAGATTGAGCTTGTGGCGGTGCGTGTTCTCATGTGTTCTATGTCTTTAATACTAGTGATGCTACTGTTGTTATCATTTGTCTCAGTACTGGTTCCATGTTGTATATCATTTACCCCAGTACTAGGACACCAGTTGTTCCCCTATGATTAAACTGCAGGCTGTATGAATGAGGGGAGAATGATACAGCTGTTTACGACCGCTCCCTGGTCATTACGACCACGTCGTAGGAACCACGACCATGGTCTGGACCCTCGGCCGAACTCGTGTTACGACTTCGGCCAGGGACGCAATGACCGCACTCATTTACGACTACGACCAGGACACCATTACGACCACCGCCAGGACATGACTGCTACGACCAGGACGCAACGACCACGATCCAGACTCATCTACTTCCACGACTCGGACACGACTTTGAACACGAGAAGGACGCGACTACGACAACGTCCTGACTTGACTACGACCACGTTCTGGACATGGAATTCGGCTATGACTACGGCTTAAACAACCGAGCAACTGCTACAAAAGTTGGTTCTCCCTTATGATTTTCGATGCTCGCTTCCGCCACTTGGCTTTGCATAGTATATGTCTTCTAGTGGTAAGAAGGGTCTTTTGGACGAGAGGAGCCAACTCTAGGTGATGTTGTCTCATTCACACCTCTCATCCAAATGGTTCTCTAGGATTATTTACTACCTAGTTTGGGCTTTGGTTCTCTAGGATTCTCTTCTACCTAGGTTGAACTTTTCTTGGCCACTAGAGTCTTTTGCATTGACATAGTGTGCTTTTGCCCGTGGTATGAGGTTATAGACTAGAGACCATGAGGATAGGATGTGTTTGGGAATCACCTCTTTGAGCTAGAACCTTCTCTTTCTGGATTTTGTGCCAAATTTCTTGGTTCTTCTCTTTTTGCCTTCTCTAGGGGGAGTTGGATCCTTTCTGTCTATTCGGGCTATGTTTCAGGGGGAGTTCATCTCATGTGCATTTTTTTTGGTCAATAGTGCGTAACATTCACATGAATGCTGTATGCCTTGGAGCCCGAATATTATCTTTATGTGACATGATATCATGATTTATATCTTGCCATGTCTTGTGATAGCTTGATTTATCATGCCCTTCTATGTGTTGCTTAGCTCTTGCCATACTAGCTTAATTAAATGTGAACAACTTGAATCAAATCATGTCTTGTTCAATCTTATGAATAGTCTGGCTTTAGTGATCCTCTCTTGATTCAGGCCATGTCGAATAGGCTAAGTTGAGTCTTGAATCTGTTTTTGAGGTTTAGATTGAGCTAAGTTAGTTCATTAATGATGCATGAGTTAAGTTTTAACTCTTTGTTCATGAACTAATTCAAGTAAATGCAAAAGATCTCTTTGTGCGAAAAACCGATCTCACCAATTCTTTCTCATGAGACGGCTTGTCATTGCACTCGGCATGAACTCGGGGAGTTTTGGATGACCAAGATCACCTCTTTAAGCTTATTGCTTGGAGTGATCACATAAGGCTTGAGATCTAGCACATGGCTAAGAAAACAAATCTTTGTGAAAAATGGTTGGAGCCAACCATTAATTTATGAAAAGTGCCGAATGTGCTAATTTTGCTCACCACAAGTGGTATCAAAGTACTACAAGTAATGAATTACTTGTGATATCTAGTGCTTGAACAAAATGTCTCATTTTGAACTTATAGCACTCTAAATTGACTCAACTATAGCTTCTTGGTTCCACTTAGAATATTGACATGGCTTGACTCACTTTTGGATACCTTCTTCTAGACTATAATCTTGAGTGACTCGACATGCTAATCAAACCATTTAATTTAAAGATCATGACTTATTTGGCTTGAGCTTGGCAATACATGGTTTGTTATGATCTAAATAGCATTGTTACATTTTATGGCTTGGTATAACTTTCTGTGAAATCACTTTAGATAATCTATATGACTCCCTTAGCTCTTATCGCTTAAATCAAATCAAATGCCGGCACTCCATTTCATTCATACTCTATTGCTCTTCCTTGCATCTTGATGACTCTATTGCCAAAAGGGGAGAAGAATAGAGAAAAGGTTTAAGGGATGGGAAAAGGATAAAAGCTTTTAGGAGAATGTTTAGTCATCTTGCTATGACAATGGTCATGTGAGCATCCGCTTTTGGACCATGAGCAAGATTGGACTTTCTGTATGATTTGGAGATCTTTCTCTGTCTGCTCCATTTCATTCCTTGTCAACATGGTCATGAGTTCCTTCTTTGTTCTTTTTTAGACCATGTGTGGCTTTTGCTTCTCTTTCTTTTTCTTCTTTTCAAAAACAAACTCATCTTCATGCCTTTTTCAGTGTTTGTCAATATACTCATCAAGGGGGAGATTGTGAGACCATGTGGAGGTCACCCCATGGTTGTGATGAGTAATTGACTCTTGATCTAGAAAGATTGAGTTTGGTTTTGAGGTTTGAGTGGCGATATCGACCACTTTGGGCGTGGTTGGAGGTCGGTGGGAGTTCTACGACCATGACTTTGTCCGTCACGACCAGGTTTGATGGTGATCGAAGTGTTTAAGACCATTTAGACCATGATCAAATGGTGTACGACCGCTTTGGAACCGATCGGAGGTCTATCGGGATACGTATGACCATTCTGGGCGTGATCGGAAGTCTCTCGGGGAGTCTACGACCACGTTACGGCTTCATAGATCAGATTGGCCGTGGTCGGAAGCGAGTCAGACACTTATTACCACGTTGAGAGCAATCGGGTTGTTTCCGGATGTCATACGACCACGCTGGTCGTGGTCGATAGGTTATCGACCACGCTGTCGGCGGGGCGCTCGAGTACTATGACCGTGGTCGGAAGGCTACACGACCACGTTGGTGATATCGAGAACCGTGAGGTAGCGTCGACCACGCCAGGTCTCTACGACCACGCTGGCGTGGTCGGAAGTCTCTAGGGCCATCTACGACCACGTTGTGAAGTTTCGACCGCTGGTCGTGATCGGTAGTCGGCGCCGGGTTTACGACCACGCTGAGCGCTTGGGAGCGCCGACCACGCTGGGCGCTGGCGTTCGACCACGTTGTGTGCGTGGGTCTTCGACCACGTTGGGAGATCGGGCGTTCGATCACGCTGGGCGCTGTTGTTTCGACCACGTTAGCGGATGTCCGACCGTGGTCGATGGAGCTCATTAAAACCGGTCGTGTGGGCACATATGGTGTCCGATTATGGTGGGAATCGGTCGGTTGGGTTTCTGGTGATGTTGTGGACCTTGTGGACTTGTTGGTTCATCTTCTTGACAGGGTTTGTCAATGTCTATTTTCTGAGGAAAAGGTGTGAGCTCTGTTGAGTCAGTGCGTAGTCTGCTTTGTTGGTTTGAGCGGTGCTATGTGATGGTTTGCTTGTCTTGTGGCTGCAGGACTTCGGAGCTATTTCATGGTGAGGCGTGGGAGGACCGGGACTAGGCACGGGAGGTGTTGAGGTCCGACGGTCGGAGACGCCAAGATGATCGAGGTCGGTGAGGTGGTTGCGGCCGGGAGATGAGGAACCGAGCCGTAGCTACCATTATGGACACGACAGTAACGACGAGGAGGATCAGGACTAGGCTCAGGGAGGAGCTAAGGTCCAGATGGTCAGGAGGTCGGGTGCAGTCGTGTGTGACGAGATGGACGAGACAAGTCTTGGTGAGGCTTGGAGTGGTCGGGACTAGACATGGGAGATGTTGAGGTCCGAACAGTGGGTGAAGTCAAAGAAGACTTGAAGCTCAAGGTGGTCGATGAGGAACCGGAGTCGGTGCAGCCGGCCGGAGATAGGTCCAGCGAGGCTAGGATGGTCGGGACGAGACACGGTGGTGTTGGGGTCCGTAACCACCGGGAAGCCGAAGGAGACCTAGTCTTGCGAGGTGGTTGCAAGGGTGGACAGGAAGGCGGTGTGAGGGTATTCGAGAAATGCCAAAGCGCAAAGGAAGCTTCGGAGGCGCTTGGAGGGTATTTTGGAGAAATGTCAAAGGCTGCAAAGGGAAGCCCTGTCCACTGGGAAAGCACTGATAAAAGAAGTGGATTCAGTTGGCGCTAACGGGCAAAGTGCGGGTCTGTTGGGATAGCAGGCAAAGCATTTGAGTTAGCGGGCAAAGTGAGTGGTAAAACCCGGTGTTAGGTGGGGTTTACAGGTTATCCCCAGTGTGGACTAATGGATGGATCCATTAGGGTTAGTCTCGGTGTGAGGCTATAAAGGGAGAGGGAGGCACGAGAATGTTTGAGTTGGTCGGCTAGGCCTTGGAGGCAGCCTCCTCCCTCCCTTGGGAGTGTCTCTGTGTGTGATTGCTCTAGGGCTAGAGCTTGTCCTCCCAGGGGGAGTGGTTGCAGAAACCTCCCGTGTTATGATTTGAGAGGACTCATCTCTCTGTACTTGTTAGAGTTTATCTATGAGATAGGTCTGTGTTTGTGATCTGGGTTGAGAGGCTGTTCTTGAGATGTTTTCATTGATTTATTTGCCATCTCTTCATTCTTAGTTCCTTCTGTATTTCCTTTGAGAGTTGGCTTATATTTGTTTTGCTCAGAACTGGGAATCTGTCTCAAGGCTAGTTGGCCGCTTCATTCCCGAGAGCGAAGTTGATTTGGAAAAATCCTGTGTCTTCGATGCCGTCGCCATGAGTCTCTGTTCTATTTTTCGATCGCATCAATTTTCTTTGGCGAAACAAAGACTTTCCTTTTCTTGGTAAATTCACTTCTAGAGATCATATACAAGTTAGAGTTCAAGTCTCATTTGGTTTCGACCTCGTGCAAAAGATTCCTCAAATTTTGCTCTGCGGTCGTCATACCGACAAAATAGAGTATTCACTTTGTTCGTCATCCGATTTTCGGTTTTACGACCAAGGTCATTGAATCGAGTCTTTCGATTGTGTGGTCGAGCGACGCTTGGATTCGATCGCAGATATCTTCTCGGCTTTGGTTATCGACCACAAGTTGGCGATCGCCACGGCTAAGACCTCACGACCGATTCTATTTTCGGTTCTCTGTTGTCAAGTGACTCGGTCCCGGTCGGTATCGATCACGGAAAAGACTTAGTGTGAAGTCTGGTCTTCTCGGGTTTCATCACCGACCGGCTTTCCTTTGGAGATTTGACCACGACTTGCGATCACGAAGTCTTGGCCTTCGCTCTTCTCGATTTTCGATCGGCCAAGACATAGATCATCCGCTTTTGCACCGGTTTCCGAGTGCTTGATGGTCGATATCTCGTAGTCGTGTGCCCCCACGCCTCATGAGGTGTCTGCGACCGCGATCGATTATAGGTGCAAGTCGGTCTTCGACCATGTTGATCGTCGACCATGCCATTGGCTTACGACCACGACGGTTCCGACCGGACTCATCTTTCGATCTTGTCAGTCTTGTTTTGGTGGCTATCGACTTCATTGAATTCTGTTTGATCATCGATTGCCTACCAAGATGCTCTTCGGTCGAGTGGTCAAAGTTACGACCACTATACAGGCTATCAACCAAGTTGTCGGTTTCGACCATGGTGTCGGTCTAGACCACGTTGTCTTCCCAACAAACGTCGCTGCTACCGACGCCCACGTGTCTCTGCGGAGTGGATGTATTCGACCACGCTTGAGCTTCCGCCAAGTGGTCGTAATCTAACCACACAAAGGCTCGATTTGGTCATTAGATAGTCCGAATTCCTCCGCCTTCTACTAGACCTCATATCTTGGATCTTCATAGCTTTGTAGCTATTGGAGAATAAGGAATATATGAATATTTAGAGGAAAAATTTATGGGCACCATTCACCCCCCTCTGTTGCCTCATCCGGTCCTACATTTTATCATAACAACTATCTCCTTCTTTACATCTCTATTTATTCTTCCTGACCTTTTATGCGGTGATAAGTATTATTATCATTTACAAACATAATACATAAAAATTTCCTGAGACTTAGCAGTTTGAACAAAACATAATATGTAAGAGAATGCAATAACAATAGCGATTCAGATTCCATCCACCGTTACATGGCATCTGTACCATATGCTTAATCCTTCAGCGTTATAGCCGCTTAACTTATCACTGGGGTGACACCCAGGGCAACTCAAATCAGGGCCTGGCACTGCCCTTCACTTTTCCATTTTCACTCACAAATCATTTTGAAATAGAACTATATCTGGTTAAGTTCCCATGTCCGCCCATGACCGTGGGCACGGCTATTCGAATAGTTTTGACTCTGTAGAGTTTGTACACTTTCACCACAAGAGATAATCAACTCGTTGCCCCACATGATTCCTTAGTCATGCAGTTGAGCAGACCATCACAGTGACTTTTCAAAGTATCTAGCTCCTTTTGTCATCTCACCTTATGGGAAACTGCCCACTTGCGGTGGGTCCCATCTATGCACGGGATGTTCTCCATAGTTACTAACGCCGCCGGGCTCCACTTCCCGCAACGCTTAGAACAGCTGGAAAACCTCACCCTCCCCTCGGTGTCCCTTTAGGCCTCCCCTTGCCCTTGTGTATCCACTTCACTCCACCACCAGTGAGATGAGTCCGGGAGTTTCGATACAACTACTTAGCCAAGTTGTACTTTACAGACTTGTGGTTGCACTGTTTTACATAGGAGATCATGACTAGATTCAGTCCTTAGTGGTATCTGGGCGATTCTACCACAACCCACTTTGTGCCTCCACTGCACCATTCACACACCCTCGAACCATTCGCTCAGATTTTGAAGCAAGTAGGGTTTTGGGAACATAAAATAATCATATCGAACATATACCAGTCATTACCACCATGACTGCCCAACCAAATTTTCTCATGATTAAAAGTGATGCTTGGGTGTTTTCACGCCCATGAATATCTATGCAACACTACGCATGGCGTATAAATTATGGACTTATTTTCAAAAGGTTACTATCATAATTTAGCTAGGGCGACAAGGTTCATATATTCAAATATTCAACAAGGGGGTGTAATATTAATCAAGGCAAACAATGGGCATATAAAATAACAGCATGCAATTTGATAATTTAAACAAAAGTAATTTGCAGAAAATGTAGGTTCAACATGATCAAAGTATTGACTCGCCTAGCGCGGGTTACCACGGTCTTGAGCTCACACAATGCTTTCTCTTGAGCTTATGGTCTCTATCTTCTCTTCGAGCTTGACCTCGCTTGATCCACTGAATCTTTACGACTTCCAATTTCTAATTACACGCTAGATGACTGGATCCAAATAAAAGCAAATAACTCAAAAGATCCAAATAAATCCGAATAAACTCAATTTAGTTTTATTATGAGTTAATGGGTGATTGGGGGCAAAGTCGGTGGTAGAATATGATGACTTGATCTCTTTTATTAGTAATCTCTTTTATTATTTTACATTTATTTAGGAAGTTCCATGAGGTAGGTTAGACCTATGAGTGGGTGTACGAGTCTAGCCAGGTATTATTTTGTCGAGCGTTAATATTCAGGGCATGTACTATATACACGATGTATACAAGTGTTAGCTTACCGAATTAATCCTAGAGTTCGGGTTTATAGCATTTTATGGTATGATATTTCATGTATTCTAGGCTTAGCTTAATTTGAATCAGGATCTATTTGTATGGCTCCTAGCTTGTTATACCATGCTCAGCATTATTATTTGCTGAATTTAGTATTATGATTTAAGTAATGGTATCATTAGTATTTTGTCTACACTTTAGTTACTGTTAGGCTTATTTTTATTTCTAATTTGGTTTAAATTTAGTTAGCTGGGCAAGGCCTGGTATATAGGGTCATTTGTCAACATTTGCTATTTAGCAAAATCTACCATTGAGATTTATTTCATGGCGGCACGATAAAATGTTAAGACATATATATTTTAATTATAATTAAGGGTAACCTTTATATAATTTGGGCATTTGACCTGGGTTACTTTTCTATATCAATATCTTTAATTTATATTCAGTCTTTTATCTATAATCATTCACACCATATTAATTAATCTTTTACGGGTAATCTAAATTTTAAATCTTAAATAGTCTCATTTATATCCTAGTTAAATTTATTAGCTTCTCTACTTTTCCTAAATTTTTCCTTAACTAAAAAGGAACTAAACAAAATGAAATAGATAATAAAAAATGAAAAGGGGTGTGCGGCCGGTGGGGATCGAACTCGCAACTTCACAGGAAGAATTACTAGGCGTCGTGACGATGACCAACTGGCTTTCGTTCGGTTGTGAATGAAAGGGGGATTCAATTAGAAAAGCAATTGGAGGAGGTGAGCTCAAAACAGAGCTTCCGTGCGCTCGATCTTGGCGTTGCCGCCGGGCGGTGGAGGCGGTGGCGGACGAGAAAACTCACAAAATGGAGTGCTCGCCCATCCCTACCTGGTCCGCCACGGCCAATTTGGTGGCGGCGGTGGTCGGCGGTGACCATGGGCGGCGACGAAAGAGGGGAGAGGCGAGCTCGGCGGTATACCTTGTTACAGTGCAATTAAGCCCTAGGGGAGCTTCTAGGCGACGGTGTGAGCATACCTCGGGGGTCAGCGCGGTTTGGGGGCGGCGGTGGTGTTCTGGCAGCGAGCGGCGGCGGCAACCGGAGGAGGTGCACGGCGCGGGCTTGGCTCAGGCTGCAAGAAGCTCAGGCGGCGGAGGGAGCAGCTTCTCCTTGCTCCAGGGATGCTGCGGGGAAGAGGGATTGGGCTAGCTCGGCTTGAATTGGTGGCGCGCTCGACGGCCGGAGTTGGGGAAGAAATGGGGCTTGCCGATGATTTGGGCGCTCGGCGTCCGATTACTCGCTGTGGGAGAGGGGGTGGGGTGTGAGGAGACCAGAGGGAGCTCCGGTGGCACTTATAGGCGAGCGGGCGGCTTGGCAACCAGGGGGCGTGGCGCGCTGCAGGCGAGGCGGTGGGCCGGGATTCGCGCGGGTGACAGGCAGGCACGGGGCTCGGTGCGCTGAGGTGACAGGAGCAAGGCGTGGGTCTCGGCGCGCGGAGAAGCACGGAGACCGTCGGTCTGAGGGCGGAGGCGGGCCGGTCTGGCGGCGGGGCGCGCTTCGGTCTGGGTGGGAGCGACGAAGGGAGGAAGAAGGGAGAACAGGCGGTCATTGGTGGATTGGGCGGTTCGCCGGCATAAGGGTTTTTTTTTATATATATGTATATACATGTATATGTGTGTGTGTGTGTTTTATATATGTGTATATATATATATATAATATATATATATATATATTTATATATATTTATATATATATATATGCATTTTTCCTTCATGTATATTCTTGTGTATACATTTTATGTTTTGCTCTAAACTCTTTCTTTACATATATGTATATGCATATATATTTGTCTGTGTTTTATTATTTTTTTATTGTCCTTTTTAATACTATTTTCAAAATAAAATTTTACAGTTTAATTTAAGTCTCTCCCTCCTTATGATGGATCATCTTTTCAGATTCGAATTGAAAATTTTATGTTTCTTTTATTTTCATATTTTCTTTATGGCTTATCAATTTTTTTTATAGATTTCCATTTATTGGAACATCAATCAAATTTCAAAGAAACACCATCAAGATCCAAATTGCAATAAAATATATTGCAAAGTAACTCAAGAGCTTCGTATTTTCAAATTTAATTTTTTCAGGATGTTACAGCATTCAGGGCTCCATGGGCTCCAGTGTGATTTCTGTTGCCATTGCTGCTACCGTTGCCATTGCTTCTTGTGTTAGCCATTTGCTTGGCGCTTCCAAGGGTTAGAGGGAAACAGATGGAAGTAAGGGGGATTCTAAGTCCATCCCACACACAAAACTCAAGAAAAAACTAAAAAAAAGTAAGCAAATCAACTTTATTAATTATTTTCTTATAATAATCCTGTGGTAGTTGACAAGAAAATGACAGCTCACAAGTACACTCTAATGTAGCCTAAGGCCTAAATCTAAAATGGTATCCTACTGGGCTGGTTTGAACTGATCCAAGTACTTCTTCTTGATGTCGGTGTGATGTTTCTTGGGTGGAAACTCGATCTTGTTCTCCCTCTAAACTGAGGAGCCGTCATCTCCTACACGAAGCACTACCAACTCTTCTGCTCAGTGGAGCTGGTAGGTGGTAAAACTGAGCTCGTCCAGAGTGGACTGGTACAAATAGTTCAAGGACTTTGTGAGTTGCACCTACTGAACTAGCCTAGGGTCATTCTCATCTTCTGTTCTCACGTAAAAACTCCTAGTGTTGGTGGGGTATCGGCTAGGGTAGTACCAAAAAGCTATGCCTTGCAGCTCCACCTCGTAGATGTCCCATATCCTATGGATGGCCTCCTAAGTTGCATCCTGGATACCAGCGAGGAAGGTTTCTTGGGGCTGCGGAGCATCAAAAGTGTGGAAGGCAGCTTCATCTCTGATATCGGCAAAGATCAGCACTTCTACTCTCCAGCGCTCCTGGTTGCCATAGGGCTGGCGATTGCCTTGGTAGATGGGTTGAGCCTTGAATCCAAACTGCTGTAAGAGTTCCCAAAGGCGGGTGACAAGGAAACCAACTTAGACTCCGTGGGTAATCTTGGTGGCAGTCTCGGCCATCTAAAAATTTTGAAAACTGAAAGAAGTTAGAAAGCAATCTTTTAATGGGGAATAGTAGCTGAGTAAGGGGGAAGAGAGGGACAAGTTTTTACTAGAATTTGTTTTTAAATCATATTTTATAAAACAAGTCCTTGGGGAAAACTAGTTCTATTCTATCTACAGTCACGTCTTAGAGTCATCGCGGCTTTGATACCATCTCTGTTGGACCCCGGTGCAATGACTCCGGATCCTCTGTGTAAATCACACTAGTCCAGGTTCACCCACTGCACACAGTGGTAACAGGGATACATATCAAGCACAATGACAAATTTTATTAAATAAATAGTATAGCCTTAAGGCCAAAGTTTACATCATCAATGCTCATTGGCAAATTAAAGGAAATGACAGTGGAAATAGGTAAATAAATAGCAAAACCCAAGAGCCTGCCCACAAGCAAACGACAGTAAGACGCGGCCTACTCGTCCTGGTCCTCATCATAGTCGAAGCAATCATCCTCTGAGTAGAGATAGCAAGGGTGAGTACAAAGTTGTACTCCACAAGTTACACAGAAAATACAATAATAATGCAAGGCTAACAAAGGAAGGCATATATGGTTATTTGAGCGTAAATCAGAATGTAAGGAAACACAGTAAATAGATAGAAAATTATCACTACTACAGAAAACCATATTACAGACGGTTCAAAAACGTCATTACAGACGGTTTTGTGAGCCATCTGAATTTATGGGTCAGTAATGATATGAGGTCATCACAGACGGCTTTCGAACCTGATGAGGACATCACTTCTTCGGATATACACAACACTCCTCCACTTGATATTCAAGGACCAATCACTAGAGCTCGCGCCCGACAATTGAATTTACATGTGAGCTCGTTCCTAAGTACTTCTTTTTGTTCATTTGAGAATCGATTACTACCTAATGATTTAATTATGATTAGGAACCATGGAGAGGATCAAGAAGTACTTGGAGAAGGGCTACGAGGCGCACGAGTCCAGCAAGGGTGGTCGAATCATGTTGGATGTCCAACTCAAGCCCACTTCGAATCCAATTCGGAGTCCAGGACCAGGCCGCACTAAAATGGACGCCCAGATCGCATCCGGACTCCGTTTTGGACGTTCCACATATGTATGGAAAGCTGAGAAGATAAGATTTCCAATGGCTCTGGTCTCATATCAAAATTCCTTCTGAGTCAACGGGAATCGTCAAAACAAGTGGACGTCCAGAATCTGTCAGGGTGCTGTGACACCGTCTTTTGGGCCGTTCGGCTTTGTATCGTGTTGGAGTCCATTAAGGACGCGTCCAGGGTTTTGCACGCCCTTACTCCTTTATATACAGCCGCCACCCCACCATTAGGGTTGGGTTTTGCTTAGATTAATTCTGTCTTTGAACAGTTTCGCCGTCATCGGTTTGTGAGACCCCAATTTTCGAGTGCTTCATCAATATATCTGCAATTTGGTTGTGTTCTTCCTTGTTCTTGCTTGTGTTCTTGATTCGCAGCGAGGATTAGCCTTCTTAGCAAGGTCAACCGGCAGCGCACGGTTGATAACCCGAGGAGACGTGGTGCTGCGATTGCGGGGTTGGGGCGTGTTGTTCGGAGCCGGATCGATTTGTGTCGCGACTCCACCAAATCGAATTTATCCGAACCTGTTGGAAGATCGGGACCCGTTCCCATCAAGTGGTAATCGAGCTTGGTGTTCCTCCGTGTTGAGTTACCCCTCCTTTGTTATTTTCGGTTTAGTCCTAGAGTCCATGAAAAGCCCTACAAAAATTGTAGTCATAGGTTGTTTCTGTCCTAGATCTCGTTTAGCCTTTGCACAAGTTGATTCCAGTCCGTAGTGTTGAGTTTGTGTCCTTAGTCGAGTTGTGTTGCTGGTTTAGATCGTGTTTTGTTCGAGTTGTATTCCTTCCGCTACCACCCTTCAAACCCTAGCCGTCACCCATCGCGTTTTCCACCCTCTGCTTTTTGTTTTTCCCACCCATATCCCACCCTCTGTTAACCCTCTGTTTCGTCATCCATCACGCCTCGTGATCACATCGAATCATCCCCACCTTTCCCGAGCTTCCGCCACCGATTCCACAAATTCCTCCACCCGATCTTCGTTTTCACCCCACAAAGAACCATAACTTGGAGGTCCATCTTCAAACGGCCATAACTTTTGCATACGGACTCGAAATCAGTTGCTTTTTTTTTTGAAATTGGGTGAAATTAAATTTTACCATTCCATCTTTTTCTGGTCTTTATGATGCTGAAATATATCTTGATTGGGAGATGACGGTAGAGCAGAAGTTTAACTCTCACTTAGTTCCTGAGCAACATAGAGTTAGACAAGCTACTAGTGAGTTTAAGGACTTTGCTATTATCTGGTGGAATGAACTAAGTACCATGCGCTTACAACCTGATACATGGGAGCGCTTAAAAGAAGCTATGCGTGTCGTTTTGTTCCTCCCTCATATAAACTTGAATTGAGAAAAAATTGCAGCGCTTAGAACAAGGTGATAGTTCTGCTCAAGACTATTATCTTGAGCTTCAAAAGGGTATGGTGCGTTGTGGGGTTGTTGAGGACACGGAGGATAAGATTTGTCGTTTCTACGGGGTTACTGGCGTGAAATTCGGGACATTGTTGATTATAAAGAATTTACTATCATCAACCGCTTGTTCCACCTTGCTATGCTTGCAGAGAAAGAATTGCGGGGCGCACGAATCAACTAAGGCACGCACCGGACGACCCTTCTACACCCCGACGACTACATCCACGGACTGCCCAAGTCTTCTTGAGTTTTCGTTCTCCTCCACCACCTGTGAACAAGATGGCAGCAGCGCCACCAAGCCACTTTCCACGACACGCCTTGTAGATTCTTCAAAAATTCCTTGCGGGTCCGGACAAGAGTTCTTCTTCCGTGGCTTCAACGGGCGCTCCTCCCAGGCATTCGATGCCACCGCTGTCATGGACTTGGTCATGTGCGTAAGAATTGCCCTAGCCAACGGGCATACATCGCCACGTAAGATGGAGGCTACATCAGCACTTCGGATATCGAGGAGGATGATGATGTTGCTGCTGCCACGGACGACAATGGCGGTGGTGATGACGACCTCGTCCTTGGTGGGCGTCCACAATGACGCCACGGAGCATCATTGTGCAGCGAGTCCTCGACGCAGTACAACAACCCGATAAACTTCAACGCCATAATTTGTTTCAGACCTTCTTTGCAATCAAGAACCGGCGTGCACGTGTCATCATTGATGGAGGAAGTTGCAACAACTTGGTGAGTTCTGATTTAGTCAAGAAGCTTGGCTTGACCACGCGACCGCATCCACATCCATACCATATTCAATGGTTAAATGACTCTGGAAAAGCTAAGGTAACACAAACATGCCGAGTCCATTTTTCCATTGGTGCTTATGTTGATCATGTTGATTGTGATGTGGTTCCCATGCAAGCATGCTCTCTTTTATTGGGTCGACCTTGGGAATTTGATAATGATGCTTTACACCATGGTAGTAGTAACACATACACTTTTATGCATAAGAAAAAGAAAGTTACTTTACTGCCTTTGACCCCAGCTGAAATTATAGAGGCCGATAGGGCGAGAGCTGCTGCTAATGATCCAAAGGAACATGATAAATCTGAAAAACAGCAAGTAACCAATTTGAAAAATTCTGTTATGCTTGCCACAAAATCAGACCTTGCTGCAATTGATGATGTTAATGATACATGCTATGCTTTTGTGTGCAAAGATGCTTTATTTTCTCTTGATAATATGCCTTGCACTTTGCCCGCTCTGTCACTAACCTTTGCGGGAGTTTAGAGATGTTTTCCCGATGAGATACCTCCGGGACTTCCACCCATTCGAGGGATTGAGCACCGATTGATTTGATTCTGGAGCGAGCTTGCCAAATCGTCGCGCGACAGGGACCAATCCCAAGAGACTAAGGAGATTCAGCGCAAGTCCAAGACCTTTTGGACCGTGGGTACGCACGTGAGAGCCTTAGTCCTTGTCTTTGTTCTGTTCTTTTGGTTCCCAAAAAGATGGTTCTTGGCGTATGTGTGTAGATTGTAGAGCCATTAACAACATTACTATACGGTATCGTCATCCTATTCCTAGGCTAGACGACATGCTTGATGAGTTGTGTGGTGCTATAATTTTCACAAAGATTGACTTGCGTGAGTGGATACCACCAAATAAGAATGAAACTTGGCGATGAATGGAAAACTGCTTTTAAAACTAAGTTCGGCTTGTATGAGTGGTTAGTCATGCCTTTTGGTTTAACTAATGCACCTAGCACTTTCATGAGATTAATGAACGAGGTTTTACGTCCTTTCATTGGCAAATTTGTGGTCGTTTACTTTGATGGTATCTTGATTTATAGCAAGTCCATGGATGAACATTCGACTCACTTACGTGCTGTTTTAATGCTTTGAGAGATGCACGTTTGTTTGGTAACCTTGAGAAGTGCACCTTTGCACGGATCGAGTCTCTTTCTTGGCTATGTTGTGACTCCACAGGAATTGAGGTTGATAGAGCCAAGGTGGAGGCGATATGGAGTTGGCCCACGCCACGACAGGCCTCCCAAGTCGCGGAGTTTTCTTGGCCTTGCAGGATTTTATCGCCGCTTTGTCAAAGAATTCAGCACCATTGCGACACCGCTGATTGAGTTGACAAAGAAGGGAGTTGTGTTCCATTGGGGCCATCACAAGAGGAGTCCTTTATTCTTTTGAAGGACAAGCTTACGCACGCACCATTGCTCCAACTTCCGAATTTTGGTAAGACTTTTGAACTCGAATGTGATGCTAGCGGAATTGGTATTGGTGGTGTTTTGATGCAAGAAGGCAAACCATTGCCTACTTTAGCGAAAAATTGAATGGTCCTGTTCTTAATTATTCCACGTATGATAAAGAATTGTATGCTCTTGTTCGTTCTTTAGAGACGTGGCAACACTATTTATGGCCTAAAGAATTTGTCATTCATTCCGATCATGAATCACTTAAGCATATTCGTAGTCAAACCAATTTGAATCGTAGACATGCTAAGTGGGTTGAATTTATTGAATCTTTTCCTTATGTCATTAAACACAAGAAAGGGAAGGATAATGTGATTCTTGATGCTTTGTCTCGACGCTATACCATGTTGTCTCAACTTGATTGTCGCATTTTTGGTCTTGAAACTATTAAAGAACAATATGCTTTTGATGATGATTTTAAGGATGTGTTGTTGCATTGTAAAGAGGGTCAAACATGGAATAAATTCGTGATCAATGATGGTTTTTTGTTTAGAGCTAACCGCCTATGCATTCCAGTTGGATCCGTTCGTCTTTTGTTGTTGCAGGAGGCGCATGGAGGCGGATTGATGGGACATTTTGGTGCTAAGAAGACGGAGGATGTTCTGACCACACACTTCTTTTGGCCAAAGATGAGGCGAGATGTTGAGCGGTTTGTGGCTCGCTGCACTACATGTCAAAAAGCTAAGTCTCGCTTGAATCCACATGGTTTATATATGCCACTTCCTGCTCCTTCTATTCCGTGGGCAGATATTTCTATGGACTTTGTTTTAGGGTTGCCCAGGACTAAGAGGGGGAGAGATAGCATTTTTGTTGTTGTGGATCGTTTTTCTAAGATGGCTCACTTTATCCCATGTCATAAAACCGATGATGCCGTTCATATTGCTGACCTCTTTTCAAAGAGATAGTTCGTTTGCATGGTATGCCTTCTACTATTGTTTCGGATCGTGATGCCAAGTTCTTGAGTCACTTTTGGCGTACTCTATGGAACAAGTTGGGTACAAAGTTGTTGTTCTCTCGACATGTCACCCACAAACTGATGGCCAAACCGAGGTGGTGAACCGCACATTATCTACCATGTTGAGAGCTATTTTGAAGAACAATTTAAAGCTATGGGAAGAGTGTTTGCCGCATGTTGAGTTCGCATATAATCAAGCGGAACACTCCACCACCAAGGTAAGTCCTTTTCAGGTAGTGTATGGATTCAATCCCGTGCCCTATTGATATTTTACCTTTGCCTACTAGTGAGAGAGTTCATAATGATGCTAAGGAGCGTGCTGATTTTATTCTCAACATGCATGAGACTACTAAGGCAAACATTGAAAAGATGAATGAAAATATAGGATTCTTGGTAGTAAAGGTAGAAAGGAAGTTAAACTTGAACCGGGTGATTTTGTTTGGTTGCACTTGCGAAAGGATAGATTTCCTGAGTTAAGAAAGTCAAAATTGATGCCTAGAGCTGCTGGTCCTTTTAAGATAGTTGAGAAGATAAATGATAATGCATATAAACTTGAGTTGCCTCCCGAGTTTGGGGTTAGTCCCACCTTTAACATTTCAGATTTGAAGCCATGCTTGGGAGAAGAAGATGAGGCCGAGTTGAGGACAACTCCGCTTCAAGAGGGGGAGGATGATGAGGACATCACTTCTTCGGATATACACAACACTCCTCCACTTGATATTCAAGGACCAATCACTAGAGCTCGCGCCGACAATTGAATTTACATGTGAGCTCGTTCCTAAGTACTTCTTTTGTTCATTTGAGAATCGATTACTACCTAATGATTTAATTATGATTAGGAACCATGGAGAGGATCAAGAAGTACTTGGAGAAGGGCTACGAGGCGCACGAGTCCAGCAAGGGTGGTCGAATCATGTTGGATGTCCAACTCAAGCCCACTTCGAATCCAATTCGGGTCCAGGACCAGGCCGCACTAAAATGGACGCCCAGATCGCATCCGGACTCCGTTTTGGACGTTCCACATATGTATGGAAAGCTGAGAAGATAAGCTTTCCAATGGCTCTGGTCTCATATCAAAATTCCTTCTGAGTCAACGGGAATCGTCAAAATAAGTGGACGTCCAGAATCTGTCAGGGTGCTGTGACACCGTCTTTTGGGCCGTTCGGCTTTGTATCGTGTTGGAGTCCATTAAGGACGCGTCCAGGGGTTTTGCACGCCCCTTACTCCTTTATATACAGCCGCCACCCCCACCATTAGGGTTGGGTTTTGCTTAGATTAATTCTGTCTTTGAACAGTTTCGCCGTCATCGGTTTGTGAGACCCCAATTTTCGAGTGCTTCATCAATATATCTGCAATTTGGTTGTGTTCTTCCTTGTTCTTGCTTGTGTTCTTCGATTCGCAGCGAGGATTAGCCTTCTTGGCAAGGTCAACCGGCAGCGCACGGTTGATAACCCGAGGAGACGTGGTGCTGCGATTGCGGGTTCGGGACGTGTTGTTCGAAGCCGGATCGATTTGTGTCGCGACTCCACCAAATCGAATTTATCCAGAACCTGTTGGAAGATCGGGACCCCGTTCCCATCAGAACCGTCTGTGATCGTTGATAATCACAGACGGTTTTTAGTTAAAACCATCTGTGATATATAAATATCACAGATGGTTTTTAACTAAAAATCGTCTGTGATTATCAACTAGCACAGCCGGTTTTTAATTTAAAACCGTCTGTGCTATTCTCTTCTACCCCTAAATCTACTTCTGTTTATTGGCTAGCCTCAGGAAATGCTAGCTATGCCCTCTAAAACAAGCAGATCAATATGTACATGTATACATCCAATTCACATCTCAATTCATTTCATAAACATAAAACATCCATTTTGCACAACAAGAACAACAAGAAATGAAATTAGAGCCTACCATTACAATATCCAAAAACAGCAAGCAGGTTACCCATCTAGCCCAACATACAAGAACAGAGAAAACACAAAGAGATATCCCATCTAGCACAACAACAACAATATGCATAGGCCTTCTCGCCCCTGATGCAACGCACGAGCTGGATGTCTTTGATGCCCACCATCGTCGGCGTTGATTGATCGTGTCTTTTCTCCTGTAGACTTGTGCGTCGTCTGCTTTGTGCGGGCTATTATGGTAAGGGTCAAGGAGGAGGAGAACAACAAGGAGGGACATCAAGGAGGAGAGAAGGAGAACAGCAAAGAGGAGGAACAACAAGGAAGAGGAGAAGGAGCAAGGAGGTTGGGTTTTGGTTATTATTTATAGGGGAGGGAGCTAGGCCGGAGTGCGAAAACTTTTGGCGCGGGTATCTGTGGGGTGAGGGTTGGTGGATTTCAATTGGCTAGGATTGGGTTGAGGAGGATCGACTGGCCCAGCGGTCAGATTATCATAGACGGTTCTACATATAGAATCGTCTGTGAATTAGATCATAAGTTTTATATACTGTCGGGAGAGCGGTGACGGCGTGGATGGTCTGTGATAATTATAGCCCAGACGGTTCTAGTTTAGAACCATCTGTGATAATGCAAAGTCAGAACGTATCTCTCGTGTTTCGTCTAACATATCTCGATCGTTATACGAAGCGTCTATATCATTAATGTTTGGTATACGAACCGTCTGTGCTAAAGGTTAAATATGCGCGCCAACGTAGACGTATGTACAATATGGCTTCTACTGTTATTGTGATCATCTCCTTCCTCTCATCTGTTCATCGAGAGTTGTTCGGCCGGAACCTTACACAGGCGGCTAGCAATTTACATCTGGAGCAGCTTCTCCGCACACACCCTGCTCTCCTTCCCCGACTTTCTTGCATCCATCAGCTCGACCTGATCATCCGCCATCGACGGAGGGGTCTCGCTGCCGCTCAAGAAAGGGAAACATCCCTCACCCTGGTTCTTCTCTACAATGTGCACGAAGCGGAAGAAACTCTTGTGGCATCGGAGAGACTGATGGATAGCATTGCCGGTCAAGAAGAAATGGCAGATTCTGAGGAATCTTATAATGATATCCTCTACGAGATTATGGGCTATGCTACTGATCATTTGCGGCTGGAGGAGAAAGTGCTAAGGACAAGGACAATCTTAACGGCGTTCGAGAATTCAGTGGCTGATCCTCCAAGTCCCAAAGTCTAAGAAGAAGCGTACGAAGCCCAGAAGATTAAAATATGGGAATCTCTTTATCTGTGCGACTTTTGTAATAAATTTGCCTCGAATTGAAATTAATAAATTTACCTTTAATTTGTGATAATCTCTTGTCTCAGTAGTTCTGTAGTTAAGTTATTAGAAGCAATGTGTACTTATATATTAACCTCTGATCATGTACAGAATATCACAGACAGTTGTTATGAAAGGGACATCACAGAGGTTCTTGTTAAAAATCGTCTGTGTGACTTTCACAGACGGTTCTTAACAAGAACCGCATGTGATAGTCCACACAACATAGACGATTCTTGTTAAGAACCGTCTGTGAAAGTTCACAGAAGAACCGTCTGTGTTGTGTGGATTATCACAGGCGGTTCTTGTTAAGAACCGTCTGTGAAAGTCACACAAACGGTTCCCAGTATAAACCGTCTATGATGTAGCCGTCTAGTATAGCCTGTTTTGTAGTAGTGTATAGAATTTAATACAATAAGTAAAGACAATAATTTAATCAAATTAATAATGTTAACGCAGGCACCGACTTGACACTAACCTAACCACGGGTATCCCACTGGACCATCTTTCTCCAAAAGGATTCCAAATTCTCATCCAAAACCATTTTGTGAAAACCAAAGTCTAATCCGTGAAAAACTTTACTAAGCATGCCCATGACTATGGGCATGGCTAGCATGCCCATGACCATGGGCATGGCTATCTAGGATAGTTTATACACTCTGCAAAGGTGGTATTAGCACACTTCCTTAGGTGTACGACGGAGAGATAATGACAAGGTCTTTACAATGCAAAGCTGTCAACCTGGCCACACCTCCACTAAAGTTTCACCTCAATAAGGAATCCACCAGATCAGGCCCCACTCGTGCCACGTGAGACTTCTCGCGGCCTATGCCACTCTCACATTCAACCTATAGCGTAACTCAAGTTGGTACTCACTAATTAGTCAGCCAGGACTGTCCTATACCAGTCTTGTGGTAGTACAATATAGCTTTTTAGCAGTAGTTCACAGACTGGTTCTTAATTGACTTAGGCATTTCCCACATACCCCTTGTGTCTAGCACCCACATTGAGCCACCGAGCAACAACATATACTAGCAAGCACCCACCACCTCAACCAAGTTTTATATTTTATTTTGAAATATTCTATAGACTTTCTTGACTCACCAAAGTTAAGAATACATTTTAAAAGTTCATCATTTTATGTGAAAAAGCTATCCCAAACCTAAAGTTATATCGATGTAGGGTTAAGCATTTGCTATAAAATTCTCTAGCCATACTAGTTTACTAATTAGAGTTTTATTCTAGGGTGATAAGGTATAGTAATTTGAAATGCCAAAGGTGTCATAAAAAATGGGCATTAACTAAAGTAAAACAAGAATTGAATTACCGTGAATACAAATTACATATGCAATATAATTTAAAACAAGAATTTTATTTGTAAACTGAGATCAACATGATTAAGGTGTGTAACTTGCCTCGCTCTGCGAGCTAGTGTGAATCATCGAAGAAGAATTCCTCGGAATCATCATAGTCTACACGTGAAAATAACCCACTAAATTCAAATAAACTCCAAAAATTTGAAATCATGGCAGATTTGGATATATCATGATGTTTAGATGAATTTAGAAATTTAAATGGGTCCAATTGGAGCTGGGATGAAGGAGAACGAGGCACTTGGAAGTTTAAATTCTAAAGAAATTGAATATATTGAATTTTGGAAAAACTGATTTATGATTTTGCATGGGTTTTAGTATTTTGGCCAAATTAAATTCCTATAGGAAATTTGATTTATGACGTCATGGTGACGTCAGCCCTCAAGATTGAATTCTGGGCATGAGGCTGACTTGTGGGCCTGGTCTTTGTGGACTGGGTCCACGGACCATGTGAGTGGCTGAGGTGGCACGGGGTGGGGTGTGGCGCATGCGTGGCCTGCGGGTGCTGACGTGGCGTGCATGTGTGCCATGTGGCGGCCACATCACTTGCCACACCTGCCGACGTGCTAACGTGGTGGCCGACGGCGGTGGCGTAAGAGGTCACAATGGCCTACCGGCACTCCAGCTTACGACGGTGATCAGGCAGTGGTGCATGAGAGAGAGAGAGGGGGGGAAAGTGGGGAGTCTGTCTATACCTCTCGCGCAGCTCACGATAGAGAGGGTGGTGGCAGGGCTCGGTGAACGGTGGGGGTGGCGCTCTAGTGGTGCACTCGACTAGAGGAGGGGCGCAGGGTGTTCTCCAAGACTCAAGGAAGCTCGTGGGGTATCAACGAAGCTTGATGGGCCTTGTCTTCCCAGCAATTGCTCTCCAGAGTTGGTTGCCGGCGTGGAGGAGCAAAGTGCACGGTGTGAGGACGACTTGGAGCTCGAGAGAGGGAGAAGAGCGGAGGGCGAGGTGGTCAGAGAAAAAGCAGAGCCAGAGGTATTTATATACAATGGAGGGGAGGATCTCAGCCGATATTCGGCGCTAGAGTTCATAGGTGGCGGCGGCGGTTGCAGAGGAGATAGGGGCAGGGGCAGGGGCAGGTGCGAGAAGGGTAGGGCGGGCGCGCGATGTGCGGGAGGAGAGAGAGGTGGGGGTGGCGCACGTGGGTAGAAGGTGCAGTGGTAAGGGCAAGGCAGCCAACCGCCGACGGTGGTGCTCTCGCGAGGGAGAAGGGAGGGGCGGGAGGAGGAAGAAGAGGGAGGGCCCATCGGCCAGAGAGAGGAGGGAGGTGGGTTGGCTCAGGTGTAGGAGATGCAGCCTCGTGGTGGCAGTAGAAGATCCTGGTAGGCCACGGGTCGGCCCGGGAGAGGAGAATAATTTTTAAACATTTTTGATTTAGAAAACGATCGAAAATGAAATAAAAACTTAGAAAATAGCAAAAAATTGTAAATAAATCCTAGAAAAATTTCAAAAATTCTAGAATTCAGAAGGAACTCAACGAAAATGATATCAAATTGATTTGACCACAATTAAAAAATAATTTGCCATAGATCTTCTATAGGCTACAATAAAAAAGAAGAAATGAAATTCCAGAAAATGCCAATAAAATCCAATTAAATTGAAATAAAATTGTTGGGATGTCACACTAGCCAACTCTCCACTAATGTTCTTTTTCATTTTAGCATGCAACCATCCATGGTTTTACAGGAACCTACAGATTTGCTTGGCACTATTGATGATATTCTCCACCTCTGTCTCATTTGTTGTGTCTTTCAACATTAAATTCATCATGTGAGCAGCACATAATTGCGAAATAATATGTGGGTACTCGGTGACAAGCTGCGAATAAGCTTTCTTGAAGTTGGAAACATTGTTAGTGACTATTTGAACAACAAATTTGTGGTCAATCTCATCAACAACCACTTGTTTGATCCAGTCATACAAGAATTATGCATTCTACATATGGCCAGTTGCATTGACAGACTTGTGGAAGAACATACTCTCATTGCAATGAACCAATAAGTTGATAATGCTTAGAGCTGTAGGCCCAGTTCATGAGTCACGCATGACTATAACCTCATATATGCTCCAATCTTTTTTGAATTTCTCCACATTGCATTGCATCTCCTCAAAATTACCTTGCAAATATGGCCCATCAATGTCTAGTCCTTTAGAAATCTGCACCCCTTTACCGAGCTATTATGTTAGCTTCATTGCTTCCTAGAAGTACAGGCAGTTGGCTTTCCTAACAGGCATGTCGTTAACATGAAACCACTTAACCCAAGCTTGGCCATGTCCTTTAGTTTTCGTGTTGAGCATTGTGTCCACCCGACCTTGCACGGGAGTCTTGCTGCGTGCTATGTCAATATCAATTTCTTTACAATGATACCTAGCATTGCGAAAACAATTCGTGAATCCTAGTGTTGCTACCACTACAGTCTCAGTACAACTACCACTCTTACTGTTGTGTCTACCACTAGCTCCACTGCTACTCCCACATCTATACTCATATATTGCACCCTTCCTCTCCACACTCTCCCGAAAGTGAAGGTCTCTCAATGATGCATTCAAAGCCATATGTTCTTGAACATCTTCATCACTGGTACATTAATTGCTGCATTCATCTGTTTCAAAATATCAATATCATTCAAACCTTAAGTTCCTTAGCTTCTCTCCTGTTTTGCCTTAATATGTAGTCGATCTTCCTCATCGCATCATGAACATCTGATGGCACATAATTGCATGATTTCAAATTCCCTGTTATACACATGAGATGCTACCTCAGCCGGGTTACATCTCCTTCTCCAAATGTGGCTAAGCAATATCTGCACTTGAAGCTAGCTCGTACTTGCTCCCCATGGCTCCAAACATACCCGATGTCTCCTGAAATTCAATAACAACAAACAATGATAATGAAAAGAAGACTAATAGGCTTTAGTACAAACCGTCTGTGATATATGGTTTATCACAGATGGTTTCAACTACTAACCGTTTATGATATATTAATATCATGGACGCTTCGTAGTTGAAATCGTCTATGATAAACCATATATCACAGATGGTTTCAAGTTAATAATCGTCTGTGATATTCTTTTCTACTCCTAAACCTATTTTTATTTGTTGGCTAGCTACAGGAAATGCTAGTTATGCCCTCTGAAACAAGCAGATCAACATAGTATATATATATACATCCAATTTACATTCATTTATTTCAGAAATAAGAACATCCATTTCACAAATCAATTAATTGAAATGTAATAAATGGATATCCATGAAAAAATACAGATATGAATAATTAAGCTCAATCTTATCCAAGTGAAATCCATTCTACATTGTGGAACTCCCCATTTTCTTTTATGACTTTAGACAGCAAGAAGTACGCACACTATCCTTGAATATGTTTGAGGTTGACGTGTTCCAATCGAGTTGTAGCGATAGACGAAACCTATCGGTAGGAAGATCAATGTCGTGCATACATATATAAATTGATAAGTATGAATAATTATTGCAAGATTGACATACCTTAGAATTGTTCTTCACGGAACCGACGAGTAGTTGCATGTTGTGGCAAACATAGAATCCATATGTGTTGTTGCCCAACGGCTGCTGGTGGCACTGCAAAAATAGAATTTGTTAGTTCGAGAGGCATTCCTATGAAGTGTTATATAGAATTAATGCATACTAGTGAATGCCGGGAAATCTAGAATGTGTCATAGGGAGTCGATCCATCCCTTGAATTTCCATACCTTTGGCATGTACGTGGCAAACAACCTACATAATTCCAAAAAGTTAGCCTTAGTCATTGGGAAGGAAGGAAATACTACAATAGAGTTATCTATGGAGTAAATGTATTTACCTGTCGATTACTTGTTGGACAACTGTGTAGTCGGTGTTGTTCTTCTTTAGGGAATCAAGGTATATTACTCTGTTTCATTTTGGTATAATTACAATTAGAATCTAGTGGAAACTACACAGGTATATTATAGTCGTTAAACCTAAGTTCATGTTGCTTATAAAGTACAAATCAACAAGTATAGCAACTAGTGTAGTACTTACCCCTAGTTGTAGGGTATAAGTATGAATTCCTTGTTGCGGTGACCCTCAAATGCCTTCAAAATATAATTCTTGACGAAGGATGCATCCTCCTTGATGATATCCAAGGCGACTAAGCGTAGGTCGAGAAAACCAACCGGTGATTTCGTTAATCTGGCTTCACTCACCATGTATCTATATACACACACAAAAACAATGAGTTATATATGACATTTATCGGCATTACATAAATATAGACGATGATTGTACATACTTACAGTGTCCAACATTGAATGAGCAAGGCATCGAGCGCGTCGAGTGTGAAGAGAAAGAATAAGTCCTCGAAGGTCACTGTGAACATACAGTCATGAATATTGTGCTATAGATGATGTGGCATGAACTTGACGTTGACACCCGAGCGCCATTGTTCCTCCGGCTTGTTGGCCTGTTCCATGTAATACATATGCAATCTTTGGCAAGATAGTCCTAGAATTAGGAGGCGCTCTTTCAGGATGACCAATGGCTGCCTAGCATGAATTTTTGAGCCAACGGCATGTAGGGGATCTCATCATCCTTCTTCTTCGGTTTGCCCTTGTTGCCTCTGCTATAGGTCGACTTCATGGTAGTCGATCGGGCACGAGATGTAATAGGCACCTGTAGCCTTGGTGTGGATCGCACTTGTGAAATTGGCATTGATGCAGATTGATCCTGTGGACTTAGTATCGGTGTAGGACCGAATTTGCGACAGAGGGGGGGTGAATGTCGTTCTCTTAAAATCGCCCCCGAGAATTCGTACACTGATAATTCAAACAAAAAGCGATGCGAGGCAACTCACGAAAAATTAATTCGCTAAAAGCTGAACGCATGCGATACTAAAAAATCAGCATAAATCGAGAGCGGTCGGTAAAATTTCAATTGAAAAGATGCCGTTTGATCTGCATGCAAAATGGTCAAAGAACTGCTGAAGAAATAAAAGAAAAGTGACTAAACTAGATGAGAAACTAACAGGAGACTACTTGGCCGAAATATTTATTTGAGGCTACTGCCGACAGAATCAAGAGAAAAAGATTTAATAGAGAGTCATATCTCTGGCCAAGAAAACAAACTAAAGTAAAGAAGAAAAGAAGAGACATTGTTGTCTTTGAGTGAAACAGATCAAGATGGCGCTGCAGAGTTGTGACCAAATCGAGACACAAAGAAAGGAAGCGCAAAAGTATGCAGTCCAAAAGACACAGCATGCAGCCAAAACTGCAGACTAATAAACACCTAAAAGCATGCCATCAAAAATCAAAACATGCAGCAGCCGTGAGCAGTAGCTGAAGTTCTTGATAGCACTGGAACTACCGAGAAGAAAAGAAGCACTGCCGTTGGACACAAGGCAGTATAGCAGTACCTAGTCTGAAACGCATTAGATGCCCGACCAAGAATCGAAAAACGCCGAGTACACCCCAAAGATATGTGAGGCACAAGACCAAAATAGCCAAGAACTTGAATCTTTGAGAGACTAGAAAGAAACCAAATGTTGTTCTTCTTTGCCGAAGAAATCTAGCAAATCCAAACAGACAACGGATTTGCTACAGCCAAGAAGATTACTAGTTGCCAAACCAGCCGAACATATCCGCCAGAAAACACATCAGAACAGTTTGCCACAGGAAGAAAAATAGCACCAAGCTACAAGTAGTTGCTAGCAGCAAAACAACAAATGGTTGTTCGGCACAGTAAAGAGAACATCATCCCACTTCTTGGCACAGAGAGGAATTCAGCATGCAGGAACTTGCTTGTCGGCACAGGAAGGGAAAAGAATGGCGGCAGAAATATACTAAGATCAAGGAGTCAGAAATGAAATCCAACTCTTTGCCAAGACAACAAGATTTACCAAGTCAAGAAAGGAAAGAAATCAACAGAGCAAGAACATAGAACAAGTCATAAGAAAACTTCAGATTTCCATTCATTGAATTCAAGAAAAGAAATTACATGAAGGATCAAACAATTCTTATCCTCTCCATCTCTTAATCCTCAAAAACACCAAGAGCCTCATAAGCTTCTTGGGAGGAACACAACACACAAGGAATGAACTCTTAAAACCCTAACTCTCTCTATTGTGTCCTAAAGGGTATGCAGCCCCTCACTTCTATTTATAGCCCTTGGCTAACGGGTCTCCAACCCATTACGCCGGCTAAACCCTAACGGAGCCGTCTCCCACTTGTGCAGCCTTGCGAAATTCCCGTTTCGCCCCTTCTGCACCTTCCGGGAAGCTTCCGCGCTCCTTGCCTCGCACGCCTAGCAACCACCTCGAGTCCACGTCGTCTTCGACACATCATGACCGTTCTGACCTCAGCGCCACCTGCGCCTAGTCCGGTCCACCGTGTCTCGCCACGACTTCGCCTCGATGTCCTGCAGACACACAGACAAGAAAACACGTCACATAGCACCGCTCGATACATGAACGCGTAAATAGCATAAACAAAATCAAACCTGTCGCATCAATAGAATATACATCCTAACCCATACGACTAAGTTTGACCAAAGTCCGACCAAGCCCGTTGCACCCATGCAACGTCAGGGTCCGAACAAACCGACTCAAACTCGACTTTTGGAAACAGATGTCAATTACTCATCATTCACAATGGGATGACTTCCACATGGTCTCTCAATCTCCCCCTTGATGAGTATACTGACAAACACCGAAAAAGCACAAAGTTGAGTTTGAAGAGTCTAACATGGTCCATAAGTAAAGAGTGAAGTTAATGACCATGTCGACAGAAGGAGCAAAAGAAAGAACAATTTTTCCTCAAAACTCCCGAAGTGGCTTTTTCTACCACTAATTTCTCCCCCTTTTGGCAATAAACCCATCAAGAATGAAAGAAGGAGAAAAATAAGTCATGATGATGAATGAAATGGCTGAGGTTTGTTTATTCTAAGCATTTAGAGCCATGAGAATTATCCAAAATGACCATAAGGATTACATCAAGCCATAACACATAAAATATGCTATCTAGATCATGACAAGATATGTATATGCTAGCTAAACCAAAGAGATGACAATCTGAATTATAGTGCAATTTATGAACAAATTAAGTCATCAATGAGCAAAGTCTAGCTAGAGACATCCGAGGATGATGCAGGCCATGTCAATTAAGCTAAGCGGAACCAAGAAGCTAATATTGAGTCCAAATAGAGTGCTAGATGCTCAAGAGTGAAACATTAGTTAAATACTTGGTTCTTTTAGTAGCTTAAGCAAATTGAACACAAATGACATATTTTCTTTTGAAGCTTATGGTCGTTTCCAACCAATATTTTTATCATGTGCTAGATCTCAAGCCTTATGCGATCATACCAAGCGAAAAGCTTAAGGAAATGATCTTGGTCATCCAAAACTCCCCCTGAGTTCATGTCTAGTGCAATGGCAAGCCGTCTCATGAGAAAGAATTGGTGAGATCAGTTTTTTCGCACAAAAGAGATCTTTTTGCTTTTGAAATGATTGTACTAACCTATGCAACATCAAGAGACTAAAACAGCTCAATGTAAGGCTCAATAGAGATTCAACGCTCAACTCAGCCTACTAGACATGGCATGGATCATAAAACGATAGCTCAAGAAAGACTAATCTCGAGTGCTAACATGACAAGTTTTAGTTCAAATTGAGCAAGTTTAATTAACTTATCATGGCACAAGCTAGTTTACACATATGAAGTCATGATAAATATAGCAAATAAGCATAAGTCATGGCAAGGTGTAAAGCATTTTAAACATGTCATCAATGGATAATAATCAAGGCTCCATGTAATTATATTACAATGCAGAAAGACATGCATAAAAATCCAGCTCCCCCTCAACCTAAAATGCAGCTTTTAGTTCAAGTTGAGTTAGGTCAACATTAAGTCTAGAAGTTCCCAAATGAACTCCCCCTGAACCAAAGCAATAAAAACGAGAAGCTGGCAAAGAAAGATAAACAGGCAGTCCTTAAAGCATAGATAAGATAGAGAATACTAATGACTCAGACTAACTCTTATCTACCCCATATGACTCGGGACAACAATGTCGAGAAAACACACACTAGAGAGCAAACACGCACTGCTCTGCAGAGAGTGGCCCAACCCTCGTTAGAACCTAAAAGAAGTGAGTGAGCTCAACCTAGTGAGATAAGAAACAGCTATCCTGAAAGCATAAGATAAGAGCAAGAAGTCTAAGCAACTCAGCAAGAGATACACTCTAACCTATGCTAGAAGGACTAAAACCCAATGCACCCGCAGATGCGATGCAATAGTAAGGAGACAGAAGCATAAATAATATGATAAAGCAGTAAAGCCCAAAGCTCCCCCTCACAACAGTCCATAAGGACAAACCACCCCAAGCTCTCCCAGAGTCGAAAACCTCGTGCTATCCAAAGGCTTGGTGAAGATATCAGCCAGCTGGTGGTCACTCTCCACAAACTGAAGCACGATGTCACCCTTCTCTACATGGTCTCGAAGAAAATGATATCGATATCGATGTGCTTGGTCCGAGAGTGTTGCATCGGGTTCTTAGCAATGCTAATTGCGGGCGTGTTATCGCAAAAGAGCGGAACACGGTCGATAGCTAACCAAAGTCCCGCAGAGTCAAGACCATCCAAAGGACACAGCTACGACAATCGGCTGCAGAACATACTCGGCCTCTGCGGTGGGTGTGCAACACCGGATCGCTTCCTCGAAGACCAAGAAACGAGAGAAGTGCCAATGAACCGGCGGTGCCGGTGCTCTTCCTATCTATCCTACAGTAGGCAAAGTCGCATCCGAATAGGCTCTAAGGGATAGACAGGATGAGGAAGAGTACCAGATACCGTAGTCAATGGTAGCTCAAAGGTACCGAAAGATGCGCTTCACCGCTTTGGCGGTGAGACACGCGAGGAGAAGCTCAAACCGAGCACATAGACACACATGAAGTGTATGTCCGGTCTCGAGGCAGTGAGGTACAAGAGGGAGCCAATCATGCTGCGGTACTCCTTCTGATCAACCGACTCACCATCCTCATCGTGGTCAAGAGAAGTCAGAGAAGCCATCGGAGTTGACACCGCTTTCCATCACTCATGTCAAAGCGTCTCGGGAGGTCTCGAGTGTACTTGCCTTGATGCAAGAAAGTACCCTCCGAGTCTCGCTTGATTTGGAAGCCAAGAAAGAAGGTCAACTCACCCATCATGCTCATCTCAAACTCGGTGCTCATGACATCCGAGAACTGTGAAACTAGAGCATGAGAAGAGCCGCCAAAGATAATGTCATCGACATAAATTTAGGCGACGAAGGTCATTATAGCCGTGAATGAACAAGGTCTTGTCAACTTTACCCATATCGAAATCATGCCTCAAAAGATAGGACTTAAGCCTCTCATACCAAGCTCTAGGGGCCTGCTTAAGTCCATACAATGCTTTGGAAAGCTTGTAGACATGATTAGGGTATTTGGGGTTCTCGAAACCTGGAGGCTGTCTGACATAGACTTCTTCCTCAATGAAGCCATTGAGAAAGACGCTCTTGACGTCCATCTGGTAAAGCTTGAAACCCTTAGAAGCTGCAAAGGCAAGCAGAATTCTAATGGCCTCAAGGCGAGCTACGGGGCGAAGGTCTCCTCAAGTCTAGACCCTCGACACAGGAGTACCCCGAGCAACCGTCTAGCCTTGTTTGAATGACTACCCTATCCTCGCTCGCTTGTTCTTGAACACCCACTTGGTTCCAATGATATTGTGACCTCGAGGGGGCTCAACAAGCGTCTAGACCTTGTTTCTTTCGAAACTTTCGAGCTCCTCATGCATGGCATTGACCCAAGACTCATCAGATAAAGCACGACAAACGTCCTTGGGCTCAAAAGAAGCTACGAAGGCAGAGTGGAGACAGAAAAGCGACACGTCATACTTGGAGCGTGTGACTCGTTCAAAGAGATCTGCAATCATCTGCTCAGAAGGATAAGATTTTTGAATATGTCTTGGAGGTCCTGGATGAGATGAAGAAGTGGCCTCTACCTCGTTACACCGACGGGTAGGAGCAGAGCCACTAGCTCGGAAGAAGCGAAGGTAAGGGTCGATCACCTCGAGGTGCGGTGGAAGAAGGCACCTCAAGGGGTGGATGAGGGACCGGATCGGGTAGACAACCCTCATCTCTATCATCCTCACCATCCACGAAGATGGTCTCGGACTGCTCTAGTGAACCTGAGATATCGGGCCTAGTCCCCGGACTGGCCTCATCGAAGGTTACCTCACGAGTTTCTACCATTTTGCTAGACTCAGCCTGGACCCTATAGGCCCGTGAAGAAGTCGAGTAGCCTAGAAAGAGTCCATCACAAGATCGTGACTCGAACTTATCTAGGTTTCCGGACTTCAGAATAAAACACTTGCAACCAAACACACGAAAATGGGAAACACTGGGCTTTGCCCGTATCTCAACTCATAAGAAGTGCGGTGCAAATGTGCCCAAGAAAACTCGTTCAAACATGGCACGCGGTGGCTATAGCTTCAGCCCAAAACTTTCGCGGTGTAGAGTACTCATCAAGCATCGTCCTGGCCATCTCGACCAAGGTACGGTTCTTCCTCTCCACAACGCCATTCTGCTGAGGGACGTATGGAGAAGAGAACTGGTGCTCTACACCTGTCTCACCACAGAAACTCTCAAAGTAGGAATTCTTGAACTCCGTGCCATTGTCATCGCGGATCGCTCGTAAGGCACCGGAAGCTCAACAGAAAGCCTCTTGAAAAGACCTCGAAATGTGTAAAGTCTCATCCTTGAGGCCAAGAAAACACCCAAGAATACCTCGAGAAGTCATCGACTACGACAAGAACATACCACTTCCCTCCTGCTGACTGCACTCGAGCTGGTCCAACCGTATCCATATGAAGCAGCTGTCCCGGTGCATCGGTTATAGTAACTGTGACCGGAGGATGAGAGGCGGCAACCATCTTGCCATGCCGGCATGGAGCGCAAATAAGATCTTTGACCATCTTGAGTTTCGGCAGACCACGAATGAGATCATGGCCTCTAACTCGAGTCAAATGGTCAAATCCAATATGACCAAGTCTCCTATGCCAGAAAGAGAGGTCGCGGGACTCAGAAGCAAGCAAACAACGGAGAGGATCACCAGAAGACTCAGAGAAATCAGCACGAAAGATCCTCCCAAAGCGAGAAATCCCATAAACCAAACTACAGAAGAATCAAGAATTTTGCAATTATTTTCTTAAAGCTCACCTCGAAATCGTCATCGGTGGTGAGAGAGACGAAAGCAAATTATACTGCAGCTTACTAACCAAGGCAACATCTTTCAAAATAAATGAATCATTAATGCGCACTGTACCATTGGCGATGACTCGCCTGGAAGAGGCGTCTCCAAGGTGATCGTCTCATCACCGAGCACGGCAAGGAAGAAAACCAACGGAATCTCCGGTCATGTGTCGTGAACACCGAGTCTACAAGCCAAACCTTTCCCTTCCCTGCCCGGCGAACCTGAGTCAACAAAAGAGCAAAGTCTCAGTACTGGGATAAATCAAGAGTGATTTTGGCACCCAATACTGAATAACACGTCGAGCAGATGAAGTAGTCAAGCATGACTGACCTCTATCTACCCTACGCTCTCCGTCGCTCAAAGCGCGTAAGATCCGTGAGCGGACACAAGTCGTTCTTTGGGTCCGACCCTACGGACGAGCGAGTCGGTGCACTGGCAACAGGCTGATCACACCGCGGGTAGGCATCTCGATGGGAAAACGAGATCTACCCTCGGGACGGCGAAGTCACAACCGGAGGGAGCACGAAGACGAAAAAGAAGACTCGGAAAACCAAGTCCTCGGTCTTGCCCAAAGCTACCAACAAGAGCAAACCTAGACCTCGTGTTGGTCTTAGGTGCACTCAAGGTGCAGGGCTGACCACGAATACGCCTAAGAGACTCAACACGGTCTCTTCGCGCGATCTTGGCGCTTGAAGCAATGGTCAAACAAATGCCCATCCTTCGGCGAAGGTGCAATGATACCGCCTTACGAGGGGCCGGTTGCGGTGAAATCACCTTGTCGCCGAAATCCCTTGGACAAAGCCCGCGATTTAAATTGAACTTTCTTGTTCTTGGGCTTGACCTCAATCACACTGCGACTACGGTCCGAGCACGACGGTGGATGTTTCCTCACATCCTCACGAAGATCATATCCTAGACCCTGTTTGAACTTGCAAATCTTTGATTGGTCCGAATAAGATTGAGATTCTTCTTGCCTCCTACAAATTTCTCGAGAGTGTTCATAAGGTACCGACACTCCCGAAGAGAGAGGTGCAAGAGGAGCAAGGAGAAGAAGACGAGACAGCAGGAGGAGAGGAAGGAGAAGAACCAATAGCAGAAGAGCGAATAGCACGTGCATATTTCTCCTTATGCACGGCCACCTCAACCTTGAGGGCTTCGCAGGACACACATGGGGCAGTCCTAATCCTAGCCATTTGGTCTTCGTAACTCTTCCTAAACGTCTCTACCATGTCCTTATCCTTTTCCAACACCTCCGCACAGAAGGCACAAGCAGGACGTGATTTTTCTAGAAGGTTCTTAGTTAGCTTCACACATTTTTCATCCAATGCAATCAAGTTAGATTTTAGTTTATCACAATTTTTGCATGGTGAGCTAACAGGGTGCTTAGAAGCATCTTGAGCCATTTTCTTATTATCATCAACAAATTCTTGAAACTGTTTGGAGACAGATTCAAGTTCAAGATAAGCTTGGGACAATTTACACATGACGAATAGGCTCAAGAAGAAAAGCTTGTAATTCGCAATTTTATGATCTGCCTGCTTTAGGTTCATCTTCAAATTGTTACAACTTTCACAAGTCTCGGGCAGATCGAGAAGCAATGTATAAAGACCTCTAAAAGCATTATCCTTATCCTCACATGAGGTGCAAGAAATAGTCTCAATAGTAGAAGATGAAACAGGAACTATCCTACTCATCTCAAGCTCAGCAAGAAGACTAATGTTCTCCACCTTAACAATATCAAGCTCGGAGGACACACTATCATGCGAGGTCCTTAGTTTCTCCATGTCACCCAACAGAGCGCAGCATGTATCACAATCATCACGGGAGGGAGCAGATGTAAGTGAAGTAAGCTCCCGTGATAGTCTATCTACTTCCTTCTCTAACTCAATACACCTAGCCTTAGCTCTAGCATGAAAACCACCTAGCTTAAGAAAAGCATGATTGAGCTGGTCGTAGGTGGGGCATACCTCGTCCGAGTCGGAGTACAGCTCGCTGTCGCTCAGTTCGCCCTCGAGGGCCATGAAGCACATGCCAGAGAAGTCGTCGCCACCATCTTTGGGCTCTTGGTCCCCCGTCCCATCGTCGTCGCTCCATCCCTCCACCTCGCTGAGGTCGAGGTCGTCGAAGGCGGTGAGGACGCGGTGGAAGAGCTTCTTAGCCTTCCCAAAGTTGCGAAACTTCTTCTTGCCTTGGACAGGTGCTGAGGGCTTCGTGTTGCGGTTCTTGTCGGTGTAGTCGTTCTTGCCCGAACCGCCGTAGTCGCCTTTGCCCTTCCCCAGCTTGGGGCAGTTTGCTCGGATGTGGTTGGGGCCACCACACTCGAAGCAAATCACGGGTCCTCCTCTTTTTCCATCCCTCCTTCTCTTGTAGGCATGAGAAAATTTCCGAGCAAGGAGAGCCAACTGATCATCCGCAAGTTGCTCTAACTGATCATCAGTTACGTCACAGAGAGCAGCAAGGGAGAAACCGCAAATCAAATCAGAAGAGAGGCCCGAAGAAGAAACGGGTTCGGTGACCAAGGCCATCGACTGTGCTTCGACCTACGAGAGACAACGTCAATCTCGTGAGTCTTGAGGCGCGAGTACAGCGCGTCAAGAGTCAGGGTCGAGAGGTCTATCGTGTCTTTGATGGTGGTCACTTTCATTTCCCAAACACGCAGATCGAGTGCAGTGAGCATCTAACGAGCGTTGTCCGAGTCGGGGAACGTGAGACCGACCGCTAGGAGGTTGCTCAAGATCTTGTGAAAACGCGCAAAACACTCATCAAGGACTCGCCAACAGCATTTCAAACTTGTTGTAATCTCGCTTGAACTGGTCCTGTCGCACCGTCTTTATTTGGGTGGTGCCCTCATGGTAAGCATTGAGGGTCGCCCAAATATCGAAGGCAGACGGAAGATGAGATATGCGGTCAAACTCACTACGACTCGGGCCACGGGTTATGATGTTCCTTGCCTTAGCGTTTGCCTCAACGTCGACCATGTTTCCGCATTGACGTCCTCATCGCCAGAACAACAAACCGAACCTTGACCTTCGCCGGATGGCGTAGCCACGAGGTCGGATGTAGGTCTCCATCCGACTCTTCCGAAAGGATAGTCCATCCCATCGAAGATCAGGGGCTTGGTCGAGTACTTGTCCGTCGCCATGGCTCTTGAGACCGGTTAAGATATATGAGGAAGAGGTAACCGGCTCTGATACCAATTGTAGGACCGAAATTGCGACAGAGGGGGGGTGAATGTCGTTCTCTTAAAATCGTCCCCCGAGAATTCGTACACTGATAATTCAAACAAAAACAGTACGAGGCAACTCACAGAAAATTAATTCTGTTGAAAACTGGAACACATGCGATACTAAAAATTCAGCATAAATCGAGAGCAGCGAAGAAAATTTCAATTTGAAAAGATGCCGCTTTGATCGCATGCAAAATGGTCAAAGAACTGCAAGAAATAAAAGAAAAGTGACTAAACTAGATGAGAAACTAACAGGAGACTACTTGGCCGAAATATTTATTTGAGGCTACTGCCGACAGAATCAAGAGAAAAAGATTTAATAGAGAGTCATATCTCTGGCCAAGAAAACAAACTAAAGTAAAGAAGAAAAGAAGAGACTGTTGTTGTCTTTGAGCTGAAACAGATCAAGATGGCGCTGCAGAGTTGTGACTGAAATCAGTACACAAAAGAAAGGAAACTGCAAAAGTATGCGGTCAAAAGACACAACATGCGACCAAAACTGCAGACTAATAAACACCTAAAAGCATGCCATCAAAAATCAAAACATGCAGCAGCCGTGAGCGATGGTGAAGTTCTTGATAGCACCGAACTACCGAGAAGAAAAGAAGCACCGCTGTTGGACACAAGACAGTATAGCATTACCTAGTCGTAAACCGCATTAGATGCCTGACCAAGAACTGAAAAAGACGCTGAGTACAGCCCCCAAAGATATGTGAGGCAGCAAGACCAAAATAGCCAAGAACTTGAATGCTGCCGAGAGACTAGAAAGAAACCAAATGTTGTTCTTGCTGCCGAAAGAAATCTAGCAAATCAAAACAGACAACGGATTTGCTACAGCCAAGAAGATTACTAGTTGCCAAACCAGCCGAACATATCCGCCAGAAAACACATCAGAACAGTTTGCCACAGGAAGAAAAATAGCACAAGGCTACCAGTAGTTGCTAGCAGCAAAACAACAAATGGTTGTTCGGCACAGTAAAGAGAACATCATCCCACTTCTTGGCACAGAGAGGAATTCAGCATGCAGGAACTTGCTTGTTGGCACAGGAAGGGAAAAGAATGGCAGCAGGAAATATACTAAGATCAAGGAGTCAGAAATGAAATCCAACTCTTTGCCAAGACAACAAGATTTACCAAGTCAAGAAAGGAAAGAAATCAACAGAGCAAGAACATAGAACAAGTCATAAGAAAACTTCAGATTTCCATTCATTGAATTCAAGAAAAGAAATTACATGAAGGATCAAACAATTCTTATCCTCTCCATCTCTTAATCCTCAAAAACACCAAGAGCCTCACAAGCTTCTTGGGAGGAACACAACACACAAGGAATGAACTCTTAAAACCCTAACTCTCTCTATTGTGTCCTGAAGGGTATGCAGCCCCTCACTTCTATTTATAGCCCTTGGCTAACGGGTCTCCAACCCGTTACGCCGGCTAAACCCTAACGGAGCCGTCTCCCACTTGTGCAGCCTTGCGAAATTCCCGTTTCGCCCCTTCTGCACCTTCCGGGAAGCTTCCGCGCTCCTTGCCTCGCACGCCTCGCAACCACCTCGAGTCCACGTCGTCTTCGACACATCATGACCGTTCTGACCTCAGCGCCACCTGCGCCTAGTCCGGTCCACCGTGTCTCGCCACGACTCCGCCTCGATGTCCTGCAGACACACAGACAAGAAAACACGTCACATAGCACCGCTCAATACATGAACGCGTAAATAACATAAACAAAATCAAACCTGTCGCATCAATAGAATATACATCCTAACCCATACGACTAAGTTTGACCAAAGTCCGACCAAGCCCGTTGCACCCATGCAACGTCAGGGTCCGAACAAACCGACTCAAACTCGACTTTTGGAAACAGATGTCAATTACTCATCATTCACAATGGGATGACTTCCACATGGTCTCTTAACCGGTGCAGATGGCTCTTGTGGACTTTGCACCAGTAGCATTGGTGTGGATCGCATCTGTGGAATTGGCACCGGTGCGGATCATGCCTATGGACTTGGCACCGGTGCAAATGGCTCTCGTGGACTTGGCACAAGTGCAGGAGCTTCTAGGCAGATGTCGCTCTTGAGCCACTAGATGAATGTTTCAATCTGCAGCGGGACAACCTCAAAATTGGCATGAACACCGTCCACATTCACTTGTGTGAAACTTGACGCTAGAGATACACCGTGCACCAGCAGGGGGATGGAGCTAGGGTAGGCTGGTGGAGCTAGAGCTAGACAACATCATGCGGGGGACTTCAATGTGGCTTCAATGTGATGTGATGGAGGAGAAAACCGGGGGCGGAGCTAGCTTGGCCACGGTGGGAAGAAGGAGGGATGCGACGCTCGGCAGAGCTAGGGAAGAGAGGGGCGAAGCTAGGCCGGTGATAGGGGGAGTAATTGAGTGTACGGAGGCGAGGTCGCAATGGCTGTAGCTATTGGGCACGCGGCGCATGGAGCCGGGCCGGCGAGCGTCAGGAGCCGGGGGAGGAGAAGGAAGAAAGCAAAGGAGGAAGGAAGACGCGTGCGTCGGCTGGGCCTGAAGTCAGAGAAAGGAAAAGGTTGTGCGGGCCAGAGAAGAAAAGAAAATGGGTCGGGGAAAAAAAAGAAATGGGTCGGCCCAAGAGGGATTTCGGTGATTTTATGAATTTCTGAATTTTGGGGATTTTCAGATTTGGTTTTGTGAGTATTTTTTTGAATTTGAAAACTTGGTTCAGATTTTTGGATTCAACAATCTAATTTTAAGATTGTCGAGTTTTGGAGAAATAAATCTTAATTTTCCGAATTTGAATTTTCATATATGCAAATTGGATGGGAAAGATTTTATATTAATTTTAAATTTCCATTCTTGGCTTTGAATCTCCAGATTTTGATTTAAAATTGAAATTAAGACTTCCAAGTAAATTTGTATTTTTCTCAATTTGATTTTCAACCTTGGTTCTTGATTCCAAGATTTGGATTTTTATTAATCGGGCTTTTGGCAAGAAAATCCAAACTAAGAAATTCGAATAACGCCAAAAATTTTGAGATACAGTGGAAAAACAATAAAAATCTTTTATAATTTTCACAAATAAAGTAGTTCCCTTTTTGGGATGTTACAACATATAAGCCATTGTTATAACAGTGCTTGTGCAATTGAATTCACTTAATCTATCACCTTGTGTTGTCTACCATCACCAAAGTGTATGCAGCTCTTTATTTCCATCAAGGACGCATAAGAATTTCGGTTGGTAAGAGAAGGTGAGGTTGAGTGATTCCACAAATAAAACTTTCTACATCCACATACATAGCTTTTCTTATTATTTGCTTATGTTACACAAGCTGACCTTGAGAAACTCACAAATAATTTCAACACTCAATTGAATGACAACATGAGCGTCTTAAGGAGGGAGATACTAGAGGAGCTTCACAAAGTGTGGGGTTCAGTTGGCATACATGAAGGAGATGCTGAGCTTGACGAGACCGATAAGGAGAGGGCTACACGGTTCGCTAGAGAAGCTCAAGCAGATCGAGCCGCTGCCAACACGGTTCGACCACCCTTTCCTGGGCGTGGGGGAGGTGTTTTCGCACTGACCATGCCCAAGGGAGAGGCGTGGCTATGACTGTGGGCACGGCGGTGCCGCCCATGTTGAAGACTTTGGTGACGACTTTTGTCTATACCGCAATGGCAACTATCAACATCATGGCCATTGTCATGATGATCCGCACATGGAGGAGAAGTTTGAGAAACTCGAATTCACTATTCCCAAATTTAAAGGTGTTTCTGATCAGATGCATATCTCACATGGGAGCTCAAGGTAGATAAGATCTTCCGGATGCACAATTATTTAGAGGAGTAGATGCTACACATAGCGCCACTTGAGTTTGATGGGTATACATTGATTTGGTGGGAGCAAGTGTTGAACCGAAGAGAAGATAATAGGGAACCTCCAATTGCATCATGAGCTGAAATGAAGCAAGAACTGAGAGCACGCTTTGTTCCTAAGACTTATACATATGATCTTTTTGATAAACTGCAGAATTTGAAATTGGGTGGTCGCTCGGTAGAGGAATACTACAAGGATATGGAGCAAGCTATGATTAGGGCACATGTGCACGAAGATGAAGAGCAAACACATGCACGTTTTCTGTTTGGTCTAAATAAAAATATTAAATGCATTGTGCAATATCAGCCCTACAATACTATTGTTGATTTGGTGCATCAAGCGACAAGGCGGAGAAGCAGTTACTAGAAGATGTAAAACCAGCACCAAGGACAACACCCTTCAATTTAAAAGCTCAATCATCATCCTCTGATGCCACCAAAGCACGATTCAATTTGGGACGAGTTACATTTTCAGGTAGTACTAATTCAAATACTAATGCTCGTTCTTTCTCAGTTGCAAAATCAGCACCTACACCAAGTGAGAAGAAGGCTACTCCATCCCCTATATCCTCAATTGGTGCTATAACAAAGAGTAGAGAAATTCAATGCTTCAAATGTTTAGGGCGTGGTCATATTTCGAGAGAGTGTCCTAACGGAAGATGGAGAATATGAATCTGCAAGTGAAGATGAGGTTGGCCTTAGTCATGAAAAGGAGAGATATGAGGATGCATCGGATGACAATGAAGAGGTTGTTGTGTTGAATTATGAAATGGGAGAGGCACTAGTAGTCACCGAAAATTTGAGCATGCTTGCATAAGAAGAGATGCACATCCGCAACGATTCAACTTGTTTCAAATACAAGACAAGGTAAACAACAAGGTAATCAAACTTATTATTGATGGTGGTAGCTATCATATATCCACGTCTATATCATGTGCAATAATTAAACGAATGTGCTGATGTGAAGGTTCAATTTGTAGTGCATGTTCATTCAAGATTGCTAATTATGAGGACACTGTCAAGTGTGATGTGGTGCCTATGACAGTGTGTCATTTACTATTGAGAAGTCCATAGCAATATGATAGAAGTGTGCAATATGATGGTCATTTCAATAGATATGCTTTTAAGTGAAAGGGAAAGACAAAAGAGCTTAATGCACTGAGTCCTAGTCAAATACATGTTGAATTTTAGCAAAGAAAGCTTGCTGAAAATGAGGGTAAAAAGAAAGAAAAGAGATACTTCCACGCATCAGTGAGTGAGAGCCATAAGCCAAATATGAGAAGAAAAAGTAAGAGTGAGAGAGGGATGGTTATGTTAGCCACAAAATCAGATTTGAGAGATGTGAGCGATGACCCATCAAAAATAAACTTTGTGCTTGTGTACAAAGATGCAACTATTTTGCTTTCAATTAATGACTTAACCTCTCTTTCTAGTGGTGTTTCCTTTCTTTTGCCTGCATTTGAGAACATGTTTCTGGAGGAGATACCAGCGGGATTTCCACCATTGCGTGGAATAGAGCATCAAATTGATCTAGTTCCAATTGCATCACTTCCAAACCGTCCACCATACTGTACCAATCCGGAGGAAACCTAAGAAATTCAGCGTCAAGTGCAAGAGCTACTTGAGAAATGGTATGTACGTGAAAGTTTTAGTCCTTGTGCTATTCCTGTAATTCTTGTTTCTAAGAAAGATGATACATGGAGAATGTGTTGATTGTCGTGCCATTAACAACATCACTGTTAGATATCGTTATCCTATTCATAGGTCAGATGATATGCTAGATGAACTTAGTGGTGCTATTATATTCACTAAAATTGATTTGAGAAGTGGATACCATCAGATTAGGATGAAAATTGGTGACGAATGGAATACTGCTTTTAAAACAAAATTTGGATTATCTGAGTGGTTAGTAATGCCTTTTGGTTTAACTAATGCACATAGTACATTTATGCGATTGATGAATCATGATTTAAGAGCATTTATTGGTAAATTTGTTGTAGTATACTTTGATGACATATTGATCTATAGGAAGAAGATGGTTGAACACATTGAGCATATTAGACAAGTTGTAGAAGTGGTTAGAAGTGAGCAATTGTATGCTAATCTTGACAAATGCACTTTTTACACCGATAAAGTTGTGTTCTTAGGCTATGTTGTTTTTAGATAAGGCATTGAGGTAGATAAATCTAAAACTAGAGCAATTAAGAATTGGCCTACACCCGTGAATGTTAGTCAAATCAGAAGCTTTCATGGTCTTGCTAGCTTTTATCGTCGTTTTGTTAAAAAATTTCGCACCACTGCTGCACCATTAAATGAGTTAACTAAAAAGGGTGTTGTGTTTGAATGTGGTGCATCACAGGAAAAAGTTTTTCAAGAACTAAATAAATGATTAATTGAAACACCATTGCTCGCTTTGCCTTATTTCAGTAAGACTTTTGAAATTGAATGTGATGCTAGTGGAATAGGTATTGGTGGTGTTTTAATGCAAGGAAAACCCATAACATGCTTTAGTGAGAAACTAGGAGGTGCTCAACTGAACTATCATGTATATGATAAAGAATTATATGCTTTGGTGCGTGTGCTTGAAACTTCACAACATTATTTTTGTCCTAAAAAATTTGTTATTCATTCGGATCATGAAACTTTGAAATATTTGAAAAGCTAAGCTAAACTAAACCGTAAACATGGGAAATGGGTAGAATTCATTGAAACCTTCCCATACGTTATTAAATACAAGAAAGAAAAAGAGAATGTGGTAACTGATACTTTATCTAGAAAGAATGTGCTTCTAACTCAATTGGAAGTAAAAGTACCGGATTAGAGAGCTTGAAGGATTTACATACTTCCGACCATGAATTTTCATAACCATATTCTAAATATAAAGATGGGAAGGAATGGGACAAGTTTCATGTTCATGTTGGGTTCTTATTTTGTACTAACAAATTATGTGTTCTAGATTCATCCGTGCGTTTGCTTTTATTGTAGGAATCTCATGCAGGTGGATTGATAGGATATTTCGGGAGAGACAAGACCTTCATGATGCTGAGTGATCACTTTTATTAGCCTAAAATGAGGTGTGACATCGAAAGGTTTGTACAGCGATGTGTGACATGCCACAAAGCAAAATATAAACTTAATCCACATGATTTATATACTCCACTTCCTTTTACTAGTGTACCTTGGGAGGTTATTAGTATGGATTTTGTTTTAGGATTGCCTAGGACAAAGAGGGGGAGGGATTTAGTTTTTGTAGTTGTGGACATGTTCTCTAAAATGGCATATTTTATTCCCTGTCACAAGAGCGACGATGCGTCGCATGTAGCTGACTTATTTTTCAGGGAAATTGTAAGATTGCATGGCATGCCAATGACAATTGTTTCAGACCGCGATGTCAGATTCATGAGTTATTTTTGGAAGACTTTGTGGGCCAAGCTTGGGATAAAGTTGCTATTCTCAACAACTTGTCACCCACAAATGGATGGACAAACGGAGGTGGTGAATAGAACACTTTCAATGCTACTACGAACAATGTTCAAGAAGAATCTCAAAGAGTCGAAAGATTGCTTGCCACATGTAGAGTTTGCTTACAATAGGGTGATACATTCTACTACTCAATTGTGCCCGTTTGAGGTGGTGTATGATTTCAAACCAATCATGCCACTTGATTTGCTATCACTTCCACTACATGAACATGTTAATATGGAGGCGTCCAATGTGCTGAATATGTGAAGAAGATTCATGTCAAGACTAAAGAAGAAATTGAAAAGAATGCACGCTACTATGCTGAGAAGGCGAACAAGTCAAGAAAGAAAATATTATTCGAACCGGGTGACTTGGCTTGGGTGCATATACGCAAAGAACGCTTTTCGGATAAGCGTAACTCCAAATTAATGCCTCAAGGAGATGGCCCATTCAAAGTACTTAAGAAGATCAATGATAATGCATATAAAATCGAGCTTTCGGGTGATGATTATGCTGTAAGTTCTATATTCAATGTTACTGATTTGTCACCATTCTTTGGACCGAAAGAATCAAAGTCGAGGATGACTCCTTCTCAAGAGGGGAAGGATGATAAGGACATCCTGATTGAACCGATTATATGAGCACGAGCTAAAAAGATTAATCAACAGGTGAACTTTCTCCTAGTTGAATTTGGTTTTTACTTACATGAGAACCGGTTACTATCTAAAGCTAGTATTTTAATTGTTCTCAGATTTGTGCGGGAGGAAATTAATAAAGAGAGCAATGTAGAGGAAGGACAGCATGCAGACGAAGCATGCAAAGCTCGCCACGGCCAAGGCACAAGGAAAAGGTGGATGTGTGTGCTCGCTGCGTGAAGAAGGCAGCATGCAGCATTAAAAGCTTTGGTTGGAAAGCAAAGAAAGCAATTTAGCGTAGCTCGTATGAGAAAAAGGAAAATACCAAGGGAAAGATCACGCATGCATGACCAAGCCAACACAACACATGCATGTATACAGCGGATTGCCACGAAGCAATAGAAGAGATTTTTCTTTAATTTTCATGGCACAGCATGGGTCCCACCAGAATCACGTCCACAAATTGCATGTCACTCGGTGTTTTCTTGCGCATGTGAGGATTTGCTACGCCGGTGGCTCTGTACCGAACTGGATTTTCTAGGAGATTAATTATGTACTTTTCGTTTTAGTTTTTGAGTCGTAGCAGAGTACGCTTCGGCTATCTGGCCGAACCAAGCGAGTCGGTCCTTTGGCCTTCAAATACCTTGTACTCAGGTTATTTTATGGATCACTATAGAAAATCAATCTATAATTTTCAGAGAGCTATGCGCTTGTTCTTTCTAGGATTTGACATATGATTGCAACCTAGAGGGGGAATTGGGTGTTCTCAACCCCGTTGTTCTTATGCTTCTTGTGATTTGCAGGAGCAATAACACGTCTACTTGTGTGGTCGGATAGACGGGATCACGAGTATGTGGTTGCACAAATTCTTTTGCCGCAGGTTGTTGTTCTAACAGTGGTTGACGTCATCAGTTCGTCAGATTGCGTGGATCCAAAGTTATCCTTGATCCTACGACATGAAGATCGGGCACCCCGTATCACATTTCCTTTCGAAACCCCACAGACGCGGAAGTGTCCTACTGCCTGAGAAGCGCTGAGTGTAGAATCTTCTTAAGGCTCATTCAAGGCAGTTAGGGAGAGAGATTTACTCTCTATTGCCCTGGGAAACAACGAGCACCCAGGTCACACGAGAGGGTTTGGTCTTTATGTTTCTTAGAAACATGGTTTCCTAGAAGACTCTGAAGCTTACCGGACTAGAAAGAGAGCCAAAGTCGAGCACGGGGCACAGCTATGAGAGGACATTATGGCAAAAATCAGAGATGAGAGGCAAAGATTGGTAAGAGATGAGATGCAAATGTATAGGGAAAATCAGCAAGAAGCCCCAGCCACTCCTGTGCTAGGCAACCACCAATTTCCTATCGATGATATTCTGGTAATAATTATTTTCTCTGAAATGCTCAATCCATTCATAGACCTATTGGAGTAGCTAATTTTGTATTGTTATGTAGGTGGCTACGAAGTGCAAGTTCCAAGTGAGATTCTTCGATTGTGCTCGCCAATAGATACCTCTTGACCCTAGAAACCTCCTTGAACTATCGTCTTAGCTCCCCGAGCTCTCCTCTTCTCCGCCGCCAAAGCCCACAGCTCGGCCATGGCATCTCGCCATGGACAACCCAACTCCGGCCACCCCTGCTTGAACCACCACTTCCTCGAGTTTGCCCTAACCCCAGAGATGCTTAAACGCAAGTGCTACCGTCTTAGAAACCCACCGATACTCCCTGTGCCATTCAAACGTCCCGCGGAAGGAAGACCTCACCGCCGGCGAACGCCGACTCCCCTGCTCCCACAAACCCCAAAAATGGAATCTCAATAGTGCCAAGAACCCAACCATGATTCTCAATTCCGTCGCAAATCACTATAGCCCTACCGATCACCGTCGCTCTCCTCCTACAGTGCCGACAGAGGTGGAAGATGATACTATTCATCTTGGGCCAAATCGGCTGGCAGACCAGGCCAAGATTTCACTGTAGCAAGCGGGTTCGGGTCTGAACCCGTCATGAACAGTAAATGCCCTCGATGAACATTAACCGCCCATTACTGTTCACCCTACCCGACCGTCTGTTAACCCGACCTGCAATGAACAGTATCCGACCCGATAAACACAGTAAAACCCGGTTTGAACAGTGAACCCGACCCGTTACTATTCACCAAACCCTAAAAAGCATAAATATACCCATTTAATTCATTTTGAGTCCGCCGACCCATTTCTTAACTCCATTCTATCACATCGGACACCTATAAGCCCAAAACCTAATTTAATTGGTTTCTCTTAGATTTTATTTTTTTATTCCTAGTTCAACCCTTTCAGCATGGCATTGAATTATTTTCCTTTGCTTTACGCTAGCACACAACGTCGACGGTCAGCCAGTTCAAGAAGAAAAAGCTCAAGATCAAGTACAAGAATCAGAAGAATACGGAATTATAGAATACATTGATCCGCAAGGCTAGCCATATGTCTTTGATCATATTGAACCTACATTTCCTTTAATTATTTATTTATCAATATTTTTATTATGTTATTTACTCATTGTTATTTCTTATACAATAAATGTTTAGCTATATCCTAGCACATAAAAAGCCCTGTTTTATCTGATGGCCATATTCACCTTGACAAGCCCTAGTAATAATAAATAACTATAAAATATACCATGCCAGTTTGGAAAATTCAACTGCTTTACACTAGTAGTGATGGTGCTGCAGTGAACTGGGATATTTATTTGTGAATGATTATCTGGTTGATAAAAAGTAAGGACTAGAACTTTATGCTAAGTAAAGAACATAGTAACCGCTCAACCATAAGCGTTGACTTGTCAATCCTAGTTTAGTAGCTGCTCAAATCAATTGAATATCTGCTATAAGGATATGATATACTATTCTAGAAAAGGGAACAATAGGCGTAAGAATGTGGTATGGAAACGGTAAAACCATACTTTCACAACGGTAGGCTCCACCCTATTAGGCCGTCGTATTCCGTGACAGGGGTATCTAGTCTATCGGGTAGAGGCTACATAAAGAGATGAGCAGTGAAACAACCTTATTTTCTGAACTCAGTCATGAGGGTTGAGGAATCTTGTGGGTAAAATTGGGCAACTCTGTAAAGTCATAATATGTAGTATTCGAATACATCGTGCTTCCAGTAAATGAAGCTGTATTTAATGGGTGATTCCAATAGCGAAGCATAAGTAGATTTGGAAATGAGTTAGAAATGTTGAAGTTTGGTAGTCGAAATGTTGAAACCCCAAATTCCTTAAGAAGTTCAAGATTTGTTATCTTGTGTTTAAAAACAAAATGTTTACAAATAAAATTGCATCCACAAATGTTTTAACAAAACCACTATACTCCCATCTTTTGGCAATCCTAGCAAGTAGTTATATAGCATTTCCCTATGTGACTTGTTGAGTATGGTTGGTTGTACTCATGCTTGCTAAAATCATAAACAGAAGAAGATGCTTGCCAAGAAAATGAAGAAATCTACAAAGATGATGCTGAGGAGCACTACGATATAGACGGCGCCTGGTGTTAGGGTTTATCCTACACTCAGGTTTGCCTGTGGAGTTTCCTTTTGTATTGTATTATAACTTTGGGTTGTATGCCCCGCTGTATAAAACTTGGCTGCTAAGCTTTAATTTTGTAATAAAGTTGGGTTTTATGCTTAAGATTGTGTTGGCAATGATGTACACTCATCTACAGTACTCGCAGCTGAACAATCCTAGGCAGTTGCGAGAAAATCCTAACGGCCCTAGAAATAGGGGCGTTACAGAGTGGTATCATAAGACTCTAAGTTATACTAAGAATGTTTACAATTCTAAATTCAAAAACATCAAAAAAATCATCTTCATAAAATATAAGTATTATGACTGTCCTTTCTCTCCTAAACGCTATCTCATCTATCCTAGAATTTTCTTAAGTACAGTTTTGTTTTTGAAAAAGATTTATATCTATCCTTTTCTAACCTCAAAATTTACAGATGATAGACTATCTGCACACAGAGCCAAAAATGAGAGAAAAGAAAAGAATAGAAAGAGAAAGGGGAAGAAAGATAGGTCATAATATAGATAACGCTAGTGTAGAAGAGACCCTTGTGTAGTAATGTCTTTTATGTGTAACACGAGTTGTAATACGTACCTCATATGTATGGTATGTGTTCAGCTCGTAAAAAAATAAGTGAAAACTATGTTTGCTATCTCATAATTTGTTTGCTACTAATATCTAATATCTTACCTTCCTCAAAACTCATCTCCTTCAATTCGTCTTAGCTCTCATCTTGTTCAATCTACTCTCACCTTAAATCTAGATCCTTACTCATGTATCTGATCTAATAAAAATCACTGTAGAACCAACTCCAAAACCCAAGCAGCAAAAGTTAAGATGGCAGGAAACGGATCTCATGGTCAAGGTAGCCCACGAGAAGAGGAAGTTAATTAGAAAAGTTTGGCTGATATTCTAGTAATGATGGAACAAAACCGATTCTATGTTGAACTAAATCAAAAGAAAATGATGGAGCAACAAGCCAAAATTTTGGAGCAGATAGCAATGCAAGGAGCAGCAACAACAGAAGCAATAGCAAGAAGCTCATCAGGAGTTACCACCAATCAGGGGGGAACACAAATCATATCCAGGTGCTCGGATTTTCTGAAAATGAGACCACCCGTGTTCTCAACATCGCTTGATCCAATAGCAGCTGATGATTGGATTAGGGACATCGAAAGGAAATTAAATATTGTGCAGTGTACGGATAAAGAGAAGACTTTGTATGCCTCCCATCAATTGCAAGGCCAAGCCACCGTATGGTGGATGAATTATCAAGTCATGCATGAAGACAAAAAAATATCATGGAAGGAATTCAAAGAATCATTCCGCCAAACCCATGTTCCCATCGGTGTTGTAGAAGCAAAGCGTCGAGAATTCCTCATGCTTAAGCAAGGAGGACGAATAGTAACGAAATACCTTCACCAATTTAACCAACTTGCTTGTTATGCCCCAGACGATCTTAAGCCCAAAGCAAAGAAGATGGAGTGATTTAAGGAAGGGTTGCAAAAGTCCATGAAGTATCACATCTCAGCAATGGACTTTAAAGATTTGTTTGCTATGGTGAATAAATTAATTGTATCTGAAGAAGTAAGGAATGAGTTAAAAGATGCCCGAAAAAGAAAGATAGTGCAAGAGACGTCACCATCAGATGCGCCCAAAAAGAGAATGGTGCTGTCACCACAAACTAGGTATCAACAAAATCGACAAGTAATACTCACACTAAGACCTCGGTACATTACTACTCCAACCCCGCGGTATAATGTTCCCCAACTCACAGCAGTATGGTGCCATACTTGTGGAGAAAACCACTATTATAGAAATTGCCCACATAAGGGAAATGCATGTTTCCATTGCGGACAAGCCGGTCATCTCAGATATCAATGCCCCAATAGAAGACTGCCTTCTGAAGTGGCAAAAACTCATGTTAGGGTTTAAGATCAATCAACTATTCCTCAGCAAATCGCACACGCACCACCACGAACTGGAACACCAATAGGCATGTTAGCAGGGAAAGGAAGACCAAAGACATTTCAAGGAAAAATAAACCATATTTTGAACACAAAAGCAGCAGGAGCTACCGATGTCATCGTTGGAATGTTCACTCAAAGCCCTCATCGGTTTTATTCGACCCAAGAATTATGCATTTGTTTCTTTGACCTTTATTGGAAAAAGGGGTGTCGTACACTACTTTACAAAAAGACCTAAGCTTTTCAAAACCTAAAAATAGTGAAAATTTCGCCTTAGGTATATTGACCTAGACATGACAAAGAGATAGTAAAGAAATAGGAATGTCATATTTTACAAAATCCAATGGCAGAATAACACAGTAGGTAAAATAGCTTGGGAGCAAGAATTGGATTTGCAGCAAGGTTTTTTCAACATGTTCCCCTAATCTCAAGGACGAGATTCTTTTAAGGGGGGTAGGTTGAAACAAAACCGAAAATTTCAAAAGAATTTGATCTCTTGTTTGAATTTGATTCCTAGTGAATCTTAGCCAAATCCTACACTCAATCTCAGCCATCCAAGCCCTAAAATCCCTGCCGTACTGCACCAATGGCGGATTTTTGCACTGATACTATTCATCACCCGAAAAATCTCGCCGCCGCCCCTATTTTGCCGCCGCCGACCCTTTTCTTCACTCCCGCGCCTTCTCACGCCTTTCCCGCCGCTGCCACCCTGCTATGTGGTGTCAGTAGCTGTACTACCTATCTTCCCATCCCTAACATCTCCCCTGGCACCCCTGCTATGCATCAACACCGCTAGAGCCCTCCGCCATCGCCTCTGCTCCCTTCTCCCGCTCTTGGCCAACAGCCGATTCAAACCGCCATTGACCGCCGAAATATCACGCTTTAGCCAGCAGGTTCGTCCCCCTTAGCCACCACGCCGCACCTTCCCACGCCCTCTCGGCTATGCTACACGCCACCGCCACTATTACGCATCCCCTATGCCGAACCACCTTCCCACTCTATTTAAAGCCCTGAGCTCCCCGTGAGAGGTGCATCAGAGCCCGGTGAGCCACCCAACACTCCCAATCAATCCCTCGGCCAGAGCATCGCCAACGACAGTCGAAAAATCCCAAGGTGGGCCAAATTTCAAATCTTATTGTTTAGCTCATCATTCTTCAATTGCATTCGCCAATAGCTACCTCTTGACCCTAGAAATCTCCTTGAACCATCGCCTTAGCTCCCCAAGCTCTTCTCTTCTCCGCCGCTGAAGCCCACCGCTCGGCCATGGCGCCTCGCTGTGGACAGCCCAACTCCAGCCACCCCTGCTTGAACCACCACGTCCCCGAGCTTGCCCTAACCCCCAGAGATGCTTAAACGCAAACGCTACCATCCTTGAAACCCACTGATACTCTCTATGCCATTCAAACGTCCCGTGGAAGGAAAACCATGCCATCGGCGAACGCCCACTCCCCTGCCACCGTCAACCCCAAAAATGGAATCCCTGTAGTGCAAGGAACCCAACCATGATCCCCAATCCCGTCGCAAGTCACTATAGCCCCACCGATCGCTGTCGCTCTCCTCCTCTGTTTTCAGTGCTATAGTGCCGATGGAGGTGGAAGATGACATTGTTCGTCTTGGGAGGAACAGTGACGACCGAATCAGTTGGCAGACCGGGCCGAGATTTCACTGTAGCAAGCGGGTTCGGCATGAATAGTATCTGAACCCGTGATGAACAATAAATGCCCTCGATGAACATTAACCACTGTTACCGTTCACATGACTCGACCGTCTCTTAACCCGACCCACAATGAACAGTATCCGACCCGGTAAGCACAGTAAAACCTAGTTTGAACAGTGAACTCGACCCGTTACTGTTCACCAAATCCGGTCGTGTGCGGCTAGTCACTGTAGTAGTCGTCAGCACGAGAGGTCGTGGAATGATGCGGTGCTTCAGTTAGTTGGCAAACTGCTCGGTATAGGCCGGTAGTCGTTGTTAGAGTCAGAGTCGTAGTGGGTGAGTGGCTTGTGCGGCTCGGTCATCTATATATACCATGTAAGCCGAATAAGAAGGATAAGTCGAATAAGAGAAAAGAGAAAGAAGAGAAAAAACGACGCAAGTTGAGTTTCTCTCTGTCTCTGTATTTGTTCAACTTTCCCGTGTAGTGTGTGTCCACGGGTAACCTGCTGTATGTGATCCTGGTATTGTGTTCCAACATCTAGTATCAGAGCTGAGCAGGCCTGTTCTTTTTGGCTGAAGCTTATGGCTTTTGGCTGCATCTTATAGCTTTTGGGCTATTCATGCGAGAGATTACAAAGTAACAGGAACTCACGTATGATTTTTACCGATATAAATGAAGTTTGTACAATATATACTGCAATTAACTACTAGACTCTATTTTGAAAAGATACTCCGTTTAAAAACTAGTTATTATAGAAAAGTCAAAAGCTGAAGCCAAAAGATGAAAAAGAACAGGGCCATAAACAGGTTATAACTACTGAAATGAGAGTTTGGAGTGCGTATATAAGTTACGTTCACGTGCTCGCACGTATTCGATCATAGAGGAAAATCCCAACATTCTAGCACCACGGCCTTCAATTACGGCGAGCTGCCGGCCGCGGTGCCGTTGCTCTCAGCGATGTCGGCACGCACAAGGTTCACCACCTCCTCCTCGTCGAGCCCGAGCCCCAGCAGCGTGTCGGCGTAGCACAAGACCGGTGCATCTGCACCTCCGTGGACCTTCTCCCGCCACAGCCGGTGAGCAGCGATGAGAGCCACAACAACGTCGTAGTGCCTCCTCTGGAGACCCGAGACCTTCCACCACCGGTGCAGGTACTGTTAGCGACCATATCTTGCCTGCTCTGCACAGATATCGCCTAGAGCCGACTATTAAAGTGATTTAAGTCTAAACATAAGCATTAGATTTTGATCCTAGGCTCAAACAAGAACACCTAACTAAATACTTAGAGCGAAAGCATGATTAACATACCCGAACTGAATGAAGCCATAGGAAGGTGGTCGGTCGCACAGTGATGTTGAGGTGTCCGACGGCGTGAAGGAGGTCGGCCGGCGTCGCTGAAGCCGTGGATGGGATGGAGGAGGTCCGGCCTTCGTCCACCTCAGCGCACGTCAATAGATCGGGTCTATTAGGGTTTTAGGGGCCTTGAACAACGTATGGACGAAAGCCCTGCCGAATCCCTTTATTTTTATAGCGCTAAGTGACCGGGACCGAAACCAAACAGGGTCGGTTGCGGCTTCCGATCAAGGCGCGAGGTGGAGTCGGAGTCTCCCTGAAATCTCGAGGTTGTTAGCCGAGATCAACCTAACATTCTCTCCTTTGATCGTAAGGCTAACATCATAAGGCCATTCTCAACAAAACAGCATACCAAAGCAATGTGTTGCATGATCATTGAAGTGCCATACAACCTCAGTGCCTATAGTGTACCATTCCATCTTGAAATGGATATTCATTATACTTAATGGGAGTTGGTTTGCTTTAAGGTCCTTTTATCCAGAATCAGAGACTTTCCAATAAACTCATGCCGGCAACATGATCATGAAAAATATTGGGTGTTAAGCCTTTAGTAAGCGGATCCGCAAGCATTAACTTAGTACTAATATGCTTGATACTAATGGTTTGATCCTGGATTCTATCTTTCACAACATGATACTTAATGTCAATGTGTTTGGCAGCACAACTTGACTTGTTGTTATTGGCATAAAAGACTACGGGTTCGTTATCGCAGTATAATGTTAGTGGTTTAGAGATGCTGTCTACCATTTTAAGTCCCGTGATAAAGTTCTTAAGCCATACAGCCTGCCCGGTAGCCTCATAACATGCCACAAACTCAGCTTGCATTGGTGAATATGCCGTAAGGGTTTATTTGGAGCTTTTCCACAAGATAGCTCCTCCAGCGAGTGTGAAGATATAACCTGACGTGGATTTCTTAGTATCAACACATTGTAACAGCCCAGCTGTTTATTCCAAATTTTCAAAAAAAATTTAATTTAAAATATAAAATAAAATTAATTTAGTTTAAAATAAAAATAAGAGTTTTGTTTGTGTGAAATTTGAATTTTGTTTGCCCTGATTTTCTGCTTTTATAAAGTTGGATTTGAAAAGTAATTTAAAGTAAAAACTTAAAAAAAATTATTTAATAAAATGATATTTTGATTTTCTATAAAATCCTTAGTCAAATTAATTATTTGGATTTAGTTGTCCTTTATTTGGTGTTCTGAGTTTTTCTAGAGTTTTAAAATCTATTTTTAAAATAAAAAGTATTTTAAGTATGAAAATTAAATACCAACAGTAGTTGGAAATATTTTTATTAAGTCCAAAATGTCTCCAGGAAGTTCTTTGAATTTTTCTGGAATTTTTGGATGTAATTTCATATTTTTCTGATCTTTATTGAATTTTCTGGTGTTTTCTGAAAATCTAAATCAAATTTAATTCTCCGCCGCCCGATCTAATCTCGTGCACCCATCTTCACCTATACCTCTTCGCTCTCCATCCGACGGTCCCGATTTCTTCCTTGCGTCGCATCGCTCACCCGACCGTCCGCTCTTTCCTCTCTCTCTCTTTTCTCTCTCGTTGATAAACCTACGATGAATAAAATTATTTTCTTTACAAAATAATTTGGTCAGAAAATTAAAATCCTTGATGGCGTCATAAATTCCTTTTCCTTAGAAAAATAATTCATTTGAAAATCATTTCCCTTGATGACATCATAATTTGATTTTTCAGCTCAAAAATAATTTCAGAAAATCGGTTTATTTGTTTCTCTCTTTTCAAACTTCCGAGAGTCCGTTCTTTTGCATTTTAACTCCGTTTGAGCCCATTTAAATTTCTAAATTCATCTAAAATTTCAATATATCCATTTATATCCTCTTTTGAAATTTTTAGAATTTTTGAATTTATTTGGTTTAAACTAAATCTTAATTAGAATTTTTATTTAATAAAATAAAATTAAATATTAATATTTGCTAAAAATATTTTATTTGAGTTCTTTGAGCCTCAAGAAAGTTTCGAAATTTTTTTTAGAATTTTCGGAGTTAGTTTGAGCTCAATTTCAAAATCTCAAACAAAAATACAAAAAAAAAGAAAAGGGGAGAGAGAGTGAACAGTGCCGATGGGCACTGTTCATCTTCTCGTCGGTTTCCATGTCCGAGCGCTGCGGGCAACCATGGCCGTTTCACTTCAAATTTTGATTCCTATTGATTATCTTAACCGTTTTTCACGAAATCAAGTGCGTTAACTTCCTCTCATCAAGAGCATTCCATTTGTAACCGTTTCCCCACTCCTTTATATGCATTTTCACGAGAAAACGAACCGCCACCAAAAGGCATTCATTCGTTGATCTTCCTCTCCGGTCCACCTCTGCCCCTATGAAAGGGAGCACCGTGTGCCCCTTCTAATCCTCATCCATCCCCGAAAATTTCAAGTCCCCACTCCCTTTCTTCTCTCCACAATCTCCATTTTACTTTTGTGAACCGCAAGGTGTTCGTCGGCCTTTTGCGACGCCTACAGTGGAGTTCGGTGATTTTTAACCACACCATTAGCTTTGCCTTCTCGCGTTCTACACGGTGCTTCCCTCGCCTTCACCGGAGCATCACCGGAGCATCGCCGGACCACCGTGGCCAAACCGCGCCGTCGTTTCTCTCCTCGCTGTGCGCCGACCGTGCATGTTCCGTCAAAACCGAGATGAGCATTGTGTTTCCGACGTTCTCCTCTTTGTTTCGCCGCAAACCTCACCCTCTAACTCCTCTCCGTTTGCCCGGAATGCCGATGCCAACCCGTCGGACACCAAATGTCTTCTCCGCCGTATTTCGCCATCATCCGATGCCCGTTGGCCGAGCCGTCTGTACTGTTGAGTTCGTCTCAACGCGTTCTACGCCATGCTTCCATCGCCTTCACTTGAAGATCCCCCGAGTCCCTGTCGACCTGGTCGAGCCAAACGCTGAAACTGTACCTTCGCACGTACACCACTTTTTGTAAGCGCTTTGATTTTTGTTCGCGTCATATCGTGTCCTAGCCTCCAAGTAGTTTATCTATCATTTTTATTTAATTTTTTGTGGAGCCAATTGTCAGAAATTGAATTTTCCGCGAAAATGGCCGTTTTTGACTCCTGACGTCGATTCGTTGTCTCTGTTGAGCTTTAGCCTGTGCCGTAATTTTTCTTAGACTTGCCTCACCGCGTTCTACGCCGTGCTTCCTTCCGTTTCCCCAAAAAGCCTCCACAAATTTTTGCCTTCGACACCTCGCCATGGCCGCCAATGGCATCTCGTGTCTCCGTCTATCCGTTGGTGTTTTCCCCAATCCGTTCACGCCATATCGTGCCAAACCGTCCCAGGTAGCTACCTGTCAAATGGTTTTGGATTCACTCCACCGAGCACCAAGATATCAAGCTTTTCCTTTTTCTCTACCGTCGTCGTTCAAACGTCAATTGTATTGCCTCCGATGAAGTTTCAGCCTAGCCAATAATTTTCTTAGTCTCACTATGTCATGTTCTACCCTGTGCTCACTCTACATCTGCACATTCCATACCCGGTACTATCTCTCCAACCTGCCGTTGTCGCAATCTCGTTGTCGCTGTCGTTTTTCCCTCACCGCCAGTAATCGTCGCTGTTCCTCACCTCCATACCCACGTCACCACATTCGCCTTGTTGCCGAGGTTCCATATTGTCCATTCGCCACCACCTCGCAACCAATCGACACCGCACTGTTCAAAAAGGAATTCTCAGATTTTGTTATCATTTCATGTGATATCTAAAACTTCCAATTACTCGTTCTCCCTCATTCGAACTCCGAATCCGTTGATTCTTTCTCCTAAATTCATCTAAAATCTTAGCCTTTCCTCCAGTATATATTTTATATTTTTATGATTTTATTTGTATTTATTTATTCTTTTGTATTCGCTGCTTCACAGAGAATCCGACGTCATCAAGAATTTGTCGACCAAAACAAGAAAGTCAAGACACCGCACACAAAGGCAAGTCTCCTTTGATCATCTTGAACCTATGTTTGAGAAATATTTTTAAATTATTTTAAAAGTTAATGCATTGCTATGTTACATAAAATGATAATTTCTGTTGTAGAAGTAATAGTTAAACCGATGATTGTTATGCCCTCATTTGACATTGACAACCATGTACCTTTGACACCCTAGGATTTCCTTTGTCTCATTATTGAGATTATTACAAATTCTTTGATAATTGTTGTATCGGTAGTAAGATGCTTAGACATGCTTTATAACTTTAGTAACCTTGGAATGGTAATTACATTTCGGTGATCTATTCTTTTGTTCGGATGTGAGTGGCAATTGGTGTTGCCACGGTTCTTGTGAAATAAAATGAATTGTGAAAATTGTTTAGACTGGGGCGGATGGTTGGTTTGGATTGGTGTGGTTAGCACGAGATCTTGAAAAGTGTATGTTCCGCCCTAGTCAATTAAGGACCGACTCTTGTGTTTGTCCAGTCTGAACACTACCGTACAACCACATGTCTATATGGGTACGACCTAGCTGATTAACTTATGATAGACTAGTTTAGGTACCACCGATGGAAAGTGGATGCCGGGTTACCGGTTATTCACGATGAGGGATGTGGTTTGTACTCATATGGCGCAAGAGGGGCTTCATGTCTGGTGGATTTAACCCTCCGGTGAAACCTCGGTGGTGGTGTCTAGCTAGACTAGAGTAAGGTAAAGGCTTTGTGATGAATTATCCGGGTCTCATGCCTAAGGAAGCATGTTGACTATTAAGATAACTTGTCTCTTGTGGGTAAAGTGTACAACCTCTGCAGAGTGTAAAACTATTCGAATAGCCGTGCCCACGGTCAAGGGCGGGCAAGGAATGCTTTCACATGGTAGATCTTTGGTTTTGGTTTTAAAATAAAGTTTTGGGAACCGAGAGTGGTTGGAACTCTCGAGTTGTTGTCTGGCGGATGTAGCAGGTGTGGGTGGTTTAACCTGTGGTTTTGAACTTTGGCGGTTAGGCAGTTGTTTAGTGTGGGTGGTTTAACCCGTGGTTTCGAACTTTGGCGGTTAGCCAGTTGTTTAGTGTTGGTGGTTGAAACCTTCACTATAAAGTTTTCAATAGTTTCTGTTAAAGCAATTACTTTATTAAACTGATGCCTTCGAAAATATTTAATGGTATTTGAAATAAAATATTGCTTTGTGCAAAAGAACCATAAAACCTTCCTTTGTTAAGCCTTGCATCTATTGTATTTTCCCAAGACTTGCGGAGTACTTTATGTACTCACATGCTACACTTAAAACAAAATCTCAGAGTATTATGAAGCTCAAGAAAGAGATTACAACTACTTCGCGTGTGGATTCGACGAAGGCTTTCTGGAGTACTAGGTTGCGCTTCCCCAGTCAATTGCCTGTGGCGTATTGATGGGTCTTCCGCTGGATTTATCTTTTGCTTCCGCTGTGCTTTATCTTTTGTGAGTTTGCGAGGTCTTGAAACCTCAGTTGTAATAAAGAGGCCTTTTGGTCTGTACTCTCTATTATTGTAATAAAGCGTTGTTGGTTATGTATTCATCACTGTTTGACTGTGTGCACTAGCTTTGATCTGGGACTAGTGCAATAATACACAGAGGGACCGGATTTGAAAATCCGGGTCCCGACACACATCCCACAAAATTTGAATCTGAATAACCAACAACTTCAAGGCTATCAGAATTCTTATATGTGAGCATGAAATTCTTAGTAGCTTGCATATAGCGCAAAGCTTTCTTGTAATACCCCGGAAATTGTTTAATTAATTGTTTAATTAATAGAGAGAGGGACTTTTGTGAAATAATTAAATTTATAAGAGTTTTGAGGGGTTTTATGAAAATTTAAGACAACCTGGGCCTAGGCCTTGGCCCAGGTGGGTTTTTCTTGGCCCAAGAGGGAGGGAGGCCACCTCTTAAAACCCTAGGCAGCCCCACCCCTGCGCCTCCACCCCTGCGCCTCCACCCCAGAGCCGCCGCCTGCTGCCCCGACGTCTTCTTCCCGGTGCGCCGTCGTCGTCTTCGTCGTCGTCGTCTCCTCTCCGGAGGAAAGAGAGGAGGAGATCGCGGGCGTGTTCGTCGCCGTGTTCGTCGTGTTCGTCGACGTGTTCGTCGTCGTGTCGTCAAGGGTAATCCCTGGTAGTCTCTAGATTGGTTTTAATCAAGTTAGATTCGTCGGTTTTCTGGGCTGCTGGGACGGTAGTTGTTTCTCGGCGGTTTTGATCTAGTTTCGTCGGGATTCAGGTCTGGACCCCTTCTAGAAAGTTGTAGAGGGTTTAATTATCTTTTCAGGGAGTACAAGAACACGTGATTCGGATTTGTGTAGAGAAAGTTATGAATTTTCTAGTGTTACTGTTCTGCAGATCGGGGTAGTTCTGGACAGAGTTTAGTAGATCGGTTTGTGCGACGGAAATAGTTGCGATTCAGGAGTCCTTAAAATTGAGAAAGTTGTAGATAAGTTTCTTAGCTTTCAATAGAGGTAAAGAAGTCCGGATTCCGAATTTCTGGGCGAAAGTTATGCCTGTTTTAGTGCGCTTTCCAGAGAGTCCGACGTGAATTTGGATGCTTTAGAAAAGGGTTTGGATCGGCTAGTTAATGGCAGAATCAGAGAGTCTCCCCAACTAAGATTTTGTAGATAATTTAATTATCTTTCTAGAGAGTCCAAGAACGCTTAATTTGGAGTTAGGTACTGAAAGTTATGATTTTTGGAAGTCGGCTGTCTGTGGTTGGGCAGATTTGGCCGAGGGGAGTTGGGGATTTAATTGAGATAAATTGTTGGGTTAATTGGGGTTGCTGTTATTTTATATCTAGAAACCCGCTACTGTCATGTTGGTAATTATTAATTAAATATTCAGGAGGAGAGCGGATTCGGGGTTGTGCCTTCTACGTGTTCTTCATTTTCTCGGTTGAGGCAAGTATATTTGTGATGTGAAATTCTGTGTGTTTATGGATTTGTTGAATTGTTTGGATGATGGTTGAATCATGACTGTTTAAATTGTGAGTATGTGTAAGTGATGAATTGAGAATGCTATTTATGTTCTGTTTACATTATGGCATTTATGAGATTGGTTGATGCGTAGTATGGTGAATGCTCGTTATCTTTTGATACATTCACATATATGCATCATATTGAGAATTGTTGAAGTCTTGATCATGCGGTGATCAAGATCGAGGTCCCCACACTTGCGGAGTGTGGGCAATTGGTCCCTGTACCCGAGGGTACAAGCATGGGTGTGCATTGACGGATGCACACCCGCGTCACCGGTAAAATGCGAAAGAGATGAGAAAGAGGAGCTTTTGATCATAATGCATAGCATGAAATTCATATGTAATATGTTTAACTTGAGAGTTAATGTTCATGCTTGCATTTGTTACGATTATACTTGCTTAGTCATTGGACTCACTCTTCTCGTTGTTTTGTTGTTGTTGTTTGTTTATTTTAGGTACCTTCACGAGGTCAAGCATGCATGGGAATAAAGAGGATTAGTATTGTTGCACTTGCACGAAATATTCACCATGGAGAAGATAGAGAACTCTAATTATTATTTGTTGATTAGTTCAAGTAGTATTTGATTATGACCTTCAGATTAAGATGTAATAATGGATTAAAACTTCTTCATATTGCTTCCGTGCTTTACTTAAGTTTTATAGATGTTTCGCTTAGTAGCCAAATTACTTTGCTTGCGGTTATTCATACCTTTTGATAATATTGTTAGAACTTCATTTTATCAATAAACAAAGGAGGCTCTGCCGAAATTTTATAGAATGCCTTAGCATAGTTTTATTATGTTGTTAGTTTGGTAGCATTTCGTGCCATTGTTTGGTGGGGTGTTACTGATTGGTATCGAGCGGGCTTTAGGTCCGTGGTAATTAAACTATTAAATTGACACACTTTGGTGCAGTTGGGTGGGATGGGTCAAGCATTGCATTTATGCTTTTGACATGTTATATTGATGATTTACATTATGAGATAATCTTGTATGCTTATTGATAATCTTTTATGATTATGATTTGCTCCTATGATCGTTATGACCGAGAATAGTCAATGATATGATGTAGATGTTGTGATGTGCTACCTTGGTATTGCCGATTATATCATTGTTTGTAGTATGAGGATTAGCAATGTAGCTACCTCGGGTAACTTAATTGCGGTGTTGCGGTGAATTTATTAGAAAAGTTGTTATTATCCTTAAGTTGATTTCGCCAATTCTTGGTGATTGGAGTTAATGAATTTCTTTTGAGATTGTGGTTCTTGCGTTGAGGGTATGCAATTGGTCTCTACATTCCTTGAAGCGCTTATTGTTTCTTTCCGGACTCTTGAGATACTTTGCTACCGTGCTTTTGTTGATTTGTAAGGTTAGTTCCTTCGTGGGAGTTTGTCTTGTTGCGAATCATGGCTCATTGTTCGCTTGGTGTTTTCTTTTATTAATGCGAATTTTGAGTTGCAAAACTCATTGTTATGTGAAAGCTTTGGATCTATGTTTTCTCTTTACCTCGGCGTTGAAGTTTATTGTTCCTTTTCCTTTTGAAAGAGAGTGTTAAAATCCTTTATGTTGTTTTGCTATGCTTAAGTGGAAGGTGGTAGTCGTATAAACTAATTCATAAGGTTGAATTATCGAGTTGATATGTTAGCATAGTTTATAATTAAATTTTTACTAGTATCCTTGGAAGTGTAGTTGTTTAATTTGATATTGCCACGTAATAGTTTTTAGAAGAACTATGATTAAGAATTTGTTTACTCATGATAGTAACTCATGGAGTTATTGAGGAGTGTGTAATAAGAACCGGAATGATTATTATGATTGTTAAAATGTCTATCATGATTGGATAAATTGAATTATCTGTGTCTTTAGTAATTAATCCGACCGCTTGGAATGATTAAGTAAGGAGGTGTTAGAATATTACCTTGGTAATATTGACCCTTAATATGTCTTTTATTTAGATGCTTTATGAGCATGCACAATTGCTAGTTTCATCTATCTTTACCATGCTAGATTGTTGAAATACGATAAAGGAATAGATGAAGGTTGATGCATTGACTTGTAGAAACTTGTCTTACGAGCTGGTATCATTGAAGTTTAAAGTCATTTCCATTCTAATTTCTGAATGTAAGGTAGGATACAAAATCTATGCCCATGAATGTCTTATAATTGTAAAATGGAGTTAGGATCATGAATGTTGTTATGACCGAATAATAATCAATTATTGCCAATAGTGAATAGAGTACAATCAATTGGTGCTAAGTTAGAGTTGAGCACCAATAAAGAATGGAATATATGAAATCTAGTAAGAAATTTATACAAGCATGATTTCGAGATTATCTTGTTCTAGTATCATCTTGTTTAAGAGCTTTGTTCTATTTATGTGGCTTATGCACTAGGTTCTCCTAGATCAAGTAGTTGCAACCTTACTTAGATATTAGAAACATGATGCAATGATTTCTTATGTTTCTTTTGGAAAAGTTTATGAAGGAGTTGAGGATATGATGATGCTTGTTAAGAATGTATTATTCGATGTTAGTATGTTGGTCCATTTGTGGTTATGATGGTAATGTTGAAGGTTCATTAAATAGAAGAATTTGAATAAATTCCTTGGTACTATTTAAATCAAAAGTTTTGATAGTGTGTATGCGATCTTTGATCTCATGATTTATGTGGTAGCTGAAATTGTTTTAAGCAAAGTGTCGTGTTGAGGATTTTAATTAGTTCTTAAAGAATTAATGTGTTGTGGTCTTCAACTCTTCTTTTGTTGGAATTGTTAAGGTGATATCGTATTCAAAGAAGGTTGTTCTCTTTGTTAAAAGGAAAAGTTTGATAAAAATTTTGAAGGTTGAAGTCAAGTTGTGCAATCTTTGTGAAGTGTGTTTGACTTCTTATTTTCATTGTTTAAGAGTTTCGAGCTCAAATGACAATCTTGTATTCGTATTGGTTGAGATTTGATGTTTTCGTCTCGAGGAGGCATACGCCTTCACCGTGGTCTTATCCTTTGTTGTCCAAGATCTTTGTTTTCTTGGTTTTGTGTTTATTGCAGATGGACATTGTGCTGAAATTTTCTTCTTTGCTTCTCCAAGAAAGGGTACGCAGCTTGGGTTGCAAAGACCTTTAAGATGTGTATGGCAACTGGTTGGTGTGGTTTTGTGATTAGTCCGGGTGAGATTGTGGGTATCAAGATACTTGAGATTCTTGGAGTGATAAATTGTTCGTTGAATAATTCTCGATGAGGATTTGATTTAAAGAAGATGTTGTCCTTGGGGCTAAATAGTTTTATTGTTGCAACTAGAAGAACCTAGTGTGTGGTTCATGAGTGTTACGTTCATTTTGTGGAACGTTGGAATTATTGAAAGTATGGGAATCTTGATCAATTTTATTGGAGCATCATGATGGGGTACTTTGCAAGGATTATTAGAATGATTATGATGGTGTAGTTAATGAATTTATAATTGTGAAGAAGCCCAACCGTTGTGGGAATTATTGGGATAGTAAGGATTGTTGAATTTTGCCATGTATAACTTAGCTCGTTGAGTAACCCTCTAGGAGTTAGAATCTTTCTACGATAATCAAGTTGAGAATATGTTTCATATGGTTGTTAATGATTGAGTATGGTTGATTGTGAAAATTTTAGTCACTGAATTTAAGAGTCTTTGTATTAAATATATCAAGTATATGTATAGAAGCCTTAGAGATGGGAAATTTTGGTTGGTGATCTATGCTAGAACCTTGGAGGCTAATGTTATTACGTGAGAATAGTGGAAGGAGTGGATTCGAATATTATGATGTTCCTTGATAGTATCCTTTGGATGTAGTAAATGGGTATGTGAGTGAGAAATTCATGTTGATTGTCCTTAAGATTTGTGGTGAAGTGTTGGTGGGTGAAAAATAACGATGAGGTGCATTGGAAATTATTCGTTAAAGTAACATGTGGGAAGAGGAGTTGACTAGAGTATGTTATTATGAGAATAGTAGAGTCCCTCTACAAAAGTGTGTTGGATGCACTCGGTTTGAACATAGAGTTGATGTTGCCAATTTAAGAGAATTGAGCTAGTATGGTATGGGATAATTTGGAACCTCGTGATTTAAGAGGAAGTTTAATAAAAAATCGGTAGTAAAATGCTCCCGATTCTTGTTTGAGCTACGTGATGAGAGAAAAGTCTTTTGTGGTTTGAGTTGACTTTTGTTGGCTTGTGTGGTTTTTCGGTTTAGGAAAAAATGGACGGGTTTGACATTTGAGTGATTCCCCTTTGACGTATGTGTTGTTTGTTTGCAAACCACCTACTTGAAAGGTGGAGAGGTTCTTATGTTGAATCCTCGATTTTCTTTATGATTTGACCCTTTGGTGGGGAGTGGGTGATGCGTGATTGCAATAAGAATCCCTTATTTTCGCTTGTATTCGTGTGTGAAAGAGTGGGTTTACCTTGACCCCGTGGTATGCCCGTGTTTAAGGGGTGCTCATTGCTAAGGTAAAGAGATCGATTGAGAATGGAAACATGAGATATATGTCTTTGTGCATTGTGTGGGTTGGTACTAAAGGGAATGATAACCCGATGTGTATTTAATCGCTTTTGTTAATTGCGAAGTTTTAGGGTTTGTGTATCACTAGGACTACCTTGGGTTCTAGTGTGGGATACCTGACGCTTTGTATGACTCGGTATCGAGGGAGAACTTGAAAGATCTGGAGCATGGGCTTCATTAAAATCGTTGACCAACGAGTAAGACCAGCCACCATTCAAGAATTAAAGCTACACAATTCAAGTGTTGTAGGGCGTAAGTTCAACGAGTGGCCTTGGTGAGTCGAATCATGTTGGTGCCCGAGCGGTGAAAAGTTATGCGATGTAAGGAGCAAGGATCGGGAGGTTGGCAAACCACTTGGATCTTCAAGAACCTATGTGCGAGGTGCAAGCAATTAGAAAAAAAAATATTTAGTATGTCAAAGCGCTTTGGTCGCAGCAGACCGAGAGAGAAGCAACTTGGGAGTTGGAGTCTCGCATGCGCGAGCAGTACCCGGCGTTGTTCACGTCGGGTGCTAGTTAATTGCTAGTTGGTTGTTTTTGTTTTCTGTTGAGGTTGCAGTTAGAATTCGGGGTCGAATTCTGTTTAAGGGGGGTAGAATGTAATACCCCGGAAATTGTTTAATTAATTGTTTAATTAATAGAGAGGGACTTTTGTGAAATAATTAAATTTATAAGAGTTTTGAGGGGTTTTATGAAAATTTAAGACAACCTGGGCCTAGGCCTTGGCCCAGGTGGGTTTTTCTTGGCCCAAGAGGGGAGGGGAGGCCACCTCTTAAAACCCTAGGCAGCCCCCCACCCCCTGCGCCTCCACCCCAGCAGCCGCCGCCCCGTGCTGCCCCGACGTCTTCTTCCCGGTGCGCCGTCGTCGTCTTCATCGTCGTCGTCTCCTCCCCCGGTGCGCCGTCGCCGACGTTCGTCGCTGTACCGCGTGGATCCGGAGGAAAGAGAGGAGGAGATCGCGGGCGTGTTCGTCGCCGTGTTCGTCGTGTTCGTCGACGTGTTCGTCGTCGTGTCGTCAAGGGTAATCCCTGGTAGTCTCTAGATTGGTTTTTAATCAAGTTAGATTCGTCGGTTTTCTGGGCTGCTGGGACGGTAGTTGTTTCTCGGCAGTTTTGATCTAGTTTCGTCGGGATTCAGGTCTGGACCCCTTCTAGAACGTTGTAGAGGGTTTAATTATCTTTTCAGGGAGTACAAGAACACGTGATTCGGATTTGTGTAGCGAAAGTTATGAATTTTCTAGTGTTACTGTTCTGCAGATCGGGGTAGTTCTGGACAGAGTTTAGTAGATCGGTTTGTGCGACGGAAATAGTTGCGATTCAGGAGTCCTTAAAATTGAGAAAGTTGTAGATAAGTTTCTTAGCTTTCAATAGAGGTAAAGAAGTCCGGATTCCGAATTTCTGGGCGAAAGTTATGCCTGTTTTAGTGCGCTTTCCAGAGAGTCCGACGTGAATTTGGATGCTTTAGAAAAGGGTTTGGATCGGCTAGTTAATGGCAGAATCAGAGAGTCTCCCCAACTAAGTTTTTGTAGATAATTTAATTATATTTCTAGAGAGTCCAAGAACGCTTAATTTGGAGTTACGTACTGAAAGTTATGATTTTTGGAAGTCGGCTATCTGTGGTTGGGCAGATTTGGCCGAGGGGAGTTGGGGATTTAATTGAGATAAATTGTTGGGTTAATTGGGGTTGCTGTTATTTTATATCTAGAAACCCGCTACTGTCATGTTGGTAATTATTAATTAAATATTCAGGAGGAGAGCGGATTCCGGGGGTTGTGCCTTCTACGTGTTCTTCATTTTCTCGCGGTTGAGGCAAGTATATTTGTGATGTGAAAATCTGTGTGTTTATGGATTTGTTGAATTGTTTGGATGATGGTTGAATCATGACTGTTTAAATTGTGAGTATGAGTAAGTGATGAATTGAGAATGCTATTTATGTTCTGTTTACATTATGGCATTTATGAGATTGGTTGATGCGTAGTATGGTGAATGCTCGTTATCTTTTGATACATTCACATATATGCATCATATTGAGAATTGTTGAAGTCTTGATCATGCGGTGATCAAGCATCGAGGTCCCCACACTTGCGGAGTGTGGGCATTGGTCCCTGCACCGAGGGTACAAGCATGGGTGTGCATTGACGGATGCACACCGCGTCTGGTAAAATGCGAAAGAGATGAGAAAGAGGAGCTTTTGATCATAATGCATAGCATGAAATTCATATGTAATATGTTTAACTTGAGAGTTAATGTTCATGCTTGCATTTGTTACGATTATACTTGCCGAGTCATTGGACTCACTCTTCTTTGTTGTTTTGTTGTTGTTGTTTGTTTATTTTAGGTACCTTCACGAGGTCAAGATGCATGGGAATAAAGAGGATTAGTATTGTTGCACTTGCACGAAATATTCACCATGGAGAAGATAGAGAACTCTAATTATTATTTGTTGATTAGTTCAAGTGGTATTTGATTATGACCTTCAGATTAAGATGTAATAATGGATTAGAACTTCTTCATATTGCTTCCGTGCTTTACTTAAGTTTTATAGATGTTTCGCTTAGTAGCCAAATTACTTTGCTTATGTTATTCATACCTTTTGATAATATTGTTAGAACTTCATTTTATCAATAAACAAAGGAGGCTCTGAAAATTTTATAGAATGCCTTAGCATAGTTTTATTATGTTGTTAGTTTGGTAGCATTTCAGGCCATTGTTTGGCTGGGGTGTTACATTTCTTAACGGCCTTTTAGTAGTCCGGTCCTAGATTTGACTGATATCTGCCAAGCATCCCAGTTACAAAAGCTAAATCAGGGCTCGTACATACTTGAGCATACATAATATTTCATATTAGTTCCTTGGACATTGAAATGTCCCAAATTTATTGCCCTTAACAATAGGAGCAGGCGAGCCAGAGCACTTATGCATATTGTATCTCTTCAGTACTCTGTCAATGTATGCCTTCTGAGATAAATCTAATATTCCTTTGAACGTATCTCGGTGAATTTCAATGCCAAGAACATAAGAAGCATCACCATGATCCTTCATATCAAAATTAGATGAAAGAAATCTCTTGGTCTCAAACAATATATCCTTATCACTGCTGACCAATACGATGTCATCCACATAAAAGTACTAAGATGGTGAATTTACTCCCCTTGAACTTAACATATATGCAGTTATCAACTTCATTTTCCTTCAAACCAAAACTCCTTATGATCTTATCGAATTTGAGGTACCACTGCCTCGACGCTTGCTTTAAACCATAAATGGATTTCTTAAGTCGACATCCCATATGCTCTTTGCCTTCCACGACAAAACATTACGGTTGAGCCATGTAAACATTCTCTTGCAAGTCACCATTAAGAAATGCTGTCTTAACATCCATCTGATGTAGCTCTAAATCATAATGAGCTACAAGTGTCATAACATTCCTGAATGAATCTTTAGTTGAGACAGGAGAAAAGGTGTCATTATAGTCAATCCCCTCTCTTTGAGAGAAGCCTTTTGCTATAAGCCTTGCTTTGAACCTTTCGATATTTTCCTTAGAGTCATGCTTGGTTTTGTAGACCTATTTACAGCCTACTGTTTTGACTCCATAAGGAATTTCTACTAAGTCTCATACATCATTAGTGCTCATAGACTTTAGTTCATCCTTCATGGCATCAAGCCATTTAGAAGAATGTTCGCTCATCATGGCCTCTTTATAAGAGCTGACATCATCTACCTTCCCTATATCATTAATATCCTCATTCATATAGACAACATAATCATTTGGGACGGCAGATCTTCTCTCCCGTTGTGATCTTCTAACTGATTCATCAGTTATTATAGGAGACTGGTGAGGCTCATAATTAGGTATAGCATTAGGAATTTCAGATTGAAGGACCGAAATGGCAACAGAGGGGGGGTGAATGGTGCCTTAAAAAATTCTCCCACAATTAAACCTAATCTTTTCTCCGATAGCTAAATAGTCGTGAAGAGGAAGATTGATTTCTCCTTTAACCGAGAGAAAAATCAGAGTGATCTACAGCAGAAACCAAGAAGATCAGAGAAGAATACTTGCTGGTCGAAAACTGAGAAGGCCAGCCATGGTCGAAAGATCTTCTGCTGTGATCGAAGACACACCCGAGAAACACACTGTGGTTGAACACAGTCGGCAGAGAATAAACAATAGAAGTCGTCACATCAAAGACCGTGGTCGATAAACCGAAAACGGAGGATAGCGCTGGCGAAAACCGAACCAGAAAACTTATGCCGTAGTCAATCAACCGACAACAGAGAGATACTACTGTATGGTCGAAAGCTAGAAAAGATTGGCCACTGGAAATCAGGCATGGTCGAAAAGACCAAAGACTGCGTGGTCTAAGCCGTGGTCAAATAGGCTGCCGATCCGACAACGTAACGATATCAGAAATACTCGTTGTCGCGCACGACCGAGGAGCAAGAATTTAAAGATCTTTTTGCACAGAGATCCAAAAAGAATGAAACTTGAGACTTAGCTCGTACAAGATCTCTGGAAGTAAAAATACCAAGAACCTCCAAAGTCTTCACAACAGAAGAGGAGAAGACCAGAGTCGAAAACTGAAACAGAGAGCTCCGAGCGACGTAACCACGTAACTCGGTTTTCATCGATTTCGCTTTTGCTCTCGGGAATGATCTTAGCAAGCAGCCGTAAAACAACTTCCCAGTCCTGAGCAAGTGAGGCACAAGCCAACTTCTCAGAGAAAACACATATAACAGTAAGAACAAAGAGAAGGCAAATGGATCAAACAAATCATCTCAAGAACAAAAGCGAGAAAGATACGAGAGATGAATCCAATCTTTTCTATTGCACATGGAGGTTTCTCTGACCACTCCATCGGAGGTACACGAGCATCCATGCTCTTACCCAGAGACAACTCACACAAGATAGAGAGGAACACTCAGAGCACTCGGGGGACAACCTCACATTGCTCCTGAGACCTAACCTCTCTATTTATAGTCTCACACGCTAACGGGTCTCAACAGACCACCGTTCTGAGAGAGTCCAGTGCTTTGCAGGCCTCCAGTGCTTTGCCCATTACCCAGTGGCAACGGCTCCACTGCTTTGCCCAATAGCACCACCAACTCCAGTGCTTTCCCAGAGGACACACTTCCTTTGCGGCTTTGGCATTTCTCCAAAATGCCCTTGACCTCCCAAGCTTCCTCCTCATGCCTTGTTGTTTTCGTTACACCACTCGGGCAAGACCACGTCCTCTTTGGCTTCCACGTCGTTCGGACCTCAACATCTCCTATGTCTAGTCCCGACCTCTCTAAGCCTCACCAAGACATGTCTCCCAAGACCGCAACCATCACGCACAACAAAACCATCACATAGCACTGATCCAACTCTGCACAGCTCACAGAGCTCAAGTCTCTTTTCCACAGAAATTAGACTTTACTAAACCTTGTCAAAATGTAGAACAAACCAGTCTACAAGGTCCACAACATCACAAGGAACCCAACCGACCAAACCTCACCGTAATCGGACATGAAATGCACCCTCACGACCAATTTTAGTGATCCCGCACGACCACGGTCATCCAACCGATAACGTGGTCGAACGCGGTTTCGACCACGTTCAATTCTCGCTAACGTGGTCGTAGCTCTCCGAGTGCTGGCGCGTCGCACCACCGAGTGCCATAACGTAGTCGTGGCTCCTTTCCCACAACGTGGTCGAGGCCTCGAGCTCCCACACGTGGTCGTGGCGCCCACCCACCACGGCCAAAGTGGTCGAACGCCCGACCGCCCAACGTGGTCGAGGCTCGATCCCACAACGTGGTCGTAAACCCTAGCGCCGAGTGCCGACCATGGTCAAATCTTCCGGGGCTCATAACGTGGTCGAGCTCGGCGCGCTACAACGTGATCGAACGCTCCCAATTGCCAACGTGGTCGTAAACCCTTCCGACCACGGCCAAAGAACTCGTACGCTGCTCGGCCTGAACCCGATACTCGGCAATGTGGTCGTACGCCACCCGATATGCGCCAACATGGTCGTGCGCCTTCCGACCACCGCCGCTTTGCCGAGAACACCTCAACGTGGTCGTACGCTCCTGAACGAAATTCGACCACGACCAAACATGGTCGTATAGCATCCTACAAGGTCGTACAAGCTGGGACAAGTCGTACCGACTTCATTTCGCCCGAGTTAAGATTTTGCGATAAAGCCCAAAACAAACTCAATTTTCCTTCAACCAAGAGTCAAATACTCATCACAAAGATAGGATCATCTCCACATGATCTTTCAATCTCCCCCTTGATGAGTATATTGACAAACACCGAAAAAATATGAAGTTGAGTTTGTAGAAGCCGACATGGTCCAAGGAAAGAAAATGAAATTATGACCATGTCGACAGAAGGAATACTAGAGCAACACATAAAGAGCAAATTGATCTCCAAAGCTCTAGCAAGTTCCCAGAAGTTGAGAAATTTTCTTTTTCTCCAATCTATTCTCCCCTTTGGCAATAAACACATCAAGTATGCAAGAGAATAAGTCAAAATGATGGATGGAATGGTGATTTGATTATTCAAGGTATGCGAGCCATGAGAATTATCCAAAATGACCAAATGTATTACACCAAGCCATAACATACAAGTATGCTACAAAGATCATGACTATGTATGTAAAGAGAAGCTAAGCTAACAGATGGTATAATCTGATTTTTTTTTAATTTGAAGTGCTTAGCAAGTCAAGTCAAATAAGATTTTAGTCTAGCTAATGATATCCACAAATGATGCAAGCCATGTCAATGAGCTAAATGGAATCGAGAAGCTAGTGTTGAGCCAACTAGAGTGCTATTTATTCAAGAATGATACATTTGTTTAAGTACACTTGAAATTTTAGCAATTGAGCATAAATGACATTTTTCTTTAGAGATCTCATGATTGTTTTCAATCATATTTTTGTCATGTGCTAGACCTCAAGCCTTATGCGATCATTCCAAGCGAGAAGCTTAAGGAAATGATCTTGGTCATCCAAATCTCCCCTGAGTTCAGGCCTTGTGCAATGGCAAGCCATCTCATGAGAAGGAATTGATGAGATCAGTTTTTTCGCACAGAAGAGATCTCTTTTTTTGATAGATTGTACTAACTTATGTGTCATCAAGAAACTATATAGCTCAATCTATTACTCAACTAAGATTCAAGACTCAACTCACCTATTTGACATGGCAAGAACCATAAAAGGATAACACAAAGCTGACTAGTCTCAAATATGAACATGACAGGAATTTGATTAAATTTAGCGTTTTAATTAACCTATCATGGCAAAGACTTGACTACACATATAAAGTCATGATCAAATTAGCAATGGAGCTTAAATCATGGCAAGATGTAATATAAAGAAAACATGTCATAAAAGGATAATAATCAAGGCTCCATTAAGTTATGTTACAAATACAAAAGAAGAACATCCAGCTCCCTTTTAACATTTGATGCAACTTTCAGTTCAAGTTGAGTTATGTCATCATTAAAATCTAGAAGTTCCCAAATGAACTCCCCCTGAACCAAAGCAATAAAAATCAAGAGCTGGCAAATGAATCAAGAAAACAGGCAGTCCTTAAAGCATAGATAAGATATAGAGGATACTGTGGCTCAGACTGACTCTCATCTACCCCATATGTCTCCAGGACAACAACTGTCGAGAAAACGCACACTAGAGAGCAAACACGTACCCTGTCTACCCGAGGGTGGCCCAACCCTCGCTAGAACCTAAAAGAAGTGAGTGAGCTCAACCTAGTGAGATAAGAAACAGCTATCCTGAAAGCACAAGATAAGAGCAAGAAGTCTAAGCAACTCAGCAAGAGACACACTCTAACCTATGCTAGAAGGACTAATCCCAATGCACCCGTAAATGCAATGCAATAGAAATGAGACAGAAGCATAATCAATATAGTAAGCGAAAGTCCAAGCTCCCCTCACAACAGTCCATAAGGACAAACCACCCCAAGCTCTCCCATGAGTGAAAACCTCATGCTATCCAAAGGCTTGGTAAAGATATCAGCCAACTGGTGGTCACTCTCCACAAACTGGAGCACTATGTCACCCTTCTCTACATGGTCTCGAAGAAAATGATATCTGATATCGATGTGCTTGGTCCGAGAGTGTTGCACTGGGTTCTTAGCAATGCTAATCGCAGACGTGTTATCGCAAAAGAGCGGTACACGATCGATAGCTAACCCAAAGTCCCGCAGTCGAGATCATCCAGCACTTGGCTACAAACAATCGGGTGCAGAGAACGTGCTCGGCCTCTGCGGTGGGTGTGCAACACCGGACTGCTTCCTCGAAGACCAAGAAACGAGAGAAGTGCCAATGAACTGGCAGGTGCCGAAGTGCTCTTCCTATCTATCCTGACACCGCAAAGTCTGCATCTGAATAGGCTCTAAGGGATAGACAGGATGAGGAAGAGTACCAGATACCATAGTCAATGGTAGCTCGAAGGTACGAAGATGCGCTTCATCACCGGGCGGTGAGACACGCGAGGAGAAGCTCAAACCGAGCACAAAGACACACGAGAAGTGTATGTCCGGTCTCGAGGCGTTGAGGTACAAGAGAGCCAATCATACTTCGAACTCTTTTGATCAACTGGCTCGCCGTCCTCATCTGGGTCAAGTGTGGCCGTAGAAGCCATCGGAGTCGACACCGGCTTTCCATCACACATGTCGAAACGTCTCAGGAGATCACGGGTGTACTTGCCTTGATGCAAGAAGGTACCCTCCCGAGTCTGCTTGATTTGGAAGCCAAGGAAGAAAGTCAACTCACCCATCAGGCTCATCTCAAACTCGGTGCTCATGACATCCGAGAACTGTGAAACTAGAGCATGGGAAGAGCCGCCAAAGATGATGTCATCGACATAAATTTGGACGAGCAGAAGGTCATTACCAAGCCGTGAATGAACAAGGTCTTGTCAACTTTACCCATCTCGAAATCATGTCTCAATAGATAGGACTTAAGCCTCTCATACCAAGCTCTAGGGGCTTGCTTAAGTCTATACAACGCTTTGGAAAGCTTGAAGACATGACTTGGGTATTTGGGGTTCTCGAAACACGAGGTCGTCGACATAGACTTCTTCCTCAATGAAGCCATTGAGAAAGGCACTCTTGACATCCATCGGTAGAGCTTGAAACCCTTAGAAGCCGCAAAGGCAAGCGAATTCTAATGGCCTCAAGTCTAGCTACAGGGGCAAGGTCTCCTCAAGTCTAGACCCTCAACCAGGAGTACCCACGAGCAACCGCCTAGCCTTGTTTCAATAACTACCCCATCCTCACTTTGCTTGTTCTTGAACACCCATTTGGTTCCAATGATACTGTGATCTCGAGGAGGCTCAACAAGCGTCCAGACCTTGTTTCTCTCGAAACTCTCTAGCTCCTCATGCATGGCATTGACCCAAGACTCATCAGATAGAGCATGACAAATGTCTTTGGGCTCGAAGGAGGCAACAAAGGCGAAATGGAGACAAAAGAGTGACATACAGATTTTGAGCGAGTAACTCGCTCAAAAGGTCTCAATGATCCGCTCAAGGATGAGATTTTGGATATGTCTTGGAGGTCTGGATGAGATGAAGGAGTGGCCTCTACCTCGTTACACGACGGGTAGGAACAGAGCCACTAGCTCCAGAAGAAGCAGAAGGTAAGGGCTGATCGCCTCGAGGTGCGGTGGAAGAAGGCACCTCTAGGGGTGGAGAAGGGACTGGATCGAGTAGACAACCCTCATCTCCATCATCCTCATCATCCACAAAGATGGTCTCGGACTGCTCAAGTGAACCTGAGATATCGGGCCTAGTCCCCGGACTGGCCTCATCGAAAGTTACCTCACAGGTTTCTACCATTTTACTAGACTCGCAGTTCCAGACCCTATAGGCCCGCGAAGAAGTCGAGTAGCCCAGAAAAAGTCCATCACAAGAACGTGACTCGAACTTATCTAGGTTCCCGGACTTCAGAATAAAACACTTGCAACCAAACACACGAAAATGAGAAACACTAGGCTTTCCCGTATCTCAACTCATAAGAAGTGCGGTGCAAGTGTGCCCAAGAAAACTCGATTGGAAACATGGCACGCGGTGGCTATAGCCTCACCCAAAACTTCCGTGGTGTAGAGTACTCATCAAGCATCGCCCGGCCATCTCGACCAAGGTGCGGTTCTTTCTCTCCACAACGCCATTCTGCCGAGGGACGATGGAGAAGAGAACGGTGCTCTACACCGTCTCACCACGAAACTCTCAAAGTAGGAATTCTTGAACTCCGTGCCATTGTCATCGCGGATCGCTCGTAAGGCACCGGAAGCTCAACGAAAGCCTCTTGAAAGACCTCGGAAATGTGAAAACGTCTCATCCTTCGAGGCTAAGAAAACACCCAAGAGTACCTCGAGAAGTCATCGACCACGACAAGAACATACCACTTCCTCCTGCAGATTGCACTCGAGCCGGTCCGACCGTGTCCATGTGGAGCAATGTCCGGTGCATCGGTCATAGTCACCGTGACCGGAGGGTGAGAAGCGGCAACCATCTTGCCATGCCGGCATGGAGCGCAAACAAGATCTTTGACCATCTTGAGTTTTGGCAGACCACGAATGAGATCGTGGTCGCTAACTCGGGTCAAATGGTCAAATCCAATATGACCAAGTCTCCTATGCCAGAAGGAAAGGTCGCGGGACTCAGAAGCAAGCAAACAACGGAGAGGATCACCAAAAGACTCGGAAAAATCAGCACGAAAGATCCTCCCAAAGCGAGAAATCCATAAACCGACTACCAAGAATCAAGAATTTTGCAATTGTTTTCTTAAAGCTCACCTCGAAATTGTCATCGGTGGTGAGAGACCGAGAGCAAATTGTACTTGACTTGCTAACTAAAGCAACATCTTTCAAAATAAATGAATCATTAATGCGACACAAGACCTTTGGCGATGACGCCCAGATGAAGCATCTCCAAAGGTGATAGTCTCATCACCGGGCACGGCAAGGAAGAAAACCAACGGGAATCTCCGGTCATGTGTCGTGAACACCCGGAGTCTACAAGCCAAACCTTTCCCTTCCCTGCCTGGCGCGAACCTGAGTCAACAAGAGAGCAAAGTCTCAGTACTGGGATAAATCAAGATAGATTTTGGAACCCAATACTGAGTCACACGTCGAGCAGAAGAAGTAGTCACACACGACTGACCTCTAACTACCCTACACTCTCCGTCGCTCAAAGAAGCAGAAGGTCTATGAACAGACCTAAAGGCATTCTGGTCGGGTCCGACCGCTGACGACGAGCGAGTCGGCACCGACAACAGTCGATCACGCCGCGGTAGGCATCTCGATGGGGAAAACGAGATCTATCCTCGGGACGGCGGAAGTCACGACCGAGAGGAAGCACGAGGACGAAAAACAAGACTCGGAAAACCAAGTCCTCGGTCGCCCAAAGCTACCAACAAGAGCAAACCTAGACCTCGTGTTGGTCTTAGGTGCACTCAAGGTCTGGGGCTGACCCTGAATACGCCTAAGAGACTCAGCACGGTCTCTTCGCGCGATCTTGGCGCGCTTGAAGCATTGGTCAATCAGATGTCCATCCTTCGGCGTAAGGTGCAATGATACTTTGCCTTCGAGGGGTGAAGTAGCATGAGATGGCTTCGCCTACGAGAGGTCAAGTCGCAGTGAAATCACCTTGTCGCCGTAATCCTTGGACAAAGCCCGCTGATCTAAATTGAACTTTCTTGTTCTTGGCTTGACCTCGATCACACTGCTGCTACGGATCCGAGCACGACGGTGGATGCTTCTTCACATCCTCATGAAAATCATATACTAGACCCTTTTAAACTGGAAATCTTAGACGGTCTAGAATAAGGTTGAGCTTCTTCTTGCCTCCTACAAATTTCTCGAGAGTGTTCATAAGATACTGACACTCCCGAAAGAGAGAGGCGCAAGAGGAGCAGGTAGAAGAAGAAAGAACAACAGAGGAGAGGAAGAAGAACCAACGAAGAAGAGCGAATAGCACGTCGTATTTTTCCTTATGCACGGCCACCTCAACCTTGAGGGCTTCGCAGACACACAGGGGCAGCCCTAATCCTAGCCATTTGGTTCTCGTAACTCTTCCTAAACGTCTCTACCATGTCCTTATCCTTTTCCAACATTTCAAAGACGTAAAGCACGGGAAGGATGTGGTTTTCTAGAAGGTCCTTAGTTAGCTTCACACACTTTTCATCTAAGGCAATCAAATCAGATTTTAGTTTATTACAACTTTTGCATGGTGAGCTAACAGGGATCCTTAGAAGCATCTTGAGCCATTTTCTTATTATCATCAACAAATTCTTGAAACTGTTTGGAGACGATTCAAGTTCAAGATAAGTTTGGGACAATTTGCACATGAAGTAATAGGCTCAAGTAAAAGGCTTGTAACTCAGCAATTTTGTGATCGCCCTTTTAAGTTCATTTTAAATTATTACAACTTTCACAAGTCTCGAGCGAGATCAAGCAACATGGTATAAAGACCTCTAAAAGCATTGTCCTTATCCTCACATGAGGTGCAAGAAATAGTCTCAACAAGAGAAGATGAAACAGAACTACCCTACTCATCTCAAGCTCAGAAGAAGACTAATGTTCTCCACCTTAACAATGTCAAGTTCCGAGGACGCACTATCATGCGAGGTCCTTAGTTTCTCCATGTCTCCAAGCAAGGCAATGCATGTATCACATTAAATCACGGGAGGGAGCGGATGTAAGTGAAGTAAGCTCCGTGACAATCTAGCTACTTCCTTCTCTAACTCAAGACACCTAGCCTTAGCTCTAGCATGAAATCCACCTAGCTTAAGAAAAGCATGATTGAGCTGGTCATAGGTGGGGCATACCTCGTCCGAGTCGGAGTACAGCTCATTGTCGCTCGGTTAAGCCCTCGAGGCCATGAAGCACATGCCGGGAGAAGTCGTCGCGCTCTTGGGGTCTTGATCACCCGTCCGTCGTCGTCGCTCCATCCCTCCACCTCGCCGAGGTCGAGGTCGTCGAACGCGTGAGGACGCGGTGGAACAGCTTTTGGCCTTCCCAAAGTCGCGGTACTTCTTTTGCCTTGCGTCGAGCCGGAGGCTTCTTGTTGCGGTTCTTGTCGATGTAGTCGTTTTGCCGAACCGCCAACGCCGCTTTGCCCTTCTCCGCTTTGGGCGGTTTGCAATGTGGTTGGGGCCACCACACTCAAAGCAAATCATCGGTCCTCTTCTTTTCCGTCCCTCCTTCTCTTGTAAGCATGGGAGAACTTCCGAGCTAGGAGGGCCACTGTTCATCCTCTAGCTGCTCTAACCGATCATCGGTTACATCACGAGAGCAGCTAGGAGAACCCGCAAAGAGAATCGGCGGAAGAACCGAGGCCGGGTGGGATCCGTGACTAGAGCCATCGATTGTGACTTGACCGACGAGAGACTATGTCAATCTCGTGAGTCTTGAGGCGCGAGTAAAGCGCATCAAGAGTCAAGGTCGAGAGGTCCGTGGTGTCCTTGATGGTAGTCACCTTCATCTCCCAAACCCAAGATCGAGTCTGAAAGCATCTGTCGAGCGTTATCCGAGTCGGAGTATGTGAGACCGACCGCCGGAGATTGCTCAAAATCTTGTGAAAGCGTGAAAAGCACTCGTCAAGGGACTCTCCGAAGCATCTCGAATTTGTCAGATTCGCTGAACTGATCCTGTCGAACCGTCTTGATCTGGGAGGTGCCCTCATGGTATGCATCGAGGGTCACCCAGATGTCGTGAGCGGACGACAGGTGAGAGATGCGATCAAATTCGCTCGCTCAATCCTCGTATGATGATGTTCCTTGCCTTTGCATTTGCCTCAACATCAGCCATATTCCCGGCATTGATGTTCTCATCGGTAGGAACAACAAATTGTATTTTCACCTTCCGCCATAGCATACCCCTGAGCCTGGATATATGTTTCCATTCGGCTCTTCCGGAAGGGTAATCCAGCCATCGAAAATAGGCGGCTTGGTGGAATACTTGTCATTGTTATGGCTCTTTGAGACCGGTTAAGATCTATGAAGAAGAGCTAACCGGCTCTGATACCAATTGAAGGACCGAAATGGCAACAGAGGGGGGGTGAATGGTGCCTTAAAAAATTCTCCCACAATTAAACCTAATCTTTTCTCCGATAGCTAAATAGCTGTGAAGAGGAAGATTGATTTCTCACTGGAAACTGAGAGAAAAATCAGAGTGATCTACAGCAGAAACCAAGAAGATCAGAGAAGAATACTTGCTGGTCGAAAACTGAGAAGGCCAGCCATGGTCGAAAGATCTTCTGCTGTGATCGAAGACACACCCGAGAAACACACCGTGGTTGAACACAATGGCAGAGAATAAACAATAGAAGTCGTCACATCAAAGACCGTGGTCGATAAACCGAAAACGGAGGATAGCGCCGGCGAAAACCGAACCGTAAAACTTATGTCGTAGTCAATCAACCGACAACAGAGATACTACCGTATGGTCGAAAGCTAGAAAAGATTGGCCACTGGAAATCAGGCGTGGTCGAAAAGACCAAAGACTGCGTGGTCTAAGCCGTGGTCAAATAGGCTGCCGATCCGACAACAGAACGTATACAGGAAATACTCTGTTGTCAGGCGCACGACCGAGGAGCAAGAATTTAAAGATCTTTTTGCACAGAGATCCAAAAAGAATGAAACTTGAGACTTAGCTCGTACAAGATCTCTCGAAGTAAAATACCAAGAACCTCCAAAGTCTTCACAATGAAGAGGAGAAGACCAGTCGTCGAAAACTCAAACAGAGAGCTCCAAAGCAGAACCACGTAACTCGGTTTTCACCGATTTCGCTTTTGCTCTCGGGAATGATCTTAGCAAGCACCAGTAAAACAACTTCCCGGCCCGAGCAAGTGAGGCACAAGCCAACTTCTCAGAGAAAACACATATAACAGTAAGAACAAAGAGAAGGCAAATGGATCAAACAAATCATCTCAAGAACAAAACCGAGAAAGATACGAGAGATGAATCCAATCTTTTCTATTGCACATGGAGGTTTCTCACCCACTCCATCGGAGGTACACGAGCATCCATGCTCTTACCGAGACAACTCACACAAGATAGAGAGGAACACTCGAGCACTGGGGGACAACCTCACATTGCTCCCGAGACCTAACCTCTCTATTTATAGTCTCACACGCTAACGGGTCTCAACAGACCACCTTCTGAGAGAGTCCAAGGCTTTGCGTGCCTCCAATGCTTTGCCCATTACCCGTGGCAACGGCTCCATTGCTTTGCCCAATAGCACCACCAACTCCAAGTGCTTTCCCGGAGGACACTTCCTTTGCGTGCTTTGGCATTTCTCCAAAATGCCCTTCAAGACCTCCCAAGCTTCCTCCTCATGCCTTGCTTGTTTTCGTTACACCACTCGGGCAAGACCACGTCCTCTTTGGCTTCCACGTCGTTCTGGACCTCAACATCTCCTATGTCTAGTCCCGACCTCTCTAAGCCTCACCAAGACATGTCTCCCAAGACCGCAACCATCACGCACAACAAAACCATCACATAGCACCGATCCAACTCTGCACAACTCACGAGCTCAAGTCTCTTTCCACAGAAATTAGACTTTACTAAACCTTGTCAAAATGTAGAACAAACCAGTCTACAAGGTCCACAACATCACAAGGAACCCAACCGACCAAACCTCACCGTAATCGGACATGAAATGCACCTCACGACCAATTTTAGTGATCCCGCACGACCACGGTCATCCAACCGATAACGTGGTCGAACGCGTTTCGACCACGTTCAATTCTCGCACTAACGTGGTCGTAGCTCTCCGAGCGCACAACGCGGTCGCACCACCGAGTGCCATAACGTAGTCGTGGCTCCTTTCCCACAACGTGGTCGAGGCCTCGAGCTCCCACAACGTGGTCGTGACGCCCACCGACCACGGCCAAAGTGGTCGAACGCCCGACCGCCCAACGTGGTCGAGGCTCCGATTGTCGGGTCCCCGGATTTCCAAATCCGGACCCTCTGTGTATTACAGCACTAGTCCCAGATCAAAGCTAGTGCACACAGTCAAACAGTGATGAATACATAACCAACAACGCTTTATTACAATAATCGAGAGTATGCACTAAAAGGCTCATTTATTACAAATGAGGTTTTAAGACCTCACACACACAAAACATAAAGCACAGCGGAAGCAAAATAAATCCAGCGGATGAAGACCCATCAATACGCCACAGGCAATTGACTGGGGAGCGCAACCTAGAACTCCTGAAAGCCTTCGTCGAATCCATACGCTCCGTAGTCGAAGTTTTCTTCTTGAGCTTCATATTCCTCTGGGTATTATTTTAAGTGTAGCATGTGAGTACATAAAGTACTCCGCAAGTCTTGGGAAAATGCAATAGATGCAAGGCTTAACAAAGGAGGATCATATGGTTCTTTTGCACAAAGCCACATTTTATTTCAAATACCATTAATTATTTTTAAAGGCATCACTTTAGCAAAGTGATTGTTTTAACAGAATCTATCAATAATTTTATAGTGAAGGTTCCAACCACCAACACTTGAATACTGGCTCAACCCGCCAAAGTTCAAAACCACGGGTTAAACCACCCACACTAAACCACTGGTTAACCGCCAAAGTTCAAGAAAACGGGTTACACCACCCTCACCGCTACACCGCCGTGGTTTAAGAAAACGGTTACACCACCCACACCGCTACACCGCCAGGACAACTCCGGAAGTTCCAACCACTCCCGGTTTCCAAAATTTTTATTTTAAAACCAAAACCATTGAGCTACCATGTGAATGCATTCCTTGCCCGCCCTTGACCGTGGGCACGGCTATTCGAATAGTTTTACACTCTGCAGAGGTTGTACACTTTACCCACAAGAGATAAGTTATCTTAATAGTCAACACGCTTCCTTAGGCATGAGACCCAGATAAAATATCACAAAGCTTTTACCTTACTCTAGTCTAGCCAGTTACCACCCGCTGAGGTTTCACCGCTGAAGGGTTAAACCACCCGCATGAAGCCCCTCTTGCGCCGTATGAGTACAAGAAACCTCGTCCTCACCGTGAATAACCAAGACACCCCGGCATTCACTTTCCATCGGTGGCACCTAGACTAAACTATCATAAGTTAGTCGCCTAGGTCGCACCCATATAGACATGTGGTTGTACGGTAGTGCTCGATCCCGACAAACACAAGCGTCGGTCCTTAATTGACTAGGGCGGAACATACACTTTACAAGTTCTCGTGCTAATCGCACCAAACCAATCTTACCATCCGCCCAGCCTAAACCAACTCTCACATTTTATTTTATTTTAAAGATCAGTGGCAACATCCATCGCCACTAAATTTCTACACAAAAGTCTAAATCAAAGACATAATATTTTCCCAATCCAAGGTTACAAAAGTTTATGTTGCATGACTAAGCTTTCTACTACCGATACAATATTTACCAAAGTTATATAATAATCTCATTATTGAGACAAAAGAAATCCTAAGGTGTCAAAGGTACACGGCATTCAACGTCAAATGAGGGTATAACAATAGTTGGATTAACTAGCATTTCTTAAACAAGAATTATCATTTTATGTAACATAGCATGCATTAATTTAAAATAATTAAAACATTTCTTAAACATAGGTTCAAGATGATCAAAGGAGACTTGCCTTCGTGTGCGATATCTTGACTTTCTTGCTGTGGGTCGGAAATTTCTTCGGTGACGTCGGGTTCTACGCGCGGAACGATAAATACAAAAGAACAAATAAATACAAATAAAATCACAAAAATATATAATATATACTAGAAGAAAGTTTAAGATTTTAGATGAATTTAGGAAAAAGAATCAACGGATTCGGAGCTCAAATGAGGGAGAACGAACATCCGAAGTTTTAAAGATCACATGAAATGATAACAAAATCCGAGAATTCCTTTTTGAACAGAACGGTGTTGATAGGTTGCGAGGTGGTGGCGAATGGACAAAATAGAACCCCGGTGATGAGGCGAAGGTGATGACATGGGTACGGCGTCGAGGAACGGCGGCAATCACTGGCGGTGAGGAAAAAACGACAGTGACAGCGTGGTTGCGACAATGGCAGGTTGGAGAGTTAGTACCGGGTATGGAACGTGGAGATGTAGGGTGAGCATGGGGTAGAACATGGCAAGGTGAAGCTAGAAAAATTATTGGCTAAGCTAAAACTTCATCGGAGACGATACAATCGACGTTTGAACGACGACGGTAGAGAAAAATGAAAAACTTGATATCTTGGTGCTCGGTGAAGCGAATCCAAAACCATTTGAAAAGTAGCTACCTGGGATGGTTTGGCACGATATGACGCGAACGGATTGGGTAAAAACATTACCGGATAGACGGAGACACGAGATGCCATTGGCGGCCAAGGCGAGGTGTCGGAGGCAAAAATTTGTGGAGGCTTTTTGGGGAAACGGAAGGAAGCACGGCGTAGAACGCGGTGAGGCAAGTCTAAGAAAAATTACGGCACAGGCTAAAACTCAACAGAGACGACGAATCGGCGTCGGGAGTCAAAAACGGCCATTTTCGCGGAAAGTTTAATTTATGACAATTGGCTCCACGAAAAATTAAATAAAATGGTAGATAAATTGCTTGGAGGCTAGGACATGATATGACGCGAACAAAAATGAAAGCGCTTACCGAAAAAGTGGTGTACGCGCGAAGGCACGGTTTCAGCGTCTGGCTCGACCAGGTCGACGACGCCTCGGGGAGTCTTCGAGTGATGACGATGGGAGCATGGCGTAGAACGCGTCGAGGCGAACTCAACGGTACCAGCGGCTCGGCCAACGGACATCGGATGGTGACGAAACATGGCGGAGAAGACATTAGGCGACCGGCGGGTTGACATCGGCGTTCCGGACAAACGGAGAGGAGTTAGAGGGTGAGGTTTGCGGCGAAACGAAGAGGAGAATGTCAGGAACACAATGCTCACCTCGGTTTTGATGGAACACGCACGGTCGGCTCGCAGCGACGAGAAGAACGACGGCGTGGTTTGGCCACGGAGGTCCGGCGATGCTCCGGTGATGCTCCGGCAAAAGCGAGAGGAGCACCGCGTAGAACGCGAGGAGGCGAAGCCAACGGTGTGGTCAAAAGTGACCGGACTCCACTGTTGGAGGCGCAAAAGGCCGATGAACACCTCTCGGTTCACAAAAGAAAAACGGAGATTGTGGAGAGAAGAGAGGGAGAGGGGACTTGAGATTTTCGGTGGTGAATGAGTATGAGGAGAGGCACCCGGTGCTCCCTTTTATAGGGGTGGAGGTGGACCGGAGAGGGAGATCAACGGTGCATGCCATTTAGAGCACGGTTTAAATTTCGTGTAAATACTCATAAATGGGAGGGGAAACGGTGGGGAAATGAAAGCCCTTGATGAGAGGATTTGAATGCACTTGATTTCACAAAAAACGATGGAGAAAATAATGAGAAATTAAAGTTTTAAGAATCAGTCACGGCAAGCGCGTCATGAAGCCGCTCTGGAGCGACGGGAAGATGAATGAACAGATGCTGAGGTACTGTTCATTCTCTCTCTTTTTTTTGTATTTTTGTTTGAGATTTTGAAAATGAGCTCAAACAAACTCCGAAAATTCTAAAATAAATTTCGAAACTTCCTTGAGGCTTAAAGAACTCAAATAAAATATTTTAGCAAATATTAATATTTAATTTTATTTTATTAAATAAAAATTCTAATTAAGATTTAGTTTAAACCAAATAAATTCAAAATTTTCAAAAAATTGAAAATAGGGTATAAATGGATAGATTAGAATTTTATATGATTTTAGAAATTTTAATGGGCTCAATCGAGTTAAAATGAAAGAGAACGAGCTCTCGGAAGTTTGAAAAGAGAGAAAAATAAACCGATTTTCTGAAATTATTTTTGAACCGAAAAATCAAATTATGACGTCATCAAGGGTAATGATTTTGAAATGTATTATTTTCTGCGAAAAATAATTTTATGACGTCAAGAAGAATTTGATTTTCGGCCAAATTATTTTGTAAAGAAAATAATTTTATTCACTGACAGGTGGGACCAGTTTATCAACGAGAGAGAAGAGAGAGAGGAAAGAGCGGACGATCGGATGAGCGATGTGGTGCAAGGAGAAAATCGGGATCATCAGATGGAGAGAGAACGGTTTAAGTGAAGATGGACGCACGAGATTAGCTCGGACGGAGGATTAAATTTGATTTAGATTTTCGAAAACACCGTAAGATTCAAGAAAGCTCGAAAAAAATATGAAATTACATCCAAAATTCCAGTAAAATTCAAAGAACTTCCGGAGACATTTTGGACTTAATAAAAATATTTCCAACTACTTTTGGTATTTTAAATTTCATACCTAAAATACTTTTTATTTTAAAATGGAATTTTAAAACTCGTAAAAACTCGAAACACCAAATAAAGGCCAAATAAATTCAAATAATTAATTTGACATAGGATTCTTACAGAAAATCAAAATATCATTTTATTTAATAACATTTTTAAATTTTACTTTAAATTACTTTTCAAATCTAGCTTTCTAAAAGCGAGAATCGAGGCAAACAAAATTCAAATTTCACACAAACAAAACTCTTATTTTTATTTTAAACTAATTTAATTTAATTTAATAATTTAAAAATTTTTTTTCTCCAAAAATTTGAAATAAACAGCTGGGCTGTTACAAACTACCCCCCTTGGAAAGAATCTCGTCCCCGAGATTCGGACGGACTAGGAAAAAGAAAGGAGAGGGAAACTCTGCTCTTGGTTCCTCATTGTGCTCTCAAGCCGCTTCTGATTCTGTTTGGGTGCTCCTTTGCACCTTTAGAGAATTTGATAGTCTTGCTTCATGTATCACGTTCAGCTTGCTTCATGATTCTAACTTGTTCTCCGGTACAATGAAGTAATCCTTTAATTGAGAAATACGGAAGACAACAACAAATCGGAGTGGTACATCTTTAGTCGGCTACAAGCTTTAGGTTAACTTCAATTGCCCCTATCCAATCGATTAATTCAGAATTCCACCAAAAGGGCTTAACTTCCACAAGTATTCATCCGAGAAAGACATAATTATTTTAACTTTTCAAACGTGCTTGATTCCAATATCATATACCACAAATGCGCCTTATTGATTTCAACACATAATCCCACAAACTGTTATCATCTGCTCTAATTTGAATCGACGGCAAACCATAGAATTTTTCTAACAAGAATCCAATAACATTGTAATTTATCACTTCCACCAATTGTTTTATGATCATTATCTAATCCAACAGATCCATAACTATGATCAATTAATCCAACCTTTTAGTAATTACCAATCAATTTTAAGATCATCTAAGCAATAATTTTAATTTTCAATAATCCATCAACATCAATCTTTTGATAATCCTCTTTTTTTATTCCACCAAATTTGAATGAATTCAAATACCTCAATTAATTCTTATCGGACAATCTCTCAATCTATCTCCCACAATTAATTTGAATCCTCCAGATTACCCATTTGAACCTCCTTAAATGATCTAGTTAATCTCATTCGTTCAAATCCAAATATCTAGCAATGATCTATTAAATCCACCAAATTCAAATTAACATATCAAAGTCCACTTCGCAATGATAAAATTAATCCACCAAGATATCTAAGTGTATTATCTTCTAGAATTCCACTAGTATCCACTCATCATCAATATGTCCACCAAACTCTAATAATCAATTAACTCCACAGAATTCATCCACTCTTCATGATTCAACCAAATCACCCAAAATTGATATCATAAATTGTTTATGATAATACAACTTCTTAATCTTTTAATCTCTTCCTTTACTGGATCAATCTCTTAACACTAATTCTCCAACGATCACAAGTAATCCCTTCAACAAAATTCTTGTTTTACATCCAATTGCTCCTTTCAATCCTAGATAATAAATCCAAGGCAAAATTTAATTCCCAAGATCTAATTAGCTCCTCCAAATTCAACTTTATATTTATTCTCTAGTCAATCCACCAAGATGACACTCTTTAGATTTATTTATAATCAATTGGTATCCACAAATATACCTTTTTATCTCAATCCTCTTGAATATTATCCAATCTTGCCAATTCTACATCCACCTATATCACATTAGCAATAATTCTCCAAATTACCTAACTTGACATCTACTGATTATGGTAGCTTTCCCGACAAGAGTATTTTCCATAAGTTTGTTGTCTTCCCTATACTCTGGATCTCCAAATTTTTTTTTCAAACTTGGATTGCGGTGAAAGAATTGAGCTTGCAATTGTTGTGGTAATCAAGTTAGCACAAGGTAAGAGGAAGTAGCATAGATAAGAGATCAGGGGAACGACTAAACACCAGCTTAGACGAAACTTAGCTTGAAATTAAAATAGATTTTAAGGATGACTGTACTACAAGTATACAAAGACTTGGTACAGTGCATCTAGCACACAAACAAGTAGTATATAAGCGTTCTAAAATCGTAGCACTTTACTTGGGTACTACAACTAAAAAAAAACTCTTCACTCCTTCATGATGACGCGCTTCTCCAGGTGCTTCTCAGACGCAACTTCATTGAGCCAACTATAGAAATTACAGAGGAAAGTAGATCTAATTCCAAAAGGTGAATAAGCAGATAGAGAAGGAAGAATAATATGACGAAGGTAAGGACAGAAAGAAGAGAAAAGATGAGGATAGCACATTATTAAATTTTTATTTTATAAAATAAATTTTGAAGCTCTTCTACTAACGACAATTCTAACTAGGTTACGTCCTACAGTCAAATTGGCTCTGATACCATCTCTGTCGGGACCCCGGATTTCCGAATCCGGACCCTCTGTGTATTACAGCACTAGTCCCAGATCAAAGCTAGTGCACACAACAAACAAAGGATGAATACATAACCAACAACGCTTTATTACAATAATCGAGAGTATGCACTAAAAGGCCTCTTTATTACAAATGAGGTTTTAAGACCTCACACACACACAAAACATAAAGCACAATGGAAGCAAAATAAATCCAGCGGATGAAGACCCATCAATACGGCACAGGCAATTGACTGGGGAGTGCAACCTAGAACTCCTGAAAGCCTTCGTCGAATCCATACGCTCCGTAGTCGAAGTTTTCTTCTTGAGCTTCATATTCCTCTGGGTATTATTTTAAGTGTAGCATGTGAGTACATAAAGTACTCCGCAAGTCTTGGGAAAATGCAATAGATGCAAGGCTTAACAAAGGAGGATCATATGGTTCTTTTGCACAAAGCCACATTTTATTTCAAATACCATTAATTATTTTTAAAGGCATCACTTTAGCAAAGTGATTGTTTTAACAGAATCTATCAATAATTTTATAGTGAAGGTTCCAACCACCAACACTTGAATACTGGCTCAACCCGCCAAAGTTCAAAACCACGGGTTAAACCACCCACACTAAACCACTGGTTAACCGCCAAAGTTCAAGAAAACGGGTTACACCACCCTCACCGCTACACCGCTGTGGTTTAAGAAAACGGGTTACACCACCCACACCGGCTACACCGCCAGACAACTCCTAAGTTCCAACCACTCCCGGTTTCCAAAATTTTTATTTTAAAACCAAAACCATTGAGCTACCATGTGAATGCATTCCTTGCCCGCCCTTGACCGTGGGCACGGCTATTCGAATAGTTTTACACTCTGCAGAGGTTGTACACTTTACCCACAAGAGATAAGTTATCTTAATAGTCAACACGCTTCCTTAGGCATGAGACCCAGATAAAATATCACAAAGCTTTTACCTTACTCTAGTCTAGCTGCCACCACCACCGAGGTTTCACCGTGAAGGGTTAAACCACCCGCATGAAGCCCCTCTTGCGCCAGTATGAGTACAAGAAACCCATCCCTCACTGTGAATAACCAGTACACCCTGGCATTCACTTTCCACTGGTGGCACCTAGACTAAACTATCATAAGTTAGTCAGCTAGGTCGTACCCATATAGACATGTGGTTGTACGGTAGTGCTCGGCCGGACAAACACAAGCGTCGGTCCTTAATTGACTAGGGCGGAACATACACTTTACAAGTTCTCGTGCTAACCGCACCAAACCAATCTTACCATCCGCCCCAGTCTAAACCAACTCTCACATTTTATTTTATTTTAAAGATCAGTGGCAACATCCATCGCCACTAAATTTCTACACAAAAGTCTAAATCAAAGACATAATATTTTCCCAATCCAAGGTTACAAAAGTTTATGTTGCATGACTAAGCTTTCTACTACCGATACAATATTTACCAAAGTTATATAATAATCTCATTATTGAGACAAAAGAAATCCTAAGGTGTCAAAGGTACACGGCATTCAACGTCAAATGAGGGTATAACAATAGTTGGATTAACTAGCATTTCTTAAACAAGAATTATCATTTTATGTAACATAGCATGCATTAATTTAAAATAATTAAAACATTTCTTAAACATAGGTTCAAGATGATCAAAGGAGACTTGCCTTTGTGTGCAATATCTTGACTTTCTTGCTGTGGGTCGGAAATTTCTTCGGTGACGTCGGGTTCTACGCGCGGAACGATAAATACAAAAGAACAAATAAATACAAATAAAATCACAAAAATATATAATATATACTAGAAGAAAGTTTAAGATTTTAGATGAATTTAGGAAAAAGAATCAACGGATTCGGAGCTCAAATGAGGGAGAACGAACATCTGGAAGTTTTTAAAGATCACATGAAATGATAACAAAATCCGAGAATTCCTTTTTGAACAGAACGGTGTTGATAGGTTGCGAGGTGGCGGCGAATGGACAAAATAGAACCCCGGTGATGAGGCGAAGGTGATGACATGGGTACGGCGTCGAGGAACGGCGGCAATCACTGGCGGTGAGGAAAAACGACAGTGACAGCGTGGTTGCGACAACGGCAGGTTGGAGAGTTAGTACCGGGTATGGAACGTGGAGATGTAGGGTGAGCATGGGGTAGAACATGGCAAGGTGAAGCTAGAAAATTATTGGCTAAGCTAAAACTTCATCGGAGATTTATACAATCGACGCTTGAACGACGACGGTAGAGAAAATGAAAACTTGATATCTTGGTGCTCGGTGAAGCGAATCCAAAACCATTTGAAAAGTACCTACCTGGGATGGTTTGGCACGATATGACGCGAACGGATTGGGTAAAAACATTACCGGATAGACGGAGACACGAGGTGCCATTGGCGGCCAAGGCGAGGTGTCGGAGGCAAAAATTTGTGGAGGCTTTTGGGAAACGGAAGGAAGCACGGCGTAGAGAACGCGGTGAGGCAAGTCTAAGAAAATTACGGCAAAGCTAAAACTCAACAGAGACGATTTAATCGGCGTCGGGAGTCAAAACCGGCCATTTTCGCGGAAAGTTTAATTTATGACAATTGGCTCCACGAAAAATTAAATAAAATGGTAGATAAATTGCTTGGAGGCTAGGACATGATATGACGCGAACAAAAATGAAAGCGCTTACCGAAAAAGTGGTGTACGCTGCTGAAGGCACGGTTTCGATGCTGCTCGACCAGTCGACGACGCCTCGGGGAGTCTTCGAGTGATGACGATGGGAGCATGGCGTAGAACGCGTCGAGGCGAACTCAACGGTACCAGCGGCTCGGCCAACGGACATCGGATGGTGACGAAACATGGCGGAGAAGACATTAGGCGACCGGCGGGTTGACATCGGCGTTCCGGACAAACGGAGAGGAGTTAGAGGGTGAGGTTTGCGGCGAAACGAAGAGGAGAATGTCAGGAACACAATGCTCACCTCGGTTTTGATGGAACACGCACGGTCGGCTCGCAGCGACGAGAAGAACGACGGCGTGGTTTGGCCACGGAGGTCCGGCGATGCTCCGGTGATGCTCCGGCAAAAGCGAGAGGAGCACCGCGTAGAACGCGAGGAGGCGAAGCCAACGGTGTGGTCAAAAGTGACCGGACTCCACTGTTGGAGGCGCAAAAGGCCGATGAACACCTCTCGGTTCACAAAAGAAAAACGGAGATTGTGGAGAGAAGAGAGGGAGAGGGGACTTGAGATTTTCGGTGGTGAATGAGTATGAGGAGAGGCACCGGTGCTCCCTTTATAGGGGTGGAGGTGGACCGGAGAGGAGATCAACGGTGCATGCCATTTAGAGCACGGTTTAAATTTCGTAAATACTCATAAATGGGAGGGGAAACGGTGGGGAAATGAAAGCCCTTGATGAGAGGATTTGAATGCACTTGATTTCACAAAAAACGGTGGAGAAAATAATGAGAAATTAAAGTTTTAAGAATCAGTCACGGCGGCGCGTCGCGAGCGCTCGCTCTGGAGCGACGGGGAAGATGAATGAGGTACTGTTCATTCTCTCTCCTCTTTTTTTTTTTGTATTTTTGTTTGAGATTTTGAAAATGAGCTCAAACAAACTCCGAAAATTCTAAAATAAATTTTGAAACTTCCTTGAGGCTCAAAGAACTCAAATAAAATATTTTAGCAAATATTAATATTTAATTTTATTTTATTAAATAAAAATTCTAATTAAGATTTAGTTTAAACCAAATAAATTCAAAATTTTCAAAAATTTGAAAATAGGGTATAAATGGATAGATTAGAATTTTATATGATTTTAGAAATTTTAATGGGCTCAATCGGAGTTAAAATGAAAGAGAACGAGCTCTCGGAAGTTTGAAAAGAGAGAAAAGAATAAACTGATTTTCTGAAATTATTTTTGAACTGAAAAATCAAATTATGACGTCATCAAGGGTAATGATTTTGAAATGTATTATTTTTCTGCGAAAAATAATTTTATGACGTCAGTAAGAATTTGATTTTCTGGCCAAATTATTTTTGTAAAGAAAAATAATTTTATTCACTGACAGGTGGGACCAGATTATCAATGAGAGAGAAGAGAGAGAGGAAAGAGCGGACGATCGGATGAGCGATGTGGTGCAAGGAGAAAATCGGGATCATCAGATGGAGAGAGAACGGTTTAAGTGAAGATGGACGCACGAGATTAGCTCGGACGGCGGAGGATTAAATTTGATTTAGATTTTCAGAAAACACCAGAAGATTCAGTAAAGCTCAGAAAAAAAAATGAAATTACATCCAAAAATTCCAGTAAAATTCAAAGAACTTCCTGGAGACATTTTGGACTTAATAAAAATATTTCCAACTACTTTTGGTATTTTAAATTTCATACCTAAAATACTTTTTATTTTAAAAATGGAATTTTAAAACTCCAGAAAAACTCAGAACACCAAATAAAGGCCAAATAAATTCAAATAATTAATTTGACATAGGATTCTTACAGAAAATCAAAATATCATTTTATTTAATAACATTTTTAAATTTTACTTTAAATTACTTTTCAAATCTAGCTTTCTAAAGCGAGAATCGTGGCAAACAAAATTCAAATTTCACACAAACAAAACTCTTATTTTTATTTTAAACTAATTTAATTTAATTTAATAATTTAATTTTTTTTTCTCCAAAAATTTGAAATAAACAGCTGGGCTGTTACACCGATCCCACAACGTGGTCGTAAACCCTAGCGCCGAGTGCCGACCATGGTCAAATCTTCCGAGGGCTCCGCAACGTGGTCGAAGCCTGAGCGCTACAACGTGATCGAACGCTCCCAATTGCCAACGTGGTCGTAAACCCTTCCGACCACGGCCAAAGAACTCGTACGCTGCTCGGCCTGAACCCGATACTCGGCAATGTGGTCGTACGCCACCCGATATGCGCCAACATGGTCGTAACGCCTTCCGACCACTGTCAGTTTTGCCGAGAACACCTCAACGTGGTCGTACGCTCCTGAACGAAATTCGACCACGACCAAACGTGGTCGTATAGCATCCTACAAGGTCGTACAAGCCAGGGACAAGTCGTACACGACTTCATTTCGTCCAGAGTTAAGATTTTGCGATAAAAGCCCAAAAACAAACTCAATTTTCCTTCAACCAAGAGTCAAATACTCATCACAAAGATAGGATCATCTCCACATGATCTTTCACAGATACCTCAACAGTAGGTGCAACAACAGTATTCTCTACTAGAGGTGCAACCACCTGAGGCACAGGAATAAAGATCTCTGGGATGAGCTGTGAAGGAACATAAACCCACTTCTCCTCAAGATCTATTTTCCTAGGCTCCAGGTCCTCGTTATTGTCTAAGAACACAGTGTGCCTTGTTTCTACAAACTTAGTTATCCTATTAGGACAATAAAAACGATACCCTTTAGATCTCTCAGGGTACCCAATAAAATGGCAACTTACTGTCTTAGGGTCTAATTTCCCAATATGTGGATTAAATATCTTAGCTTCAGCATGATGAAGGAACTTAGCGAAAGGGCTAGGAATTTGCCCACAAGGGGCATGTCTTCCATAATATTCTCCCCCATGGTCTGATCTTACCACTTTAATTCTTAGGTTGTGCTGATTTTCAACTTCAGCCTTAAATATCTTAAATTTGTCAAGTGGTTCAGATCGGTCTTTAATGGAAAAGATATAAACATAACGGGAGAAATCATCAGTGAATATTATGAATGAATCAAAACCATCCACTGATGTCACAGGAAAAGGACCACAAATATCAGTATGAATTAATTCTAAGAGTCTCGTGCTATGAGTGGCTCCCTTCATTATTTGCTTTACATATTTTCCTTTAATGCAATCAATGCAGTGGTCTGAGTCAGAGAAATCTAATGGGTGGAGAAATTCTTCTTTAATGAGACGCTCATTCTCCCCTCAAAATGTGGCCTAAACTACAGTGCCACAGTTTCGAAGAAGCCTCGTCATTCTTTTTACGCTTAGCATCACACACATTCAAAGATACAGGAGATTCATTAAGGGAAAGCATATAGAACTTGTCTTGTCTAAAGGCAAGACCAACATCATTTGAATTAAACATAATAATGCATTTATTGCCACCAAAAATACATCTAAAACCATCATCATCCAATAAAGAAACCAAAAACAAATTCCTCCTGATAGAAGGAGCATAGACTAAATTATTAAGACGAAGCACGAAGCCGCTATCTAAAACTAATGAAATAGCTCCAACTGATTCTATTTTGGCTTCTTTTCCATCCATGGCTCTAAGGCTTCGCTCCCCCTTTCTTAGTGTTTTCACGGTAAGGAATCCCTGTAAAGAGTTGGTAACGTGCACAGTTGCACCTGAGTCAATCCACCAAGAATTAAGAGAGACATCAGCATAAAGAGTTTCATCAGTGAATGTTATTGTATCATTACCCGTTTTAGCGAGCTATTTTAAAAACTAACACAATCCTTCTGGAAATACCCTAACTGCTTGCAGAAGTGACATTCCCCCCTTTAGGTGCTCCTGCGGAAGCAACATGAGGCTTAGGTACATTGTGCACCTTAGGCCCCGACTAGAAAAGCCGTGTACTCAAAGGAAGAGAAGTCATAATGAAATTGACTAGAAAACCATCAGATATATCTCCATGTCCATGCCCTTGAGCTTTCCTGCCAAATCAGTAATCATCATGATATGCTCTCTTATGCTGCCGGACCCGTCATACTTAGTGGTTAAGAGCCTCTGAATCAAAGTACTGGCATAATCTTTAGTGTAGCCTTTGAATTTCTCCTCTATTGAAGCCAAATACTCCTTAGTATTTTTGGAATCGGGGATTGCTCCCCTGATTCCAACTGAGATAGAGGTCTTCATAATCATTACTGATAAACGGTTGGACCACTCCCATTTTTCAGCATTAGCTTCATACGTTTTCTTTTTCTCATCATAATTTTCCACACCTTCGGTAGGGGGAACAGGAGCGGTTACCCTTAAAGCATAATCAAGGTCCAAAACTCGAAGGACAACATGAATTCTTTCTTTCCATGTGGGAAAATTGCTCCCCATGAGCTATTCAATATTATTAATTGTGGCGGCAACATTTGAAGCATTTATTGCCGAATATCAAAATACAGGGCAAAATTAGAAATAACATAAAAATATACATTGCATGCAATTAACCCTACGTTGGTCTGATCAATAACATGCAAAAACTATAGTTCTAATTCATATCACCGTTGGGCAGAAAATCAAAAAGAACTTAACAATTTATATGGCGACACATGATTACAAACAACATTGGTTAGAATGTATTCATGTGCATACATAACGCCAAAATTAAACATAAAATCTCTAATTAAAATATCTCATTGGTTCAATTTAAATCAGAGATAAAACATAATTATATGGTAATGATACATCGTAATTTTGGGCCAGTTTAAATAATTAAAAATAGTGCAAAAAGGAAGACTTAAATAAAAGAAAAAAGCAATGTAAAAAGAAAAAAACATCACTACAACTGGACCCAAAAGGAAAACCAGCCCAAAAGCATGCTCATGGCCCACAAAAAATCGCGCACGGCCTCACACGTGCGGCCCACAAAATCAACACGCGCGGCTCATAAGAAAACACGCGATTCACGTGTGCCGTCGGATCGTAATCGGACGGCTGCAAAGCGCAGCCGGCCCAACTTCATTTCGGCCTGAAAAACGACGACCGCGCGATCTAATCGGACGGCTGGCGCACGCTGTAGCCGAGACAAAACCCCGGGGAACCCTAACCCTAGTCTCATTTCACCCTTTTCACCGCGAAAAACACGGAGCGGGCGACGGCGGCGGCCCCCGCCCTCCTCCCCGGCGCGCGTGTGCGACCGAGGTTGCGCGCATGGCCGTCAAGTGGGGCTACGGCGGCGCCCATAATCGGGGATAACCGGGATCCAAAAGGACGTAAGTTCCCACCATCGATCCGAAATTTTATTCGGTTGATTTGGGTTTTTAGGGTTCGGGTGGGCTGTCTTTGGGGATTTCATTAGGGTTTTTGCCAAAGAAATTCGTAAATCCCCTCCTTCTAAATGCTAATCCGAGCCATTAGATCCGAGTTTGGGAGGTGCTAATTAGGGCTCTAGACAAGAATAGGTTGCTCTGATACCAAATATTAAAGTGATCTAAGTCTAAACATGAGCATTAGGTTTTGATCCTAGGCTCAAACAAGAACACCTAACTAAATACTTAGAGCGGAAGCATGATTAATATACCCAAACTGGATGAAGCCATAGGAAGGTGGTCGGTGGCACGGTGATGCTGAGGTGGCCAACGGCGTGAAGGAGGTCGGCCGGCGTCGCTGAAGCCATGGATGGGATGGAGGAGATCCGGCCTTCGTCCACCTTAGCGCACGTCAATAGTTGTGGGTGTGCCGTGCATTGTTAGCCCAAGTTGGGAAGGCGAGCAAGTAGTAAGGAGGGAGGCCATCACTAATGTAGAATATATCATCACAGACGATTCAAAAATATTATTATAGATGGTTTCATGAGTCGTCTCAGTTTATGGGCTCAGTAATAATATGAGATCATCATAGACGGATTTCAAACCGTCTGTGATGTAGTATTTCACAGACGGTTTCAACTACAAACAGTCTGTGATAGTCTACTATCACAGACGGTTTGTAGTTGAAACCGTCTGTGATGTAAGACTTATCACAGACGGTTTCAACTATGAACCGTCTGTAATATTTAAATATCACGGACGGTTTGTTGTTGAAACCGTCTGTGATAAATCTTATAACACAGACGGTTTGTAGTTAAAACTTTCTGTGATATTCTTTTCTGTTCACAAATCTATTTCTATTAGTTGGCTATCCTCAGAAAATGCTAGCCATGCCCTCTGAAACAAACATATCAACACAATATATATACATATATATCCAATTCACATTCATTCATTTCAGAAAGAAAAAATCCATTTCACAAATCAATTAACCGAAATAAAATAAATTGTCCATCCATGAAAAAATACATGTACACATGAATAATTAAGCTCAATCATATCCCAGTGAAATTTGTTATATATTGTGGACTTTCCCATCTTCTTTTATGATTTTAGAACACAAGAAGTACACACATTGTCCTCGAATCTCTGAGAGGTCGGGATGTTCCAACGGAATTGTAGCGATGGACAGAACTTGTCGGTAGAAAGATCAATGTCGTGCATACATATGTAAATTGATAAGTATGAAATAATTATCGTAAGATTGACAAATTAACCTGAAGATCAATATTGATCTTCGTAGAATTGACGAGTAGTTGCATGTTGTGGTAAACATAGAATCTACAGGTGTTGCCCGTCAGCTGCTGGTGGCACTGCTAATATAGAATTTGTTAGTTCGACAGGCATTACTGTGAAGTGTTATATAGTATTAATGTGTACAAGCGAATACGGAGAAATGTAGATCGTGTCGCAAGGCGTCCATCCTTTTGAATTTTCGTACTTTTGCAATGTACGTGCGAACGACCTATGTGATTCCAAGAAGATAGCTTTAGTCATTGGAAAAGAAAGACTATAATAGAGTTATCCATAGAGGAAACGTGTTTACCTGTTGATTAATTGCTAGACAAATATGAAATCGGTTTTGATCCTCTTTAGAGAATCAAGGTATATTACCTTGTTCTGTTTTGGTATAATTACAATTAAAATCTAGTAGAATTTACACAGTATGTCATGGTCATTAAACCAAAGTTCATGTTACTTATAAAGTACAAATCAACAAGTATAGCCACTAGTGCAGACTTACCCCTAGTTATAGGGCATAAGTATGAATTCCTTGTTGTGGTAAGCCTCCAATGCATTCGTGATGTAATTCTCAACGAATGATACATCCCCGTTGATGGTATCCATGGCGACCAAGCGTGGGTTGAGAAAACCAATCGGTGATTTCGTTACTCTGGCTTTAGTCACCATGTATCTATATATATATATATATATATATATATATATATATATATATATATATATATATATATATATATATATATATATATATACATACATACACATAAAAGCAATGAGTTATATATGACATTTATCGGTATTATATGAACGTAGACCGTGATTGTACACACTTAAAGTGTCCAGCATCGAATGAGTGAGGCGTCGAGGGTGTTGAGTGTGTAGAGATAGAATAAGTCCTCGAAAGTCACCGTGAAGACACAACCATGAATATTGTGCTGAAAATGATACGGTGTGAACTTGATAGTTAAACCCGAGCGCAGTTGTTCCTCAGAGTGTACCATGCATGCAATCTCTAGCAAGCCAGTCCTAGGGTTTGGAGGCACCCTTTCGGGATGACCAATGACTCACCTAGCATGAATTTTTGGGCTAACGGCAAGTAGGGCATCTCATCATCGGTCTTCTTCAGTTTTCCCTTGCGGCATCGGCTATAGGTCGACTTCATAGTAGTCAACCGGGCATGAGATGTAGATACATGGTGCCCTTGCTGCATCTGTGCAGGTAGTTCCAGTGCGGATAACCTAGTGGACTTGACACCGGTGCAAGTAGCTTTGGTGCAGATCGCTCCTGCGGAATTGGCACTAGTGCAGATAGCTCATGTGGACTTAGCACCGGTGTAGGAGCCTCCAGGCAGATGTCTCTCTTGGGCCACGGATGAATGTTCCAATGGCTTATCCTAGAGTCACGACCTCATCGTTTGGGGGTATCTGTAGCGGGACGACCTGGCAATTGGCATGAACACCGTCCACATTCACTTTTGTGAAACCTGGCACTAGAGATACACCGTGCACCAAGGCCCTAGGCCCGAATGGATACCCCTGGCCCCAAGCAGCCCACAGGGCAACAAAGGCATATCTCACTTGGAGCTTGCACTTCGTAGCCACCTACATAACGATACAAAATTAGCTACTCTGACAGGCCTATTAGTGGATTGAGAATTCTAGAGATAATAATTATTAACAGGATGTCATCAATAGGCAATTGGTGGTCGCACTACGAGGTAGGGTTGGACGCGCAGCTACTCCGACGGTTGGGGGCTGCCTACCACAGGAGCAGCGTGGCTTCCTTTTGATTTTCTGAGATGTCGTATCTTTCCATCTGATCTCTGACATACCTTTGCATCTCATCTCTAAGAGATGATGTAATGTCCTCTCGTAGCCATGCCTCGCGCTCGGCTTCCAAGAAACATAAAGACCAAGGCCTCTCATGCGACCCAGGTGTTCTTTGTTTTCTAGGGCCGTGGACAGTATATCTCTCTCCCTGACTGCCTAGAATGAGCCTTCGGAAGATTCTACACTCAGCACTTCATGCAAGAGCCCGACATGTCATTTCATTTCCTATGAAGTTATGGAGTAATTATAAACTAGGTAGTTCGATATCTTACCAGACGGTGGGACACTTCCTCGTCTACAGGATTGCCTGCTCGTCCTCCTTCCACTATTGCGGGATTTTACCCACACACCCAGTGGTGCCGAGTCTGTGTGGATATGTGTTTTTTGCCTAAAGGGCCCTGTGCATCTCACTTTCACTCCTAAAATTATCTATCATCTTCATCTGCACAAACTCTTCCTATTGCGGTTCCAGGAATGGATACTTGTAGAAGGGCGTCAGATTCTTCTCCACGTGTTGCTTGACAAATAGGCTCTTGAAGTTCTTCCATGCTTTGCACGCCGCTTGCAACATATGTCATCGCATGGAGGCCTGGTGTTCTTCCGGGATCTCGAATGATCGAAAAACTTCCGTTAGCAGCTTACTTTTCCGAGCTCCGGTCACCTTCTTCCACGTATCGAACGTGATCCCAATTTGTTCCCATGCAAATATTCTGACTATTATCTAGAATGCGAACACTGCGCAATAAGGATTGAGAGGGGTCCCAGATAGATCGACTTCTATGATGCTAAATCGGCCATCGGGCTTTTTCGATAGTCTTATTCCTTTTTGAGATTTTCTATAGGATGGTGCATCGCACACATCCGACGATAATGTCGAAGAATGAGTGGATGACATCTTCAAAAGGTAATAGAATTGAGCAATATGAAAATGACATGAATATATATGTATTATCTCTCAAAACATATAAACTATTCAGGTCATTAACATACGGCAATATGCTGAATAGTTCATAAAAGTAGGTATTAAAAATCTGCATAATGCAAAGATTAAGAAGTGTGCTTTTGCTCTCAGGTGAAGTATTGCATAAGTTCTAAACTTGGCCTTCTTCCACTCTTGTCAATATTTCAATGATCACAATGACAATTCCTCAAAAATTCAGCTATATTGTCTAATTGAATATTACCTTACTACAATATCAATGTCAAGAGCATGCAAAACCAACATATATTCGGCAAAGCCGAAGGACAGCAATAAGCAATACTGAGCAGCAGACTAAGGACTAGCTATTGACAAAGCTATCGACTGCATAGAAGTATACAACTAACAAATGTGAATTCAAACTAGCAGAATAATCCTAGATTGTCACTGAGATTTCAATCTTGACAAATTTCCTCATTGAGCAATCAAAAAGCCACAATATATCATGCAATAGTTCTCCCACTGCCAGCCGACAACCAAGAACATAAAGTAAAGTTCACTATGCGGCTTGGGGAGACAGTGTGCTCAGGGGAGACAGCGTGCTCAGGGAGGCAACATGCTGGGAAGGCGGCATGCTTGAGGAAGGAGGAGAGCTCGGGGGAGGAGGAGTGCTCGGGGAAGTGGTGCGCTCGGGGAGGTGGGACGCTCGGGGAGGCGGCGTGTTCGGGAGAGGAGGAGATCTCAGGGAGGAGGAGTGCTCGGGGAGGCGACGCGCTCGGGGGAGGAGGCGCTCTAGGGAGGCGGCGTGGTCAGGAAGGCAGCGTGCTCGGGGAGGCGGTGTGCTCGGGGGAGGAGGAGAGCTCGGGTGTAGTGTTAGTACAGTGGTGAAAACCCTAGAGCGCAATATATATCGGGGAATAATCACATATGGTTCTAGATTAGAACCGTCTGTGATATATATTATCACAGACGGTTCTAAATAAAACCATCTGTGATAATTAAGTATCACAAATGGTTCTGAAATAGAATCGTCTGTAATAGTAATCATCACATACAGTTCTAAATAAAAACCGTCTGTCATGATCCTCATAGACATTACACATTCTTATATACATAAATGCAAACTCACATATATATAACACATTCACATATACACATATATAAATGCAAATTCACATATATATATCACACATGCTCATATACATAAATGCAAATTCACATACATATCACACATTCGTATATACATATATGCAAATTCACATATATATCACACATTCTCATACACATATATAAATGCAAATATAGAACATATGACACATAAATATTTCATTCATCATTCCACTTACTTATTTCCTTTAAAAATTTAGCCCTTCATGATGATCGACATGTATGTAGCCACTTTTGTTACGCTCTTCCTCTACCCTTATGCCGTTTTCAAAAGGAGAAAACTCATCAAATTGATTGTATTCTTCCTCGCCCACTACATTCTCAACTCCAACAATGCTTCTTTTTCCATAAAGAACTACGTGGCGCTTGTTATTTGCCTAGTGATCGTCGATTCGGCGTAGGTTTCTAAAATAATCGTGGAGTTTCCTGATTTTTGGGTAAATCGCGGGAGGTGAAAATTAAATTGCAGAATTGTCCAAAATTAAAAAAATTAATTAAAATAATTAATTTGAATATTTTGGGCTGTCCGGAGGGGTGGGCCAGCCGCATTGGACTGGCCAGCCCAAAGGGGGGCCCGTACCCCCTCCCAAACCCTAGCACCCCATTTATAAACCCCCTCCCTTGGCCGCTCTCTCCTTTTTCCCCACCTGGCCGCCACCCCATCTCCTCCCTGTGCCTCCACCTCTCCCCATTGCTGTCCCTTGGTGCTAGGAGTAAGCGAGAAGGAAGGAAGAAGAAGGGAGGGAAGGAGAAGAAAGGAAGGAGGAAGAAGAAGGGGAAGAAGACGGGTGATCCCAAAGGGATCCCCTAGATAACTCTCCCTTATCCCAAATCCCTCTGATTTTGCTGTAATTAGGGTTTTAGCCTAAGAATTGGTGGGGATTAGCAATTAGATTCTCCGATTAGGGAATTCCTGCTATATGTCTGTAGATCAATCCGCGCAGCGCGACTAGTTGCACAGTTTAGACCCACGAAACGATTTTTTTCTGCAGGTCTTCCCAAAAGGAAAATTATATAGGACGTCAAGACCCATCTACTGTATTGTTTTAAGAATTTTTGGTTGCGGGATTTGGGCGTAGAAGGGTCGGGAAACTCGCTGTCCGTCAGGGGTGCAGACTGGGGCAGATTGTTGTTCAGGTGTGAATTAGGGGTAGTAGATGATGTTTATGTTTTTTGTCACAATTGAGAAAAATGTAGAGAATTCAGTAATCTAACTACTGGATACAGATCATAATTTTTAGAGCCTTACATTGTGGTTGGGAGGCGTTAGAATCTGACTGCCCAGATTGCCAAAACAGAGAACGTCCTCTGTTTTGCGTGTTAAGTTACACCTTGATAGTAACGAAATAAAAATAAGTGATCTACATGAAAAGTAAAGGTATTTAAGTGAGGAATCCATAAATATATCTACCTTTGTAAATGGTTTAATAATCGTAAAAATACAAAACAATTAAGCAGCGCTGCTGCAGCGAGCAGAGTGTAGAACCGTTAAGCGGAGATGGATGTTGTGGGGATTTGGGGTTTAGCGATATCTTTACTTCTTAGGACGCATTTTCATTGCTGTTGTATTGTGCTGAGAGGTACTTTTGGACAGGTGATTTTGCTCCTGAACGCACGTGATTGCTTCGCTCAACGGTAGAGGCAAGTAAACGTAGCGGTTGTGCTATTGTTTAACTCGTTAATTATTCTACATTCATATTAATTAATTCTCTTAATTTGAGGTGCTATGTCATTGTTACATGCTTCCTTAATGTGGTCCATGTGGTAGTATTTTAAGAGTTCAATTGTTTATGATCTTGATGGTTTAATTGTGGACATGCGGAATTGTTCTTGATGAGTGAATATTTGTGGTTGTGTTGGTAGAATTCTTGATGATTATGTTGTGGTCTATGTGATAGAATTCCCTATATATCAATGGATTATGATCTTGGTGAACCGAACGTGGGTTATGTGGTAATGATCTTATGAAACATTGGTATTGTGCTTAATGAGACACAGGTGGGTTATGAGGAAGTATTCTTGATGATTAGGTTGTTGACCTTCGTGGTTTATGATTATCATATCATTCATAACATGTCATGACATTTGTATTGTGGATGTCGCCGCATTTAGCCGCGACCGTACCGGTACAGCATTGTACATTGCCGTAGTACAATGCACACTCTTACCTTGTTGGGTAAGGGTGCAGTGGATCATACGCATTCATATGCATTGCATTGTAGAAAGATCATTTGTATACCTATGCAATGCATTATAGTGAAGTTATTTTGCAGTCAAATACAACTTCATAGTTGTAATGTGGAATTGGCTCATGTGAGTTACTTGTAGTATGAGGAATGTGGTTGTGGTCGTGGAATGGGGTTCGTCCCTTGTGGTATGGTAGGGGTTGTGTTTGTGGCATGAGATTTTTTTCTCTTGTAGTAACTATTGATAGCATTTGTGGATGTGAGAAATAATACAGTAGTGAGGTAAAACATAAATATGCTTTATTGTCTTTAGTAGTGATAGTGGTTGAGGTTTTAAAATAGTCAAACAAGATTTATTTGCTAATATTTTACCGTCGTTGGTGGTGATTTGAGGTTGAGGATATAAACGTGGTCATTGTGGAAAATAAATATTGATGATTAAACTGTTGTAGTTTAATTAGCCTGTTAAACAGTTTGCTTGTTGAGATTTTTATCTCACTCTTATTTTTCCCCTTCCAGGTGATTCTCAAGCATGCATAGGACGGGTAGAGCAGCACATCACTGTCACACACTATATCATGTTTCATACTGTAATAAATAAGTTGTAACACCCCAGGACCCACATTACCCTGGGATGCTACTAAAACCACTCTCCAACTAGCCAATTTACAAGATAAATTAAACAACTAAGGAATAACAGGATAGTGATAGCAACTCAATATTTAAGACATCCTCCAACATTTTAATCTAAAATATTGTTCACAAACTTAACATTATTAAGATAATGTAAACAAAGCTATGCAAAGGTCTATAATCCTTTCAACGTTATTACAGCATAAAAATATGATTCACGTGCATCAGTGTGGTGCCGCTCTACCCTTCCCATGCATGCTCAAAGTCCACCTGTAGGGAAGGGGAAACAAGGGTGAGATAAAATCTCAGCAAGCAAACTGTTTAATAGGCTATTCAAACTACAAACAATCATACATCATCATTTATAATTCCATACAACCACTACTACAATTGATGTTCACAATTATTAATCACCACGAACTTCCATGAATCATATCTCTTCAATTTCAGATTTAATTGGCATATGAATACAGTCATTTTATCCACAATTAAATGCAAATGAAACATTTAATCTTCCACAAACTACAATAGATTAATCCTCAACATTTAATCTTCCACAAATAACAATGTTTATATCCTCAACCTAAAATTACCATCAATAACGGTAAAGCATTAGCAAATAAATCTTGTTTAACTACTTTAAAACATCAACAACTATCACCACCAAAGACAATAAAACATATGTAATGATCATCTCACTACTTTAATAATTCTCACATCCACAAATGAGTCAGGATAGAACCTCTTCCTGAACTGCTTCGAGAACACCTCCCAAGTCGCTGGCCCTAAGGCAGCGGATCTAGCTGACAGGACTCCTTCCCACCGAGATCCGCCGCCCTTCAACCGAAGGCCACAAACCGAGCTCGCCGCTCGATGGTAGCCCCAACACCTCTAGATGTCTCTATGTGACGCAACCGGTTAGCGAGATCAATCAAGCGCCCCTAGTCCATCGAAGTATCCAACCTCAACGCATTCCACCGATGCGGACCCATCACACCCACCGCCGGCAAGGCGGCAGGAATGACCGCAGGCGCGGCTCTGGGTGCAGGGGGTGGAGACTGGTTTCCTTGAACCGCTGAAGCAACCTCTTCCTCTGATCCCACCGGATGGCCTCTCTGGCAGCACATTCAGCAATCAAGGGGCACACACAGCTTCGTCCGGCCTCTGCCGGCCACGACCACGACCACGGCCTCTACCCCTTGCCATCTCTATATAACATAAATAAATATAGAGTCACACATGACACACAATTAATTATCGAAACAAAGAAGAATGATACGATGCGATGCAAAACCCATTCCCATCTATGCACAAGTGTGTCAAATTTAATATTTTCACTACCACGGACCTACAACCGCTCGATACCAATCAGAACACCCCACCTAACATAGGCCCGAAATGCTACTAACTATCCATAATATAACAACAACTAATATAAATCACCTAGAAATTTCGGCATGACCTCCTTTGTTTAATAACGAAATAACAGCCCGACAAACATGAATAGCACAAGTTCTAAATAATGAACGGAAGATAATATCAAAAGGTACTAAGTCTTTATTACATTTAATCTGATGAAATATAAACTGAACCAATTAAGCTATCAAGCCAACAAGATTATCATGACTGTCTTTATTTCTTAATGAAGGAATTGTGCACGTGAATCTGAACTAGCCATTCATGTCCCCATGTATGCCGATCTCACATTGGTACCTAAAATAGACAAACAACAACAAGAGTGAGTCCAACGACTCGGCAAGTATAATCAGTATCAAATGCAAGCATGAACATTAACTCTCAAGTTAAACATATTACATATGAAATTCATGCTATGCATTATGATCAAAAACTCCTCTTTCTCATCTCTTTCGCATTTTACCGTGACGCGGAGTGTGCATCCGTCAATGCACACCCATGCCTGCACCCTCCGTGCAGGGACCAATTGCCCACACTCCACAAGTGTGGGGACCTCGATGCTTGATCACCACATGACCAAGACTTCAACAATTCTCAATATGATGCATATATGTGAATGTATCAACAAGATAAAATGCATTCACCATACTACGCATCAACAAATCTCATAAATGTCATAATGTAAACAGAACATAAATAGCATTAACAACTCAGAACATTACTCAAATTCATAAGTAAAGTATTCATAACTCAAACACCACTCATATCATCCAAATCACTTAATCACACGGATTAATCATAGCAAGGTTATACTTGCCTCAACCGCGAGAAAATGAAGAACGCGAGAAGGCACAACCCCGAATCCGCTCTCCTCCTGAATATTTAATTAATAATTACTAACATGACAGTAGCGGGTTTCTAGATATAAAATAACAGCAACCCCAATTAACCCAACAATTTATCTCGATTAAATCCCCAACTCTCCTCGGCCAAATCTGCCCAACCACAGACAGCTGACTTCCAAAAATCATAACTTTCAGTACGTAACTCTAAATTAAGCGTTCTTGGACTCTCTGTAAAGATAATTAAATTATCTACAAAAACTTAGTTGGGGAGACTCTCTGATTCGGCCATTTACTAACCGAACAAAACCCTTTTCTAAAGCATCCAAATTCACGTCGGACTCTCTGGACAGCGCACTAAAACAGGCATAACTTTCGTCCAGAAACTCGGAATCCGGACTTCTTGACCTTTATGGAAATCTAAGAAAATTATCTAAAACTTTCCTAACATGAAGAATTTCTGATTCGCAACTATTTCCGTCGCACAAACCGATCTACTAAACTCTGTCCAGAACTACCCCGATCTGCAGAACAGTAGCACTAGAAAATTCATAACTTTTGCTACACAACTCGAAATAACGCGTTCTAGCACTCCCTGGAAAGATAATCAAGTCCTCTACAATTTTCTAGAAGAGGTCCAGACCTGAATCCTGACGGATCTAACCCAGAACAGCCGATTAACCCAAACTGTCACGGCGGTCCAGAAAACAGACGAAATCCAACTTGATTAAAACTCATCTAGAGGACCAACGGAGTTACCCTTGACGACACGAGGACGAACACGTCGACGAACACGACGACGAACACGCTCGCGATCTCCTCCTCTCCTTCCTCCGGATCCACGCGGTATAGCGACGAACGCCGACGACGGCGCCCGGGGAACAAGACGACGACGACGGCGGCGACGACGAAGACGAAGGCACCACGGCGCAGCGAGGACGACGACACGGCACGGAGAAGACGGCGCAGCAGCAGGGGTGCACGGCGGCGGCACGGCAGGCGGCGCGGCAAAGAAGACGGCGGCGCGCAAAGAAGGCGCAGGAGGCGGCTGCAGGAGCAGGGGCGCAGGGGTGGAGGCGCAGGGTGGGGGCTGCTGGGGTTTTAAGTGGTGGCCTCCCCTCCCCTCTTGGGCCTAGAAAATCCCACCTGGGCCAAGCCCAAGCCCAGGTTGTCTTAACTTTCCAGAAAACCCCCCCAAAACTCCTTTAAAAAAAATCTTTTCACTTAAGTCCCTCTCTCTATTAACTAAGCAATTAATAAAACATTTTCCGGGGTATTACAAATTCCACATTACAACTAGAAAGTTGTATATTCTATAAAATAACTTCTCCACAATATATTGCATATGTATGCAAATGATCTTTCCACAATGCAATGCATATGAATGCTTTCATGCTATGCTCCACATCACTCTTGCTAGGGCAGGAATTGCAATGCATCGTACTACGGCAATATACGATGCTTCCATGGCGAAGAGGTGCATCGACATGGCAATATACGATCTTTGTCACTCTGATCGCGGCTAAGTGCGGCGACATCCACATATGCAAATGACATGATATGACATGAATGATATGATAATTCTTTAATCATATTAATCCATCCACAAGGAGCATTATCATGCTCTCAACATATCCACATCCACCACATATTATTTTCATGTTCCACATTATAACATTAAGCAAGAATTTCACATGTCTACTAGCATAACATCAACATATCAATGGATAAAAATTTGCTACCATCTTCACAATTAAAATATCATGCAATTATGTCATAATGTATCAAATTAAGATAATAATGTAAATTGCAAGTAGAAAGAATAACAAGTTAAACGGTAGCAACCACCGCTATGTTCACTTGTCTCAATCCTTTGAAGCGAAGTAAAATCAAGAGCGCTCAGGGACAAGACCACCTGTCTAAAAGACAACTCTCAGCACATAACCACAGCATACAAACACGACTAAAATAATTAAGACGCCACTAGAACCCCGAACCCGCACAAACTCTTCTCCGCTCAACAATTCAGCAAATTACCCTCTGCAGCAGCGCTGCTTCATAATTTCGTATATTTAAAAATAATGATCCAAATACAGAAAATGATACCTCTATAGATTCATGACTTACAAGCCTACAATTTTCATGTAGAACACATAATTTTATTTTGATCACAGCTAGGGGTAATTTAATGCCCAAAACAGAGGAAGAACTCTGTTCTGGCAGATTGGACAGCATGTTCAATTGCGTCCCAGCAACAATACAGGGGTGTAAAAATTATGAAATTTCTGCAGCAGCTATATTACCAGATTCTCTACAATTTTCTCAATTACGGCCATGAGCATAAAAATCATTTACTACCTCAAATTCCCAGATTACCGTCGGTCTGTACCAATCTACTCGCCTGACAAACGCCAGTATTCCCGACCCCGTATCTCCCAGATCCCATGGACAAACATTCCAAAACAATTACAGGAGACGTATCTGGAAGTCCTCTACAACTTTCCTTTTGGGAGAGTCCGCAGGAAAATTCGTTTACTAAGTCAAATCCGCGAGGACAAACGCGCTGCGCGAATCAATCTCTGAGCGATGCAGCTAATCTCTAATCGGGCAATTAATCTATTAACTACCATCAAAATCCATGCCAAGAACCCTAATTGTTCATAAAAACAGAGGGTTTGGGATGGGGAAAATTACCAAGATGAAGAATTTCTCCACTTTTTTCCTCCTCCTCTTCTTCTTCTTTCTTGTCCTCTCCTTCTCCTTCCTTCTTCTCCTTCCTTCTCCTTGCTTCTCCTCCAATGGCTGCAGCACTTGGGGGGATCTCCTTGGGGAGGGGGCGGCCACCAAGGGGGAGAAAGGGCAGGAGGGTGGCGGCTAGATAGAGGGGGAAAAGGGGGAGAGGGGGAACCCTAGAGTTTATATGAGGGGAAGGGTGGTCGGCCCACCTCCCAGGCAGCCCACTTCTGAATTTAAAAATAATTTTTAATATATTTTTATTCCCTTTTTTAATGTTCTACAATTTTTATTTTTCCCTTCCCGTGATTTGCCGATAAACCGGCGACTCCGCGATTGTTTTAAAAACTTACGCCGTAACGACGCTCAGGGTATTACATAAGTGCAGTCTCTAGTTACTCATTTTTATCTCTTATTGCTGGTCACTTTTAATTATTAAAGTTAGGTTGTGGTTCGCTTTAATTGGTTAAAGTTATTAGCGATTGTTCTTTAATTAGCAGTATTGCTTTACCTTTCTTTTAATATGCTTCCGCTTAGGTTAACATGATTTAGAAATTGTTGCCAGTTTGTGTTACCTTGTAAAGTAAATTGGCTAGCTTGTTGCGTGGTTTAGTGGCATCCTAGGGTAATGCGACTCCTAGGGTGTTACAAGTCAGTTACATAGAAAACTTGAACAACTTGGTTAGCTAGTACGAATGGTTCGTCTTTGTATCCGACACGTTTTAGGTCAACGGTAGTGACACCGTACTTATCAACCTTTACCTATGGGAGATGGACCTAACGGTACCGAAATAAGGGGATCTTGAAAAGTACGTAGTCGAGCTCCCAAATCTTCTCTATGAACCCATAGTAGGAGTTCCTCAACCTATCGGTACTAAACGCATCTATGTGGACACCGCTGTTCTGGTTAGTGCTTTTTACATACTGAGCCTTCGTATAGAATGTGTACCCATTTATGTTATATCCTTGCCATATCACAACTGTAAATATTGGGCATTTTGCCAACCATGTCATCATATCACTTGACGAGCTCCTAGCGAGTTGTTCCTTCAACCATTGGTTGAACCGATTGTTGTGTTGTCTTGTGATCCAAACATTCGACCGCTCTGGATTCTGTTCCCGAAGCACGTCCTTGTGCTGGTCAATATATGGGGACACTTCAGTCATGTATAGCAAGACTGTGAAATGGGCTTGACCATACGCATCCATATCTGGAGTGACTGCTTTCCTTCCGATAATCTAGATACCCTTGAGCTTCCCCTCATGGCGAGATCAAGGTACATGTCAGACCCCAGATTTTAGCATCCGGAATCCTCTGTGATTAATTGCACTATTCCCTGGATCAGTAGATAGTGCTCACAGATACAGAAAATGAATATCAAATACATACCATATGGAAGCATAAATATAATAGTAAACTTACTCATGGGCCGATTAGGCCGAAATCAATAAATTGCAGCAGCGGAAGAACGAAGCACACATGGGGAACCCTCAGGACGTGCCCACAGGCAGCCAACTGGAGGTTCGCGACCTAGTCCTTGACATCTCCATCTTCTTTGTCATCATGACCAATGGTGTTGCTGAGGCGCAGTGAACTGATTCTTGATTCTGGATTTGTTGTGAGAGCGAGTGTGAGCACACTAACCACCGTGCTCCGCGAGCCAATACACAGAATGCAAATAGATAGTATGCATGGCTTATCAAGGAAAGGCTCGGGTTGTTTTATTTGCCAGCAACTTCTCCTTTTGGTAGCATTATCATTATTGATTCCTAGTGTTATAGTTGCAACCTAGGACTCCACACGACGATTGCCCTAACTGACTTAATACCTCCCTCTTATTCACTAGTTTATCCCTACCAAGAATATCATTAATCCAGATTATACTCCAGTATTTGCTATTGTTCCTACAAACCCCTAAAGATTCTATTCATCCCTCTAGTATTTGGTTAAATCCTATTAATTCCATTAATTCATGTAATTACCTTTACACCCTTCTAATTTTTCAATATCATTTAAATCCTCTATCTAGCCTGTCTATTCATTTTAGACTCCACCCAGTTATTTTCCCTAGACACCTTTCTACCATTCTCTTACTTAAAATCGACACGAATCCACCAGTCATTGTTGAGTATTTACCCCAACAGTCATTTTCTTTTCTTACGACCCTATTTATTTTTCCTGGCATTTTACTTTAGGAGAAGCGTTGTCATTATTTGCTTTTGAAATATAATACATAAAAACTTCCTGAGACTTAGCAGTTTGAAGAAAACATAATATGTAAGAGAATGCAATAACAATAGTGATTCAGATTCCATCCACCGTTACATGGCATCTGCACCATATGCATAATCCTTCGTTATAGCCGCTTAACTTATCACCGGGCGACACCGGGACAACACAAATCAGGGCCTTGCACTGCCCTCCACTTTTCCATTCCCACCCACAAGGTTTTTGAAATAGAACTATATCTGGTTAAGTTCCCATGTCCGCCCATGACCGTGGGCACGGCTATTCGAATAGTTTTGACTCTGCAGAGTTTGTACACTTTCACCACAAGCGATAATCCACCTGTTGCCCCACCTGATTCCTTGGTCAGGTGGTCAAATAGATTATCACATGACTGTTCAGGATATCTAGTTCCTCTAGTCATCTCACCCTATGGGAAACTGCCCACTTGCGGTGGGTCCCATACGTTGCACGGGATGTCCACCACGGCTACTAGCATTATGCGGCTCCACTCCCCCAATGCTAGTATGACGGTGAACGCCACCTCCCTTGGTGTCCCTTTAGGCCTCCTCTGCCCTTGCATAACCACGTCTATCCACTACCGGTGAGATGAGTCGGGGAGTTTCGATACCGCTACTTAGCCAAGTTGTATTTTACAGACATGTGGTTGCACTGTTTTACGTGGGAGATCATGACAAGATTCAGTCCTTAGTATTACCTGGGCGGTTCTACCACACTCCAGAATTTGTGCTCCCACCGCACCACACCAAATTTCCAAATCATCCGCCCGGATATTCAAGCAAGTTGGGGTATTTGGAAGCATAAAATAATCATATCCAACACATATACCACTCATTATCACCATGATCGCCCAAATCGATTTCTCATGATTGAAAATGTTGATGATGCTTGGGGCATTTCAAATAGCGCCCCGAGTGTCTATGCAGTACTAAGCATGGCATAATATTACGGACTTATTTTCGAAAGGATACTATTATAATTTTTGCTAGGGCGACAAGGTTTGCATAACCAAATTTCAAAAGGGGGTATAATATTAATCAAGGCAACAATAGGCATATACTAGAATCTTGAATTAAACATGTAGTTGCACATAAAATAATAGCATGCAATTTGATAATTTAAACAAAAATAATTTGCAGAAAATGTAGGTTCAACATGATCAAAGTATTGACTACTTTGCACGGTTTATCATGGTCTTGAGCTCACACAATGCTTTCTCTTGAGCTTTTGGTCTCTATCTTCTCTTCGAGCTTGACCTCGCTTGATCCACTGAATCTTCACGACTTCCAATTTCTAATTACGCGCTATATGACTGAATCCAAATAAAGGCAAATAACTCAAAAGATCCAAATAAATCCGAATAAACTCAATTTAGTTTTATTCTGAGTTAATGGGTGATTTGAGTGATCTGAGGCAAGGCCGGTGGTAGAACACGATGACTCGGTCTTTATGTTAATAACTTTCTTTTATTATTTTTGCATTTATCAAGGAAGTTCCATGAGACTTACGAACAAACGCATGTGTTTAGTCTATTAAATTAGTCTTTAGAGCCTGCACTCCTAGCAATCTAGGCGGTGGTACTTCATTGGGTTCTATCTACTAATTATTCATCGGTTGCAATAATTCATGGAAGCACGGGGCTATTTAGTTATCTAATTGATGTTTAACAGTTTGGTTTTTAGTATGTCCTTACTTCTGCAGCTATTGGTCATAATATTGCATCTTATTTGTTGGCGAGTTTAATCCAATGTCATATGTTTCAAGCCATTATATTTTAATACCTAGTTATGATCTTTTAATTGAAAATATTCTAGAAATCAACTGACCTCTATATTCGCTCCTTTACTTAGCTTCTATCATGTTTTAATCTTAATTAAATTTCATTTACATATGGTGAACTTGCTATATGGGGCTACATGTCAATATTGTTGTTTAATTAAATCTACCACTTGAGATTTGTTTGGTGGTGGCAAGTTAATGTTAGGTCACATATTACAATTATGGGTAATCTTTAATTTAAAGCTTTGTTGTTCTAGTTTTAACCTCACATCCGCTTTGTTAACTTTAACTCGAAAGTATTTTTTAATTGGGATTCTTATTAAACTTGGACATTAAGCTAAACCATATTTTATTAATTCTTTTAATTGATAACTAAACCTCAAATAAATATTTAAGTTATATTAGTTGCACATACGTAAGATAATCAAACATTAAATCCTGATTAACCTTATTTTATATCCTAATTAAATTATTAACTTGGTTTTAGTTTTAATGTAAATTCTTTCATCTGGACAAGGCTTGTTATATTGGGTTATATTTTAATATAGCCTTTTAATTACATCACTAAGGAGATTCGTTTAATGACGATATGTTAAATGTTAGCGCATATAGTATAATTAAGGTTTATCTTTTTGAGTATTTAACCAAAGCCATATTTATTTATTATTGCTTTGAATTATTAATTAGCCTTTTAGATGAGCGCTCAAACCATATTAATCATGCATGCATGAACTAGGGGTTATTACATATCTTTCTAACATGACATTTCTACTTAAAGATGTCCTTTTGATTTAAAGGTTATTAATTTATGTATCTTCAGTTGTTGTTTAGTGTAAATTAAGTTTTAAAGAAAAAGACCGTATATATATACATTTAGGTGATAGCCTGGCCTGCTATTTATAGTCACATTTCACTATTGTTATCAACCAGACTTACGGCTAAGATTCAATGTACCGATGGCATGCAAATGGATCAAAGGTTGAGGCTAGGATACTCTTATCTTTGGAAAATTCTTTATTCCAATTTCGTAGCTTAACCCTTTCCTTGTTTTCTTTAGTAATCTTGTTTTGCATAGACAACCATTTCATATGTGTATGCCATTACATTTTGATTTCTGAATTTTCTTAACTAGCTAGCAAAAGCTGAGTATAATTGCCTTGAGTGGCCTTGGGCCCACATGACATTGAGGGAAGAGAGACAAATGGGGGGAAGAAGAGGCTGCCTGCTCTCGGCCGCACAGGAGAAAAAGGGGAAGGAAACAGGGGAGGGAGGCAGAGCACGGGAGGCGACGGCACTGGCCAGGGTGAGCCGCCGCCGGCAAGGGAGGGCCGTAGAGCCGACGGCATAGGGTGAAGTGGAGGGGGGGAGATGAGGAAGCACTGGGGCGGCAGACTGGGCCGAGGCGGCGGTGGGAGCGGCCGGGGCTGGAGGCTGAACGCGGTGCCGGCGCCGGAGTGAAAGGAAGAGCAAAAGGGAAGCGGCACGAGCTAGAGATGGGCCAGGAGGTGCTTACCAAGCCATTTGTCGGGCCGGAGGAGGTCCAAGGCTGGCCGGCGACGGGAGCCGAGGGCGACACGACCGGGCCACCGTGGCGAGGGTGGCTCGGGCGACGAAAGGCCCGGGCGGCGGTTGGGGAAGCATCACGGCGTCGAGGGCTTGCTCCCAACGCGAGGAATCAGACCGGGAGTCACCAGGGACAGTGCGGCGCTGCCGGCAGCGGTTTTTCGGCCGGATGCGGGGAAGAAGGCCGTGCGGCGAGCTCGGCGCATGACTTTCCAATTAGGCCAGAGGGGAAGCGGAGGGGAGTGGGGGCACGCCATGACGATCGGGACGGTGGGAGTCGCCGAAGACACGAACGGTGTGGAGGCGCGGAGGCGGCTGCGGGCGCTCGATGCAGGAGGGAGGAAGAAGGAGCAAGGGCTGCGGTTGTAGTGGGAGCACGCAGGCGAGGCGAAGTGTTCGTAGAAAGGAGAGGCGCAGGGAGGCAAGGGGCGTGGAGCTTCTTCTGACCGCTGGGGCTGTTCGGTCGCGTCGGGCGTCGCGCGGTCGGCGCATGGCGAGGAGTTGGCGACAAGACAGGCGCGGCGAGCATGGCTGCCACGGGAGGAGAAAGCAGCGCGTGGCAGAGAAGTCTGTGGGCGGAGGCAGAGGAACCCGCGGGCGGGGCGCGCACATGGCTGCCACGGGGAGGAAGAAGGCTGCGCGCGGCAGAGAAAAGAAAAGAGGAAGATGGCGTAGGCGCACGGGGGAGGAAGAAAAGAAAAGAAGGGGCGCGCAGGAGTTGGCCCACCGGGCAGAGGGAGGGAAAAGAAGAAAAGAAAGGAGAGAAGAAAATAGGTGGGGTCCACATGGAAGTGAGGGAAAATGGGAAAAAGGTGGGTAGCTTTGGAAATTTTGGAATTTGAATTTGAGCTTCTATTTCATATTTAGGTTTATTGATTTTATTTAACCTTTGCTACAAATTGTATTTATAAAATTCTTTATTGTCCAAATTCTAGTTTATATATATACGCTATTATTTCCAAAAATGAGATTTTATATTTTAACTCAGGTTTCTCCCTCCTCATGCTGGATCATCTTTTCAGTTTCGCATTTAAAATTTTTGTTTTCTATTATTTGCATATCTTCTTTTATAGCATTACTAATGTTTGTTTTGTTTTTCGTGAATTTCTTCAATTATCGGAACCTCAACCAAAACTTTAAGAAACACCATAAAAATCCAAATTCAATTAGAATATATTGCAAAAATAATTCAAAAGCTTCACATTTTCAAATTTAAATTTTCGGGATGTTACAAACCTACCCCCCTTAAAATGAATCTCGACCCCGAGATTTCGGTAGAATAGAAAGAAAGGGGGTGAGGTCATGTTGGCTAGCAAGGGGTCTCTGGGTGTTGCTCGACGTATAATCCTTTAGCTTCACAGAGAGGTGTAAATCTGCACAATAGGAGTTAGCACTTGGAGAAGTCGAAAGGGAAGAGTGAAACCTTGTTCTCCTGGATAGGTTGTAAACTTCCCAGTACTTGTTTCTTGACATTGTCGTCTTCACGTCATCGTCGAATGAACTGGTTGCATCGTCTACTGGACACATGGTTGTAGAATTTTCTTATTGATAGGTGGGGTAAGAATGGCATGAGGAATGCCGATACGAGGATGGATACCTTTATATGGTGGTCTTTTGTCCTTATTTCTATAAGACCTCTGGTCCTACCAATCTTCTTGTATTGGTTTGAATAGCTCCGAGTCCAGGTCGCCGCAATTCCAAAACATACGTCGCAGTAGCACTTCGACATTTCTGTCTTATAGTGCTACCCCCCTTAAAATAAATATCACTAGTCATTATTCTACTTTTCTAGTTCCATGCATGATGCGTCCTGTGGTGAATTGGAGATTCTTCCGTTGTACTTGGTTGCTTGGTCGACAATGTGTCTTCGGGGGCAACCTTTGGGGCAGTGGTCTTGTCCTTGCAGTTGGAGTAGTTCACGGAGCATTCGTGTGCGTAGTGTCTTTTCCCCTTACAACATCGATGTGCTCCTTGTCATTGTGTCTAATTGACTACGATTCGATCTTTGGATCCTCCGGGTAGACAAGGAGAGAAGGTTAACAGGGCCCAGTCTCGAGTCTTGGTCCCTGCGTCGGTTGAGGCTTTTAGCTGGAAAGTTGTGAAGGCTCCACTTGTCCTTGGTTGCCTTGGATTTGGCTAGCTATCACCTTGCTTCGGTGGATCTGACTGGGTTTGCAGCAACAAGATGAGGGGGAATAGTATGAGATACGAATAGAACCGTGGGGATAAGATAATGTAAACCCGTTCTAATTTCAAAAGAGCTTACCCCGGAAAGCTGGGGTGATACAAAAATCACACAATTTTAAAAACAATCTTTTTCCATGACTGCGAAATAGGATGCCCGTGAGCAAGAAGGCAGTGCACAGGATCAAAGTGAAATCTTGCAACAATACAACGTCTATTCGGGGAAGCACACAAAAGAGAGTACAGGGTTCATCTGCATAGCCTATTTAAAATGGGACCACCTTATCTTCATGATCTTCGTCAGTGTTCCTAACCTTAAATTTTGGAATAAGGATACGAGAAGATGAACAAAATTTTCTTTTTGAATTTAATAGTAGGACAAGGGAAGTATTTGGGGTAATTTGATTGATATCCGCACTCACTCTTATGTTACTATTATTATTGTTTTCATAAGAAAAAGAGCATTTTTCTAGGAATGAATCCAAACATGAAGAATACTATTTATTATTAATTAAACCTTGTGGCAAAACGGATTTTTTTAGGGGTGATGAAACAATAAATGGAAAAAAAATATATCTCTTTCAGAAATAATACCCAAAGTTATCCCTTAGGATTTATTTTTGAAAAACAAGGTCCTTGTTGGGGAAAGTTTTCAAGAAATAACTTTGTTTTGAACTATTTGAGAAACCAAGGTTTTATTATTATTATTATTATTATTATTATTATTTTGGATAAGCTCTAGGTAAGTAGTTGAACTTGTGAAAATTTCCTCAGAAGAACCAGGTTTGTTATAATGAGTTTGAAAGTGAATTTGGTAAACAATTTGATAATCGGTCCTCCAAGGATAAACAATTTTTGAAACTAAGTCTTAAATTTAAGCATCATGGTTTTTGGCCCAAAATAGATTTTCACAGAGGGTTCACAGGAAGAGTACTGGATTTTTACCATTATGTATTCGGGGTAAGAGAGCATTAAATGTAAAAATGGCTAAGGCAGCATATAGATGAGAGGGAATCATCTAAGAGAGATAAGAATGAGATATACTACTTAGATTTTTGGAGGTAGATATTTAAGAAATAATTCTAGTCATGGAACTAACGGCCAGGCTAACTAGGTCACGACCTACAGTCGATATGCTCTGATACCATGCCTGTCAGACCCCAGATTTTAGCATCCGGAATCCTCTGTGATTAATTGCACTATTCCCTGGATCAGTAGATAGTGCTCACAGATACAGAAAATGAATATCAAATACATACCATATGGAAGCATAAATATAATAGTAAACTTACTCATGGGCCGATTAGGCCGAAATCAATAAATTGCAGCAGCGGAAGAACGAAGCACACATGGGGAACCCTCAGGACGTGCCCACAGGCAGCCAACTGGAGGTTCGCGACCTAGTCCTTGTGAAAGATCATGTGGAGATGATCCCATCTTTGTGATGAGTAATTGACCTTTGGTTGAAGGAAAATTGAGTTTGTTTTGGGTTTTTTCTGTGAAATCTTATCTCTGGCCGAAGTTGTAGTCATATACGACTTGTCCCTGGCTCGTTCGACCATGTAGGATGCCATACGACCACGCTTGGTCGTGGTCGAATTCGCTCGTGAGCGCACGACCACGTTGAGGTGTTCTCGGCAAACCGGCGGTGGTCGGAAGGCGTTACGACCACGCTGTCGAGTATCGGGTTCTAGCCGAGCAACGCGTCACAGTACTTTGGCCGTGGTCGGAAGGGTTTACGACCACGCTGGCAATTGGGAGCGCTCGATCACGTTGTAGCGCCGAGCTCGACCACGCTTGCGGAGCCCTCGGAAGATTTGACCGTGGTCGGCACTCGGCGCTAGGGTTTACGATCACGTTGTGGATCGGAGCCTCGACCACGCTGGGCGGTCGGGCGTTCGACCACTTTGGCCGTGGTCGGTGGGCGCCACGACCACGTTGTGGGAGCTCGAGGCCTCGACAACGCTGGGAAAGGAGCCACGACTACGTTGTGGCACTCGGTGGTGCGACCGCGTTGCGCCGGAGAGCTACGTCCACATTAGCGAGAATTGAACGTGGTCGAACCGCGTTCGACCACGTTATCGGTTGGATGACCGTGGTCGTGCGGGATCACTAAAATTGGTCGTGAGGGTGCATTTCATGTCCGATTACGGTGAGGTTTGGTCGGTTGGGTTCCTTGTGATGTTGTGGACCTTGTAGACTGGTTTGTTCTACATTTTGACAAGGTTTGGTAAAATCTAATTTCTGTGGAAAAGAGACTTGAGCTCGTGAGTCGTGCGAGTTGGATCGCTATGTGATGGTTTTGTTGTCTCGTGATGGTTGCAGTCTTGGGAGACATGTCTTGGTGAGGCTTAGAGAGGTCGGGACTAGACATAGGAGATGTTGAGGTCCGGACGACGTGGAAGCCAAGAGGACGTGGTCTTGCCCGAGTGGTGTAACCGAAAACAAGAAGGCATGAGGAGGAAGCTTGGGAGGTCAAGGGCATTTTGGAGAAATGCCAAAGCCTCGCAGGAAGCTGTGTCCTCTGGGAAAGCACTGGAGTTGGTGGTGCTATTGGGCAAAACAATGGAGCCGTTGCCACGGGTAATGGGCAAAGCACCGGAGGCCACAAGCACTGGACTCTCAGAACGGTGGTCTGTTGAGACCCGTTAGCGTGTGAGACTATAAATAGAGAGGTTAGGTCTCGGGAGCGGCGAGGTTGTCCCCGAGTGCTCGAGCCTTATTGTTCTATTGTGTGAGTTGTCTCGGGTAGAGCATGGATGCTCGTGTACCTCCGATGGAGTGGTCAGAGAAACCTCCATGTGCAATAGAAAGATTGGATTCATCTCTCTCAGTATCTATTTCGCTTGTGTTCTTGAGATGATCTGCTTGATCTATTTGCTCTCTTTTGTTCGACTGTTATTTGTGTTCTACTTGAGTTTTGGCTTGTGTTTCTTTGCTCGAGCAGGGAATCTATCTAAAGACTATTTGGCCATTTCATTCCGAGAGCCGAGTTGAAATCGGAGAAATTTCTTGATTCTCGCCTTCCGCCTCCCGTGCTCGCTCGCTTTTTCAACTTTGGTCTTCTCTCGTACCTTGCTTAGATCTCGATTTTCTTGACTAATCTACTTCTAGAGATCTTATCATTGCTAAGTTTGAAGTTTCTTGCTCGGATTTGTAAATCAAAAGTTCTTCAAATTCTTGCTCGTGGTCGTCGTGCCGACAAAACAAAGATTATTCTTGTGCAGCTCGCAATTTTCGGTCTTACGACCACGACGAGTTTCGTGGTCGACGCTGCAGCTCGGTGCCGACCACGTCATCTTTCGTCAAGTTTCGCTCGATCGGTTCCTTCGACCACGGTCAAAACCCGACACGCTTTTCACGATTACGACTACGGTTGTCTTGATTCACGACTTCTTGTTTTATTGTTGCTATGTTCGGTTGGCGTTGTTTTCGACTTCTTAGCTCTCTAGCTAAAGGAGAAGAAGAACTTTGGGAGGAAGTTTTAAAGGCACCATTCACCCCCTCTCGTTGCCATTTCGTCCTTCAATTGGTATCGAGCCGGTTAGCTCTTCTTCATAGATCTTAACCGGTCTCAAAGAGCCATGGCAATGAGACAAGTATTCCACCAAGCCGCCTATTTTCGATGGCTGGATTACCCTTCCGAAGAGCCGAATGGAAACATATATCCGTGCTCGTGGGTATGCTATTTGGCGGAAGGTGAAAATACAATTTGTTGTTCCCGCCGATGAGAACATCAATGCCGGAATATGGTCGATGTTGAGGCAAATGCAAAGGCAAGGAACATCATCATACGTGGATTGAGCGAGCGAATTTGATCGCATCTCTCACCGTCGTCCGCTCACGACATCCGGGTGACCCTCGATGCATACCATGAGGGCACCTCCCGGATCAAGACGGTTCGACAGATCGGTTCAGCGAATACAGCAAATTCGAGATGCTTGCTGGAGAGTCCCTTGACGAGTGCTTTTCACGCTTTCACAAGATTTTGAGCAATCTCCGAGCGGTCGGTCTCACATACTCCGACTCGGATAACGCTCGACAGATGCTTTCTGCACTCGATCTTCGGGTTTGGGAGATGAAGGTGACTACCATCAAGGACACCACGGACCTCTCGACCTTGACTCTTGATGCGCTTTACTCGCGCCTCAAGACTCACGAGATTGACATAGTCTCTCGTCGGTCGAAGTCACAATCGATGGCTTTAGTCACGGATCCCACTGCTGCTTCTGGTTCTTCTGAGCCATCTTGCGGATTCTCCCTTGCTGCTCTCTGTGACATAACCGATGATCAGATAGAGCAGCTTGCGGATGAGCAGCTAGCCCTCCTCGCACGGAGATTCTCCCATGCTTACAAAGGGAGGAGGGACGGAAGGAAAAGAGGACCCGTGATTTGTTTCGAGTGTGGTGGCCCCAACCACATCCGAGCAAACTGTCCCAAGCTTGGTAAGGGTAAAAGTGACTTCGGCGGTTCGGGCAAGAACGACTACATCGACAAGAACCGCAACTCGAAGCTCTCAAAGACCGCCCGGAAAGAAGAAGTTCGCGACCTTGGGAAGGCCAAGAAGCTCTTCCACCGCGTTCTCGCCGCTTCGACGACCTCGACCTCACCGAGGTGGAGGGATGGAGCGACGACGACGGGACCGGTGACCAAGACCCCAAGGGCGACAAATGACTTCTCGGGATGTGCTTCATGGCCCTTGAGGCTAACCGAGCGACAGCGATCTCTATTCGACTCGATGAGGTATGTCCTCTTATGACCAACTTAATGAAGCCTTTCTTAAGTTAGGGGTTTTCATTCTAGAGCTAAGACTAGATGTAGCGAGTTGGAGAAGGAAGTAGAGATTGTCACGAGCTTACTTCACTTATATCCGCTCCCTCCGTGACGATCGTGATACATGCCGTGCTTTGATCGGTGATATGGAGAAGCTAAGGACCTCACATGATAGTCTCGTCCTCCGAGCTTGATGCAATTAAGGTGGAGAATGTTAGTCCGCTTGCGATTTAGAATTGAGTAGGATGGTCATTACCCTACTTACTACCGATGAGACTATTGCTCCCACCTCATGTGAGGATAAGGACTTTGATGCTAGAGGACCTTATGCCATGCTTCTGGATCTGCTCGAGTCTTGTGTAAATTGTGATAACTTGAATATGAAACTAAAACGGGCAGATCATAAAATTGCAGAATTTCAAACATTCTTACTTGAGCCTATTGCTTCTTGCGTGAATTGTCCCAAGCTTACTGCTGAACTTGAAGCTGTCTCCAAACAGTTTCAAGAATTAGTTGATGACAATAACAAATTGGCCAAGTTTGCTTCTAAGGACCCTGTTAGCTCACCATGCAATTGTTGTAACAAACTAAAATCTGAATTGGTTGCATTAGATGAAAATGTGAAGCTAACTAAGGATCTTATAGAAAAGCAACCATCTGCTTGCATTGTGTGTGCTGGGAAGAAGCATGAGGGTTTGATAGAGACGCCTAGCGACGTGAACCAATTGGCTAGCAGTAGGACTGTCCTTCCTGAGTCGGCTGTGCGTGCACAAGCAAATCTTTCCTCTGCTGTTGGTTCTTCTTCTACTCCCTTACCTCCTGCTGTCTCTTCTCTTCCCTGCACTTCTTGTGCCTCTCTGTTTCGGGAGTGTCAGTACCTTATGAACACTCTCGAGAGATTTGTAGGAGGTAAGAAGAATCTTAATCTTATTCTAGATCAATCGAAGATTTGCAAATTCAATCAAGGTCTAGGATATGATTTTCGAGAGGATAGAAGGAAGCATCCACCTGCCGTGCTCAGACCCATAGCCGCAGGTGTGATCGAGGTCAAGCCCAAGAACAAGAAAGTTCAATTTAGATCAGCGGGCTTTGTCCAAGGGATTTCGAACAAGGTGATTTCACCGCAGCTTGGTCTCTCGGGCGGCCATCTCATGCTACTTCACCCCTCGGATATGGTATTATTGCACCTTCGCCGAAGGATGGGCATTTGATTGACCAATGCTTCAAGCGCCAAGATCGCGCGAAGAGACCGTCCGAGTCTCTTAGACGTATTCGTGGTCAGCCCTGCACCTTGAGTGCACCTAAGACCAACACGAGGTCTAGGTTTGCTATCATTGGTAGCTTTGGGCAAGACCGGGACTTGGTTTTTCCGAGTTTTCGCTTTTTAGTCCTCGTGCTTCCTCTCGGTCGTGACTTCCGCCGTCCCGAGGGTAGATCTCGCTTTCCCATCGAGATGCCTACCCGCGGCGTGATCGACTGCTGTTGGCACCGACTCGCTCGTCCGTAGCGATCGGACCGACCAAAGAATGCCTTGGTGTCTGTTCATAGACCTTCTGCTTCTTTGAGCGACGGAGAGTGTAGGGTAGTTAGAGGTCACCGTGTGTGACTACTTCTTACGCCGACGTGTGACTCAAGATTGGGTTCCAAAATCTATCTTGATTTATCCCAAGATCGAGACTTTGCTCTCTTGTTGACTCGGGTTCACGGCGGGGAAGGAAAGGTTTGGCTTGTAGACTCGGGTGTTCACGACACATGACCGGAGATTCCGCTGGTTTTCTTCCTTGCCGTGCTCGGTGATGAGACGATCACCTTCGAGACGCCTCTTCAGGCGAGTCATCGCCAAAGGTACAAGGCATTAATGATTCATTTATTTTAAAAGATGTTGCCTTGGTTAGTAAGCTGCAGTACAATTTGCTTTCAGCCTCTCAGCTTACCGATGACGATTTCGAGGTGAGTTTTAAGAAAACAACCGCAAAATTCTTGATTCTTCTGTAGTCCGGTTTATGGATTTCTCGCTTTGGGAGGATCTTTCGTGCTGATTTTTCCGAGTCTTTTGGTGATCCTCTCCGTTGTTTGCTTGCTTCTGAGTCCCGCGACCTTTCCTTCTGGCATAGGAGACTTGGTCATATTGGATTTGACCATTTGACTCGAAAGTTAGCGGCCACGACCTCATTCGTGGTCTCGCGAAACTCAAGATGGTCAAAGATCTTGTTTGCGCTCCATGCCGCACGGCAAGATGGTTGCCGCTTCTCATCCTCCCACAAGCATTATGACCGATGCACCGGACAATTGCTCCATATGGATACGGTTGGACCAAATCGAGTCTGCAACAGGAGGGAAGTGGTATGTTCTTGTCGTAGTTGATGACTTCTCGAGGTACTCTTGGGTGTTTTTCTTAGCCTCGAAGGATGAGACGTTTTCACATTTCTGAGGTCTTTTCAGTAGGCTTTCTATTGAGCTTCCAGGTGCCTTACGAGCGATCCGCAGTGACAATGGCACGGAGTTCAAGAATTCCTACTTTGAGAGTTTCTGTGGTCAGACAGGTGTAGAGCACCAGTTCTCTTCTCCATACGTCCCTCAGCAGAATGGCGTTATGGAGAGAAAGAACCGTACCTTGGTTGAGATGGCCAGGACGATGCTTGATGAGTACTCTACACCGCGGAAGTTTTGGGCTGAGGCTATAGCCACCGCGTGCCATGTTTCCAATTGAGTTTTTCTTCGGGCACACTTGCACCGCACTTCTTATGAGTTAAGATACGGGCGAAAGCCTAGTGTTTCTCATTTTTGTGTGTTTGGTTACAAGTGTTTTATTCTGAAGTCCGGGAACCTAGATAAGTTCGAGTCACGCTCTTGTGATGGACTTTTTCCGGCTACTCGACTTCTTCGGGCCTATAGGGTCCGGAACCATGAGTCTAGTAAAATGGTAGAAACCTGTGAGGTAACTTTCGATGAGGCCAGTCCGGGAACTAGGCCCGATATCTCAGGTTCACTAGAGCAGTCCGAGACCATCTTCGTGGATGATGAGGATGATGGAGATGAAGGTTGTCTACCCGATCCAGTTCCTCCTCCACCCCTTGAGGTGCCTTCTTCCACCGCACCTCGAGGAGACCAGCCCTTGCCTTCTGCTTCTTCTGGAGCTAGTGGCTCTGTTCCTACCCCATCAGGTAACGAGGTAGAGGCCACTTCTTCATCTCATCCAGGACCTCCAAGACAAATCCAAAAATCTCATCCTTCGAAAGCGGATGATTGGAGATCTATTTGAGCGAGTCACACGCTCCAAGTCCGGCGTGTCACTTTTCTGCTCTCCACTCGCCTTCAGTAGCTTCCTTTGAGCCCAAGGACGTTTGCCATGCTTTATCTGACGAGTCTTGGGTCAACGCCATGCATGAGGAGCTAGAGAGTTTCGAGAGAAACAAGGTCTGGACGCTTGTTGAGCCCCCTCGAGATCAAAATATCATTGGAACCAAATGGGTGTTCAAGAACAAGCAAAGTGAGGATGGGGTAGTCATTCGAAACAAGGCTAGGCTGGTTGCACAGGGGTACTCCCAGGTTGAGGGTCCGGATTTCGAGGAGACCTTGCCCTCGTAGCTCGCCTTGAGGCCATTAGAATTTCGCTTGCCTTTGCAGCTTCTAAAGGTTTCAAGCTTTACCGATGGACGTCAAGAGTGCCTTTCTCAATGGCTTCATTGAGGAAGAAGTCTATGTCGACGACCTCCGTGTTTCGAGAACCCCAAATACCCAAGTCATGTCTTCAAGCTTTCCAAAGCGTTGTATGGACTTAAGCAAGCCCCTAGAGCTTGGTATGAGAGGCTTAAGTCCTATCTATTGAGACATGATTTCGAGATGGGTAAAGTTGACAAGACCTTGTTCATTCGCCGGCTTGGTAATGACCTTCCGTCGTCTAAATTTATGTCGATGACATCATCTTTGGCGGCTCTTCCCATGCTCTAGTTTCACAGCCTCTCGGATGTCATGAGCACCGAGTTTGAGATGAGCATGATGGGTGAGTTGACTTTCTTCCTTGGCTTCCAAATCAAGCGAGACTGGAGGGTACCTTCTTGCATCAAGGCAAGTACACCCGTGATCTCCGAGACGCTTCGACATGAGTGATGGAAAGCCGGTGTCGACTCCGATGGCTTCTACTACCACACTTGACCCGATGAGGACGGCGAGCCAGTTGATCAAAAAGAGTTCAGAAGTATGATTGGCTCTCTCTTGTACCTCACTGCCTCGAGACCGGACATACACTTTTCTGTGTGTCTTTGTGCCCTTCGAGCTTCTCCTCACAGATCTCACCGCTAGGCGGTGAAGCGCATCTTCGGTACCTTCGAGCTACCATTGACTATGGTATCGGTACTCTTCCTCATCCTGCTATCCCTTAGAGCCTATTCGGATGCGACTTTGCCGGTGTAGGATAGATAGGAAGAGCACTTCGCACCGCCAGTTCATTGGCACTTCTCTCGCTTCTTGGTCTTGAGGAAGCGTCCTGTTGCACACCCACCGCAGAGGCCGAGCACGTTGTCGCAGCCGATTCTTCAGTAGCCAAGTGCTTTGGATGGTCTCGACTCGGGACTTTGGGTTAGCTATCGATCGTGTTCCGCTCTTCTGCGATAACACGCCTCTGCGATTAGCATTGCTAAGAACCCAAGACAAGACTCTCGGACCAAGCACATCGATATCGATATCACTTCCTTCGAGACCATGTGGAGAAGGGTGACATAGTGCTCCGCCAGGAGAGTGACCACCGCTGGTCGATATCTTCACCAAGCCTTTGGATAGCACGAGGTTTTCAGCTCTGCGGGGAGAGCTTGGGGTGGTTTGTCCTTATGGACTGTTGTGAGGGGGAGCTTTGAGCTTTACTGCTTTATCATATTGATTATGCTTCTGTCTCATTTCTGTTGCATTGCATTTACGGGTGCATTGGGATTAGTCCTTCTAGCATAGGTTAGAGTGTGTCTCTTGCTGAGTTGCTTAGACTTCTTGCTCTTATCTTGTGCTTTCAGGATAGCTGTTTCTTATCTCACTAGGTTGAGCTCACTCACTTCTTTTAGGTTCTAGCGAGGGTTGGGCCACCCTGCAGATGTGGCACGTGTGTTGCTCTCTAGTGTGCGTTTTCTCGACAAATTGTTGTCCCGAGACATATAGGGTAGATGAGAGTCAGTCTGAGCCATAGTATCCTCTATATCTTATCTATGCTTTAAGGACTGCCTGTTTTCCTGATTTATTTGCCAGCTCTTGATTTTTATTGCTTTGTTTCAGGGGGAGTTCATTTGGGAACTTCTAGATTTTAATTTTGACTTAAACTCAACTTGAACTAAAAGTCGCATCACATGTTGAGGGGAGCTGGATTTTCTCGCATTGCATTCTCGCATTGTAATATAACCACATTGAGCCTTGATTATTATCCGGTTATGACATGCTTTCAATGCTTTACACATTGCCATGATTTGTGCTCCATTGCTAATCGATCATGACTTTATATGTGTAGTCAAGTCTTTGCCATGATAGGTTAATTAAAATGCCAAATTTGACCTAATTCCTGTCATGTTCATATTTGAGACTAGTCAGCTTTGTGTTATCCTTTTATGGTTCTTGCCATGTCAAATAGGCTGAGTTGAGTCTTGAATCTTAGTTGAGCAATAGATTGAGCTATATAGTTTCTTGATGACACATAAGTTAGTACAATCTATCAAAAAAGGAGATCTCTTCAGTGCGAAAAACCGATCTCACCAATTCCTTCTCATGAGACGGCTTGCCATTGCACAAGGCATGAACTCGGGGAGATTTGATGACCAAGATCATTTCCTTAAGCTTCTCGCTTGGAATGATCGCATAAGGCTTGAGGTCTAGCACATGACAACAATATGATTGAAAACAATCATGAGATCTCTAAAAGAAAATGTCATTTATGCTCAATTGCTAAAATTTGAAGTGTACTTAAACAAATGTATCATTCTTGAATAAATAGCACTCTAGTTGGCTCAACACTAGCTTCTCGATTCCATTTAGCTCATTGACATGGCTTGCATCATTTGTGGATATCATTAGCTAGACTAAAATCTTGTTTGACTTGACTTGCTAAGCACTTCAAATTAAAAAAATCAGATTATACCATCTCGTTAGCTTAGCTTCTCTTTACATACATAGTCATGATCTTTGTAGCATACTTGTATGTTATGGCTTGGTGTAATACATTTGGTCATTTTGGATAATTCTCATGGCTCGCATACTTTGAATAATCAAATCACCATTCCATCCATCATTTTGACTTATTCTCTCTTGCATACTTGATGTGTTTATTGCCAAAAGGGGGAGAATAGATTGGAGAAAAAGAAAATTTCTCAACTTCTGGGAACTTGCTAGAGCTTTGGAGATCAATTTGCTCTTTATGTGTTGCTCTAGTATTCCTTCTGTCGACATGGTCATAATTTCATTTTCTTTCCTTGGACCATGTCGGCTTCTACAAACTCAACTTCATATTTTACGGTGTTTGTCAATATACTCATCAAGGGGGAGATTGAGAGATCATGTGGAAATGATCCCATCTTTGTGATGAGTATTTGACTGTTGTTTGAAGGAAAATTGAGTTTGTTTTGGGCTTTATTGCAAAGTCTTAATTCGGTCGAAATGAAGTCGGTACGACTTGTCCCCGGCTCGCACGACCATGTAGCATGCCATACGACCACGCTTGGTCGTGGTCGAATTTCGTTCGTGAGCGTGCGACCACGCTGAGGTGTTCTCGCAAACCGACGGTGGTCGGGGCGCACGACCACGCTGGCGCATATCGGTGGCGTCGACCACGCTGTCGAGTATCGGGTTCCACCGAGCAACGACGAGTTCTTTGGCCGTGGTCGGAAGGGTTTACGACCACGCTGGCAATTGGGAGCGTTCGATCACGCCAGCGCCAGCTCACCACGCTATGAGCCCTCGGAAGATTTGACCGTGGTCGGCACTCGGCGCTAGGGTTTACGACCACGCCAGGATCGGAGCCTCGACCACGCTGGGCGGTCGGGCGTTCGACCACTTTGGCCGTGGTCGGTGGGCGCCACGACCACGCCAGGGAGCTCGAGGCCTCGACCACGCCAGGGAAAGGAGCCACGACTACGCTTGTGGCACTCGGTGGTGCGACCGCGTTATGCGCTCGGAGAGCTACGACCACGTTAGCGAGAATTGAACGTGGTCGAACCGCGTTCGACCACGTTATCGGTTGGATGACCGTGGTCGTGCGGGATCACTAAAATTGGTCGTGAGGGTGCATTTCATGTCCGATTACGGTGAGGTTTGGTCGGTTGGGTTCCTTGTGATGTTGTGGACCTTGTAGACTGGTTTGTTCTACATTTTGACAAGGTTTGGTAAAATCTAATTTCTGTGGAAAAGAGACTTGAGCTCTGTGAGCTGTGCAGAGTTGGATCAGTGCTATGTGATGGTTTTGTTGTCCGTGATGGTTGCGTGTCTTGGGAGACATGTCTTGGTGAGGCTTAGAGAGGTCGGGACTAGACATAGGAGATGTTGAGGTCCGTAACGACGTGGAAGCCAAGAGGACGTGGTCTTGCCCGAGTGGTGTAACCGTAAAAAGCAAGGCATGAGGAGGAAGCTCGGGAGGTGTGAAGGGCATTTTGGAGAAATGCCAAAGCCTCGCAAAGGAAGCTGGTCCTCCGGGAAAGCACTTGAGTTGGTGGTGCTATTGGGCAAAGGTGGAGCCGTTGCCACGGGTAATGGGCAAAGCACCGAGGCCTGCAGCATCGACTCTCAGAACGGTGGTCTGTTGAGACCCGTTAGCGTGTGAGACTATAAATAGAGAGGTTAGGTCTCGTGAGCAAAGTGAGGTTGTCCCCGAGTGCTCGAGTGTTCCTCTCTATCTTGTGTGAGTTGTCTCGGGTAAGAGCATGGATGCTCGTGTACCTCCGATGGAGTGGTCAGAAACCTCCATGTGCAATAGAAAAGATTGAATTCATCTCTCCGTATCTTTCTCGCTTTTGTTCTTGAGATGATTTGTTTGATCTGTTTGCCCTCTCGTGTTCTTTCGATCATATGTGTTTTGTCCGAGAGTTGGCTTGTGCTTCACTTGCTCAGACTGGAAATTGTTTTATGACCGCTTGCTAAGATCATTCCCGAGAGCAAAAGCAAAATCAGAGAAAACCGAGCTCGTGGTTCTCGCCACCGAGCTCTCTGTTTCGCCGACTTTGGTTTTCTCCTCTTCTGCTAGAAGACTTTGAGGTTCTTGGTATTTTTACTTCCGAGATCTTGTACGAACTAAGTTTCAAGTTTCATTCATTTTGGATCTCGTGCAAAAGATCTCTAATTTCTTGCTCCTCGGTCGTACCGACAACAGTAGTATTTCAGATACATTCTCATTGTCGGATGATCGACTACGGCATAAGTTTTCTCGGTTCGGTTTTCACCAACGATATCCTCTGCTTTCGGGTCATTCAACCTCGTCTCGTGTAGCGGTGGTCTTGCGTATGTCGGTCTGTTTCACCCCATACGACCACGGTCAAAACCCGATACAGCTTCACATTTACGACTACGGTTGTCTTCGGCTACAACTTCTTGTTTTATTGTTGCTGTTCGGTTGATCTTTGTTTTTCTGACTTCTTAGCTCTCTAGCTAAAGGAGAAGAAGAACTTGGGGAGGAAATTTTTTAAGGCACCATTCACCCCCCCCCCTCTGTTGCCATTTCGGTCCTTCACGACCTCAGCGAGGTGGAGGGATGGAGCGACGACGACGGGACGGGTGATCAAGACCCCAAGAGCGGCGACGACTTCTCCGGCATGTGCTTCATGGCCTCGAGGGCTTAACCGAGCGACAATGAGCTGCATCTCGACTCGGACGAGGTATGCCCCACCTATGACCAGCTCAATCATGCTTTTCTTAAGCTAGGTGGATTTCATGCTAGAGCTAAGGCTAGGTGTACCGAGTTAGAGAAGGAAGTAGCTAGATTGTCACAGAGCTTACTTCACTTACATCCGCCTCCCTCCCGTGACTTAATGTGATACATGCATTGCCTTGCTTGGAGACATGGAGAAACTAAGGACCTCGCATGATAGTCTGTCCTCGGAACTTGACATTGTTAAGGTGGAGAACATTAGTCTTCTTGCTGAGCTTGAGATGAGTAGGGTAGTTCCTGTTTCATCTTCTCTCGTTGAGACTATTTCTTGCACCTCATGTGAGGATAAGGACAATGCTTTTAGAGGTCTTTATACCATGTTGCTTGATCTGCACGAGACTTGTGAAAGTTGCAATAATTTAAAATGAACTTAAAAGGGCGATCACAAAATTGCCGAGTTACAAGCCTTTTACTTGAGCCTATTACTTCATGTGCAAATTGTCCCAAACTTATCACGAACTTGAATCGCCTCCAAACAGCTTTCAAGAATTTGTTGATGATAATAAGAAAATGGCTTAGTATGCTTCTAAGGATCCTGTTAGCTCACCATGCAAAAGTTGTAATAAACTAAAATCTGATTTGATTGCCTTAGATGAAAAGTGTGTGAAGCTAACTAAGGACCTTCTAGAAAACCACATCCTTCCCGTGCTTTCGTCTTTGAAATGTTGGAAAAGGATAAGGACATGGTAGAGACGTTTAGGAAGAGTTACGAGAACCAAATGGCTAGGATTAGGGCTGCCCCTGTGTGTCTCCGAAGCCCTCAAGGTTGAGGTGGCCGTGCATAAGGAAAAATACGCACGTGCTATTCGCTCTTCTTCTCGTTGGTTCTTCTTCCTCCTCCTCGTTGTTCTTTCTTCTTCTACTCGCTCCTCTTGCGCCTCTCTCTTTCGGGAGTGTCAGTATCTTATGAACACTCTCGAGAAATTTGTAGGAGGCAAGAAGAAGCTCAACCTTATTCTAGACCGCCTAAGATTTCCGGTTTAAAAGGGTCTAGGATATGATTTTCATGAGGATGTGAAGAAGCATCCACCGTCGTGCTCGGATCCGTAGTCAGCAGTGTGATCGAGGTCAAGCCCAAGAACAAGAAAGTTCAATTTAGATCGCGGGCTTTGTCCAAGGGATTTCGACGACAAGGTGATTTCACCGCAGCTTGACCTCTCGGCGGCCATCTCATGCTACTTCACCCCTCGTAAGGCAAAGTATCATTGCACCTTCGCCGAAGGATGGACATCTGATTGACCAATGCTTCAAGCGCGCCAAGATCGCGCGAAGAGACCGTGCTGAGTCTCTTAGGCGTATTCTAATGGATCGCGAGTAGGCTACGATAGCAGAAAACAAAATTTTTCTACCGCGCACACAAGAACATCATGCTTAAGGAAGGATCATAGATCGTTACCACTAGACGCCAGCAGTAGCAATGAAGAAGAGTTGGAGAAGCCGATCCAACCACGCGTCAAGTAGTAGTGGAAGTAGTCGATCGTCCCGAACCGATCGCTCTCCACGCCGATCAACCACACCACGAGCGGATCCAATCAGAGGTTGTTGATGCCGATCAACGCCAAGAACGAGCAGCGCCTCCACCGGTATCCACACGTCCGGTGGAACGCCGATCGCGAGTGTACCAAAGACTCATGAGCGGCTAGGGTTTGGCTCGAGGTGGCGGCTACGGATTAGCTCGGGATTATCGGTGCGTTCCTCACCCCTCGCCTCCATATATATAGACCTCCTCACTTGGGCCTCGTGGACCGAGGCCCAATAGGAGTCTATCCGGATCTCTATCCGAATTGAGCCCATATCCGAATCACATTCGAATTAGTGTTCCAACCCGTTAAGTGTGCGACAGCAGGTTCACGATACTTGGTCGCGACCGTAAACACCTTTCCGGTCACCGTGTTAATAGCGGCCTCTAGTAAGACATATTAACCCCAAAGTATACGTAAAGATCATATCTACCGAACTCGTAATGTTCTCATGTACTAATCCTTTGCCTCACGATATAGATTAAGCTCAAGGCGAGACCTGTGTCATCCTCTTAATAGCTCAATCACTCTCTCGATTCCGTGATGGATTATAAACTCGTGATTGACTCCTCAATCACCTTGGCATGGCCATGCACTTTCATAATCCATTACATCGAGGGGCCCGTAGATATCTCTCCCATAAGGAGGGGCAAATTCTATCTTGATCATTCACATCCCACTACATGTTTCATGGCAAACCCAAAGACTACTTTTATGACTACCCGCCATACGAGTAGTGTTTAGTAGTCCCAAAGTAAGCTACTACGCATGCCGGGAACCATGATGATCTCAAGTCTAAGGATTCCACATAAACACTACTTGAGACCAACTGATGACACATGGAATCTCTGCAGTGTCTCATGGCGGTCTATCCAACATATGTTCACTAACACATGTCCATATTATTGATTTGGTATCTCCATACCATGATCCATGAGACATGATCATCAATCAATACATATGTCGATCTTTGAATCATATTTGTTCCTCATATGAAATATAATCGTGGATCATTTAGAAATAGCAATATTTTGGCATTAAGAGTCTCATGAATAAGTCACATACTCATTGATCAATAATGATAATGTCTATTTCAAGGAACAAAGCAATGTATCATAAACATAGTATGTGATATATTCAACATCTCCATGTTGCCTCTAGGGCATATCACCAACATATTCAGGGTCAGCCCCAGACCTTGAGTGCACCTAAGACCAACACGAGGTCTAGGTTTGCTATCACAGGTAGCTTTGGGCAGCACCGAGGACTTGGTTTTTCTGAGTCTTCTGTTTTTCGTCCTCGTGCTCCCTCTGGTCGTGACTTCCGCCGTCCTGAGGATAGATCTCGCTTTCCCCATCGAGATGCCTACCCGCGCGTGATCGACTGCTGTTTGCACCGACTCGCCGTCCGTAGTGGCCGACCCGACAGAATGCCTTCTGTGTCTGCTCATAGACCTTCCGCTTTTTGAGCGACGGAGAGTGTAGGGTAGTTAGAGGTCACGTGTGTGACTACTTCTTCTGCTCGACGTGTGACTCAGTATTGGGTTCCAAAATCTATCTTGATTTATCCCAGTACTGAGACTTTGCTCTCTTGTTGACTCGGGTTCACGGGCGGAAGGGAAAGGTTTGGCTTGTAGACTCCGGGTGTTCACGACACATGACCGGAGATTCCCGTTGGTTTTCTTCCCTTGCCCGTGCTCCAGGTGATGAGACGATCACCTTCGGAGACGCCTCTTCTGGGCGAGTCATCGCCAAAGGTACAAAGGCATTAATGATTCATTTATTTTAAAAGATGTTGCCTTGGTTAGTAAGCTGCAGACAATTTGCTTTCGCCTCTCACCACCGATGACGATTTCGAGGTGAGTTTTAAGAAAACAACCGCAAAATTCTTGATTCTTCTGTAGTCCGGTTTATGGATTTCTCGCTTTGGGAGGATCTTTCGTGCTGATTTTTCTGAGTCTTTTGGTGATCCTCTCCGTTGTTTGCTTGCTTCTGAGTCCCGCGACCTTTCCTTCCGCATAGGAGACTTGGTCATATTGATTTGACCATTTGACCCGAGTTAGCGGCCACGATCTCATTCGTGGTCTGCCGAAACTCAAGATGGTCAAAGATCTTGTTTGCGCTCCATGCCGGCACGGCAAGATGGTTGCCGCTTCTCACCCTCCGTCACAAGGACTATGACCGATGCACGGGACACCGCTCCACATGGACACAATGGACCACCTCGAGTGCAACTGCAGGAGGGAAGTGGTATGTTCTTGTCGTGGTCGATGACTTCTCGAGGTACTCTTGGGTGTTTTTCTTAGCCTCGAAGGATGAGACGTTTTCACATTTCCGAGGTCTTTTCAGTAGGCTTTCTGTTGAGCTTCCAGGTGCCTTACGAGCGATCCGCAGTGACAATGGCACGGAGTTCAAGAATTCCTACTTTGAGAGTTTCTGTGGTGAGACGGTGTAGAGCACCACTTCTCTTCTCCATACGTCCCTCAGCAGAATGGCGTTGTGGAGAGAAAGAACCGCACCTTGGTCGAGATGGCCGGACGATGCTTGATGAGTACTCTACACCATGAAGTTTTGGGTGAGGCTATAGCCACCGCGCCATGTTTCCAATCGAGTTTTTTGGGCACACTTGCACCGCACTTCTTATGAGTTGAGATACGGGCAAAGCCTAGTGTTTCTCATTTCGTGTGTTTGGTTGCAAGTGTTTTATTCTGAAGTCCGGGAACCTAGATAAGTTCGAGTCACGTTCTTGTGATGGACTTTTTCTGGGCTACTCGACTTCTTCGCGGGCCTATAGGGTCTGGAACTGCGAGTCTAGTAAAATGGTAGGTATCTAATACCCATTGCCCTAGTGTGAGCCTCATGCTTTGGCTGGGGAAGCGGCTTTGTCAACGGATCTGCAATGTTCAAATCCGTGTGTACTTTGCATATCTTAACATCGCCTCTCCACAATCTCGCGGATGAGATGAAATCGTCAGAGAATGTGCTTGGACTGTGCGATCTAGGCTCCTTGGTTTGCGAATGGCTCCACCGTTGTCACAAGAGAGGTCCATTGGGCTGGAGGCACTAGCCATCACACCAAGCTCGAAACAAATTTCTTGATCCAAACGACCTCTTTAGCGCCTTCTGTGCCGCTATGTACTCGGCTTCATTGTAGAATCAAGAACCGCCTCTTGCTTGGAACTCTTCCACTCACCGCACCGCCATTCGTGCGTAACACAAATCCAGATTGCGATCTAAAATCATCTTTGTCGGTTTGAAGCTAGCATCGGTGTAACCATTTACAACGAGCTCTTCCTCACCCCATAGACGAGGAACACATCTTTAGTTCTTCTCAAGTACTTCAAGATGTTCTTTACGGTAATCCAGTTGACTTTCACCGATCTCGATCGTATCTACTCGTAGCACTTAAAGCATACGAGACATCCGGACGTGTACAAAGCATGGCATACATAATGGATCCAATAGTCAAGCATATGGAATCGCATTCATTTTATCCCGCTCATCGTGTGTACTAGGATACCGATTCTTGCTAAGATTTATACCATGTGACATAGGTAGGAAGCCTTTCTTGAATCCTCGCATGTTGAACCTTTTCAACACCTTGTCAATGTACGATCTTGGCTTAATCCAATCGACCTTTTGATCTATCTCTATAGATCTTGATGCCTGAATATATGTCCTCTCCTAAGTCTTTCATAGAGAAACTACTTTTCAATGAAGACTTAATGATTCGAGATAGGAATGTCATTTCCGATCAATAATATGTCATCCACATATAAGACCGTAAACACGAGTGCGCCCCACTAGCCTTTTGTAAACACAAGGCTCTTCTTCATTCTTGATGAAACCAAACCCTTTGATTACTTCATCAAAACGAATGTTCCAACTCCGAGATGCTCGCTTAATCCATAAATGGATCTTTGCAGCTTGCATATCTTTCTAGGCGATTGCGGATCGACAAAACCGTGGGTGTGTCATGTACACATCCTCACTCGATTTCCATTAAGGAAAGCTGTTTTGACATCCATTTGCCATATTTCATAGTCGAAATAAGCAAGAATCGCTAGAATGATCCGAATAGACTTTAGCATTGCGACGAGCGAAAAGTTTCATCATAATCAACACCTTGAATTTGTTTGAAACCTTTGGCCACCAATCGCGCTTTATAGATGTGAACATTTCCATCTATGTCTATCTTTTCTTGAAAACCCATTTGCACTCAATGGTTTTAACACCATCGTGGATCAACCAAGTTCCAAACTTGATTATCGTGCATGGATTCAATTTGGATCTCATGGCTTCAAGCCATTTCTCGTAGTCTCGTCCCATCATCGCTTCTTCATAGGTCTTAGGCTCATCGTTGTCTAACAACAATATGTCCCGTTGTTGAGTAGTCAAGAACATGTACCTCTCGGTGCACGACGTGACCTCTCGACCTACGTGGTGCGGTGTGTCCACAACAGTTCTTCAACAGCTTGTTCATCCTGTTGTGGTTCTCAGAGGAGCTGAAACGTTTTCGTGTGTTTCTCGAATTTCTTCAAGTTGCACCATGCTCCCACTATCCCTTCTTGAGAGAAACTCTTTCTAAGAAGACACCATGCCAAGCGACAAACACTTTGCCTTCTTCTTGATTATAGAAGTAATATCCTTTTGTTTCCTTAGGATACCCGATAAAGAAGCATTTATCGATTTAGGACCGAGCTTATCAAATTGTAAACGTTTTACATAAGTCTCACATCCCCAAATCTTAAGAAAAGACAAGCTAGGACGTTGTCCCGTCCACATCTCATATGGTGTCTTTTCACGATTTTGATGGAACTCGCTTAGTGTGAAAGCGGTACTTTCAAGAGCGTACCCCAAAAGACAACGGAAGATTACTGTGGCTCATCATGGAGCGCACCATATCTAATAAGGTGCGATTTCTCGCTCGATACCCCATTCCATTGAGGTGTTCCAAGCGAGTCAATTGTGGAACAATTCCACAATCCTTCGAGATGATTACCAAACTCGTGGCTCAAATACTCGCCTCCACGATCGGATCGTAGAAACTTGATTGTCTTGCCTAAATGATTTTGCACTTCATTTTGGAATTCTTTGAACTTTTCAAAGGATTCGACTTATGTTCATCGGTAGATATATCCATATCTACTAAAGTCATCGAAAAAGTTATGAAGCATCGAAAACCACCTCTGGTCGTTGAGCTCATTGGTCCACATACATCGAATGTACGAGTGCCAATAAGTCACTTGCCCGCTCACCTTGACCGGTGAAAGGTGCTTTTGTCATTTTGCCAAGTAAACAAGATTCGCATGTCTCAAATGATTCAAAATCAAATGAGTGCGAATACCATCTCTATGGAGCTTCTCCATGCTTCTCATTTATGTGACCTAGCGGCGGTGCCAAATAAACGTGGGATTCAAATCATTCGATCGTTGCCTCTTTGTATTAATGTTATAGACCGATGACTCTTCAAGAGTAAGAACATATAACCCATTCACCAATGGAGTATGACAATAGAACATATCTTTGAAATAAAGAGAACAACCATTGTTCACGATCTAAAGTCATAACCTTCGCTTGTAAACATGAAGCGAAATAATGTTCTTGGAAAGAGATGGAACACAATAACAATTATTCAATTCCAAAACTAATCCTGAAGGTAAAGACAATGGCATGGTGCCAACAGCCACCGCAGCAACTTTTGCTCCATTGCCAACGCGAAGATCCACTTCGCTCCTCCTCAAACTTCTACTTCTTCTTAGCCCACAACGATTTGCAAATGTGAGCAACCGATCCGTATCAAATACCCAAGAATTAGTAGATGAAGTAGCAAGATTGATTTCTATAACATTTATACCGGAGCGGAAGTCGTACTTCCTTCTTTTCTCAAGATCCTCCAAGTACTTTGGGCGCCTTTTCCAATGTCCCGATTGCTTACTGAGTAGCAATCGCATCGAGAGCAGACCCTTCTTGACTTGCTTGGCCTTAGAACCGCTCGCGATCTCATCGGAGCTAACTTTCTTTTGACCGCGCCTTTCTTTACATAGGGCTTGCCCTTGCCTTTCTGCATCATCATCACATGATGGCTGCTTTTCTTAATGCTTTCCTCGGCTGATTTTAGCATCCCATGCAACTCAGCCAAGGTCTTGTCCATGTTGTTCATGTGATAGTTCGAATGAATGGCTCAAAGCTCGAGGGCGCGATCAAGAATCACATCGAGCCAACTCTTGGCTAAGGGAAAACCAAGCTTTTCCGACTCTCAATGTAGCCAATCATCTTAATCACATGAGGGTCGACGGATTCCTTCGCAAGCTTCGCACGCAAACAAGGACTTTGAAGTGTTGAACCTCTCGACCCTTGCTTGGTTCTCAAACATACCACGCAACCCCACAATGATATTGTAGGCATCTGTGTTCTCATATTGCTTCTGAAGCTCAGAGGACATTGTGGCAAGCATGAGACAGCTCACATCAAGGTAATCATTCGTTTGCTTCTCATAAGCTTTCCGCATGCCCACGGTAGCATTATCGTGCAAGTCATCGGGATAAGGAGACTCAAGGACATGCTCCTTGCGCTCTTGCTTGAGAACAATTCTCGTGTTGCGATACCAATCCAAAAGTTCGTTCCATTGAGTTTTCTTTCTCAAGAATAGATCGCAAATTAAAAGAACTGGATGCGCATTAGTTGACATGATCTACAACAAAGAATATGCAAAGTTTAGCACTAGGTTCATGTTTGATCTTCCATTAAACAATTTAACAAAGATACTCCCACTATATGTTTTGTAATCGTCTTCCTCTAACGACATATAGTGGTCAAGATCCATGTTCATCTAAGTTCTAGTGAGCTTTGGCATCACTGCTAGAAACCTAGTGACGTGGTAAGCAACACTTGCTAATCACATCTTATGTGACTCTTGTTTGTTGGGTGGCATCCAATGCCCCGGCTCCCAACACCATGCCCCAAGGCCCAAATCTAATTTGATAGCCTTGTCAAGTAAACCAATACTATGCATGTGGATGTCCGACATCCACCCTATTAGATCAAGATAGTTGATGGTACTCGCTTTGGCGCACCTACCAAACAATGATCATGATTCTTATAGGCACAACAATTGGAAGGGCATCAAAACAAATTCTTAATTTTTCTTGAGAGAAGCTATTCTATCATGAAAAACTAACCCTTAGTTGGTATGGCATGAAAGAATAGTATGACAAGAAATAAACATCACATGCATATAATCACATTATATCGTGAATGGTATGGCATTTTGTATCGTAGTGGTTGCCATCGCCATGGTTCCACGGTGATACTCTTCGCCACACTTCTTGTCCTCTTTGTCATCATGCTTGAAGCCTCCATAGCAAAGAACTAAACTATTACAACTAATTGGTAGCAAATGAATTACATGGGAGCTCAAGCATCACAAGTCGACACGCAGTCGTTATACAATTAAAGAACGACCTCAACCCTACTGTGATTAATACGACACACAGCCGCCAAAACACACATGCATCACATATGCATCTATGCCATACCATTCACATCATTCCCCGCAAAACAAGTTAAGCGTAGAACATATTCTACCGCCTCGACATGAATGTGTTTCTATAACAATCTATGTGTGTACGTAATCGGCGGTCCCATGGGTTTCGTGGCGCACCGAAAACCTCACGGAATTACATAGATCGCATCTATGAAATCGCTATGAAAATCTCATCGGGTCAATCAAATCAACCCAAATCCGAGCCATTCAAAATGTCTCAATTTTCATTAGATCAATCACATCAATCATCGCGATCGGTATGCTTGAGGAGACCGCAACACAAGACCTCGATCTGTTGTCTCAATCTCATCGATTGTGCTTGTGATTAGCCCCGATGGTGTTACCAAAGGTAGGGGCAAGTCGCGTGTACATCAAAGAAGGAGCACGAACTAATCTTTTTGGCCACATGATGCTATCAACTCATACATATTCCAACCCCTTATGACCGATTGATCTAGTCCGTAATATATCCAATCTATTACAACCGCATATCAACATATGCACTGATCCAGATCGCAAACTAAGCAAGATGGCTCTGATACCACTAATGGATCGCGAGTAGGCTACGATAGCAGAAAACAAAATTTTTCTACCGCGCACACAAGAACATCATGCTTAAGGAAGGATCATAGATCGTTACCACTAGACGCCAGTAGCAATGAAGAAGAGTTGGAGAAGCCGATCCAACCACGCGTCGAGTAGTAGTGGAAGTAGTCGATCGTCCCGAACCGATCGTCTCCTCCACGCGATCAACCACACCATGAGCGGATCCAATCAGAGGTTGTTGATGCCGATCAACGCCGCAACGAGCGGCGCCTCCACCGTATCCACACGTCCCGGTCGGAACGCCGATCGCGAGTGTACCAAAGACTCATGAGCGGCTAGGGTTTGGCTCGAGGTGGCGGCTACGGATTAGCTCGGGATTATCGGTGCGTTCCTCAGCCCTCGCCTCCATATATATAGACCTCCTCACTTGGGCCTCGTGGACCGAGGCCCAATAGGAGTCTATCCGGATCTCTATCCGATTGAGCCCATATCCGAATCACATTCGAATTAGTGTTCCAACCCGTTAAGTGTGCGACCACAGGTTCACGATACTTGGTCGCGACCGAAACACCTTTCCGGTCACCGTGTTAATAGCGGCCTCTAGTAAGACATATTAACCCCAAAGTATACGTAAAGATCATATCTACCGAACTCGTAATGTTCTCATGTACTAATCCCTTTGCCTCACGATATAGATTAAGCTCAAGGCGAGACTGTGTCATCCTCTTAATAGCTCAATCACTCTCTCGATTCCGTGATGGATTATAAACTCGTGATTGACTCCTTAATCACCTTGGCATGGCCATGCACTTTCATAATCCATTACATCGAGGGGCCCAGATATCTCTCCCATAAGGAGGGGCAAATTCTATCTTGATCATTCACATCCCACTACATGTTTCATGGCAAACCCAAAGACTACTTTTATGACTACCCGATTCGGAGTAGTGTTTAGTAGTCCCAAAGTAGCTACTACGCATGCCGGGAACCATGATGATCTCAAGTCTAAGGATTCCACATAAACACTACTTGAGACCAACGATGACACATGGAATCTCTGCGGTGTCTCATGGCGGGTCTATCCAACATATGTTCACTAACACATGTCCATATTATTGATTTGGTATCTCCATACCATGATCCATGAGACATGATCATCAATCAATACATATGCTGATCTTTGAATCATATTTGTTCCTCATATGAAATATAATCAGGGATCATTTAGAAATAGCAATATTTTGGCATTAAGAGTCTCATGAATAAGTCACATACTCATTGATCAATAATGATAATGTCTATTTCAAGGAACAAAGCAATGTATCATAAACATAGTATGTGATATATTCAACATCTCCATGTTGCCTCTAGGGCATATCACCAACATATTCAGGGTCAGCCCCAGACCTTGAGTGCACCTAAGACCAACACGAGGTCTAGGTTTGCTACTGTTGGTAGCTTTGGGCAGCACCGAGGACTTGGTTTTTCTGAGTCTTTTGTTTTTCGTCCTCGTGCTTCCTCTGGTCGTGACTTCCGCCGTCCTGAGGATAGATCTCGTTTTCCCCATCGAGATGCCTACCCGCGGCGTGATCAGCCTGTTGCCGGTGCATCGACTCGCTCGTCCGTAGCAGTCAGACCCAGCAACAGCTTCAGGTCTGTTCATAGACCTTCTGCTTCTTTGAGCGACGGAGAGTGTAGGGTAGTTAGAGGTCAGTCGTGTGTGACTACTTCTTCTGCTCGACGTGTGACTCAGTATTGGGTTCCAAAATCTATCTTGATTTATCTCAGTACTGAGACTTTGCTCTCTTGTTGACTCGGGTTCACGGGCGGAAGGAAAGGTTTGGCTTGTAGACTCGGTGTTCACGACACATGACCGGAGATTCCGTTGGTTTTCTTCCCTGCCGTGCTCCGTGATGAGACGATCACCTTGGAGACGCCTCTTCCGGGCTAGTCATCGCCAAAGGTACAAAGTCGCATTAATGATTCATTTATTTTAAAAGATGTTGCCTTGGTTAGTAAGTCTGCAAAGACAATTTGCTTTCGGTCTCTCGACCACCGATGACGATTTCGAGGTGAGTTTTAAGAAAACAACCGCAAAATTCTTGATTCTTCTGTAGTCCGGTTTATGGATTTCTCGCTTTGGGAGGATCTTCGTGCTGATTTTTCTGAGTCTTTTGGTGATCCTCTCCGTTGTTTGCTTGCTTCTGAGTCCCGCGACCTTTCCTTCTGGCATAGGAGACTTGGTCATATTGATTTGACCATTTGACCCGAGTTAGCGGCCACGATCTCATTCGTGGTCTGCCAAACTCAAGATGGTCAAAGATCTTGTTTGCGCTCCATGCCGCACGGCAAGATGGTTGCCGCTTCTCACCCTCCCACACAAGACTATGACCGATGCACGGACACCGCTCCACATGGACACAATCGGACCACTCGAGTGCAACTGCAGGAGGGAAGTGGTATGTTCTTGTCGTGGTCGATGACTTCGAGGTACTCTTGGGTGTTTTTCTTAGCCTCGAAGGATGAGACGTTTTCACATTTCCGAGGTCTTTTCAGTAGGCTTTCTGTTGAGCTTCCAGGTGCCTTACGAGCGATCCGCAGTGACAATGGCACGGAGTTCAAGAATTCCTACTTTGAGAGTTTCTGTGGTGAGACGGTGTAGAGCACCGGTTCTCTTCTCCATACGTCCCTCAGCAGAATGGCGTTGTGGAGAGAAAGAACCGCACCTTGGTCGAGATGGCGGGGCGATGCTTGATGAGTACTCTACACCGCGAAGTTTTGGGTGAGGCTATAGCCACCGCGCCATGTTTCCAATCGAGTTTTCTTGGGCACACTTGCACCGCACTTCTTATGAGTTGAGATACGGGCGAAAGCCTAGTGTTTCTCATTTTCGTGTGTTTGGTTGCAAGTGTTTTATTCTGAAGTCCGGGAACCTAGATAAGTTCGAGTCACGTTCTTGTGATGGACTTTTTCTGGGCTACTCGACTTCTTCGCGGGCCTATAGGGTCTGGAACTGCGAGTCTAGTAAAATGGTAGAAACCTGTGAGGTAACTTTCGATGAGGCCATCCGGGACTAGGCCCGATATCTCGTGTTCACTAGAGCATCCGAGACCATCTTTGTGGATGATGAGGATGATGGAGTTGAGGGTTGTCTACTCGATCCAGCCCTTCTCCACCCCTAGAGGTGCCTTCTTCCACCGCACCTCGAGGCGATCGCCTACCTTCGCTTCTTCTGAGCTAGTGGCTCTGTTCCTACCCCGTCAGGTAACGAGGTAGAGGCCACTCCTTCATCTCATCCAGGACCTCCAAGACATATCCAAAATCTCATCCTTCGAGCGAGATGATTGGAGATCTATTTGAGCGAGTCACACGCTCCAAGTCTCGGCGTGTCACTTTTCTCATCTCCACTCTTCCTTCAGCTTCCTTTGAGCCCAAGGACGTTTGTCATGCTTTATCCGACGAGTCTTGGGTCAACGCCATGCATGAGGAGCTAGAGAGTTTCGAGAGAAACAAGGTCCGGGCGCTTGTTGAGCCCCTCGAGATCAAAATATCATTGGAACCAAATGGGTGTTCAAGAACAAGCAAAGTGAGGATGGGGTAGTCATTCAAACAAGGCTAGGTGGTTGCATGTGGTACTCCTGTGTTGAGGGTCCGGATTTCGAGGAGACCTTTGCCCTGTAGCTCGCCTTGAGGCCATTAGAATTCGCTTGCCTTTGCAGCTTCTAAGGGTTTCAAGCTTTACCGATGGACGTCAAGAGTGCCTTTCTCAATGGCTTCATTGAGGAAGAAGTCTATGTCGATGACCTCCGGTTTCGAGAACCCCAAATACCCTAGTCATGTCTTCAAGCTTTCCAAAGCATTGTATGGACTTAAGCAAGCCCCTAGAGCTTGGTATGAGAGGCTTAAGTCCTATCTATTGAGACATTATTTTGAGATGGGTAAAGTTGACAAGACCTTGTTCATTCGCCGGCTTGCAATGACCTTCCGCCGCCCAAATTTATGTCGATGACATTATCTTTGGCGGCTCTTCTCATGCTCTAGTTTCACGCCTCTCGGATGTCATGAGCACCGAGTTTGAGATGAGCATGATGGGTGAGTTGACTTTCTTCCTTGGCTTCCAAATCAAGCGAGACTCGGAGGGTACCTTCTTGCATCAAGGCAAGTACACCGTGATCTCCGAGACGATTTGACATGAGTGATGGAAAGCGGTGTCGACTCGATGGCTTCTACAAACCGTTCTAGACCCGTATGAGGACGGCGAGCCGCTTGATCAAAAGAGTTCGAAGTATGATTGGCTCTCTCTTGTACCTCACCGCCTCGAGACCGGACATACACTTTTCTCAGTGTCTTTGTGCTCGGTTTCAGCTTCTCCTCGCGTATCTCATCGCCAGCGGTGAAGCGCATCTTCGGTACCTTGAGCTACCATTGACTATGGTATTCGGTACTCTTCCTCATCCTGCTCTATCCCTTAGAGCCTATTCGGATGCGCACTTTGCGGTGTAGGATAGATAGGAAGAGCACTTCGGCACCGCCAGTTCATTGGCACTTCTCTCGTTTCTTGGTCTTGAGGAAGCGGTCCGGTGTTGCACACCCACCGCAGAGGCCGAGTACGTTGTTGCAGCCGATTCTTGTAGCCAAGTGCTTTGGATGGTCTCAACTCATGGGACTTTGGGTTAGCTATCGATCGTGTTCCGCTTTTGCGATAACACGTCTGCGATTAGCATTGCTAAGAACCCAGCAGCACTCTCGGACCAAGCACATCGATATCGATATCACTTTCTTCGAGACCATGTAGAGAAGGGTGACATCGTGCTCCGCCAGGAGAGTGACCACCAATTGGTGATATCTTCACCAAGCCTTTGGATAGCACGAGGTTTTCACCTGCGGGGAGAGCTTGGGGTGGTTTGTCCTTATGGACTGTTGTGAGGGGAGCTTTGAGCTTTCTCGCTTTATCATACTATTTATGCTTCAGATTCTTCATCACTGCATTGCATCCGAGGGTGCATTGGGTTTAGTCCTTCTAGCATAGGTTAGAGTGTGTCTCTTCTTGAGTTGCTTAGACTTCTTGCTCTTATCTTGTGCTTTCGGGATAGTTGTTTCTTATCTCACTAGGTTGAGCTCACTCACTTCTTTTAGGTTCTAGCGAGGTTGGGCCACCCTCGGGTAGACAGGGTACGTGTTTGCTCTCTAGTGTGCGTTTTCTCGACAGTTGTTGTCCTGGAGACATATGGGGTAGATGAGAGTCAGTCTGAGCCACAATATCCTCTATATCTTATCTATGCTTTAAGGACTGCCTGTTTTCTTGATTCATTTGCCAGCTCTTGATTTTTATTGCTTTGGTTGGGGGAGTTCATTTGGGAACTTCTAGATTTTAATGATGACATAACTCAACTTGAACCGAAAGTTGCATCAAATGTTAAAAGGAGTGGATGTTCTTCTTTGTATTTGTAACATAACTTAATGGAGCCTTGATTATTATCCTTTCATGACATGTTTTCTTTATATTACATCTTGCCATGATTTAAGCTCCATTGCTAATTTGATCATGACCTTATATGTGTAGTCAAGTCTTTGCCATGATAGGTTAATTAAAACGCTAAATTTAATCAAATTCCTGTCATGTTCATATTTGAGACTAGTCAGCTTTGTGTTATCCTTTTATGGTTCTTGCCATGTCAAATAGGTGAGTTGAGTCTTGAATCTTAGTTGAGTAATAGATTGAGCTATATAGTTTCTTGATGACACATAAGTTAGTACAATCTATCAAAAAGAGATCTCTTCTCGTATGAAAAACTGATCTCACCAATTCCTTCTCATGAGACGGCTTGCCATTGCACAAGGCCTGAACTCAGGGGAGATTTGGATGACCAAGATCATTTCCTTAAGCTTCTCGCTTGGAATGATCGCATAAGGCTTGAGGTCTAGCACATGACAAAAATATGATTGAAAACAATCTGAGATCTCTAAAAGAAAAATGTCATTTATGCTCAATTGCTAAAATTTCAAGTGTACTTAAACAAATGTATCATTCTTGAATAAATAGCACTCTAGTTGGCTCAACACTAGCTTCTCGATTCCATTTAGCTCATTGACATGGCTTGCATCATTTGTGGATATCATTAGCTAGACTAAAATCTTATTTGACTTGACTTGCTAAGCACTTCAAATTAAAAAAAATTCAGATTATACCATCTCGTTAGCTTAGCTTCTCTTTACATACATAGTCATGATCTTTGTAGCATACTTGTATGTTATGGCTTGGTGTAATACATTTGGTCATTTTGATAATTCTCATGGCTCGCATACCTTGAATAATCAAATCAGCCATTCCATCCATCATTTTGACTTATTCTCTCTTGCATACTTGATGTGTTTATTGCCAAAAGGGGGAGAATAGATTGGAGAAAAAGAAAATTTCTCAACTTCTGGGTTCTCAACTTCTGGGAACTTGCTAGAGCTTTGGAGATCAATTTGCTCTTTATGTGTTGCTCTAGTATTCCTTCTGTCGACATGGTCATAATTTCATTTTCTTTCCTTGGACCATGTCGGCTTCTACAAACTCAACTTCATATTTTTTTGTTTGTCAATATACTCATCAAGGGTGAGATTGAAAGATCATGTGGAGATGATCCCATCTTTGTGATGAGTAATTGACCTTTGGTTGAAGGAAAATTGAGTTTGTTTTGGGTTTTTCCGTGAAGTCTTATCTCCGGCGAAGTTGTAGTCATATACTACTTGTCCCCGCTCGCTCGACCATGTAGGATGCCATACGACCACGCTTGGTCGTGGTCGAATTCGTTCGTGAGCGTGCGACCACGTTGAGGTGTTCTCGGCAAACCGATGGTGGTCGGAAGGCGTTACGACCACGCTGTCGAGTATCGGGTTCCACCGAGCAACGACGAGTACTTTGGCCGTGGTCGGAAGGGTTTACGACCACGCTGGCAATTGGGAGCGTTCGATCACGTTGTAGCGCCAAGCTTCGACCACGCTATGAGCCCTCGGAAGATTTGACCGTGGTCGGCACTCGGCGCTAGGGTTTACGATCACGTTGTGGGATCGGAGCCTCGACCACGCTGGGCGGTCGGGCGTTCGACCACTTTGGCCGTGGTCGGTGGGCGTCACGACCACGCCAGGGAGCTCGAGGCCTCGACAACGCTAGGGAAAGGAGCCACGACTACGTTGTGGCACTCGGTGGTGCGACCGCGTTGCGCTCGGAGAGCTACGTCCACATTAGCGAGAATTGAACGTGGTCGAACCGCGTTCGACCACGTTATCGGTTGGATGACCGTGGTCGCGGGGATCACTAAAATTGGTCGTGAGGGTGCATTTCATGTCCGATTACGGTGAGGTTTGGTCGGTTGGGTTCCTTGTGATGTTGTGGACCTTGTAGACTGGTTTGTTCTACATTTTGACAAGGTTTGGTAAAATCTAATTTCTGTGGAAAGAGACTTGAGCTCTGTGAGTCGTGCAGAGTTGGATCAGTGCTATGTGATGGTTTTGTTGTCTGTGATGGTTGCAGGTACTGGGAGACATGTCTTGGTGAGGCTTAGAGAGGTCGGGACTAGACATAGGAGATGTTGAGGTCCGAACGACGTGGAAGCCAAGAGGACGTGGTCTTGCCCGAGTGGTGTAACCAAAAACAAGAAGGCATGAGGAGGAAGCTTGGGAGGTCAAGGGCATTTTGGAGAAATGCCAAAGCCCGCAAAGGAAGGCGTGTCCTCCGGGAAAGCACTTGGAGTTGGTGGTGCTATTGGGCAAAGCGGTGGAGCCGTTGCACACGGGTAATGGGCAAAGCACTGGAGGCCCGCAGCATGGACTCTCTCAGAACGGTGGTCTGTTGAGACCCGTTAGCGTGTGAGACTATAAATAGAGAGGTTAGGTCTCAGGAGCGAAGCGAGGTTGTCTTCCGAGTGCTCTGAGCCTTATTGTTCTATTGTGTGAGTTGTCTCTGGGTAGAGCATGGATGCTCGTGTACCTCCGATGGAGTGGTCAGAGAAACCTCCATGTGCAATAGAAAAGATTGGATTCATCTCTCGTATCTATTTCGCTTGTGTTCTTGAGATGATCCGTTTGATCTATTTGCTCTCTTTTGTTCTCGATTGTTATTTGTGTTCTACTTGAGTTTTGGCTTGTGTTTCTTTGCTCGAGCAGGGAATCTATCTAAAGACTATTTGGCCATTTCATTCCGAGAGCCGAGTTGAAATCGGAGAAATTTCTTGATTCTCGCCTTCCGCCTCCCGTGCTCGCTCGCTTTTTCGACTTTGGTCTTCTCTCTGTACCTTGCTTAGATCTCTGATTTTCTTGACTAATCTACTTCTAGAGATCTTATCCTTGCTAAGTTTGAAGTTTCTTGCGTTCTGGATTTGTAAATCAAAAGTTCTTCAAATTCTTGCTCTGTGGTCGTGCGCCCGACAAAACAGTATTTACTGTGCAGCTCGCAATTTTCGGTCTTACGACCACGACGAGTTTCGGTGGTCGACGCTGCAGCTCGGTGCCGACCACGCCATCTCGTCGTCCAAGTTTCGCTCGATCGGTTCCTTCGACCACGGTCAAAACCCGACACAGTTTCACGATTACGACTACGGTTGTCTTCGGTTACGACTTCTTGTTTTATTGTTGCTGTGTTCGGTTGAGCGTTGTTTTCTGACTTCTTAGCTCTCTAGCTAAAGGAGAAGAAGAACTTTGGGAGGAAGTTTTAAAGGCACCATTCACCCCCCCTCTGTTGCCATTTCGGTCCTTCACCTTGACATCTCCATCTTCTTTGTCATCATGACCAATGGTGTTGCTGAGGCGCAGTGAACTGATTCTTGATTCTGGATTTGTTGTGAGAGCGAGTGTGAGCACACTAACCACCGTGCTCCGCGAGCCAATACACAGAATGCAAATAGATAGTATGTATGGCTTATCAAGGAAAGGCTCTGGTTGTTTTATTTGCCAGCAACTTCTCCTTTTGGTAGCATTATCATTATTGATTCCTAGTGTTATAGTTGCAACCTAGGACTCCACACGACGATTGCCCTAACTGACTTAATACCTCCCTCTTATTCACTAGTTTATCCCTACCAAGAATATCATTAATCCAGATTATACTCCAGTATTTGCTATTGTTCCTACAAACCCCTAAAGATTCTATTCATCCCTCTAGTATTTGGTTAAATCCTATTAATTCCATTAATTCATGTAATTACCTTTACACCCTTCTAATTTTTCAATATCATTTAAATCCTCTATCTAGCCTATCTATTCATTTTAGACTCCACCCAGTTATTTTCCCTAGACACCTTTCTACCATTCCCTTACTTAAAATCGACACGAATCCACCAGTCATTGTTGAGTATTTACCCCAACAGTCATTTTCTTTTCTTACGACCCTATTTATTTTTCCTGGCATTTTACTTTAGGAGAAGCGTTGCCATTATTTGCTTTTGAAATATAATACATAAAAACTTCCTGAGACTTAGCAGTTTGAACAAAACATAATATGTAAGAGAATGCAATAACAATAGTGATTTAGATTCCATCCACCGTTACATGGCATCTGCACCATATGCATAATCCTTCAATATATAGTCGCTTAACTTATCACCGGGCGACACCGGACAACACAAATCGTGGCCTTGCACCGCCTCCACTTTTCCATTCCCACCCACAAGGTTTTTGAAATAGAACTATATCGTTAAGTTCCCATGTCCGCCCATGACCGTAAGCACGGCTATTCGAATAGTTTTGACTCTCTGAGTTTGTACACTTTCACCACAAGCGATAATCCACTGTTGCCCCACCCGATTCCTTGGTCAGGTGGTCAAATAGATTATCACATGACTGTTCAGGATATCTAGTTCCTCTAGTCATCTCACCCTATGGGAAACTGCCCACTTGCGGTGGGTCCCATACGTTGCACGGGATGTCCACCACGGCTACTAGCATTATGCGGCTCCCTCCCCAATGCTAGTACGACCGGTGAACGCCACCCTCCCTTGGTGTCCCTTTAGGCCTCCTCGCCCTTGCATAACCACGTCTATCCACTACCGGTGAGATGAGTCGGGGAGTTTCGATACCGGTACTTAGCCAAGTTGTATTTTACAGACATGTGGTTGCACTGTTTTACGTGGGAGATCATGACAAGATTCAGTCCTTAGTATTTCCTGGGCGGTTCTACCACACTCCAGAATTTGTGCTCCCACCGCACCACACCAGCCCCCAAATCATCCGCCCAGATATTCAAGCAAGTTGGGGTATTTGGAAGCATAAAATAATCATATCCAACACATATACCAGTCATTATCACCATGACTGCCCAAACCAGTTTCTCATGATTGAAAATGTTGATGATGCTTGGGGCATTTCAGCGCCCCGAGTGTCTATGCAGTACTAAGCATGGCATAATATTACAGACTTATTTTCGAAAGGATACTATTATAATTTTTGCTAGGGCGACAAGGTTTGCATAATCAATATTCAAAAGGGGGTATAATATTAATCAAGGCAACAATAGGCATATACTAGAATCTTGAATTAAACATGTAGTTGCACATAAAATAATAGCATGCAATTTGATAATTTAAACAAAAATAATTTGCAGAAAATGTAGGTTCAACATGATCAAAGTATTGACTCGCCTGGCACGGTTTACCGCGGTCTTGAGCTCACACAATGCTTTCTCTTGAGCTTTTGGTCTCTATCTTCTCTTCGAGCTTGACCTCGCTTGATCCACTGAATCTTCACGACTTCCAATTTCTAATTACGCGCTATATGACTGAATCCAAATAAAGGCAAATAACTCAAAAGATCCAAATAAATCCGAATAAACTCAATTTAGTTTTATTCTGAGTTAATGGGTGATTTGAGTGATCTGAGGCAAGGCCGGTGGTAGAACACGATGACTCGGTCTTTATGTTAATAACTTTCTTTTATTATTTTTGCATTTATCAAGGAAGTTCCATGAGACTTACGAACAAACGCATGTGTTTAGTCTATTAAATTAGTCTTTAGAGCCTGCACTCCTAGCAATCTAGGCGGTGGTACTTCATTGGGTTCTATCTACTAATTATTCATCGGTTGCAATAATTCATGGAAGCACGGGGCTATTTAGTTATCTAATTGATGTTTAACAGTTTGGTTTTTAGTATGTCCTTACTTCTGCAGCTATTGGTCATAATATTGCATCTTATTTGTTGGCGAGTTTAATCCAATGTCATATGTTTCAAGCCATTATATTTTAATACCTAGTTATGATCTTTTAATTGAAAATATTCTAGAAATCAACTGACCTCTATATTCTTTTCCTTTACTTAGCTTCTATCATGTTTTAATCTTAATTAAATTTCATTTACATATGGCTGAACTTGCTATACAGGGCTACATGTCAATATTGTTGTTTAATTAAATCTACCACTTGAGATTTGTTTGGTGGTGGCAAGTTAATGTTAGGTCACATATTACAATTATGGGTAATCTTTAATTTAAAGCTTTGTTGTTCTAGTTTTAACCTCACATCCAGTTTGTTAACTTTAACTCGAAAGTATTTTTTTTTAATTGGGATTCTTATTAAACTTGGACATTAAGCTAAACCATATTTTATTAATTCTTTTAATTGATAACTAAACCTCAAATAAATATTTAAGTTATATTAGTTGCACATATAGAAGATAATCAAACATTAAATCCTGATTAACCTTATTTTATATCCTAATTAAATTATTAACTTGGTTTTAGTTTTAATGTAAATTCTTTCATCTGGACAAGGCTTGTTATATTGGGTTATATTTTAATATAGCCTTTTAATTACATCACTAAGGAGATTCGTTTAATGACGATATGTTAAATGTTAGCGCATATAGTATAATTAAGGTTAATCTTTTTGAGTATTTAACCAAAGCCATATTTATTTATTATTGCTTTGAATTATTAATTAGCCTTTTAGATGAGCGCTCAAACCATATTAATCATGCATGCATGAACTAGGGGTTATTACATATCTTTCTAACATGACATTTCTACTTAAAGATGTCCTTTTGATTTAAAGGTTATTAATTTATGTATCTTCAGTTGTTGTTTAGTGTAAATTAAGTTTTAAAGAAAAGACCGTATATATATACATTTAGGTGATAGCTCGCCTGCTATTTATAGTCACATTTCACTATTGTTATCAACCGGACTTACGGCTAAGATTCAATGTACCGATGGCATGCAAATGGATCAAAGGTTGAGGCTAGGATACTCTTATCTTTGGAAAATTCTTTATTCCAATTTCGTAGCTTAACCCTTTCCTTGTTTTCTTTAGTAATCTTGTTTTGCATAGACAACCATTTCATATGTGTATGCCATTACATTTTGATTTCTGAATTTTCTTAACTAGCTAGCAAAAGCTGAGTATAATTGCCTTGAGTGGCCTTGGGCCCACATGACATTGAGGGAAGAGAGACAAATGGGGGGAAGAAGAGGTCGCCTCTCACCGCACAGAGAAAAAGGGAAGGAAGCAGGGAGGGAGGCAGAGCACGGGAGGCGACAGACGCGGGTGAGCCACCGCCGGCAAGGGAGGGCCGAGAGCCGACGGCATAGGGTGAAGTGGAGGGTGGGAGATGAGGAAGCACTGGGCGGCAGATCGGGCCGAGGCGGCGGCGGGAGCGGCCGGGGCTGGAGGCTGAACGCGGTGCCGGCGCCGGAGTGAAAGGAAGAGCAAAAGGGAAGCGGCACGAGCTAGAGATGGGCCAGGAGGTGCTTACCAAGCCATTTGTCGGGCCGGAGGAGGTCCAAGGCTGGCCGGCGACGGGAGCCGAGGGCGACGTGACCGGGCCACCGTGGCGAGGGTGGCTCGGGCGACGAAAGGCCCGGGCGGCGGTTGGGGAAGCTTCACGGCGTCGAGGGCTTGCTCCCAACGCGAGAAATCGGACCGGAGTCACCAGGGGCAGTCTGGCGCTGCCGTGCGCGGTTTCGGCGGATGCGGGGAACAAGGCCGTGCGGCGAGCTCGGCGCATGACTTTCCAATTAGGCCGGAGGGGAAGCGGAGGGGGAGTGGGGGCACGCCATGACGCATTCAGGACGGTGGGGAGTCGCCAAGACCTGGAACGGTGTGGAGGCGCGGAGGCGGCCTGCGGGCGCTCGGTCTGGGAGGGGAGGAAGAAGGAGCAAGGGCTGCGGTTGTAGTGGGAGCACGCGCGGGCGAGGCGAAGTGTTCGTAGAAAGGAGAGGCGCAGGGGAGGCAAGGGGGAGCGTGGAGCTTCTTACAGCCGCGGGGGCTGTTCGGTCGCGTCGGGCGTGCGGCAGTCGGCGCATGGCAGGGAGTTGGCGACAAGACGGGGCGGGCAGGCGAGCATGGCTGCCACGGGGAGGAGAAAGCAGCGCGCGGCAGAGGAACCCGCGGGCGGGGCGCGCGCATGGCTGCCACGGGGAGGAAGAAGGCTGCGCGCGGTAGAGAAAAGAAAAGAGGAAGATGGCGTAGGCGCACGGGGGAGGAAGAAAAGAAAAGAAGGGGGCGCGCAGGAGTTGGCCCACCGGACAGAGGGAGGGAAAAGAAGAAAAGAAAGGAGAGAAGAAAATAGGTGGGGTCCACATGGAAGTGAGGGAAAATGGGAAAAAGATGGGAAACTTTGGAAATTTTGGAATTTGAATTTGAGCTTCTATTTCATATTTAGGTTTATTGATTTTATTTAACCTTTGCTACAAATTGTATTTATAAAATTCTTTATTGTCCAAATTCTAGTTTATATATATACGCTATTATTTCCAAAAATGAGATTTTATATTTTAACTCAGGTTTCTCCCTCCTCATGCTGGATCATCTTTTCAGATTCGCATTTAAAATTTTTGTTTTCTATTATTTGCATATCTTCTTTTATAGCATTACTAATGTTTGTTTTGTTTTTCGTGAATTTCTTCAATTATCGGAACCTCAACCAAAACTTTAAGAAACACCATAAAAATCCAAATTCAATTAGAATATATTGCAAAAATAATTCAAAAGCTTCACATTTTCAAATTTAAATTTTCGGGATGTTACAGTACACCAATCGGTTCAATCTGAGCCATGTAATCGACACAGAACTCAATGACCTCTTCGGTTGCATAACCTTCGAGGATGCTGCCCTCTAGCCGAGATCGATTCCGTACATAGGACTTGAGAATTCTCATGAACCTCTCGAATGGGTACATGCTACGTAGGAACATGGGCCCAGACATTTTTATCTCCCACACAATGTGAACAATGAGATGGACCATTATATCAAAAAATGATAAGAGAAATACATCTCAAGATGATATTGTAACACCCCAGCCTAACATAGGCCTGAAATGCTACTAACTATCCACAATATATCAACAACTAATATAAATTACCTAAAAATTTCGGCATGACCTCCTTTGTTTATTAACGTAATAACAGTTCCGACAAGTATGAATAGCACAAGTTCTAAATAACGAACGGAAAGATAATATCAAAAGGTACTAAGTCTTTATTACATTTAATCTGATGAAATATAAACTGAACCAATTAAGCTATCAAGCCAACAAGATTATCATGACTGTCTTTATTTCTTAATGAAGGAATTGTGCACGTGAATCTGAACTAGCCATTCATGTCCCCATGTATGCTGATCTCACATTGGTACCTAAAATAGACAAACAACAACAAGAGTGAGTCCAACGACTCAGCAAGTATAACTGTATCAAATGCAAGCATGAACATTAACTCTCAAGTTAAACATATTACATATGAATTTCATGCTATGCATTATGATCAAAAGCTCCTCTTTCTCATCTCTTTCGCATTTTACCGTGTGCGGAGTGTGCATCCGTCAATGCACACCCATGCCTGTACCCTCTGGTACAGGGACCAATTGCCCACACTCCGCAAGTGTGAGGACCTCGATGCTTGATCACCACATGACCAAGACTTCAACAGTTCTCAATATGATGCATATATGTGAATGTATCAACAAGATAACATGCATTCACCATACTACGCATCAACAAATCTCATAAATGCCATAATGTAAACAGAACATAAATAGCATTAACAACTCAGAACATTACTCAAATTCATAAGTAAAGCATTCATAACTCAAACACCACTCATATCATCAAAATCACTCAATCACACAGATTAATCATAGCAAGGTTATACTTGCCTCAACCGCAGACAACGAAGAACGAGCGGGCGAAACCCGAATCCGCTCTCCTCCCTTGACGACACGATGACGAACACGTCGACGAACACGACGAACACGGCGACGAACACGACGAACACGGCGACGAACACGCCCGCGATCTCCTCCTCTCCTTCCTCCGGATCCACGCGGTACAGCGACGAACGTCGGCGGCGGCGCCGGGAGGAGACGACGACGACGAAGACGACGACGATGACGACGCGGCGACGGCGACGACGCAGCGATGGCACGTCACCGGAGGAAGCGGCACCGCGAGCTGACGCGGCAGCAAAAGCGGCGCGCGCAGCACTGCGGCAGGCGGCGCGGCAGGGCTTGCGCGATAGATCGGCTGGCGCAGCAGGCGCGGCAGCGCTGCAGCGGCGGTGGCAGGGCGCGGCAGCCCGGCGCGGCAAGGCGACGGCGGCAGCTGCGGCAGGGCGCGGCAAGGGGAATCAAGGGATGGGTGGCGGCTGCTCCAAGGGAGGGTGAGGCTAGGTTAAGAGGTGGCCTCCCCTCTTGGGCCAAGAAAACCCACGGGTCAAGGCCTAGGCCGTGTTTGATTAGATTTTCATAAAACCCCTCAAACACTTTTAATTTTTAAATCTTTCTCCCCACGTACCTCTCTTTAATCAAATAAGTAATTACATATAATAATCCGGGGTATTACATTCTACCCCCTTAAATGAAATTCGACCCCAATTCTAACCGCAACCTCAACAGAAAACAAAACAACCAACTAGCAATTAACTAGCACCCGACGTGAACAACGCCGGTCTTTGCTTTCAGCATGCGAGACTCCAACTCCCAAGTTGCTTCTCTCTCGGTCTGCTGCGACCAAAGCACTTTGACATACTAAATATTTTTTTTTCTAATTGCTTGCACCTCGCACATAGGTTCTTGAAGATCCAAGTGGTTTGCCAACCTCCAGATCCTTGCTCCTTACATCTGCATAACTTTTCAGCCCGCTCTGGGCAGCCAACAGATTCTGACTCACCAAGGCCACGCGTTGAACTTACGCCCCTACAACACTTCGAATGGTGTAGCTTTAATTTTGAATGGTGGCTGGTCTTACTCGTTGGTCAACGATTTTAATGAACCCACGCTCCAGATCTTTCAAGTTCTCCCTCAATACCGGTCGTATAAAGCGCAGTATCCCACACTAGAACCCAAGATAGTCCTAGTGATACACAAACCCCTAATACTTCGTAATTAATAAAATCGATTAAATACACATCGGGTTATCATTCCCTTTGGTACTAACCCACACAATCTGCACAACACATGCAACTCTTATTCCAACTCTCAATCGATCTTTTACCTTAATAAGGAGCACCCCCTTAAACACGGGCACACCACAGGGCTCAAGGTAAACCCACTCTTTCACAAATAGAATTCAACTGAACATAAAGAATTCTCATCGCAACCACACAAAACCAATTCCCCATAAAAGGGTCAAATCAAAAGAAGAGAAATGAGGATTCACACAAAAACCTCCCACTTTCCAGTGGGTAGTTTGCACATAAGCAACCCAAACATAAAGGGAATCACTCAAATATCAAACCTGTCCATTTTTTTCTTTTAGGAATAAACTTCCTCTTGAATCACGAGGTTCTAAATCATCCCATATCATACTATCTCAATTCTCTTAAATTGGCAACATCAACTTTATGTTCAAACCGAGTGCATCCAACACACTTTTGTAGAGGGACTATACTATTCTCACAATAACATACTCTAGTCAACTCCTCTTCCCACATGTTACTTTAACGAATAATTTCCAATGCACCTCATCGTTATTTTTCACCCACCAACACTTCACCACAAATCTTAAGGACAATCGACATGAATTTCTCGGCTCACACACCCATTTACTACATCCAAAGGATACTATCAAGGAACATCATAATATTCAGAATCCACTCCTTTCACTATTTTTACCCACATCATTAGCCTCCAAGGTCCTAATATGGAACACCAAACCCAAAAGTTTCGTCTCCAGGACTCCTATATATGTACTTTCATATATTCAATACAAAGACTCTTAAATCCAGTGACTAAAATTTCCACAATCAACCATATTCAATCCTTCACAACCACATGAAAGCATAATCTCAACCAGATTATCTGTAGGAAGATTCTAACTCCTGGAGGGTTACTTTCAGAAGCCAAGTCATACATGGCAATAATTTTCAACAATCCTCACTATCCCAAAAATTCTGTATCGATTGGGCTTCTTCACAATTATACACTCATTAACTACACCATCATAATTATCCTGCTAATCCTTGCAAATTACCCAATCATAATGCTCCAATAAAATTGATCAAGATTCTCATACTTCTAATAATTCTAATGTTCCATCAAAATGAACGTAACACTCTTGAACCACAGCTAGGTTCTTCTAGTTGCAACAATAAAACTATTTAGCCCCAAGGACAACATCTTCTTTAAATCAAATCCTCATCGAGAATTATTCAACAGAACAATTTATCACTCAAAGAATCTCAAGCATCTTGATACCCACAATCTCACCCAGACTAATCACAAAACCACACCAACCAGTTGCCATACACCTCTTAAAGGTCTTTGCAACCCAAACTGCGTACCCCTTTCTTGGAGAAGCAAAAGAAGAAAATTTCAGCACAAGGTCCATCTGCAATAAACACAAAACCAAGAAAACAAAGATCTTGGACAACAAAGGATAAGACCACAGCTGAAGGCGCATGCCTCCTCGAGAAGAAAACATCAAATCTCAACCAATACGAATACAATATTGCCATTTGAGCTCCATAAACTCTTAAGCAGCGAAAATAAGAAGTCAAACACACTTCACAAAGATTGCACAACTTGACTTCAACCTTCAAAACTTTTATCAAACTTTTCCTTTTAACAAAGAGAACAACCTTCTTTGAATACGATATCACCTTAACAATTCCAACAAAAGAAGAGTTGAAGACCACAACACATTAATTCTTTAAGAACTAATTAAAATCCCTCAACACGACACTTTGCTTAAAACAATTTCAGCTACCACATAAGTCATGAGATCAAAAGATCGCGCATGCAACTATCAAAACTTTTGATTTAAATAGTACCATGGAATTTATTCAAATTCTTCTATTTAATGAACATTCAATATTACCATCATAACCACCAATTGACCAACATACTAATATCAGAATAATACATTCTTAACAAGCATCATCATATCCTCAACTCCCTTCATAAACTTTTCCAAAAGAAACATAAGAAATTTCTTCATCGTGTTCTAATACTTAAGTAGGAGTGCATCTACTAAGTCTAGGAACCTTGTGCATAAGCCACACCTTAGATCAAAGCTCTTAAACAAGATGATACTAGAACATGACAATCTCACAAGACACACTAGCATACATCTCTTACTAGATTTCATATATTCAATTCTTATGGATGCTCAACTTTAATTTTGGCAGATTAATTGTACTCTAGTCACTACCGGCAATAATTGATTATTATTGGGTCATACAACATTTATGATCCTAACTCCATTTTACAATCATAAAACCATCATGAGCATAGATTATGTATCCTTCCTTACATTCATAAATTAGAACGGAAATGACTTTATACTTCAATAATACCTGCTTGTAAGATAAGTTTCTACAAATCAATACATCAACCTTCATCTATTTCTTTATACATTTTTCAACAATCTAGCATGGTAAAAGATAGATGAAACCAGCAATTGTGCATGCTCATAAAGCATCTAAATAAAAGACATGTTAAGGGTCAATATTACCAAGGTAATATTCTAACACCTCCTTACTTAATTATTCCAAACGGTCGGATTAATTACTAAAGATAAAGATAATTCAATTTGTCCAACATGATAGAAATTCAATAATCATAATAATCATTCTAATTCTTTTTGCACACTCCTCAATAACTCCATGAGTTACAGTCATTAATAGACAACTTCTTAATCGTAGTTCTTCTCAAAACTATTACAAGGCAATATCAAATTAAACCACTACACTTCCAAGGATACTAGTAAAAGAAATTAATTATACACTACGCTATCATATCAACTTAATAATTCAAACCTTATGAATTAGTTTATATAATTACCACCTTCCACTTAAGCATAGCAAAACAATCATAATGGATTTTAACACTCTTTCAAAAGAAGAGGAACAATAAACTTCAACGCTCGAGATAAAGGAATACATAGATCCAAAGCTTTCACATAACACTGAGTTTTGCAACTTCAAAATTTGCATCAACAAGAGAAAATACCAAGCGAACCAATAAATCATGAATCACAACAAGACAAAAGTCCCACGAAGGAACTAACCTTACAAATCAACAATAAGCACAGGTAGCAAAGTATCTCAGTAGTCCGGAAAGAAACCATAACTGTTTCAAGGAACAGGTAGAGACCAATTGCATACCCTCAACTGCAAGAACCACAATCTCAAAAGAAATTCATTAACTGCAATCAGCCAAGAATTGGCCGAATTCAACTTTAAGGATAATAACAACTTTTCTAAGAACTCACCCGCAACACCTGCAATTAAGTTACCTGAGGTAACTACATTGCTAATCCTCATATTACAAATAATGACATAATCTAGCAATGCCAAGGTAGCACATCACGAGATCTACATCATATCATTGACTATTCTCACTCATAACAGTCATAGGAGCAAATCATAATCATACAAGATTATCAATAAGCACACAAGATTATCTCATCATGTAAATCATCAATATAACATGTCAAAAGCATAATTACAATGCTTGACCCATCCCATCCTCATGCACCAAGTGTCAATTTAATAGTTTAATTACCACGGACCTAAAGCCCGCTCGATACCAATCAGTAACACCCTCACCTAACATAGGCCCGAAATGCTACTAACTATCCACAATATATCAACAACTAATATAAATTACCTAAAAATTTCGGCATGACCTCCTTTGTTTATTAACGTAATAACAGTTCCGACAAGTATGAATAACACAAGTTCTAAATAATGAACGGAAAGATAATATCAAAAGGTACTAAGTCTTTATTACATTTAATCTGATGAAATATAAACTGAACCAATTAAGCTATCAAGCCAACAAGATTATCATGACTGTCTTTATTTCTTAATGAAGGAATTGTGCACGTGAATCTGAACTAGCCATTCATGTCCCCATGTATGCTTGATCTCACATTGGTACCTAAAATAGACAAACAACAACAAGAGTGAGTCCAACGACTCGGCAAGTATAATCGTATCAAATGCAAGCATGAACATTAACTCTCAAGTTAAACATATTACATATGAATTTCATGCTATGCATTATGATCAAAAGCTCCTCTTTCTCATCTCTTTCGCATTTTACCGTACGCGGTGTGCATCCGTCAATGCACACCCATGCCTGTACCCTCAGTGCAGGGACCAGTGCCCACACTCCGCAAGTGTGAGGACCTCGATGCTTGATCACCACATGACCAAGACTTCAACAGTTCTCAATATGATGCATATATGTGAATGTATCAACAAGATAACATGCATTCACTATACTACGCATCAACAAATCTCATAAATGCCATAATGTAAACAGAACATAAATAGCATTAACAACTCAGAACATTACTCAAATTCATAAGTAAAGCATTCATAACTCAAACACCACTCATATCATCAAAATCACTCAATCACACAGATTAATCATAGCAAGGTTATACTTGCCTCAACCGCGAGACAACGAAGAACGAGCAGAAGGCGAAACCCCCGGAATCCGCTCTCCTCCCTTGACGACACGATGACGAACACGTCGACGAACACGACGAACACGGCGACGAACACGACGAACACGGCGACGAACACGCCGCGATCTCCTCCTCTCCTTCCTCCGGATCCACGCGTGCAATGATTTAGCGTCGGCGGCGGCGCACCGGGGAGGAGGCGACGACGACGAAGACGACGACGATGACGACGCAGCGACGACGGCGACGCAGCGGCGACGACGACGCAGCGATGGCACGTCACCGGAGGGCAGCGGCACCGGCGAGCTGACGCGGCAGCAAAACGGCGCGCGGCAGCAGCACTGCGGCAGGCCGGCGCGGCAGGGCTTGCGCGGTAGATCGGCTGGCGCGCAGCGCTGCAGCGGCCGGTGGCAGGCGCGGCAGCCCGGCGTGGCAAGGCGACGGCGGCAGCTGCGGCAGGCGCGGCAAGGGGAATCAAGGGATGGGTGGCGGCTGCTCCAAGGGAGGGTGAGGCTAGGTTAAGAGGTGGCCTCCCCTCTTGGGCCAAGAAAACCCACAGGTCAAGGCCTAGGCCCGTGTTTGATTAGATTTTCATAAAACCCTCAAACACTTTTAATTTTTAAATCTTTCTCCCCACGTACCTCTCTTTAATCAAATAAGTAATTACATACAATAATCCGGGGTATTACAGATATAGAATCATCACCACCTCGTCCTAAAGATCATCTAGTCATTCGGGATCGATGATCTTCTGAGCAATTGTGTTAGAAAAATAACACAGCCATATGATTGTCTCTCGGACCTTGATTGGCAAAATATTTCTAATTGCAATAGGGAGCATGTGTGTCATCAGCACATCATAATCATGAGACTTCATGCCAACTAACTTTAAATCTTCCATCGAAACAAGTTTATTCATGTTGGTGAAGTAACCAGATGAAACTTTCACCCCATGCAAGCACTGACACAGTTCAGTTCTCTCAGCCTTGGACAGAGTGTAACAAGTAGGGGGGAGGTAAATTCATCCTTTATCGTTCTTTGTCGGTGCTAACTCAGACCTGATGTCCATATCAACCAAGTCAAGTCGTGCGTTGATACCATCCTTTATTTTGTCACGAAAGTTTAGTAAGAGACCAATCAAGCTATCACATATGTTCTTCTCTACATGCATGACATCGATGCAGTGGCGAAGTTTTATGTGCTCCCAATAAGGTAAGTTGTAGACGTTCTTTTCACAGGTCGTCGATTTACGTCCCTTTCTGAGCACAACATCTAAATCCTTAACCATATCATAGATCTCTTTTTTGCTTAAATGCCTTAGAGCTGAACTGTCCTCCTTCTCTCCATCAAATTGTTTCTTTATCCTGCGGTATAGGTGAGCCCTCAGAAGGAACCTTGTAGGACCGAAATGGCGACAGAGGGGGGGTGAATGTCGCTCTCTTTTAAAATCGCCCTCGAGAAATCGTACACTGTTTTTCAAAAGATGCACCTCACAGAAAATTAAAATTAATCTTGCTGAGATTTGGAACGCATGCGACACTAAAAATTCAGCATAAATCAGAGAGTAGTCAGTAAAAATTTCAGCTGAAAATATTGCTGTTTCATCTGCATGCAAAATCATGAAAGATCAGCAAAAGAAATAAAAGAAAAGCACTTTTTGGAGAAGCTCATGCCATTGCTGCCGAACACACAAAGCAAAGAAAAGCAAACTGAATTTCTCTGCTGGCCGAAAGGAGAATTGAAGAAACTGCCGAGAGCAGCCTGTAAAAACGAAAGCAAAACAGAGACCGTAAACTGAAAGACAGAGAGAAACAACAAGGAGATGTTCAGATCAATAAACTGATTCGGGTAAGAAAGAACAAAGCAGCAAACTGCACCCAAGTACTATAAAGCAAAAAGAAAACACTAAAGAAGAAAAGAAGGCGTAACCAAACCATCACAGCATACTGCAAGAAGGACCGAACCCAAAAGAAAGGTCTCCAGTCCGAACTGACTTTGGACTGCTGAAACAGAAACTCCAGAGAATGGCTGAACACAAGCAAAGGCCTAACCAAAAAGGACATCAATTACAGCTGTTGAAAATGTGCCGTATAGATGAACTGTACGCTAGTTTCTTTGCTGCCGAGATGTAGTACTGCTAATTTGAGAACTATTAGCAAGAGCTAAAGCAGACTAGAAAAGTCTGTCGGCAAGCAAAAACTGCATTTGGCTGAACATGAGACTGCAGTGCAAAAGAAGCATATTGTTCAAGGCATCTTTCTGCCGAAAAATAGAGCTGCTAGAAGCAGTCCGTGAATAGCACAGATTGCAATAAGACTGCTAGCAAGTAATGAAAACAGCAGTTACTCTGAAGTGCAGCAGATCGAAAATCTATAGACTGAAATAAGCACAGAACACAGCACACAAAATTCAGTTTCGGCTGGCAAAGATCAAAGTATTTGGTTGACAACAGTGCATATGCTGCAAATGCTGAAACAGCCACCGAAACCTGTTTAAACTGAAAGAGTATTCACCGCCAACCACCAACAGAAGGACAAAGGAAATCAGGGAGGAAAAACAAAACAGAAAGCAGTAGACCAAAACCAAAACATATGAGATGACAAAAATCAGATCATAAAACACATCTCAGATAAATTTCATTCCAATCAAAAAGATACAAAGGAGTCCCGATACGCATGGACATTAGAACAAGAAAGATTACAAGAATCTCAATTCATCCTCTCGATCCTCAAGAACACCAAGAACCTCACATGTTCTTGGGAGGAACACACACACAAGAGAAGAGCTCTAAAAACACTTGTGATCCTCAAAGGGGTATGCAGCCCCCATCCCCTATTTATAGCCCTTGGCTAACGGGTCTCCAACCCGTTACGCCGGCTAAACCCTAACGGAGCCGTCTCCCGCTTGTGCAGCTTTGCGAAATTCTCGTTTCGCCCCTCCTGCACCTTCCGGGAAGCTTCCGCGCTCCTTGTCTCGCACGCCTCGCAACCACCTCGAGTCCACGTCGTCTTCGACACATCCCGACCGTTCTGACCTCAGCGCCACCTGCGCCTAGTCCGGTCACCTCGTGTCTCGCCACGACTCCGCCTCGATGTCCTGCAGTCACACAGACAAGAAATACATCAAATAGCACCGCTCAATACATGTAAGCATAATAACATCAACGAAACAACATTAAGCCCAAACCTGTCAAATCAACAGAATAAGCGTCCTAATCCTTTTGACCAGGTTTGACCAAGTCCGACCGAGCCCGTTGCACCGCGCAACGACATGGTCCGATCCAACCAACTTAAACTCGACTTTCCTAAACCGATGTCAATTACTCATCATACACACAGGATGACCACCACATGGTCTCTCAAACCTACAGTGCTTCAGCCACACACTCTCGGTATCATCTAAGCAGTGAGTACAGGCTTTAGCCCCTTTTGTACTCTGGCCCGATAGGTTAGAAAGGGCAGGATAATCATTTATGGTGCAAAACAACAATAAGTGTAAAGTAAAGTTCTCTTGTTTGTACACATCCTATACCTGTACCCCTTCGATCCACAGTATTTTTAGATCTTCTACCAATGGTGCTAGGTACACATCAATATCATTCCCGGGTTGCCTCGGCCCTTGAATAAGTATCAATAACAAAATATACTTTCGCTTCATACACAACCAAGGAGTAAGGTTGTACATGCAAATTGTCATGGGCCAAGTGCTATGCTAGCTGCTAATGTTACCGAAAGGATTCATTCTATCTGTACTCAATCCGAACCTTATATTCCTCGGTTCTCCATCGATGTCTGCAAACCTCCTATCAATGTTTCACCATTGGCCAGAATCAGCAAGGTATCTTAGCATTCCATCATTCTTATGCTCCTCCAAGTGCCAACGCAGCAGTTTTGCCTTCTTTGGGTTCGCAAAAAATCACTTAAAATGGGGAATTATAGGAAAATACCATACCACCTATGCAGGAGGTTCTCTCTTCACCTCTATCCCTCGCCATTATCTGATTGATTCTTACGCTTGTATCGGGAGGCGTTGCACACCGGACATGCATGCATGTTTGCATACTCTTATGGTAGAGGATATAGTCGTTCAGATATGCATGTTTTATTTCTAATTCCATTCCAATTGGACAAAGAACCTTCTTGGATTTGTACTTGGTTTTGGGCAACTCGTTTCCCTCAAGAAGCATATCCGCTAAAAGACCTAATAGTGTCGTGAAACTCTTGTCGGACCAACCGTTGCTTGCCTTCAATTTCAGCTGTTCAAGCATGGCTGACAACCTCTTGTATTTTGACTTGCAGCATGTGAACAAAGGTTTCTCCAAGTCCTCCATCAAGCCCCAAAATTTGACATACTCTCTCTCATCATAGTCCCTTCCGCATTACGAAGCATCTGGTCCAGATTGTCATCGTGCAGCCTATCCGAATCAGAACCATAATAAACATCATCCGGCATCATATCATTGACTTTGTCAATGATATCATTATTACTACCTTCCTGTGTAGTATGCTCTTCACCATGATTGATCCAACGTGCATACCCCTTTTTGAAACCCCTTCGAATCAAGTGTGCTTCAATCTGCGCTCGGTTCATAAACATCTTTAGAAGGGGCTTGTGAGGTTAGAGAAAAAGACAAAGGAAGCTCATTGATTAGAAGAAAAGGTCTTCGTGTAAAGGTAATAGCCTCATCCATTCTTGTTGTCATCCAAATGTAGGCAATGTGTACCTACGTATTTGTTTAGTATGTATTTAGTGAATGCATATTAACAAATGGTAATATTTACAGTGACAAATCAGTCATGTCCAAACCCACAACATTAAAAGTGTATTAGGTGTTGGTACCATTCGTGAAGGTCCATACGGTATTGAATGCTTGAATCAGAGATGTCCTGTATTGGCTTACACGCAGCTTCTTCTTGGACCCCGAGGTGTGCAGTGTCGTCCTAGATGGGCTTTGGAGTCGATATGCCATGGACATTCAGTGGAGGTTAAAGAGATTGATGTGCATGGTTGTATGGAAGAGCTTTGTGGAAGGCTACCGGTGATGTGGTTATGAGTGCGTGCTATTCATGCAACCATGTTCGAAGGGAGTCACAAGAGGTCTGGTTGGTGGGAGCAGCTCAGGCGTGTAGCTCGTGGTTCATCAAGAGGATGCGGTGGGCGATGTTGGGGAGACAACTATAATATCGTACACCGCACGCTGAGCCCACGTGATAGGTTGATGCAGATGTTGTTGAGGTAGATCGGAATGATCACGCTACACAAGCTAAGCCCACTAGATAGGCGGACGCAGGGGAATATGTCGACAAAATTGTGTGTCAGATGGAGATCGATGATTAGATTGCTGGGCCGAGGAGGAAACTTTAGAAGAGGATGGCGATGAATCTTCTGAGGACAAAGGTCACATGCTGCAAGTATGGAATATGGTGGATGTTGAGGGTCTTTCTGTACACGATGAGCATGAATCACTGTGGGAATACCATGCTATGAAGGTTCAGCTTCATGCAACGTTTGCTCATAAGGGATCACTATAGGATGCCATTAAGCTTCGGGCCTTGTCCACGTAGCAGATGTTTCAGGTCTTAAAATCCAGCCAGGAGCAGTACACCATGGTCTGTGAGCAGGTTGGTTGTTCTTGGCATGTGCACGCACGTAAACATAAGTACGATACTCACTGGATTATCTCAAAGGTGGAGCCGCACTCCTGCATACTCAATAGTGCTTTCCTGATGGAGACGGGGTGCCCGATCTTTCAATGAGATTGATAACTAACGATTTCGGTGGAGATGACCCTGACGATCCAACTACAAACGCACGACGTCGCTTGCGCCTTAGCAATCGCTGAACCAACTCCGAGATGTTACTGACCTTGCTGGAGGCGCGATCAACCTGAACACGAAGTTCAATCCCTGCGAGCAATCGAAGAACTAGCAAGAATAAGACATATGCAATCTGATATTGCGAATATGAATGAGACGTAGATGGTATTGCGAATAACAAAGTTAGGATTCCGAAGCTGTCTTGACAGGTGGTCGTCCGACACAACTGAAGAATAGAAGTTTGCACAATGGCTAAACCTAAACTCAACGAAATTCAAGTCTTAGTAACTGAGGAGGTGGCTCCTATATAGGGAGAATGACCAGAGGTGGTGTCCAAAGTGTACGCCCTAGGGTTACAAGGCCCATGGGCCCAAGTGGTGGTAGCGCAGTACCCTTTTGACTCGGACTCAGAAACCAACATGGACTATTTTGATGATTGCGGCCTGTTCGGATAGAATTTGAAGATGCGGTTGGATCCGTTGGAAAGTATACTTCATAAGCTTTCCATGAAGTACAAGAACGTCCCAAACGGAGTCCGTATGAGGAAGTTATGCCCATTTGAACTTGGCACCATTGTAGCAGTCCGAATCTGATTCCAAAACGAGTCAAACTCGAATTCTTGCTTGACTTGGCCCCAAAGTGATGTGGTGATGTAACACCCCAGCCTAACATAGGCCTGAAATGCTACTAACTATCCACAATAAAACAACAACTAATATAGGTTACCTAAAAATTTTCGGCATAACCTCCTTTGTTTATTAACCAGATGGCAGTTTAAATAAGCATGAATAGCACAAGTTCTAAATAATGAACGGAAAGATAATATCCAATGATACTAAGTCTTTATTACATTTAATCTGATGGAATATAAACTGAACCAATTAAGCTAACAAGCCAACAAGATTATCATGACTGTCTTTATTTCTTATTGAAGGAATAGTGCACGTGCAACGAAGCTAATCCCTTTTTGATCCCATATATGCCATTCTCACATTGGTACCTAAAACAAACAAACAAACAGCAAGAGTGAGTCCAATGACTCAGCAAGTATATCAACATCAATACCAATGATCATTAACTGTCAAGTTAAACAATTAACATAGAACATCATGCTATGCAATATGATCAAAATCTCCTCTTTCTCATCTCTTTCGCATTTTACGGTGACGCGGGTGTGCATCCGTCAATGCACACCCATGCCTACCCTCGGGCACAGGGACCAATGCCCACACTCCGCAAGTGTGGGGATCTCGATCTTGATCACCGCATGACCAAGACTTCAACAATTCTCAATATGATGCATATATGTGAATGTATCAAAAGATAACGAGCATTCACCATACTACGCATCAACCAATCTCATAAATGCCATAATGTAAACAGAACATAAATAGCATTCTCAATTCATCACTTACTCATACTCACAATTTAAACATCCATGATTCAACCATCATCCAAACAATTCAACAAATCCATAAATACACAGATTTTCACATCACAAATATACTTGCCTCAACCGCGAGAAAATGAAGAACGCGTAGAAGGCACAACCCCCGGAATCCGCTCTCCTCCTGAATATTTAATTAATAATTACTAACATAATAGTAACAGGTTTCTAGATACAAAATATCAGCAACCCCAAATTCCCCAACAATTTATCTCAATTAAAATCCCCAACTCCCCTCGGCCAAATCTGCCCAACCACAGACAGCCGACTTCCAAAAATCATAACTTTCAGTACGTAACTCCAAATTAAGCGTTCTTGGACTCTCTGTAAATATAATTAAATTATCTACAAAAACTTAGTTGGGGAGACTCTCTGATTCGGCCATTTACTAACCGATCCAAACCCTTTTATAAAGCATCCAAATTCACGTCGGACTCTCTGGATAGCGCACTAAAACAGGCATAACTTTCGCCCAGAAACTCGGAATCCGGACTTTTTTACCTCTATTGAAAGCTAAGAAACTTATCTACAACTTTCTAAATTTGAAGGACTGCTGAATCGCAACTATTTCCGTCGCACAAACCGATCTACTAAACTCTGTCTAGAACTACCCCGATCTGCAGAACAGTAACACTAGAAAATTCATAACTTTCGCTACACAAATCCGAATCACGTGTTCTTATACTCCCTGGAAAGATAATTAAACCGTCTACAACTTTCTAGAAGGGGTCTAGACCTGAATCCAGACGAAACTAGATCAAAACCGCCGAGAAACAAATACTGTCCCAGCAGCCCAGAAAACCGACGAATCTAAATCGATTAAAAACTCATCTAGAGACTACCAGGGATTACCCTTGACGACACGACGACGAACACGTCGACGAACACGACGACGAACACGACGACGAACCCGCCCGCGATCTCCTCCTCTCCTTCCTCCGGATCCACGCGGTACAGCGACGAACGTCGGCGACGGCGCGCCGGGGGAGGAGACGACAACGGCGAAGGCGACGACGACGACGACGCAGCGACGACGATGACGACGACGAAGGGCAGCAGCACCACGGCGGAGCGGCGACCCGGCGCGGCAACGCAAGGGACAGCGGCGGCGGCGGCGTGCGGTGGCGAGGAGCAGCAGGGAGCGGCGGCGGCGGGGCGGGGGCTGCCTAGGGTTTTGAATGGTGACCTCCCTCCCTCTTGGGCCTAGAAAATCCCACAGGCCAAGGCCTAGGCCCAGTTGTCTTAACTTTCCGAAAACCCCCAAAACTCTTTTAATTTTTAATCTTTTCACTTAAGTCCCTCTCTTTATTAATTAAACAATTAATAAAATATTTTCCGGGGTATTACATTCTACCCTCCTTAAACAATTCGACCCAATTCTAACCGCAACCACAACAGAAACAAAACAACCAACTAGTAAAACACGCACCGACGTGAACAACGCCTTGCTCTCCACATGCGAGACTCCAACTCCCAAGTTGCCTCCCACTCGGTCTGCTGCGACCAAAGCACTTTGACATATAGCAAAGTCTTGTTTCTCAACACTTTTTCTGACCTTTCTAGAATCCGCACTGGCTTGGACTCAAAGGACAAATCTTGCTCAATAACCAATGGCTCTAAAGCGATGTGAAATTCTGGATCTCGCAGATACTTTCTAAACATGGACACGTGAAACACGTTATGCACCCCGCGATAGACTCAGTAAGATCCAAACGGTAAGCCAATTTCCCAATTCGCGCTAGTATGGTGAAGGGTCCAACGTACTTGGCTAAACTTCCCTATGGTACCGAACCTCACCACACCCTAGGTAGGAGATACTCTCAAAAGCACCGATCCCCACTTCAAATTCCGATCCCTTGTTCTCACATTCACATAGCTTTTACTGTCACCGGCGACCAATGATTCTATCTCACCAAGTCCACTCGTTCAACTATCTTTTGGACCCAAAGCGGTCAACCTCCGAATCCTCGCAACTAACCGAAGCAATTAAATACACAGTGGTTAACATTCCCTTTGGTATCAAACCACACAATCTGCACAACCCATAAATCTCGAGCTTTCCACGCTCAATCGATCTCTTTACCTTAGCAATGAGCACCCCCTTAAACACGGGCGCACCACAGGGCTCAAGGTAAACCCACTTTTCATAGATAGAATTCAACCGAACATAGAGAATTCTCATCGCAACCACACAAAACCAACTCCCCATAAAAGGATCAAATCAAAAGAAGAGAAATGAGGATTCATCACGAAAAACCTCCCACTTTCAAGTAGGTAGTTTGCACATAAGCAACATATACGTAAACGGGAATCACTCAAATATCAAACCCGTCCATTTCTTTTTCTTTTAGGAATAAACTTCCTCTTGAATCACGAGGTTCCAAATCATCCCATACCCTACTAGTTCAATTCTCTTAAATTTGGCAACATCAACTCTATGTTCAAACCGAGTGCATCTAACACACTTTGGTAGAGGGACTCTACTATTCTCACAATAACATACTCTAGTCAACTCCTCTACCCACATGATACTTTAACGAATAATTTCTAATGCATCTCATCGTTATTCTCACCCACCATCACTTTACCACAAATCTTAAGGACAATCAACATGAATTTCTCGGCTCCCACACTCATTTACTACACCCAAAGAATACTATCAATGAGCATCAACTATTTAGAATCCACTTGTTGCACTATTTTCACACCACATCATTAGCCTCCAAGGTTCTAGTATAGAACATCCACCCAAATTTTCCATCTCTAGGACTATTATATATATATATGTACTTGATATATTTGACACAAGGCTCTCAAGTTCGGTGACTAACATCTCCACCATCAATCATGCTCAACCCTTCACAGCCACATGAAAACATAATCTCAACCCGATTATCGTAGGAAGATACATGACATAATTTCAACAATTTCTACTATCCCAAAATTCCCATAACAATCCGCCTTCTTCATAATTATAATCTCATCACTATACCATCATAATCGTCCTTCTAATCCTTGCAAAGTACCCAATCATGATGGTCCAATAAAATTGATCAAGATTCTCATACTTTCAATAATTCCAACGTTCCAGCAAAATGAACGTAACACTCATGAACCATAACTAGGTTCTTCTAGTTGCGACAATATAACTAGTTAGCCCCAAGGACAACATCTTCTTTTAAATCAAATCCTCACCGAGAATTAGTCGACAACATCAATTTATCACTCCAAAATCTCAAGCATCTTGATACCCACAATCTCACCCAAACCAATCACAAAACCACACCAACCAGTTGCCATACATATCCTAAAAGGGCTTGCAACCCAAATCGGTTACCCCTTTCTTAAAAGAGGCAAGAAGAAGTAAATTCAACACATGGGAAGGTGTTACCAATCGCAATAAACACTAGACCAAGGGAAAGAGCAAAGATCTTGGACAACAAACGTTAAGACCACAGCTGAAGGCGCATTCCTCCTCGAGAAGAAACCATCAAATCTCAACTAATACGAATACATTATTATCATTTGAGCTCAAGAAACTCTTAAGCGGCGAAAATAAGAAGTCAAACACACTTCACAAAGATTACACAACTTGACTTCAACCTCCAAAACTTTCATCAAACTTTTTTTTTCCTTTTAACAAAGAGAACAACCTTCTTTGATTACGGTATCACCTTAACAATTCCAACAAAGAAGAGTTGAAGACCACAACACATTAATTCTTTAAGAACTAATAAAACCCTCAAACACTTTGCTTAAACAATTTCAGCTACTACATAAGTCATGAGATCAAAGATCGCATACACACTATCAAAACTTTTGATTTAAATAGTACCATGGAATTTATTCAAATTCTTCTATTTAATGAACCTTCAACATTACCATCATAACCACAAATTGACCAACATACTAACATCAGAACATTACATTCTTAACAAGCATCATCATATCCTCAACTCCCTTCTTAAACTTTTCCAAAAGAAACATAAGAAATCACTTCATCATGTTTCTAATATCTAAATAAGATTGCAACTACTTAATCTAGGAGAACCTAGTGCATAGCCACATAAATAGAACAAAGCTCTTAAACAAGGTGATACTAGAACATGACAATCTCACAAAACATTCTAGCATAAATCCCTTACTAGATTTCGTATATTCAATTCTTGTGGATGCTCAACTCTAATTTAGCACAAATTAATTGTACTCTAGTCGTTACTGGCAATTATTGATTACTATTTTATCACAACGGCATTCATGATCCTAACTTCGTTTTACAATCATAAAACAATCATGAGCATAGATTCTATATCCTACCTTACATTCAAAAATTAGAACAGAAATAACTTTAATCTTCAATAATACCAGCTTTGTAAGACTAGATTCTGCAAGTCTATACATCAACATTCATCTATTTCTTTATACATATTTCAATAATCTAACATGGTAAAAGATAGATGAAACTAGCAATTGTGCACGCTCATAAAGTATCTAAATAAAAGACATATTAAAGATTAATATTACCAAGACAATATTCCCACACCTTCTTCTTAACAATTCCAAACAGTTAGATTAATCACTAACGACAAACATAATTCCATGTATCCAACATGATAGAATTTTTAATCAATCATAACAATCATTGTAACTCTTTTGCACTCTCCTCAATAACTACATGGGTTCCAATCATGTATAGGCAATTTCTTAATCACTGTTCTTTAATAAACTATTACAAGCAATATCAAAATTAATCAACTACACTTCCAAGGATGCTAGTTGGAATTAATTATGCACCACGCTAACTTCACAACTTGACAATTCATACCATACGAGTTAGCTTAGATGATCACCACCTTCTACTTAAGCATAGCAAAATAACATAAAGGATTTTAACACTCTCTTTCAAAAGAAGAGGAACAATAAACTTCAACGCCGAGATACGAAATACAAAGATCCAAAGCTTTCACATAACAATGAGTTTTGCAACTCAAAACTTGCATTAACAAGAGAAAATACCAAGCGAGCCAATAAGTCATGATTCACAACAAGACAAAAGTCCCACGAAGGAACTAACCTTACAAATCAACAATAAGCACGGTAGCAAAGTATCTCGAGTCCGGAAAGAAACAATAATCGCTTCAAGGAACAAGTAGAGACCAATTGCATACCCTCAACCGCAAGAACCACAATCTCAAAAGAAATTCATTAATCGCAATCACCAAGAATTGGCGAAATCAACTTAAGGATAATATGACTTTTCTAATAAATTCACCATAACACTGCAATTAAGTTACACGAGGTAACTACATTGCTAATCCTCATACTACAAACAATGATATAATCGGCAATACCAAGGTAGCACATCACAACATCTACATCATATCATTGACTATTCTCGGTCATAATAATCATAGGAGCAAATCATAATCATACAAGATTATCAATAAGCATACAAGATTATCTCATAATGTAAATCATCAATATAACATGTCAAAAGCATAAATGCAATGCTTGACCCATCCCATCCTCTGCACCAGTGTGTCAATTTAACAGTTTAATTACCACGGACCTAAAGCCCGCTCGATACCAATCAACACCCGACCTAACATAGGCCCGAAATGCTACTAACTATCCACAATAAAACAACAACTAATATAGGTTACCTAAAAATTTTTGGCATAACCTCCTTTGTTTATTAACCAGATGGCAGTTTAAATAAGCATGAATAGCACAAGTTCTAAATAATGAACGGAAAGATAATATCCAATGATACTAAGTCTTTATTACATTTAATCTGATGGAATATAAACTGAACCAATTAAGCTAACAAGCCAACAAGATTATCATGACTGTCTTTATTTCTTATTGAAGGAATAGTGCACGTGCAACAAGCTAATCCTTTTGATCCCATATATGCCATTCTCACATTGGTACCTAAAACAAACAAACAACAAAGAAGAGTGAGTCCAATGACTCGGCAAGTATATCAACATCAATACCAATGATCATTAACGTCAAGTTAAACAATTAACATAGAACATCATGCTATGCAATATGATCAAAATCTCCTCTTTCTCATCTCTTTGCATTTTACCGGTGTCGCGGAGTGTGCATCCGTCAATGCACACCCATGCCTGTACCCTCAGTGCAGGGACCAATGCCCACACTCCGCAAGTGTGGGGACCTCGATGCTTGATCACCGCATGACCAAGACTTCAACAATTCTCAATATGATGCATATATGTGAATGTATCAAAGATAACGAGCATTCACCATACTACGCATCAACCAATCTCATAAATGCCATAATGTAAACAGAACATAAATAGCATTCTCAATTCATCACTTACTCATACTCACAATTTAAACAGACATGATTCAACCATCATCCAAACAATTCAACAAATCCATAAACACACAGATTTTCACATCACAAATATACTTGCCTCAACCGCGAGAAAATGAAGAACGCGTAGAAGGCACAACCCCCGGAATCCGCTCTCCTCCTGAATATTTAATTAATAATTACTAACATAATAGTAACAGGTTTCTAGATACAAAATATCAGCAACCCCAAATTCCCCAACAATTTATCTCAATTAAAATCCCCAACTCCCCTCGGCCAAATCTGCCCAACCACAGACAGCCGACTTCCAAAAATCATAACTTTCAGTACGTAACTCCAAATTAAGCGTTCTTGGACTCTCTGTAAATATAATTAAATTATCTACAAAAACTTAGTTGGGGAGACTCTCTGATTCGGCCATTTACTAACCGATCCAAACCCTTTTATAAAGCATCCAAATTCACGTCGGACTCTCTGGACAGCGCACTAAAACAGGCATAACTTTCGCCCAGAAACTCGGAATCCGGACTTTTTTACCTCTATTGAAAGCTAAGAAACTTATCTACAACTTTCTAAATTTGAAGGACTGCTGAATCGCAACTATTTCCGTCGCACAAACCGATCTACTAAACTCTGTCTAGAACTACCCGATCTGCAGAACAGTAACACTAGAAAATTCATAACTTTCGCTACACAAATCCGAATCACGTGTTCTTATACTCCCTGAAAGATAATTAAACCGTCTACAACTTTCTAGAAGGGTCTAGACCTGAATCCAGACGAAACAAGATCAAAACCGCCGAGAAACAAATACTGTCCCAGCAGCCCAGAAAACCGACGAATCTAAATCGATTAAAAACTCATCTAGAGACTACCAGGGATTACCCTTGACGACACGACGACGAACACGTCGACGAACACGACGACGAACACGACGACGAACCCGCCCGCGATCTCCTCCTCTCCTTCCTCCGGATCCACGCGGTACAGCGACGAACGTCGGCGACGGCGCGCCGGGGGAGGAGACGACAACAAGGCGGCGACGACGACGACGCAGCGATGACGATGACGACGACGAAGGGCAGCAGCACCACGGCGGAGCGGCGACCAGCGCGACAACGCAAGGGACAGCGGCGGCGGCGGCGGCGCGGCGGCAGCGGCGGCGCGGCGAGGCGGCGGGCGGCGGCGGCGGCGGGGGCTGCCTAGGGTTTTAAATGGTGACCTCCCTCCCTCTTGGGCCTAGAAAATCCCACAGGCCAAGGCCTAGGCCCAGGTTGTCTTAACTTTCCAGAAAACCCCCCAAAACTCTTTTAATTTTTAATCTTTTCACTTAAGTCCCTCTCTTTATTAATTAAACAATTAATAAAATATTTTCCGGGGTATTACAGGTGACCTCCATTATTCCTTCCATGCATGTCCATGACTCCACGTCCTTTTCCTTCGTCCGTTCTTAGGTTCCTAAGCACAATTAAATCACTTGCATTAGGTAGCGGTCTATTCTCACTAACATCTGAACCAAGGAATGAATTCACCTGATAATTAAGTTGATGAGCACGAGCTTGAGTAAGTGGTCCTCGCAGCACATGCTGTGGATGAGTTGTATCTATGGAAGGGATGTCCTCATCGTCCTCCCCTTCTTGCATTTGAGTCATCTGCGACTCACGCTCGTCTTCTTCTCCCAAGTAGGGCTTCAAATCTGCAATGTTAAAAGGGGGATTAACCCCAAAATCTACAGGCAGTTTAAGCTTGTATGCATTATCATTAATCTTTTCTAACACCTTGAAAGGACCATCAGCTCTTGGCATCAATTTTTATTTTCTCAATTCAGGGAACATATCTTTTCTTAAGTGCAACCAAACAAGATCCCAAGGTTCAAAAGTTAAATGTTTCCTCCCCTTACTACCAGCAAGTTTATATTTAGCATTCATACACTCTATATTATCCTTAGTTATCTCAAGTATTTTTAAAATCAATTCAGCACGTTGTTTAGCATCAGGGTTCAATTTCTCCGAAGATGGAATAAGCATTAAATCAATAGGAGCACGAGGCACAAAACCATAAACAACTTCAAAAGGGCACATCTTTGTAGTAGAATGCAACGAACGATTGTAAGCAAACTCAATATGAGGCAATCATTCTTTCCACATTTTTAAGTTCTTTTTCAACACAGCCCTAAGCATTGTAGACAAAGTTCTATTCACAACCTCAGTTTGTCCGTCAGTTTGGGGATGACAAGTAGTGAAAAATAACAGCTTAGTCCCCAGTTTAGCCCATAAAGTTCTCCAAAAATGGCTAAGGAATTTAACATCACGATCTAAAACTATAGTATTAGGTACACCATGCAAGCGAATAACTTCACGAAAGAATAAATCAGCAATATTGGTGGCATCATCGCTCTTATGATATGGTATAAAATAGGCCATCTTAGAAAATCTATCAACAACCATAAATATACTATCCCTCCCCTTCTTTGTTCTAGACAATCCTAAAACAAAGTCCATCGAAATATCTTCCCATGGAACGCTAGGAACGGGTAAGGGCATGTATAAACCATGAGGATTAAGTCGTGACTTAGCTCTTTGACATGTAGTGCAGCGAGCAACGTAGCGCTTGACGTCCCGTCTCATCTTTGGCCAAAAGAAATGAGCAGCAAGTATATCTTCCGTTTTCTTCACACCAAAATGTCCCATCAACCCACCTCCATGTGCTTCCTGTAACAACAACAAACGAACGGAGCTAGTAGGAATACACAACTTGTTGGCTCTAAACACAAACCTATCATTAATGACAAATTTATTCCATATTTTCCCTTCTTTACAATTCAACAGTATTTCCAAAAAATCAGCATCATGCACATATTGCTTTTTAATAGTCTCTAATCTAAAAATTTTGAAGTCAAGTTGTGATAACATGGCATATCTCCTAGACAAAGCGTCAGCAATAACATTCTCCTTTCCCTTCTTGTGTTTTATGACATCGGGAAATGACTCAATAAATTCAACCCACCTTGCATGTCTACGTTTCAGTTTACCTTGACTTCGAATATGCTTTAAAGATTCATAATCAGAATGTATAACAAAATCTTTGAGCCATAAATAATGTTGCCAAGTTTCTAAGGTTCGAAAGAGGGCATATAACTCCTTATCATAAGTAGAATAGTTCAAACTAGGCCCACTCAATTTCTCACTGAAGTATGCAACATGTTTGCCTTCTTGTAACAACACACCACCTAAACCAACTCCTCTTGCATCACATTCTAGTTCAAAAGTCTTATTGAAATCAGGGAGTTGGAGTAGAGGTGCATGTGTTAACTTATCTTTCAACGTGGTGAAGGCGTTCTCCTGTGCGGTGCTCCAAACAAATGGCACGCCCTTCTTGGTAAACTCATTCAATGGTGCGGCGATGGTGCTGAAATCCTTCACGAAGCGGCGGTAGAACTCAGCAAGTCCTAAAAAACTCCGTACCCATGTGATCGTGTTAGGAGTCGGCCAACTCTGTATTGCAACAACATTGGCTTGATCAACTTCAATTCCCTGTGGAGTAACAACATAGCCAAGAAACGTGACTCGATCGGTGCAAAAGGTGCACTTCTCAAGGTTACCAAATAGGCGTGCACCACATAAAGCATTAAAAACAACACGTAAATGATCAAGATGTTCCTCTAATGATTTGCTATATATCAGTATATCATCAAAATAAACCACCACAATCTACCAATGAAAGCACGCAAAACCTCGTTCATTAGTCTCATGAAGGTACTAGGTGCATTAGTTAAATCAAAAGGCATTACTAACCACTCATATAACCCAAACTTAGTTTTAAATGTCGTTTTCCATTCATTGCCTAATTTCATGCGGATTTGATCATAACCACTACGCAAATCAACCTTGGAGAAGACAATAGAGCCACTCAATTCATCAAGCATATCATCTAACCTAGGAATAGAATGATGATACCTAATGGTGATATTATTAATTGCTCTACAATCCACACACATGCGCCATGATCCATCTTTCTTTGGTACTAAAATGACCGGAACAGCACAAGGGCTAAGAGATTTGCGCACATACCCTTTATCAAGCAACTCTTGCACTTGGTGCTGAATTTCTTTAGTTTCTTCTGGATTGGTCCTGTATGGTGCGCGGTTTGGCAACGATGCACCGGGAATTAAATCAATTTGATGCTCAATCCCACGAAGTGGTGGCAGCCCCGGCGGTATGTCTTCCGGAAAGACATCTTTGTAGTCCTACAAAATGTTAGTGACGGCAGGTGGCAATGAAGAAGGTATATCCTCAAATGAAAACAAAGTATCTTTGCAAAGTAATGCATAGCAAACAGAATTACTAGCATCTAGTTCATTCATATCAGATTTGGTAGCAAGAAAATAAGCACCTTTCAATTTAATTTCTTTATTTTTCACATGAGCAGATTTAGGTTCTTTCTTTTTATGTTGCTCAAGCTCTTTTGCTACAATCGATTCTCACTCTCAAGATTCGCTAGGCATTTCTCTCTACTAGCTCTAGCAAGGTCATCTTTAATAATTTGTTCAGGAGTCATAGGATGCAGCACAATTTTCTTTCCCTTGAACATGAGAGAGTATTGATTATTCCTACCATGATGTGCACAATCAGTATCATATTGCCAAGGTCTTCCTAATAGTAATGAACAAGCTTGCATAGGAACAACATCGCAATCAACATAATCATGGTACGAACCCATAGAAAAATGTACTCTCACCATCCGTGTTACCTTCAACTTACCACTGTTGTTGAACCATTAATATGATATGGGTGGGGATGAGGTTTGGTCGACAAAGCAAGCTTCTCCACCATATCCATACTCGCCAAATTGTTGCAACTCCCACCATCAACAATTATGCGAGTCGAGTGTTCTTTGACAACACCCTTGATTTGGAACAAGTTGTGGCACTGGTTTTGATCGGCATGAGACACTTGAGCACTTAGTACGCGTTGCACTATAATGCTCAAATACTTGTCGGCATCTTCTGCGCCAACATGCTCCTCCTCATGTTCAGATTCATCATCATTATGTCTTGCATGATCATTTGCAAGCATAGCATATGTTTCATCATCAAAGTCACTAACAGAGGAATGCTCACCACCATCGCGTATAATCAATACACGCTTGCTTGGACAGTCCCGCAACATGTGTCCATAGCCTTTGCAACGATGGCATTGAACGTCCCTCGTTCGTCCTGTCGAAGCAACCGAAGAGTAGGTTTTTGCAGAAAGTTGTGGTGCTGATTTGTGTGCTTCGGAAACTCGTGGCGCCGAATTTGACGTAGTAGAGCGCTGCTTTTTGTTGGAGGGTAATGGTGGGGGTGCCACAGTGGATGAGGTAGAAGGTGTGCGCGGCGTCCATGAATTTGTACAACCTGCAGAAGGGCTAGATCGCATTCTCGTCTGGCGTCCCTGCAATTCACATTCAGCTTTGCAAGCAAGATGAAACAGTCTAGTAATGGAGTTGTAATCTTTGTAATCAAGGATGTCTTGAATTTCTCGATTCAACCCTCCCAAAAACCTAGCCATTGATGCCTCCTCGTCCTCAACTAACCCACAACGCAACATACCAATTTGTAATTCCTGTAGTACTCTTCCACAGATTTTGCACCTTGTTGTAATTGTTGCAGTTTATTTGACAAATCACGAGCATAATATGAGGGAACAAATCGATGGCACATAAGTAATTTTAAAGCCTCCTAAGTGTTAGGTATGTTGTTGGGTTGTTGACGGCAATGTTCTTTCCACCAAATAGAAGCAAAGTCGGTAAATTCACTAGTAGCAGCTCTAACTCGTCTATTCTCAGGAAAGTTATGGCAAGCAATTTTTTGATCAACAGCTAGTTCCCAATCAAGATAACCATCAGGATCATATTTACCATTAAAAGAAGGCATAGTAAATTTAACCTTAGCAAAAACATCATCGTGGTCACGTACCTCACGTCGTGGGGGTTCTCTTCGCATACCTTGTTGGTTAAAATGCAATTGTCGACGAGCTCGATCATTGTTGTGGTTAGCCCTGCCGTCGGCCTCAAAATCACCCACATGATCGAATTCATCTTGTCCCTCTACCGGTGCATCAAGAGGAACCACAGCGGATGCTTGGGCAATCTCCTCAAGGCGCGCCATAATACCTGCTAGAGAAGCATTAGTGACACCTTGTGCTCTCTCCATCGCAGCGAGCGTTGCATTTGTCTCAATCTGGGCGCCCTCGAGTTGAGCAAGTCGCTTATTCGTGACCCTGACATCCTCCTCAAGGCCCTCCGTACGGAAATGTTGTATGATTCCCTTTGTACGAGGAGTATGAGATCTATCCTGATATGAAAACTCTCCAGAACCTACCATTGTTAGCAAAAACACAAGAATATATCCGTAGGATATGGTGATTCAAAAAGTCGCTCGCACTCAAACCTTCTATCGAATTGTTACCAATTCTTACCAAGCACACAGTGGCGATCGGCAACCAGCGATGGCAATATATCTGCGAAGATTGGATGGAGCGATTGCTAGGTAAAGCTCAGCCTGTACGGCGTAGAAAAGTGTAGCTGGGAAGGCTCAAGTTTGGTAGCAAGGAGTAGCAATAATCAATTCAGAAAATGCAAGTTGAACAATCGCTCAACGAAAGTACTGTACTGGTCCTAGGATAGACCGTACTAGAGACGCGAGCCTAGAACACAAACGAAATACATTGTGCAGAAAGAAACTAGAAGACGCTGCACACGGAGTTTGGAAGCTCGGAAAAGGATGTCATCTTCATGGGGAACCTTAGAATCACTTGTAGAAGGGCTCCGTCAATTTTGAGCAAATTCTAAGAAACTTGAATTTTTCTCGGTTTGTGGGCCCGTTTTGAGGCCCTAAACGACGTGTTTTGCGGTTGAAGCTGCTGCACGTGTGCCTGGAGGCTTACGCGGATCTAAAATCTCTAGATTTCCTAGACTTAATCGGAGGTCGTATGCAAAAGTTATGTGTTTCTCTCTCTCTATCTTTTTTCTCTTTTTTTCTTTTTTTTTGAAACCAGCTAGGGTTTCCTCTTTTCTTTCCTTTTTTTCTAAGCCAAATCTAACTGCAGCAATGGGACAAATCGTGAACAGAACCCGAAACTCTAAAGGAACTAGACGCTAAAACCAGGCAAAGGACACGACAACGCAACCGGAAGTTCAACAATGCAAAGTACTGAAAAGAAAAATTGTGAGGCTAAGACTGGTTTGGACGGGATGATCTACTGCTATTTTTTTTGTACTCTAGGTAAAGGAAAATAATCTAATCTATGATAAACTGGAAGTTCTCACCGAGCAACCTTGGGCTCTGATACCACTTGATGGAGACGGGGTGCCCGATCTTTCGATGAGATTGATAACTATCAATTTCGGTGGAGATGACCCTGACGATCTAACTACAAACGCACGACGTCGCTTGCGCCTTAGCAGTCGCTGAACCAACTCCGAGATGTTATTGACCTTGCTAGAGGCGCGATCAACCTGAACACGAAGTTCAATCCCTGCGAGCAATCGAAGAAGTAGCAAAAATAAGACGTGTGCAATCTGTTATTGCGAATATGAATGAGGCGTAGATGGTATTGTGAATAACAAAGTTGGGATTCCGAAGCTGTCTTGACAGGTGGTCGTCCGACACAACTGAAGAACAAAAATTTGCACAATGGATAAACCTAAACTCAACGAAATCCAAGTCTTAGCAAGGGAGGCGGTGGCTCCTATATAGGGAGAACGACCAGAGGTGGCATCCAAAGTGTACGCCCTAGGGTTACGAGGCCCATGGGCCCAAGTGGTGGTAGCGCAGTACCCTTTTGACTCGGACTCAGAAATCAATGTGGACTATTTTGATGATTACAGCTGGCTTGGATGGAATTTGATGATGAGGTTGGATCCGTTGGAAAGTAGACTTCATAAGCTTTCCATGAAGTACAAGAACGTCCCAAACGGAGTCCGTATGAGTAAGTTATGCCCATTTGAACTTGGTACCATTGCAGCAGTCCGAATCTGATTCCAAACGAGTCCAACTCGAATTCTTGCTTGACTTGGTCCCAAAGTGACGTGCTGACCTCCATTATTCCTTCCATGCATGTCCATGACTCCATGTCCCTTTCCTTCGTCCTTTCCCAGGTTCCTAAGCATAATTAAATCACTTGCATTAAGTAGCGGTCTATTCTCAGTAATATATGAACCAAGGAATGAATTCACCTGGTAATTAAGTTGACGAGCACGAGCTCGAGTAAGTGGTCCTTGCAACACATGTTGTGGATGAGTTGTATCAATGGAAGGGATGTCCTCATCATTTCCCGAAGCATCGCAACCTGATGTCCACCTTTATAGCCAATCTCATATACGGTGAGATAGTAAAAAAGAAGAACATGGAGGCCAAGCACATCAGGGTGGCTATTGATAAAAAATTCAAATATAAGATTACCTACGCCAAGGCATGGCATGCAAAGCAGAAGGCTTTCGAAAGAAAGTTCAATTCTTTTGAGACAGCTTATGATAACTTTCCTTATATGCTCGAGGTGCTACAGGACAAGATCTCGGGCACATACATTATTGTGAAGGATAAGCCATCCGAAAGATCGCCCGGTTGCCTAGTTTTGTAGGCAGCCTTCTTAGCCTTCGGTGCCTGTATCGACACTTTTAGGCACATGTTACCAGTGATCTCAGTTGACGTGACTTTTTTAACTGGGAAATATAAGGGGAAGATCCTGACAGCAATTCGCGCTGATGTCAACAATCAGATTCTACCCTTGGCCATATGAAAGATCAAGCTCCATTTAAGTTGGTTTTGGTGTTAATGACAAATACCATTATGGGGTTTTACAAATACTATTATAATATTTTGGTGTTAATGACAAATACTTTTATAACGTGTTGGTGATAATGACAATTGTATATATGAAACTAATATGTTTGTTTAAGTTTATCTATGCTTAGTCTCATTTAAATGAAAGGGTGAAATCATTGAGAAATATATTAGTATATCTCCCTTTAATCTTGTTGCATTTATCACATCCAAATATATGATTAAATGATAAATCTTTCATGGGACTAATATATTTGTGCAAGTATATTATTGCTTAGTCTCATGTGGATGGAAAGGAGAATTCAAAGAGGTATGCATTCGAAATCATACATTCCCATATACTAATGCATTTCTTAGATCCAAAATATAGATTGAACTCCTAAATTAGTCCAAAATGAATATGTGCATATGTCTTCATTATATACACTTGTATGCACACATTTAGGGGGAGCACAAATTAAATCTATTTTGAAAATAAAAAGTATTTTAAGTATGAAAATTAAAATACCAACAGTAGTTAGAAATATTTTTATTAAGTCCAAAATGTCTCCAGGAAGTTGTTTGAATTTTCCTGGAATTTTTGGATATAATTTCATATTTTTCTGAGCTTTATTGAATTTTCTGGTGTTTTCTGAAAATCTAAATCAAATTTAATCCTCCGCCGCCCGATCTAATCTCGTGCGTCCATATTCACCTAACTCTCTTCGCTCTCCATCTGACGATCCCGATTTCCTCCTTGCGCCACATCGCTCATCCGATCGTCCGCTCTTTCCTCTCTCTCTTCTCTCTCGTTGATAAACCGGTCCCATCTGTCAGTGAATAAAATCATTTTCCTTTACAAAAACAATTCGGCCAGAAAATCAAAATTCTTACTGACGTCATAAATTTATTTTCCACAGAAAAATAATTCGTTTGAAAATCATTTCCCTTCATGACGTCATAATTTGATTTTTCAGTTCAAAAATAATTCCAGAAAATCGGTTTATTCTTTTCTCTCTTTTCAAACTTCTGAGAGCCCGTTCTTTTTCGTTTTAACTCCGATTGAGTTCATTAAAATTTCTAAATTCATCTAAAATTATAATATATCCATTTATCGGAGTTTGTTTGAGCTCAATTTCAAAATCTCAAACAAAAATAAAAAAGAGAATGAAAAGATCTGCGTGTATCTTGTTCATCCTCTCTACTGCTCATGAGAGCCCGGCCTTTGACGCCCGCATGTCCATCTCCATAAAAACTTTGATAACTTTTAATTTTCTCAACGGTTTTCTGCAAAATCAAGTGCATTTAAATCCTCTCATCAAGAGCTTTCAATTCCCTACCGTTTCCCCTCTCATTCATGTGTATTTACACGAAATTGAAATCGGTGCTCTAAATGGCATGAACGTTTGATCTCTCTCTCCCGTCCACCTCCACCCCTATAAAAGGGAGCACCGGGTGCCCCTTCTCATCCTCACTCAACCTCCGAAATCTCAAAGCCTCTCTCCATTTCTTCGCTCCGCAATAGCCATTTTACTTTTGTGTACCGAGCGGTGTTCATCGGCCTTTTGCGCCGCCTACAGTGGAGTCCGGTCGCTTTTGACCACACCGTTGGCTTTGCCTTCTCGCGTTCTACGCGGTGCTTCCCTCGCCTACGCCGGAGCATCACCGGAGCATCGCCGGACCACCGTGGCCAAACCGCGCCGGCGTTCCTCTCCTCGCTGCGAGCCGACCGTGCGTGTTCCATCAAAACCGAGGTGAGCACTGCGTTCCCCATGTTCTCCTCTTCGTTTCGCCGCCAACCTCACTCTCTAACTCCTCCCGTTTGTCCGGAACGCCGATGTCAACCCGTCGGTCGCCGAATATCTTCTCCGCCGTGTTCCGCCACCATCCGATGTCCGTTGGCCGAGCCGCTGCTACCGTTGAGTTCGCCTCGACGCGTTCTACGCCATGCTTCTATCGCCACCACTCGAAGACTCCCCGAGTCCTCGTCGACCTGGTCGAGCCAGACGCTGAAATCGTGCCTTCGCGCGTACACCACTTTTTCTGTAAGCGCTTTAATTTTTGTTCGTGTCATGTCGTGTCCTAGCCTCCAAGCAATTTATCTATCATTTTTATTTAATTTTTCGTGGAGCCAATTGTCAGAAATTGAACTTTCCGCAAAAATGGTCGTTTTTGACTCCCGATGTTGATTCGTCATCTCTGTTGAGTTTTAGTCTATGCCGTAATTTTTCTTAGACTTGCCTCGCCGCGTTCTACGCCGTGCTTCCTTCCTTTTCCCCAAAAAGCCTCCACAAATTTTCGCCTCCGACACCTCGCCATGGCCGCCAATGGCATCTAGTGTCCCCATCTGTCCGGTGGTGTTTTTCCCAATCCGTTCGCGTCATATCATGCCAAACCATCCCAGATAGCTACCTTTCAAATGGTTTTGGATTCGCTTCACCGAGCACCAAGATATCAAGTTTTTCCTTTTTCTCTACCGTCATCGTTCAAACGTCGATTGTATCGTCTCCGATGAAGTTTCAGCTTAGCCAATAATTTTCCTAGCTTCACCATGTCGTGTTCTACCCTGTGCTCACCCTACATCTCCACGTTCTACACCCGCTACTATCTGCTTCCAACTTGCCGTTGTCCTTTCGCCGTCACTGCTGCATTCTCTCACCGCCAGTGATTGCCGCCGTTTCTCGATGCCGTACCCACGTCACCATCTTCGCCTTGTCACCGAGGTTTCTTTCTGTCCGTTCGCCACCACCTCGCAACCAATCGACACCGTTCTATTCAAAAAGAAATTGTCGGATTTTGTTATCATTTCATGTGATCTTTAAAACTTCCAGATATTCGTTCTCCCTCATTCGAACTCCGAATCCATTGATTCTTTCTTCTAAATTCATCTAAGATCTTAACCTTTCTTCCAGTATATATTTTGTATTTTTGTGATTTTTATTTGTATTTATTTGTTCTTTTGTATTTATCGTTCCGCGCGTAGAACCCGACGTCAACGAAGAATTTTCCGACCCACAGCAAGAAAGTCAAGATATCGCACACGAAGGCAAGTCTCCTTTGAACATCTTGAACCCATGTTTGAGAAATGTTTTGATTATTTTAAATTTAATGCATTGCTATATTACATAAAATGATAATTTCTGTTTTAGAGATATTAGTTAAACCAACAATTGTTATACTCTCATTTGACATTGACAACCATGTACCTTTGACACCCTAGGATATCCTTTGTCTCAATAATGAGATTATTATTAAACTTTGGTAAATATTGTAACGGTAGTAAAATGCTTAGTCGTGCTATATAACATTTGGTAACTTGGAATGGGAAATTATATTTTTGTGGAACTAGACTTTTGTACAAGATTTAGTGGTGATTGGAATTGCCACAGTTCTTTTAAAATAAAATAAAATGTGAAAATTGGATTTAGACCAGGGCGGATGGTTGGTTTGGTTTGGTGCGGCTAGCACGAGAACTTGTTAAGTGTATGTTCCGCCCTAGTCAATTAAGGACCGACGCTTGTGTTTGTCCAGTCTGAGCACTACCGTACAACCACATGTCTATATGGGTACGACCTAGCTGATTAACTTATGATAGACTAGTTTAGGTACCACCAATGGAAAGTGGGTGCTAGGGTGTCTTGGTTATTCACGAGTGAGGGACGGGGTTTCTTGTACTCATATGGCGCAAGAGGGGCTTCGACTGGTGGTTTAACCCTTGACGGTGAAACCTCGGTGGTGGTAATGGCTAGACTAGAGTAAGGTAAAAGCTTTGTGATGAATTATCTGGGTCTCATGCCTACGGAAGCATGTTGGCTATTAAGATAACTTGTCTCTTGTGGGTAAAGTTGTACAACCTCTGCAGAGTGTAAAACTACTCGAATAGCCGTGCCCACGGTCAAGGGCGGGCAAGGAATGCATTCACATGGTAGCTCATTGGTTTTTGGTTTTAAAATAAAAGTTTTGGGAAGCCGGAAGTGGATGGAACTCCCGGAGTTGTCCTGGCGAGTGTAGCCAGTGTGGGTGGTGTAACCTGTTTTCTTGAACTTTGGCGGTTAGCCAGTTGTTTAGTGTGGGTGGTTTAACCCGTGGTTTTGAGCTTTGGCGGGTTGAGCGATATTCAAGTGTTGGTGGTTGGAACCTTCACTATAAAATCGTTGATAGATTCAGTTAAAATAATCACTTTGTTAAATTGATGCTTTTAAAAAAGTTAATGGTATTTGAAATAAAATGTTGCTTTGTGCAAAAGAACCATATAACCCTCCTTTGTTAAGCCTTGCATCTATTGCATTTTTTCAAGACTTGCGGAGTACTTTATGTACTCACATACTACACTTAAAATAATACCCAGAAGAGTATGAAGCTCAAGATGGAACTTTCGACTACAGAGCGTATGGATTCGACGAAGGCTTCCAGGAGTTCTAGGTTGCGCTTCCCCAGTCAATTGCCTGTGGCGTATTGATGGGTCTCCGCTGGATTTACTTTTGCTTCCGCTGTGCTTTATCTTTTGTGTGTGTGCGAGGTCTTGTAACCTCATATGTAATAAAGGTCTTTCGGCCTGTACTCTCTTTATTATTGTAATTTCGTTGTTGGCAATGTAATCATCATTTGTTTAACTGTGCACTAGCGTGATCCGGGACTAGTCTTTGTAATACGGAGGGTCTGGATTTGAAAATCCGGGTCCCGACAATCTCGGCATGTGCTTCATTCCTATCTTTACAAGTGACATCATCCATCTCCTTTAGGTGGCATCCCTTAATTGTGAAAATTAAGTGGTATCCTTATTCCTCCAAGTGATGTCTTTTGGATTGATATCCTTTTCATCTTGGCAAGAAAATCTTTCTTAACCATGCTCTTCACATATAAGATGTCATTGATTTCCTAGTGATATTATTTTCCAAGTGGTATCTACTCTTTTGAATTGATATCTCTTTTATCTGAAAAATAAGTGGTATCTCTGTTCTTTCAACTGGCATCTTTCAAAGTGATATCATTTTTTTCCTCTTGTCGAGTAAATCTTTTCTCTTAACTAAGCTCCTTCACCTATGATATCATCTTTTTCCAGGTGATATCCACCTTTACAAGTGTTGCATCCTCTAATGATATCATCATCTTTCTCCTCTTTCAAGTGGTATTTCAAGTGACATCTTTTTACAAGTGATCTACCCTTTATCTCTAATCAAGTGAAAATCATTGAAGATGAAGTACCAAATTTGACCCTGTGAGAATACAAGTTGATCATACAAGAGGCATCAAGTTTCTACAAATGGAATCAAGCACACTTGGTGTCATGTATATTCACAAATAGTACAAGTGGTATCAAGTTTTCTATAATTGGAATTAACTATACTTGACATCACTCATATTTACAAGTGGTATATTCTCACAAGTAATGTCATCTTAAATGGAATAAAGGTCAAAGTGGTATGTGCTCTCATAGAAAAGACCAAAGAACCACAAAAAGTTAAATAGCATATAGTATGGACAAAAGCTTACAAGTGGTACAAATTTTGGACAAATAGTTTACAAGTAGTACTCATTAATCTTTGTACTAGATGATATAAGAAGAAAAATGGTTAATCAAAAAGAGAAATAGATAAGAAAAGAGAAGAGAAGAAAAATAATAATCAAACGAGAATATAAGTGCTAAGAGAGACATTTGTGTAAGGGGGAGTTTTTCTTTGTGAAAAATATGTATAATATTTTTGTGCTTACTAAAGCAAAAGGGGTAAAATATTACTATTGGGAAAACTATTTCACTTATTTGCCCAAAATTGTTTTATGGATTTTGTGAATGAATGTGTTTCATTCTCTTTCTGTTTTTAAGCTCCTATTGAAAAAAATTATTTCCTCTCCTTCACTATAAAATGTTGAAAATGCAGAATTTTTACAAGTAGTCTTGAGCAGATTTATGTTTTACATTTCTTTTAATGTGCTCATAATCTAAGGTAGTTACAATTATGACTTTTGTAAGTCAGTTTTTCAGGAAGCTTTTGAAAGCCAATTGGAATGCAAAATCTAGAAATGATCCAAATGCTACAAGTGATTTTATATACAAGTGGTATCATATCAAGTGGTATCAAAAACCAAAAGAAGAAAACTTCAAAAGTCTTCAAGGAGCTCTCATGAGTAAGATTATTTTAATGTGTTTCAAACATCTTTAGTTATTTTAAGTGGTACCAAATTGGTCATTTGCATAAAGTTTCATATTTATTTATGAACACATTAAGTTAAATTAATTGATATCAAGCTCCTCATAATGAAAAATCTCCTTTAAAGGCTTAACCTGTCTTCTTCCCTTGTTTTTATACTAATCAATACTATTTGGTGCTTAATGCCAAATGGGGGAGAAATTTGTGATAATAGTTTCGGATAATGGGGAAGAAATTTGAATGGTAATATGGGGGTATTAATGAAGAAATTTGTGATAATAGCTTTGAATATTTGAGAAGATATTGTATAATGGCAAAATGAAAGTGCTAATGCCAATGGGGGAGAAATATGATTGGAGATTAAAATTTCAATTATAAATGTTGAATAATGCTTTCACCTTCTCTCATGCACTTAATTTTATATCATTTAGTCATTCTCACCCATGTGCTATTATCATAAATAGATTTGTCATCAATCACCAAAAGGGGGAGATTGAAAGATCAAGCTCCATTTAAGTTGGTTTTGGTGTTAATGACAAATACCATTATGGGGTTTTACAAATACTATTATAATATTTTGGTGTTAATAACAAATACTTTTATAACGTGTTGGTGATAATGATAATTGTATATATGAGACTAATATGTTTGTTTAAGTTTATCTATGCTTAGTCTCATTTAAATGAAAAGGTGAAATCATTGAGAAATGTATTAGTATATCTTTCTTTTAATCTTGTTGCATTTCTCACATCCAAATATATGATTAAATGATAAATCTTTCATGGCACTAATATGTTTGTGCAAGTATATTATTGCTTAGTCTCATTTGGATGAAAATGTGAATTTAAAGAGGTATGCATTCGAAATCACGCAATCTCATATACTAATATATTCCTTAGATCCAAAATATAGATTGAACTCCTAAAGTAGTCCAAAATAAATATGTGCATATGTCTTCATTATATACACTTGTATGCACATATTTAGGGGAGCTCTCTCTATGTTTTAGATTTCATGAGTATTGATACATGCTTCTTTTAATATGCATATTTAGGATCTTTACGTTGAAACACATCCGTTGAGTATATATATAGCTTGTGTAGTTTATATATACTCATGCGCAATCGGGTTGTCATCTAACTCCTCCATTATGTATTAATGGTTGGACGATTAATGACAACCGGATAAGTAGGCTTTGTTTAAAGCTTATCTTAGAGTATACAATTATTGTATACAAGTTGTATACTCACAAATCAATTTTTATCTCATTATTTGTTGAGATTGTCGTGAATTACTAAAAAGGAAAGATTGTTGAATCTAGTCCCTCCATTATGTGTTAATGGTGAAGTTTGGTAATTGATGACAATTATTTTGTGTACTAACATTTTTCATGAGTTGGATGAATAGGTTAGGTTCCACAAATGAGGATGACTTGGGATGACTTCATATGTTGAAGATCATCAAGTCAAGATGTAAGAAGAAGATTCCTTCATGTGTTGAAGGCTATCAAGAGGATGTTGCATCATGAGTTGATGCATGTCCAAGAGGATATGATCATGTGTTGATCATCAAGTCAAGTGAAGACCATCATGTGTTGATGGAGTTGATGAAAGAAGATGCATCATGAGTTGATGCATATCAAGACGATGATTCAAGGAAAAGGTATGACTAGTTAGGAATAAGGATGTGTTCCTAATCTTTTACCGGTCTTAGTATTTGGTTGGAAGACAGGATTGCTAATTTAGGTTACCGTACTATTAAGAGGGATCATGTCTAGTAGTTTGAGTCTCATCATATGTTGATAGGTCAACCTCACCTCGTATAGTGCGCTCAGACCGGCATGTGCCCGACGGTACGACCGGCTTGGTGATAGCGGTCTGACCGGCTAGCGGAACTACTGTTACTTCGCACGGAACCATTTTTCTGAGAAGCGGTCTGACTGGACCTGGCGGTCTGACCGATCCTGTGTGGACGGTCTGACCGAGTTTTCTCTACCACGGCTATTTTTCTGACCGTTGGCGAGGCAAGACTCCTAGACGGCATTGGAGACGTCGTGCGTGGTGATCTTCTCAAGAAGGTTGTGAGAAGACCCGGCAAAGTTGTGAAGGTTAAAGCTCACCTACCCAGAGCGGGAAAGAGCTACCACTAGTGGATTTGAGGTGGAAGGCTTAATTCGTGGAGCTGGCCCAATTCGTTTGGGCTAACCTCAACGTGGACTAGGGAGACCGGTGAGTCTCCGAACACCATGGTAAATGGAGAACATGTCGATTGTGGTTTGTTTCCTTGTGCTCAATTTATATTCAAGCAATTTATATTCATAGAATTAAATTGATTGCTTGTCATCCTAGGATTGCAAACCTTGTTCTAGGCTAGAATTATTAGTGCACTTAGGCAAACTTGTTTGATTCGGTGCTATTTGTGCTAAACCAACTTGAATTTAGCTTCCGCATTGTTTACTTGATTTAGGAAAATAGAAAAGATCTTGAATTGATATTAATAATTTGAAGAGAATTTTTGGACCGCCTATCACCCCCCTCTAGTCGGCCTCCTCGATCTTGAACCATCACATTTATCGAAAGTGAGAATTTTGACAGCTGGCTGTGGTTCTTTTGACATCTGCAGGAGGGAGTAGTTGGGGCACATCCTGATGTCTGTGTAACCCATGATCGCTACCATGGGATGATGAAAGCCATAAGAAAACTTCAGCAAGATCCAAAGAAGTCGTTCCCTTGGCCAGACATGAGGAACTGATGGTGCATTCGCTATCTCGGGGCCAACATCTTCAAGTAGCTCTCGTAACAACCATTGATGAAGTTGTTCAATAGGCTAGCTATGTAGAACCAGCAGAGTAAATTTAATGCGTTGTGGCAGATGTTGGAGGAGCACACCAGAAAACACATCATTGAGAGCAACAAGCGGTGCAACCTAAACACCTCGCACCATTGCCGGAGCTTGACCCTCCCGGTGTAACGTGGAGGACCTCGAGGAATATCAAGTTCTTCTCTCATTGGATTGAGGCCGAGACATTGTAAAAGTGATCCTTGTTGCATGACATAGATGGTACGAGATATGATATAATGACCACTAACCTTACGGAGGTGTACAACTGGGTTCTTAGGGACGTTCGTTCTCAGCCCCTCGTCGCCATCGTCAAAGCTGTTCTGCAAGGTACAATTGGACATTTCAGGGAAAAGCAAGCAAATACAACACTTCATACAGGCAACCTACATACACCGTACTGCTCGAAGATCACAGCATAGATGCAGGCCAAGACTGAGAAGGGCCAGTCGTACATGGTCTACGTGATGGGCAATATGGAGCATCGTTTTAATGTGCTCCTTTAGGATAGAATCGGATTTGGGACTGCTCGCTCTTTGTTACCCACGAGATGTGCCTTGGAGATCATGTGAATAAACCTAGCTACGGATACAATAAGCCAAAGCTCCTTCGCAAGCATGCTCTCATGTCCTCGCCTCATGTGGGACTATCAACATGGAACCATGAGCTTCATGTCGGTGTACTTTATGAAAGAGAGGATGTTGCAGGCGTGGTGTAGCGAGCTAAGAGGCTTCAAGGTTGTAGGTAACTTTGCCACATCGGATATTGTATAGAGGGCTTGGATTCTGGATATGGACCTTTTAAAGGGTAGGAAGGGCCATCAGCAGAGTCATCGCATTATGAACGATATAGACGAAGGGGAAGTTGGAGCGGAGGGTAGGCATTGCGGCTGTTGTAGTCAGGAAGGCCACACTGCGAGAAGATGCAAGACGCCTACCGACGAGTAGCAGCACCACTTCTTATGTGTGTAGTGGTATTAAGAGTAAAAATGTTATTAGGTTGTAACTTTATTTGTTAGCCTTGCGAAGTGAGAAGACCAAACGAGATAGCTTTCGCACGGTGTCCTGACTCGACCAAATGAGTTAGCCTTGCGTAGTGACAAGACCAAACGAGACAGCCTCTTGTAGTGACAGGACCAAACGGGGTAGCTTTGTGCAGCGACATGATGCTATGCTGGTCCATGAATCGTCCAATGTGCCGCTGCCTCGCGGACGTGAATTTGCCCAAACCAAATTGGACTTATGAAGTGTACGCTATTTCGGCTTAGCCTACAAGTACTACCTCTTCCGTACTGTGCTTTCCTACACCATGACTGCAACATTATATTGCTAGCATGGAGAAACAATGAGAAGAGATCATCTGACTCACAAGGGCTGCTGCAGCCCAGGAGGAACAAGTTGAGCGTGCCAGGAGGCCACCTCCCCGAAGCGAAGCCCCCGTACCTCCAACCCCAATCCATACCTCAACGTTTCCATCGAGCATTCACTGCAACACCCGCCCGTGGGGGAGACGCCCCCCTCTGCTGGTGCAGGGACGCATGCAAGTTCTTCAAGTCCAAGGATCGGTTGAGCTTGGGCATGTGTTACTGGGATTGCTGTAACTACGCTTGGGACTATCCCGATCGACATTGGGACATGGCCCGCTACTGACAACTAGTAAGAACTGGTTATAGTACATTGTCCTACCAATTCTCTTACATGGCACGCACTAATAAGCTCTCCCCTCTTTTTGTAATTTTCGGATCCGCTATACGCCTACTGCAAATGGATCGACCGGGAGATCCACCCGCATAACCAGTGGACTCTGGACTGCGAGGAGTGAGACGCCCAGACAGCACGTGAGAGGATGGAGGAGCGGTGACACAGCAAAGAATGAAGCGAGCATATCCAGCGGGAGACGCAAGCTCTCCTGAAGGCATGCAAGCGTAGGGAGCAGGAGGCTCATGAGGAGGAGCACGAGAGAAACTGTGAACTAGCGGCCAAGGCTAGGTTTGCCGGCAAGGACAACAACACTGACATCGAGAGGAAGGGCAAGTGGCCACGTTCTACATAGTAGTTCGACCCTCTTCGTCCATATGTCCCATTTATTTCTAATTCCCTAAAGACATGCGTGTACCATCCTTGGTTCGTGTATGAATTCCATGTTGCATCGTAGTATCACTTAACTTCCTACTTACGAATAGTTTCTATCTCAATCGTTCTCATAAAATTCTTCAGAAATTTATCGCAATACAATAACATATGACAATCACAAAATGTTATTGTAAGTTTAACAGATTTCGTACTATTCACAATTTGCGAAAATCACAATGAACCAACCAACATTGTCTGCCCTTTTATTTAAAAAATAACAACTTGCAAATAAGATTTGACAAATGTATTACCTATATAAATTGCCATTTACTCCCCCCACAATTATTTCCATAGGCTTAATGAAATAAAAATATTATTATTTTAAATCTCCCAACCATGGGGCAACTTGGGCTAAGTCACTCAACCAAATTGAGCGACTACGCACTAGTCGCCCAACGGTTGGGTGACTTGGCACTTGTCACCCAACCATTGTGTAACTTGGCCACTTATCGCCCAACGGTTGGGCGATTGCCCATGTCGCCCAACCATGGGGCGACAGATGGTCATTTCTGTAAAATAAAGAAAACAAGGATATGATACTGTATTTCAAAATAAAAATAGATTATTTTAAAAAAATTCAAAAGAATTATATGTACGCATGCAGCAGCAGAGATTAGGGATGGAAACAGATCGGATATGATCACATAGTCTCAAATATGAATATGAATCTATATTTTTAAAACGAATACGAATACAAATCAAATGTCGTAACGGATACAAATTCGAAACGAATATGTACTTAATTCAATCAAATACGAATATCCTCTTACAACTTCTGTAACAAATCTCAGTAGAACAAATTCCTACTTGTTTTGTAGGTTTTTGACCGGTTACGGAATGGTTACCGGTTTCAAACTGTCCAAATTCAAATTTCGAATCACAAAATTCATCTGGGGTTTTCCAGCTTCCAGAAACGGATGGAATACGAATCGAATAGTCTCGAGTATGGATATTCTCGAATACAAATGCAAATATGAATATTCTCAAATACGGATACAAATATTCTCAAATACAAATACGAACATTTTCATACACAGATTTTGGTTACCATATTTTTATTTTTTCAGATACGGATATCGAATAAAACGGATTATCCATTACCGTTTCTCATCCCCTACAAGGATGGAAAGGCACAGCACCGAAATGTAACCACTTTAGCACCGTCTTCCTAATAATAAACGTCTAGATATTACATTAGCCACTAACGAACCATATGCTGATAATAAACGTCTAGATATTATATTTTGGACAGTGATGAGTACAGCTCCGAGAGGAAAACAAATTGAAATCAATTGTTGTGGCGTTGCATTAGCTAGTCCTGCAGGTAGCACTGTCTAGCGGCGGATAGAGCTGGGACTTGGGCCGTGCCGGCACGGCACGGTCTAAGTCTATCGTGCTTCGTGTCGCTTTGTATCGTGCCGAGTCGGTTCAGTCATGTCATTGTGCCGTGCTGTGTCGGCCCGCGTCGTCTCCAGCCAGGCCCAAGCACGGCCCAAAGCCCACCGTGCCAGCGTTCGTGCCGTGCCAGCCCAAGCCCAGCCCGAAATTATTATACGCGAAGGCGATGACGACGGTCGTCATCTTCCTTTCTCTCGTACCCGCTTCGTTTAAAACTAGTTGAAATAATTGAATTAATTGCATAAAAACATTGACACGCAATGATATAAATATTTCAGGAAAAGTGGAATTTCTTTGATATTTTAGAAATACAATGTTACTGCCTCGTTAAAAACCTTACGCCCCAGAGTGGGGTTTCCCGAGTAAGGAAAAAAGTACAGTAGCATCATATGTATATACTAACTATTACAACATGCGTAGATAATATCTACTCAGCAATGTCTAGGTCAAGATACGCTTTGTCGATTTCGGGATCCTCCGGTGATGTTGTTCCCGCTCTTTGGCTAATTCCCGCTTTGGCACATGTGATTGCCTCCACCATCCAGGCGTAAGGGATGATCTTCTCTCTTCTATTATTCTCCCTACCGTACTGAATATCACTTCTGAAGAGACGGTGGACACTGGCACCAAGAGAACATCTCGTGCGAAATATGACAGCACAGGAAAGATCCGCTTGTTATTCTTCCACCACTCGAGCAAGTCTATCTTGCCTCCATCAGTAAGATCAGGATCAATATTTGCAAAATCATGCTCTAAATAGTGGTTCAAAGACAGAATTCCACTTGGAGGCCGCCTGAGACTGAGAGGACGAAAAAGTAGACTTGCCCTTTAGCTTCTTCCACAAGTGTGATGCCATGCTTGTCTTTCCATGTTGCGTCTGCTGTGAGGCCTCTGATCTTCCGCTGCTACCAAACTTATCATGATACAAACAGAAAACACGAAAAGCCTTCTCTTTCACATGTGCGAAAGCTTATGAATAATCTAGGCCAAGACATTCACCTATCCCCTCCATACCTATCTGTAAACCTGCCAACTTTTTTGTAGGATCAAAAATAATAGCAAAGCAATATAAATATAAAAGAGAACCAAAATATTTAATAAATATTTCTTCCATTGCTACGACGGTATGGCCTAAAAGAGCATCGTCCCTAGATTTAGCAATTCTATCTGCAATTAACCAAATAAACTCTATAACTAAGCAAGAGGTAGGATAATAAATACCAGATAAAACCTTTGTTGCTTTATAAAAAGGTTTTAAAAACTCTCGAAAATGACTAGCAATCTGCCAATCTGAATTAGTAACTAACAATTCATTATTTTGAGAGTTGACATTTACAGAAACGGATATGACATTTTTGTAACCTTGTAACTTTTTTAACATAATATATGTTGAGTTCCACCTCACCTTCATGTCAAGACCAAATTTTCTTGGCTCTTTACCATTAGCTGCACAGTACTCCGAGAACCTGGCTATCACTTGTGGAGAACTTGTGAGGTAACGAATAGCATCACGGATACTATGCATATATGGACCAATTACTTGCATACCATCTTGAACAACAAGATTCCAGATGTGGCATACACATCTCTAGTGGAGGACATAACCACCAATATATGTTTGTAATTTTTGGGGGAGAATGTTCATAGCGGTTGAGTTTGCCGATGCGTTATCAAGAGTTATAGAAGCAATTTTATTATCTATCTTAAAATCATCAAGTACATGTAGTATACGCTTGGCAATGGCCTCTCTCGTGTGCGATTCATTTATTACTTTAAATCCTATGACTCTCTTGTTTAGTTTATAATTATCATATAAATAATGGGCTACAACAGTAAGGTATGCACTTCTTTGGTGGGATGATGTCCAAATATCTGATGTTATGGCGAAAGAATACTGAACTTGTTGGAATAATTCTTTTAACTCTACCAATTCCTTTTGATACATCCGTAAAATATCAGATGTAGTAGTTTTCCTACTAACATGTTGGTACTGTGGGCAAAAGCCGCGTTAGATCATTCTTTCGAACGCGCGACTTTCACCCATCCTAATCGGCTGATCTTCTGAAATAAGATATCTAGCAATTTCTTCACGGGCATTAAGCGGGTTGTATACCCAATACTTACAGAGCCATCAGCCTCAAAGTTTAGTTGTGTTTATACTCCTCCTCCCCCTCGGCCCTGTGCCGCCATCTTGCGTAAGCATGCTTTGTAGTGACGGTTCAAGTGTCATGTCCCTACATTGTCTGAGCACTTAATTTAGCATTACAATAATTACAAGTTGCGATATCTACCGTTTCACCATCTCGGATTTCCTGGCTCCAGGTCATGTGCTTCCAACAATCCGCCCTTCGTGCAGACCCGCCCTGCACTCTGGATTCTGTTGTCCCCATTGACTCTGGACCGCCCTGGTACTCCTCGTAGCCCTCTGTACCATCCATATGACGGTCATCCATGCCGTAATCTCCCATGCTTGGCAAGAGCCGACGAGCATCAATGGGGGGCGGAGGAGGACTAGGGGAGCAACGACGAGAGCTTACACTAAATCGTCTCGCTGTCCTTTTTGAGCTTCGATTTCTCTGCATACTGCTTGAGTGTTCCCTGGTACTGTAACTTCTTGGTAACATGATGATTAGTTAATAAATAAGAAGTACAAATACAATAAATATGCTTGTAAAATAAGAACAAATACAATAAATATACTTGTAAAATAAGAACAAATAAATAAATAAATAAATAAAGAATACAGCTATAATAAATGAAGAAATAAGAAGGAAAGGAGAATGCTATGTGAAGAAATGGGAAGGAATGGCGCTGTGATTCTGTGAAAAATGGTGGAGCACTGGAGGCCTGGAGCGGAGTGAAACGTTATCCTGTGAAGAAATGAAGAAATGAGATCATTGTGGATTTATAGAGATGATTATCCGAACGTTAGATGACCGTTTAACTGACCATTTTCAACTGACACTGCACTCAAAATTGTTTCCATCTTTTTCAGCCTTTTTTCCACCGCCCCACCAATCCCACGCCGCCACATCGCCCTGTCCTCCGCGCGACCGCGCGTGCGCGTCAAATCGGGGAGACGGGTGGGGACGACCCCACTCCCCACCTCCCTCGGTCGGCGCCTCGCCTCGGTCCCTCCGTCGCCACTCGCCTCGCTCCCTCCGCATGCGCCCACCTCCCTCGGTCCCTCCGCTCCGAGCCTCCTCCCCACCTCCCGGCCCCGCCGCCTCCTCCCCACCTCTCCCGGGCTCCCGCTGCCGCCGCCTCGTCCCCCACCTCCCCGGCCCCGCCGTCGCCTCCTCCAACTCCCGCGCCGGGTGACGACAGCTGCCGGCTCAAGAAATGGCGTTGCGGCCGGCGGCACAGCAAGATCCCGAGTTCCCGACGGTGGTCATGTGTGTTTGTATGCTTGTATGTGTGTTATTGTGTATGTTGGGTGATTGTGTCATGTTATGATGTTCTGCTTCCGCCCCTTCATCTTCCCGACGTCCCCAAGCTCGTCGCCGTGCCGCCCGTGCCCACCGTGTCGCCCGTCGTGCCGTGCCGGCCCGAGCACAGCACGATTTGTCGTGCCGTGCCGTGCCACCCACCGTGCTGGATTTTCAGGCCCGGCCCGGTCCACCGTTCGTGTCGGGCCGGCATGGCCCGCTACGTGTCGGGCCAGGCCGTGCTTAGACCGTGCTGGGCTGGTCGTGCTTTGGACTAGCCCAAAAAAACACGGTCCAAGTCCCAGCTCTAACGGCGGATATAGGCAGCAAGTGCTAACATACTTTGCAACTGGGTCATCTTTGCAAATCGAAGACATGCTTAAGAGGAAATCTCCCCACTGGGTACGGTCAACAGTACGCAGTCACACGGCGGATATGGCAGCGCCAGTATCATGTCTTTTCCCATTGAATTATCATGTGATTTCCCACTGCGGCGTGGCTCTACCACTGTACGCGGCTAGCTAGTGGTAGGCTGCATGCGGATGCGGCCGGCCAGAGGGTCGCTCGGCTCTCAATACTAGCGCTGGAAAATTATAACTGATAATCTATTTTATTTAAGAAAGTATGGTAAGTAAAATTTATGTTTAAAAATATTTATATTTGTATTTAAGAATATTTGTATCCGTATTTGAGAATATTTATATCCATATTTGAGAATATTTGTATTCGTATTTATATTCGTATTCGATGCGTTTCCTATGCCTAACGGAAATGGACCGGTTATCAGAAATCTCAGGAAAAATCTAGACGAATTTTGTGATTCAAAATTAGAATTTGTGCAATTTGAAACCGGTAATCGTTCCTGTAACCGATGAAAAACTGATAAAACCGCTAGGAATTTATTCTACCAAGATTTGTTACATAAATTATAAGAGGATATTCGTATTCGACCGAATTAAGTACATATTCGATTCGAATTCGTATCCGTTACAACATTCAATTCGTATTTATATTCGAGAATATTCGAATTCGTATTCATATTCATTTTTAAAATATAGATTCATATTCGTATTTGAGACTATTCGATTGTATCCGATCCATTTCCATCCCCACTCAATACCATGCCCGACCTAGGCTGGGTTCAAACCAACTTAAAGCTGGCTTATGTTCATACTGTCTACAGTAACTAGCTTTTAAACGATGCGTTTTTTTAAAATAGGGTCAATAGAAATATTATAGTAAAAAGTATACTGAGTTCAGTTGTATTGGCCAAAATCGCATACGACTATTTTATGTATGTATTACCTCTTACAAACAGTTAGAATTCAAATATTTAAGCTATAAGTCATAATCCAACAGCCAAAAAAATTCACGCTACGTTACTGGTTAATATTCGTCTGTCGCTACCTATGCGTCCAGCCATGCCCTCCTAGGGCTCGCACAGTGGCTGCATGCCTATGGCTACGCGCGCACATGGCCCTAGGCTCACTGTGACGTGTCAGGGAAGGCGTACGCACACACTGATATGAGCGAGCGAGCACATCAGCAGGCAGCAGTGGGGGTGTTCTTTTTGGCTTTCAAAAGCGGTTTTTGGCTTTTGTTATAGTACCTAACTTTTAAATAGAGTATTTTCTCAAGATGGGATCTACAAGTTAATTGTAATACACGTTCAAAGCCTAACATCTGTATCAACCAAAATTGCAAGCGAGTATCTCTCTCCGTAATCTCTGTCGCAAACAGCTAAAATTCAAAAATTTCAGCCAAAAGCCATAAGCCGCAGCCAAAAAGAACAGGCCCAGTCACCACCATAACACGGGAGAGGTAGAGGGAGCGGAGGCAGCGGGTGGTGGGGCAAATAGATGATCAGGAGTACTTTTGCACTTGTCGTTACTGTACAAATTTCTTTCTGTTAATTTATAATACTAAGAAAAGTTATGCACAACATAAGATCACCTTCATATATATTGAATCATGATCAACAGGTCAGGAGACTCGATCCGTTGGGACTTGGAATAAATGATGGAATGTTTAATACTTAGGTCTATCTATATAACATTCGACTATATTTGAAGCTAAAATTAGTTAGGTTTTAGGATCGTTGGATTACAATCCAACAGAATAAATGATGGAATGTTTAATACTTAGGTCTATCTATATAACATTCGACTATATTTGAAGCTAAAATTAGTTAGGTTTTAGGATCGTTGGATTACAATCCAACAGACTAGATTCACCCTATACATCATATAAAATACCCTTAGCCTTAACCTTCCCTCTCCCCACCACCGCTAGCCCGACTGCGCCGCCTCCCTCCGCTCTCCCCTACCCTACACCCAGCTTGACCCCGCCGCCTCCCCACCGCACCGCCTCCCTCCGCCTTGTTGGTGTCGCCTCCGGCGCCGACGAGCTCCGCCACGCACCGCCTCCCCTGTCCCATCCTCCTCTCCCCGCCCCATCCTCTTGCCGCTATCCTCTTCCTGTTGCCCCACCGATCTCCAGCGCCCCCGCCCCGCCGTTCTTCCCCATCTCAAGTGGCTACCGCCGCCACCACCCACCTCCTCCTAAGAGCCAGCCCGGTCCTCGCCCCCGCCACCAACCCTGTCCACCACCCTCCTTCTCACCCGCAACCGAGGCGGTGCCACCACCCCGCTACCTCCGCCTCCCACCATCGGTCCACCAGCCTCCCTCTAAGCTCAGAGGGGCTCAGGTGAACCCTAACTTTAACGGTGAACCCAATCGCTAATCCCACGGGGTGGTGGCGTGCGAAGACGACATATCGCCAGAGAGGAGGAAGATGACGGCGGTAAAGACGGTGCACGAATCTCCACGAAGACCGAAAGGTTAGAAATTCGTGTGATTTCCTCCTAAAAAATAGTGAAATATTGTATAGCACTTCCGTATATTTTTTTCCTGTTTTGTTGTAGGAAACCACTGTAGCAATCGAGCTGGTGCGTTTGTTTGCCACAAACATAGCGATATGTATGGCCTGTTTGATTCACATGCTAGTGATGCTTAGGTTTACCAAACATTTTTGCCACAAACATTATGACACATACTAGCATTAGGTTTTCCAAAGATTTTTGCCACAAACATAATGACACATATGGCCCGTTTGGCTCACAGGCTAAGGACGCTTAAGTTTACAGAAGATTTTTACCACAAACATAGAGCCTATTCACATGGTAATGATGCTGCAAACCGTTGCAACCTTTAGCCTATAAAGTACTAGGAACCAAGCGGGCGCGCAACGGTGTCCTCATCACGGTCACGATACCCACGCGCTCAGACAAGTCGACGGTCTTCTCGTCGCCGACCGGCCACCACTCGAACCGCTCGACCAACCTCCCGAGGAAGAACTGCAGGACTGCCACGGCGACGTCGGCACCGGGGCACGCCCTCCTCCCGGCCCCGAACGGTATCATCTTGATCTCTGCGCCGCCAGAGGAGACGACGTCCACCCGAGCGCCCTCCCCGCCTTCCAAGAACCGCTCCGGCATGAACCCGTCCGGGTCCGTCCACGCCGTCGTGTCGCGGCCTATCTCGGCCAACGCGTAGTTCACGACAGCTCCCCTCGGGATCACGTACGTCGCGGTCCACCGTGTGCGCCAGGACGTAGTGCGCTGGCGGGTGCCGGCGCAGGCATTCCAGCACTATGGCCTTCAAGTACGGCGAGCTGCCGGCGGCGGCACCGTTGTTCTTAGCGATGTCGGCGCGCAGCTTCCGCTGCACGTCCTGGTGGCGCACGAGGCGCGCCATGGCCCACTCCAGCGCCGTCGACGTCGTCTGATGAAAACACCCCTCAGGTGGTTGAAGACTCCCTTCAACTGATTCAGATGAGGCACTAAAATTTACACACGCGAGAAGTGTCTCTGAGAGCAAATGTAAAACTAAGATGAAATGCAGAGCACTACAGAACAATACACAGAGACTGGACGCAGGCAAAACAATAGTTCTGAACTGAACTTTTCAGTTGACCAAACTGATGGATTACATGGAAATTTAAAGACTTACGTAGGTGCTAACTAATTCCTAACTTTACACCCCTGATAGCTTGATCCACTCAACTCGGCAATGCAGATCTAGACTAATTCTATTTGACTTGACCGGGTGAAACTGAAACTCCCGAAATGTAGCTCCGAGTCTTGATCCAGCGCTGACTCGGCTTCCGCCAAAGGCAACGGCTTGATTATTTCCAACATACTCCCCCCTAATCAAGACTTTGCTTATGCTAGCTCTCCCCTTTTTTTTTTACTCCAATTACATGTGACTCATGTCTGATGACCCAGCCATCCCGGTTACTCGCCATCGGTAATTATTTTCTGCACCTGTTATCTAGGATCAATCCGCAGGTTCAAGTGGCTCCCCGCTACTCCGGACTCTCCGGTTCTCCTGCACCTAGAATAACTTCGTGCGATACTACTTGGTACAATCTCAGGCACACCACCTGTTGCACCATACACACATGCAAATAAAAAACTAAGTCTAGACTCAATTATTTGCTAACATTCCTTCTACTCTAGACTCAACTAAAGTAAAGCCGGTTCATCTTCCTGTGCACACATGAGGTTCACCTGATCCCCACGGTCACGCTTTGGCTTGCGGCACTCGGATGCATAGTGCCCATAATCATTGCAGTTGAAACACTTGATGTGGCTCTTGTCGCGCTTCGTCTTGGAATCGCGACCACCGCCTTGTCTTGATGATCGAGCTTCCCACTGGGCTTTCGTGAGAAGGAGACGCTCTTCATGCCCGTTGCTGCGATGACGGTGTTGGGTGCGCTCCTCATACGCCTTGAGGGAGCCAACGACCTCCTCAAGAGCTATGTTGTTGACGTCGCCAAAGTACTCGATCGTCGTCGCAATATGGATGAACTTGTCGGAGACGGCTCGCAGAAACCTCTTGACGACATTCTTCTCTTCTATCTTCTCTCCAAGTGCCTGCATCTGGCCAACAAGCAAGGTTACCTTTGTCGCAAAATCGTCCACCGATTCTGCATCGCCCATGCTGAGATTTTCAAACTCCCAGCGCAGCGTCTGGATCTTTGCTTCCTTGACTCGATCAGCCCCCATATGCATGGTGCGGAGAGCTGTCCACACCTCCAAGGCAGTGTTCTTGGCCGCAACTTGCATGAGCGTTACATCGCTCAATGCCTGGGAGATGATAGCCATGGCCTTCTCTTCTTTCTTCTCATCGACGGCAACATTCCTCGTGGGCTCAATTGCTTCCCACACGCCTTGCGCCTTCATGAGGAATTTCATCCTCGTTGCCCAAGCTGTGTAGTTCGTCTTGTTCAGCACCGGGTACTGGAGAGACATCCCTCCTTCCTTGCTTGCCGTCGACGCCGCCTCAACGATCGACATCTTCTCAAGCCGCAAGTACTTGGGCATACACCGCTCAAGAACTCAACCTCGGCTCTGATACCAAATGATGAAAACACCCCTCAGGTGGTTGAAGACTCCCTTCAACTGATTCAGATGAGGCACTAAAATTTACACACGCGAGAAGTGTCTCGAGCAAATGTAAAACTAAGATGAAATGCGAGCACTACGAGAACAATACACGAGACTGGGCGCAGGCAAAACAATAGTTCTGAACTGAACTTTTCAGTTGACCAAACTGATGGATTACATGGAAATTTAAAGACTTACGTAGGTGCTAACTAATTCCTAACTTTACACCCCTGATAGCTTGATCCACTCAACTCGGCAATGCAGATCTAGACTAATTCTATTTGACTTGACCGGGTGAAACTGAAACTCCCGAAATGTAGCTCCGAGTCTTCAGTCCAGCGCCTGACTCGGCTTCCGCCAAAGGCAACGGCTTGATTATTTCCAACAGTCTTCGCCGCGGCGTTCATGAACTCCCAGCACAGGCTCACCATCTCCTCCTCGCCGAGCCCGAGCCCCAGCAGCGTGTCGGCGTAGCACAAGGCCGGCGCGTCTGCACCTCCGTAGACCTTCTCCCGCGGCAGCCGGCGAGCAGCGATGAGAGCCGCAACAATGTCGTGGTGCCTCCTCTGGAGACCCGATACCTTCCACCACCGGTGCAGGTGCGCGCCCATCAGCACCGTGGGCACGAGGTGGAACGCGTCGAGCTCGACGGCGAGCGCGAGGATATCGGCGTGGACGCCTCGCAGCTCCCTCATCACGCCATCATCCACCCCCTCGCCGAAGCAAAGCGCGGCAAAGAACGAGAAGACGGCGTGCCGGAACGCATCGAACGGCATGACGACGCCACCGCTGGTGGCAGCCGTGGTCGCCGCGTCCAACTCCAGCCTCGCCACAAGCCTATCGCCCGACCAGCACAGCGCTTCGGCCGAGCGAGCTGCGGCGAGGCACGAGCAAAGGTTTCGGCGGAGGTGGCGCCACCGAGCGCCGTACCCCGCGCTGTTGATGGCGTGTTGGTTGAAGCTGAGGGCGCGGCAGGCGCTGAAAGGCGACGGCGGGCGGTGCGCGAAAGCGGCGCCCGCGCGGACCAGCGTGCGGTGCGCGACGTCTCGGTCAGTGATGAAGACGGCCGGGCGATGGCCCGCCCAGAGCGTCACGACCGGTCCGTGCGCTTCCCGGAGCCAGCGGAGCGCTCGCGAGAGGGAGGCCATGGTCGGAGCGTGGAAGAAGAGGTTGCCGACGAGCGGCAGCCTCGCGCGTGGCCCCGGAGGGAGGCGCTTGCAGTTGTACCGGCCGGCGGCCGAGGCAACGCTCCACACGAGGATGGCAACGGCGAGGCAAACGGAGAGGAGGACTGGAAGCACCATGAGCATCGCCAAGGCTCACAAGCAGTGCGGGTGACGATTGTGGTTGTGCATGAGGGGAGGCAAGCGTTGCGTCTCCTTATAAGCACTTCAGCAGTGCAGGTCACGCTTCTCGCGTCATTATCACGTTCGCACGTGAGGCTCATGCAGTAGAGGTGAGAATTGGGACGTGCCGTGCCCAGGTCTATCGTGCTTCGTGCCACTTCGTACCGTGTCGGCTCGGTCTAGTCATCTCGTCGTGCCGTGCCGTACCGGCCCGTCTTGCTTTCGGCCAGGCCCAAGCACGGCCCAAAGCCCGCCGTGCCGGCGTTCGTGCCGTGCCAGCCCAAGCCCAGCCCAAAGTAACTATACACGACGAAAGCGATGACGACAATGGTAGTGATGGTCGCCATCTTCCTTTCTCTTATACCCGTCTTATTAAAAACATACTTAAAATTCGATACTATTATCTCATGCCATTCCATCTCCAAAGTTGGTTATCTAGTCCAATAGTATGCATATCTTGGTGCAAATTGGACTGTGGCGTACGTGGACATCTAGCTTATCGTCCGACAATCTAGCATAGGGATGCCCAACACCAATAACAGTCTATCTCTGTTTACATAATGGTTAATTGTAACATACGTGGGGTGGTTATCTCATCAAATGCTCGAATTAAAAAGGCAGTCGGTGAACGGAGCTATGTTAGAATTAGAAGCGCATGTAGTAGTAATTTGCTTACATAAAATAAAATCATAATGGGGTGAGCTATGTTGTACAAAGAAGCAAGAAAGCCGTGAGGATGTGACCTAGGGTTCGGTGGTAGTGACCTAAGGAAGAACAACAAAAGACACCTCATATCACAAGTGCAAAAATGAACTCCGCCTAAATCACGGCATATCTCAATAACTTTTTTCATTCATTATATTAAGATGTTTCACAACGGATGTATAGGATCTTTTCGTGATGAAATTAGAATTTATGAGAGCTAGAACAGAAGAAATCAAAATAGATAAAAAGCTATTACTAGATTTCAGAAAAACTGAAGGACTAAATCGCAAAAATTCCCTAACCCTAAAATCCTTCGCCGCCCAACTCATTCCTCATTTCTTCCCCCGATCTCTTGTGCCTCGCCTCCTCGGTCGGTCTCTTCTCCCCCCCCCATGCCCTTCCTTCACCTCCTCCCGGATCTCGCCCGCCGCCTCCTCCTCGCCGCCCCCCCGCCGCCGCTCCTCCTCCCGCCCCTCCTCCCCGGATCTCCCACCGCCTCCTCGCCCGGCCACCCCTCCTCCCCGGCCGCCTCCCTCCACCCCCCGCCTCCTCCCAGCCATCCCCTCCCGTCCGCCTCCCTCCTCCCCGGCCTCCCTCTCCTCCCGGCCGCCTCCTCCTCCGAGCGGCGGCAGCGGCGACTCGACTACTCCGACAGCGACCCCACTAGCGGCGTCATCGATGGCTCGCTCTTTGAGCCGTCGTCGCCGGGCATCTTCGCGCCGGAGACGCTGCAGCCACACCGCTCCTCCTCCTGCGGCCATCGTCCACCCGTCCGACTGCCCGAGCTCCGGTGACCGGTACACCTCCTTCCCCTCTATTCCCTCTCTCTGCTCTGTGATGTGTGATGGGAAATCTGGGATGACCGTGAGAGATGTCGACGGGAGGGGAGACTGGGGAGGCGAGGTAGAGCCGTAGAGGCCGAGGCGGCCCGGCCGTTGGCGCCGTGCCCACCGTGCTGCCCGTGCCCGCCGTGCCGCTCGTGCTCCCGTGCGTGCCGGCCCAAGCACGCACGATTCACCGTGCCGTGCCGTGCCGCCCACCGGCTGGTTTTCGTGCCCAGCCCAGCCCGCGTTCGTCTTTGTGTCGGCACGGCCCGCCACGTGTCGGGCCGGACCGTGCTTAGGCCGTGCTGGACCGGCCGTGCTTTGGACTGGCCCAAAAAAAAGCACGATTCAACTCCCAGCTCTACTCATACTTCACTAAAATATGCAGTGCGACTTGGCAAAAGCGAGCAAGTTGTACTGTAGTTGTAACAAAAGTTTTGCTCTACGCCACTCGAAAATCCAGCCCACTTTCTACATCTAGCATTAAAAATGGTTTGCCAGAGCTCCTGCTCCTTTTGTTTTTTGGCTACTCCAGAAATAAAAAAAAGCTAAATATCAGAGCGGAGTGGCGAAGTGGATTCTTCAAACTGTTTTCTAAATTCAAAACTGTGTGCACCATTTACATCAATATTTCTATCATTCACTATTGTATTAAAAATGTAAATAAAAACTATTAGCTATAACTAAAAATCAACAACAGCAGCCAAGAATAACACTCCATAAGTTTCAAAGTACGACAGTTGGGTTAATTTCTTGAGAAACACTTGAAGTGGCCCTGCGGCACAGAATAACACTCCATAAGTTTCAAAGTACGACATAGTTGGGTTAATTTCTTGAGACACTGGAAGTGGCCCTGCCGCATTACCGAGTGTGCAAGTAAAATGGGTGTGTGTCGAGAGAACCAGAATTTGTCGAGTTCCTCAGTGCTACAAGTTTTTTCTCGTGTGTTTTGAGACACACTGGAAAATTCCCTCTAGCAAAAGATATAATATCTCCATTATAAATAAAAATATAAAGCAGAAATATATTTCATAGCAAATCTACTAATACAAATTCATGTGGTCAATATGGATACTCTTTTAGAAATTGATGGTCAAAACTAGGATAGGATGTTTAAGTGCACTCATTTACTACTTAAAAAACAGGGTACATTTAGGCAAAATTGTAGTGGAGTTATATCTCAACTTTGCAAATTACATAAATCAAGTTTAACTACTCACAAGTGCATAAATATATCTATTGTAAATATTGTAGTATAAACATGTATTTATATTTAATTCCTACATAATTGATAAAGACGCAAGCATGATATAAGAAGTATATAAACGACTTAATCAACATATAATCATGTGAACTCTTGAAGTCATTGAAACATACACCTAACAAATATACCATGTAAGAGTCTATAATCAGCCTATATACATGTAAACAATTTAAGACATTGCACGGGAATGTTGATCTCAATAAAATCATAACATGTATGACCAAATTTAGCATGTTATCAACAATTTGAATGTTATTAATTGCTCTCAGAAGGCTAGTTGCATAAGATTCATTCTTGGCCATCTCCGCCATGACAAATGCAATCTTAATTATATATGTCCTCTTATACATTCGATCTTGAGCTTAAATCAGATTTTGCTATAAAGAAACTACCATATCATTATTATAACTTGCTGAACATTAAATACAATTACAATAATCAATCTAACATTCATTGGACAGGAACAGAATTGATTACACTAGCATAGCAAAACCTGATGACCAACTACAGTGACCGAATAGAGGGTCATACAGCACAGGATCAATGAACAGCAAGTAATACATAAGGATATCAATGATCTGGGTATGAAAAATAGCAATTCAACCTATGGCTCAAGATCAAATCTATATACAAAATCATATATAATTTCAGTTTATATCATTTTATCACCGAGCAATCAGCCCACAAAATCTTGTTTGCAATTTTCTAGCTAATGAGACTCACAGATATGTGAAGTAGATCACGAAATTGTAAAGAACCAACAGCCAGTATACTCACAACGACAATGATACTCAAAATCACCATGAAGAAACCGAACGAGGCAAGGCACGCACGTAGCACTGTCCTAGAAAACCAAGCACCCGTGGCGCTGAGCAAGGAGATGATGGCAATCGGAGATACAATGCCACACTTCCACCTCAAGTAGCCGAAGTAGAAGCCGAGGGTCGGGTGGATGCCGCACAAGACCGAGAGCTCCGGCCGAGAGTGTTGGTGATATGCCCTAGAGGCAACATGGAGATGTTGAATATATCACATACTATGTTTATGATACATTGCTTTGTTCCTTGAAATAGACATTATCATTATTGATCAATGAGTATGTGACTTATTCATGAGACTCTTAATGCCAAAATGTTGCTATTTCTAAATGATCCCTGATTATATTTCATATGAGGAACAAATATGATTCAAAGATCAGCATATGTATTGATTGATGATCATGTCTCATGGATCATGGTATGGAGATACCAAATCAATAATATGGACATGTGTTAGTGAACATATGTTGGATAGACCCGCCATGAGACACCGCAGAGATTCCATGTGTCATCGCTTGGTCTCAAGTAGTGTTTATGTGGAATCCTTAGACTTGAGATCATCATGGTTCCCAAGATGCGTAGTAGCTTACTTTGGGACTACTAAACACTACTCCGTGGCGGGTAGTCATAAAAGTAGTCTTTGGGTTTGCCATGAAACATGTAGTGGGATGTGAATGATCAAGATAGAATTTGCCCCTCCTTATGGGAGAGATATCTCGGGCCCCTCGATGTAATGGATTATGAAAGTGCATGGCCATGCCAAGGTGATTGAGGAGTCAATCACGAGTTTATAATCCATCACGGAATCGAGAGAGTGATTGAGCTATTAAGAGGATGACACAGGTCTCGCCTTGAGCTTAATCTATATCGTGAGGCAAAGGGATTAGTACATGAGAACATTACGTGTTCAAATAGATATGATCTTTACGTATACTTTGGGGTTAATATGTCTTACTAGAGGCCGCTATTAACACGGTGACCGGAAAGGTGTTTCGGTCGCGACCAAGTATACGTGAACCTCTGTGGTCGCACACTTAACGGGTTGGAACACTAATTGAATGTGATTCGGATATGGGCTCAATTCGGATAGAGATCCGGATAGACTCTATTGGGCCTCGGTCCACGAGGCCCAAGTGAGGAGGTCTATATATGGAGGCGAGGGCCGAGGGAACGCACCTGATAATCCCGAGCTAATCCGTAGCCGCCACCTCCAGAGCCAAACCCTAGCCGCTCGCGAGTGCTGGTACACTCGCGATCGGCGTTCCAGCCCCGGACGTGTGGATACCGGTGGAGGCGCTGCTCGTTGCGGCGTTGATCGGCATCAACAACCTCTGATTGGATCCGCTCGTGGTGTGGTTGATCGCGTGGAGGAGACGATCGGTTCGGGACGATCGACTACTTCCACTACTACTTCGACGCGTGGTTGGATCGGCTTCTCCAACTCTTCTTCATTGCTGCGGCGTCTAGTGGTAACGATCTATGATCCTTCCTTAAGCATGATGTTCTTGTGTGCGCGTAGAAAAATTTTGTTTTCGCTATCGTAGCCTACTCGCGATCCATTAGTGGTATCAGAGCCATCTTGCTTAGTTTGCGATCTGGATCAGTGCATATGTTGATATGCGGTTGTAATAGATTGGATCTATTACGGACTAGATCAATCGGTCATAAGGGGTTGGAATATGTATGAGTTGATAGCATCATGTGGCCAAAAGATTAGTTCGTGCTCCTTCTTTGATGTACACGCGACTTGCCCCTACCTACCGGTAACACCATCGGGGCTAATCACGCACAATCGAGAGATTGAGACAACGGATCGAGGTCTTGTGTTGCGGTCTCCTCAAGCATACCGATCGCGATGATTGATGTGATTGATCTAATGAAAATTGAGACATTTTGAATGGCTCGGATTTGGGTTGATTTGATTGACCCGATGAGATTTTCATAGCGATTTCATAGATGCGATCTATGTAATTCCGAGAGGTTTCGGTATACCACGAAACCCGCTGGGGACCGCCGTGCATACGCATAGATTGTTATAGAAACACATTCATGTCGTATGTAGAATATGTTCTACGCTAACTTGTTTTTGCAGGAATGATGTGAATGGTATGGCATAGATGCATATGTGATGCATGTGTGTTTTGGCGACTGTGTCGTATTAATCACAGTAGGGTTGAGGTCGTTCTTTAATTGTATAACGACTGCGTGTCGACTTGTGATGCTTGAGCTCCCATGTAATTCATTTGCTACCTATTAGTTGTAATAGTTTAGTTCTTTGCTATGGAGGCTTCAAGCATGATGACAAAGAGGACAAGAAGTGTGGCGAAGAGTATCACCGTGGAACCATGGCGATGGCAACCACTACGAAGCAAGGGCTGAGAGGTTCAACACTTCAAAGTCCTTGTTTGCGTGCAGGCTTGCAGAAGGGAATCCCGTCAGCCCTCATGTGATTAAGATGATTGGCTACATTGAGAGTCCGGAAAGCTTGGTTTTCCCTTAGCCAAGAGTTGGCTATCGATGTGATTCTTCATCGCTCCCTCGAGCTTTGAGCCATTCATTCGAACTATCACATGAACAACATGGACAAGACCTTGGTGAGTTGCATGGGATGCTAAAATCAGCCGAGGAAAGCATTAAGAAAAGCAGCCATCATGTGATGATGATGCGAAAGGCAAGGGCAAGCTCTATGTAAAGAAAGGCACGGTCAAAAGAAAGTTAGCTCCCGATGAGATCGCGAGCAGTTCTAAGGCCAAGCAAGTCAAGAAGGGTCCTGCTCGATGCGCGATTGCTACTCATCGTAAGCAATCGGGATATTGGAAAAGGAACGCCCAAAGTACTTGGAGGATCTTGAGAAAAAGAAGGAAGTACGACTTCGCTCCGGTATAAATGTTATAGAAATCAATCTTGCTACTTCATCTATCGATTCTTGGGTATTTGATACGGATCGGTTGCTCACATTTGCAAATCGTTGCGGGGCTAAGAAGAAGTAGAAGTTTGAGGAGGAGCGAAGTGGATCTTCGCTTGGCAATGGAGCAAAAGTTGTCTGCGGTGGTACATTGGCACCATGCCATTGTCTTTACCTTCGGATTAGTTTTGGAATTGAATAATTGTTATTGTGTTCCATCTCTTTCCAAGAACATTATTTCGCTTCATGTTTACAAGCGAAGGTTATGACTTTAGATCCGTGAACAATGGTTGTTCTCTTTATTTCAAAGATATGTTCTATTGTCATACTCCATTGGTGAATGGGTTATATGTTCTTACTCTTGAAGAGTCATCGGTCTATAACATTAATACAAAGAGGCAACGATCGAATGATTTGAATCCACGCTTATTTGGCACTCGCCGCTAGGTCACATAAATGAGAAACGCATGGAGAAGCTCCATAGAGATGGTATTCGCACTCATTTGATTTTGAATCATTTGAGACATGCGAATCTTGTTTACTTGGCAAGATGACAAAAGTACCTTTCACCGGTCAAGGTGAACGGGCAAGTGACTTATTGGCACTCGTACATTCGATGTATGTGGACCAATGAGCTCAACGACCGAGGTGGTTTTCAATACTTCATAACTTTTATCGATGACTTTAGTAGATATGGATATATCTACCGATGAAGATAAGTCCGAATCCTTTGAAAAGTTCAAAGAATTCCAAAATGAAGTGCAAAATCATTTAGGCAAGACAATCAAGTTTCTACGATCCGATCGTGGAGGCGAGTATTTGAGCCATGAGTTTGGTAATCATCTCAAGGATTGTGGAATTGTTCCACAATTGACTCCCCGAACACCTCAATGGAATGGGGTATCTGAACGAGAAATCGCACCTTATTAGATATGGTGCGCCCATGATGAGCCACAGTAATCTTCCGTTGTCTTTTGGGGTACGCCTTGAAATGTACTTTCACACTAAACGAGTTCCATCAAAATCGATGAGAAAAGACACCATATGAGATGTGGACAGACAACGTCCTAGCTTGTCTTTTCTTAAGATTTGGGGATGTGAGACTTATGTAAAACGTTTACAATCGATAAGCTCACCCCAAATCGATAAATGCCTCTTTATCGGGTATCCTAAGGAAACAAAAGGATATTACTTCTATAATCAAGAAGAAGGCAAAGTGTTTGTCGCCTGGTATGGTGTCTTCTTAGAGAAAGAGTTTCTCTCAAGAAGGGATAGTGGGAGCATGGTGCAACTTGAAGAAATTCGAGAAACACCGAAAACGTTTCACTCTCTGAGAACCACAACAGATGAACAAACTGTTGAAGAACCTGTTGTGGACACACCGCACCACGTAGGTCGAGAGGTCACGTCGTGCACCGAGAGGTACATGTTCTTGACTACTCAACAACGGGACATATTGTTGTTAGACAACGATGAGCCTAAGACCTATGAAGAAGCGATGATGGGACCAGACTCGAGAAATGGCTTGAAGCCATGAGATCCAAATTGAATCCATGCACATTAATCAAGTTTGGAACTTGGTTGATCCACCGATGGTGTTAAAACCATTGAGTGCAAATGGGTTTTCAAGAAAAGATAGACATAGATGGAAATGTTCACATCTATAAAGCGCGATTGGTGGCCAAAGGTTTCAAACAAATTCAAGGTGTTGATTATGATGAAACTTTTCGCCGTCGAATGCTAAAGTCTATTCGGATCATTCTAGCGATTGCTTGCTTATTTCGACTATGAAATATGGCAATGGATGTCAAAACAGCTTTCCTTAATGGAAATCGAGTGAGGATGTGTACATGACACAGCCCACGGTTTTGTCGATCCGCAATCGCCTAGAAAGATATGCAAGTCGCAAAGATCCATTTATGGATTAAAGCAGCATCTCGAGTTGGAACATTCATTTTGATGAAGTAATCAAAGGGTTTGGTTTCATCAAGAATGAAGAAGAGCCTTGTGTTTACAAAAGGCTAGTGGGAGCGCACTCGTGTTTACGGTCTTATATGTGGATGACATATTATTGATCGGAAATGACATTCCTATGTCGAATCTCATTAAGTCTTCATTGAAAAGTAGTTTCTCTATGAAAGACTTAGGAGAGGCGGCATACATTCTGGGCATCAAGATCTATAGAGATAGATCAAAAGGTGATTGGATTAAGCCAAGATACGTTACATTGACAAGGTGTTGAAAAGGTTCAACATGCAGATTCCAAGAAAGGCTTCCTACCTATGTCACATGGTATAAATCTTAGCAAGAATCGGTGTCCTAGTACACCGATGAGCGGGATAAAATGAATGCGATTCCATATGCTTCACTATTGGATCCATTATTTATGCCATGCTTTGTACACGTCCGATGTCTCGTATGCTTTAAGTGCTACGAGTAGATACCATCGATCCGGTGAAAGTCATCGGATTACCGTAAAGAACATCTTGAAGTACTTGAGAAGAACTAAAGATGTGTTCCTCGTCTATGGGGTGAGGAAGAGCTCGTTGTAAATGGTTACACCGATGCTAGCTTCCAAACCGACAAAGATGATTTTAGATCGCAATCTGGATTTGTGTTCTCGCTCGAATGGCGGTGCGGTGAGTGGAAGAGTTCCAAGCAAGAGACGGTTGTTGATTCTACAACAGCCGAGTACATAGCGGCTTCGAAGTCGCTAAAGAGGTCGTTTGGATCAAGAAATTTGTTTCGAGCTTGGTGTGATGGCTAGTGCCTCCACCCAATGGACCTCTCTTGTGACAACAAGTGGAGCCATTGCGCAAGCCAAGGAGCCTAGATCGCACTGTAAGTCCAAGCACATTCTACGGCGATTTCATCTCATCCGCGAGATTGTGGAGAGGCGATGTTAAGATATGCAAAGTACACACGGATTTGAACATTGCGGATCCGTTGACAAAGCCGCTTCCCGCCCAAAGCATGAGGCTCACACTAGGGCAATGGGTATTAGATACCTACATGGTTGACTCTAGTGCAAGTGGGAGATGTGGTGATATGCCCTAGAGGCAACATGGAGATGTTGAATATATCACATACTATGTTTATGATACATTGCTTTGTTCCTTGAAATAGACATTATCATTATTGATCAATGAGTATGTGACTTATTCATGAGACTCTTAATGCCAAAATGTTGCTATTTCTAAATGATCCCCGATTATATTTCATATGAGGAACAAATATGATTCAAAGATCAAGATATGTATTGATTGATGATCATGTCTCATGGATCATGGTATGGAGATACCAAATCAATAATATGGACATGTGTTAGTGAACATATGTTGGATAGACCCGCCATGAGACACGCAGAGATTCCATGTGTCATCGCTTGGTCTCAAGTAGTGTTTATGTGGAATCCTTAGACTTGAGATCATCATGGTTCCCAAAGATGTAGTAGCTTACTTTGGGACTACTAAACACTACTCCGTGAATCGGGTAGTCATAAAAGTAGTCTTTGGGTTTGCCATGAAACATGTAGTGGGATGTGAATGATCAAGATAGAATTTGCCCTCCTTATGGGAGAGATATCTCGGGCCCCTCGATGTAATGGATTATGAAAGTGCATGGCCATGCCAAGGTGATTGAGGAGTCAATCACGAGTTTATAATCCATCACGGAATCGAGAGTGATTGAGCTATTAAGAGGATGACACAGTCTCGCCTTGAGCTTAATCTATATCGTGAGGCAAAGGGATTAGTACATGAGAACATTACAGTTCACCGATATGATCTTTACGTATACTTTGGGGTTAATATGTCTTACTAGAGGCCGCTATTAACACGGTGACCGGAAAGGTGTTTCTGGGTCGCGACCAAGTATACGTGAACCTACAGGGTCGCACACTTAACGGGTTGGAACACTAATTCGAATGTGATTCGGATATGGGCTCAATTCGGATAGAGATCCGGATAGACTCCTATTGGGCCTCGGTCCACGAGGCCCAAGTGAGGAGGTCTATATATATGGAGGCGAGGGGCTGAGGAACGCACCTGATAATCCCGAGCTAATCCGTAGCCGCCACCTCCAGAGCCAAACCCTAGCCGCTCATGAGTCTTTGGTACACTCGCGATCGGCGTTCCCACCCGGACGTGTGGATACCGGTGGGGCGCCGCTCGTTGCGGCGTTGATCGGCATCAACAACCTCTGATTGGATCCGCTCGTGGTGTGGTTGATCGCGTGGAGGAGACGATCGGTTCGGGACGATCGACTACTTCCACTACTACTTGACGCACGTGGTTGGATCGGCTTCTCCAACTCTTCTTCATTGCTGCGCCTAGTGGTAACGATCTATGATCCTTCCTTAAGCATGATGTTCTTGTGTGCGCGGTAGAAAAATTTTGTTTTCTGCTATCGTAGCCTACTCGCGATCCATTAGAGAGCACCTGAGAACACCAAGAACAAGTCACATAATATCCTTCAAACACTCGACACAAGTCCAAAGCCGAATCAACCTCTAGAGGTAAATCCCTAAACCTTTCCTCATGGCCAGATCCAAGGAAAAGGCATAAGGAAACCACACGGGGAAGAACCCTAGAACGGCGATTCGAGCTGCTCAGCCGATGGCGATAGGAAAGAACCCGGTCGGCGGCTCTCAAGACTCAAGATCGGAGAACTACCGATGGAGATCGGAGATCAGAGAGGAAGAAGTGAACTTACTGCTTTCGGGACTCCAAAAGAGAAAGGGAAGTTGCCATTTATACGGGAGCGAGGTAGAGGCCGGCAGGCTGCTGCCACAGCTGGAACCGAAGCGCCTGCGCTGGTGACACCTCCATTGCCGCTGCCGCTTGACTCGACCACCCCAGGCGAAGCGGTCAGAGTACAAGCCACCCCGTTGCCGCATGCGAGAGATAAGGCTCTGCCTCATCTCTTCTTACTGTCGGTGGAACCACTCCTTTTTTCTCTTTTATAAATTGGGAAATTCCCAAAATACCCTCAGGAGTTCAATAGTCCCCACCAATTTATCAATTTGATAAAGATGTTCATATGTCTTGTTTAATATACAGCTATTCGATGATGGGTACCTTGCGGGTTTGAACCAAAAGCCTAGTAACAAGGACTACGACTCTACACAGACAAAGGAGGACTTCACCTTGATCAAATGCCTTGATGTGAGAATTTTCACCCAAGCCACATTCTGTACTAGCCGGCTTGCCCTTTCCCTCTCGGGTTAGAACGTTACTGTCATGTCCCTATATCTAGCTCATGAGTACTTTAAGAAGGTATACCCTTGACTTTCTTTGATTGCGACCTCACGATCATACTCAAGTAGGTGATTTCTTCTAGGAATTATGTAGGATGATTCCCGAAGTCATATAGACATTGAATTCATTAAGAGCTGTTGCTCAACCTTCCATACAGAAAAGAGCACAACAGCTAATAGGACCCGTTAGATGTGCTCTCTAATCCCACACGGTTTGTTGTCCTAGAGCCTAGTTCACGGGATCTCCGATCTTTTAGGATAGGTTACCACCAATGTGAGCCTCTATACGGGTATAAGTCCCATTCCCTTAGACGCTGCAAGTATTGGCTTCCGCGCCAACCCGTTAGTGAAAGGATCCAAGTTCCTTTTAGACTAGACGTATTCCACAGAAATAATACTCATCTCCCTGGCATGCCTTGTCGACTTAATTCTCCTCTTTATATGTTTTAAGGACTTTATATTGTCCTTCCTACTCTTCTCCTTAACCAGAATGGTTTGGTTATCACAGTAGGTTAGAATTGCTGGAATTGGCTTTTCCAACATAGGTAGGTCAGAAAGGAGTTATCTAATCCATTCTGCCTCTACAGCCGCTAAATCAAGCGCTACTAACTCAGCCTCCATGGTGGATCGTGTAAGGATAGTCTGTTTTAAAGACTTCCATGAAACGGCCTCACATGCTAGAGTGAATACATAGCCACTCGTAACCTTCATGTCATCCGAGTCACTGATCCAGTTAGAATTACTGAATCCTTCCAAGACTGCCGGATGGCCAGAATAATATATTCCCAAATTTGAGGTCCCCTTCAAATATCTAAGTACTCTCTCTGGTGCTATCCAATGATCATCTCGTGGATTTGACGTATAACGACTCAATCTGCTTACAGCATATGAGATGTCTAGCCTCGTTGCACTAGTTAGATACATCAAGGATCATATTATTTGGGAATATTTAAGTTGATCTTTCCCATGCCCAATGTTTTTATGTAGTTTTGCATTTGGATCATAGGGTGTGGCTACTGGCTTACAGTCCATAAATCCAAATCTGGTTAGAACCTTGTCCATATAATGGGATTGTGAAAGAGTAATCTCATTCTCACCCTTTATAAGCTTAATGTTTAAAATAACATCAGCCTCACCCAGATCTTTCATGTCAAAATTCTGGGAAAGGAAAAACTTTGTTCTATTGATTACATCCATGTTGGTCCCAAAAGTAATTTGTCATCTACATAACGACATAGAGCAATACCTTCGCCCCCACTAAATCGATAGTAGACATATTTATCGGTTTCATTCACACAAAAGATGATCGAGGTCATTGTACTATCGAATTTCTTATGCCATTGCTTGGGAGCTTGCTTTAGATTATACAAAGATTTAATCAATTGACATACTTGTAATATCCCGAACGTCGTTACGGCGTAAGTTTTTAATCAATCGCTGAATCACCGGTTTTTTTTCGGTAAATCGCGGGAAGGGAAAAATATAAAATGTAGAACATTAAAAAGGAATAAAAAATATTAAAAAAATGTTTTAAAATTCAGCGTTGGGCTGCACGGGAGGTGGGCCAACCACCCTTGGGCCAAGGGCCCAAGGGGTGCACCTCCTCCCCTTAACCCTAGAGCCTCCCCTTTTCCCACATTCTCCCCCAGCCGCAGCCCCCTCCTCTTTCCCACAGCCACCACCCCCCTTGTCCCTTGGTGTAGGAGAAGGAGAAGGAGAAGAAGGAGAAGAAGGAAGGAAAAGGAACGAGAAGAAGAAGAGGAGGAGGAAAAGGTGGTGATCCTCCATCTAGGTAATTTTCCTCTATCCCAAATCCTCTGTTTTATGGATTAATCAGGGTTCTTGGCACGGATTTTGATGATTGTTAATAGATCAATTGCCCGATTAGAGATTAGGCGCTGACTGTTTTTAGATTGATTCGCGCAGCATGGCTTGTCGCGCGGTTTTGATCTAGAAAACGAATTTTCCTGCGGGTCTTCCCAAAAGGAAAGTTGTAGAGGACTTCAAGATGTGTCTCCTGTATGTTTTTCGGATTTTTTCTACCGTGGGATCTGGGAGATACAGAGTCGGTAATACCGCTGTCCGTCAGGCGGACAGATTGGTACAGTCCGACGGTAATCCAGAGTTTAAAAATAGTAAACGAATTTTCTAGTCATGGACGTAGTTGAGAAAGTTGTAGATAATTTAGATATATAGCTTATGTATAAGTTTCACAATTTTTGACCCATGTACTGTCGTTGGGACGCGATTTAGTTTCGCTGTCCAGTCTGTCAGATCAGAGAGTTTCCTCTGTTTTGGGCACTAAATTACATCTAGTTATGATCCAAATAAAAATAGGTGTTCTACTTGAAAATTGTAGGGTTTAAGTTATGAATCCATAGAGATATCATTTGTTTCATTTGGATCATTATTTTAAAAGATACGAAAAAGTGAAGCAGCACTGCTGCAGAGGATAATTTGCTGATTTGTTGAGCGGAGAAGAGTTGTGCGGGTTTCGGGGTTCTAACGACGTTCTAAATATTTTTAGTCATGTTTGTATGCTGTTGTTGTGTGCTGAGAGTTGTCTTTGGACAGGTGGTCTTGTCCCTGAGCGCTCTTGATTTTACTTCGCTTCATCGGATTGAGGCAAGTGAACGTAGCGGTGGTTGCTACTGTTTAACTTGTTATTCTTTCTATTTGCAATTTACATTATTATCTTAATTTGATACATGATGCCATGATTGCATGATATTTTAATTATGGAGATGATAGCAAATATTTATCCATTGATATGTTGACATTATGCTAGTAGACATGTGGAATTCTTGCTTAATGTTATAATGTGGACATGAAAATAACATGTGGTGGATGTGGATATGTTGAGAGCATGATAATGCTCCTTGTGGATTAATTAATGTGATTAATGAAATATCATACATTTATGTCATATCATGTCATTTGCATATGTGGATGTCGCCGCACTTAGCCGCGACCGTACCGGTACAACATCGTATATTGCCGTAATACGATGCACCCCTTCGCCCGCGGAAGCATCGTATATTGCCGTAATACGATGAACTACAATTCCTGCCCTGGCAAGAGTGATGTGGAGCATAGAATGAAAGCATTCATATGCATTGCATTGTGGAAAGATTCATTTGCATACATATGCAACATATTGTGGTGAAGATATTTTGTGAAATGTTCAACTCATAGTGGCAATGTTGTCGGGACCCGGAGCAACGACTCCTGGACCCTCTGTGTGAATCGCACTAGTCCAGGATCAGCTAGTGCACACAGTGAACAACAAAGATAAATATCAACCACAATGACATTTAATAACTAAATATGGGCATGAATGCCAAAGTTTACATCCACGGCACATAAGCCAAACTTTAAATAATAGCAGCGGAAGAAAAACACCGAAGCGGAAGATGCCCACTGAGCCTGCCCACAGGCAAACGACAGTAAGACGCGGCCTACTCGTCCAAATCTTCACCGTAGTTGAAGTCGTCTTCCTCTGTGTGAAAATAGCAAGGTGAGTACAAACTTGTACTCCGCAAGTCACACGGAGAAATGCAATATAATGATAAAGGCCACAAATGAAGGCTGATAGGGTTAGTTTGCATAAAACAGCATTTAAAGATATACAATAAATAGATTGAAGTTGCTGAATTTAATACAACATGTAAAAAACAGTAACTGTAATTAAAAGTATTACCGTTAGTGCAGGCTCCGATCAAACACCAACCTATCCACGGGTATCCACCCGGACCATCTTTTCCAAAAACATCTCGTATGGATTTCATCCATCCACACGCTTCCAAACACTCATGGATTCCATCCATCCATAAGGTTTTCATAAATCATTTTGAAAAACAAAGTCTAATCCATGAAAAACTTTACTCAGCATGTCCATGACCGTGGGCACGGCTATCCAGGATAGATTATACACTCTGCAGAGGTTGTACAGCTTTACCCACAAGATATGATTATCTCATCATGTCGGCCATTACACGCTTCCGTAGGCGTGCGACTGAGTAATCATAACAAGGCATTTACAATGCAAAGCCTTCAACCTGGCCAAGCCAACACTGAGGTTTCACTACAACTTGAATCCACAAGTTGGAGCCCCCTCTTGAGCCAAGTGAGACTTCTCATGGACTACGCCACGCTCACTTTCAACCTACGACAAGGCTCAGGTTGGGACTCGCAAATTAGTTAGCCAGGACTGTCCCATACCAGCCTTGTGGTAGTACGATAGGGCTTTGCAATAGTAGCTCACAGACCGGTCCTTAGTTGACTTAGGCTCAACCACATACCCATGTGCCCGACAATCAACACTGTGTCTCCGAACAACAGTGCATGCCTGCACCCACCTCCTAACCATTAGCCTAAGTCCAAACCAGATTTTATATTTTGTTTCCAAATATTTCATAATCCTTCTTAACTCACCGAAGTCAAGAATACATTTCAAAAGCTTATCATTTTATGTGAAACAGTATCCCAAAACAAAGATTATGTCTAAGCGAGTCTAAGCCTTTGATATAAAATTCTCTGGCCAATACTAGTGTACTAACTAGAGTTTGATTCTAGGGTGACAAGGTATAAGGATTTGCAATGTCAAAGGTGGCAATAACAATTAGGAATTAACTAAATTTAAAACAGGAATTGAAATACTGGAATAAACATATGCATGCAATATAATTTAAAACAACATAGTTTTATTTACAATCTGGGATCAACATGGTCAAGGAGTGTGACTTGCCTTGCTCTTCAAGTGGGTGCTAACCTTCGTCGAGAAATTCTTCGGAATCATCGAAGTCTACACGTGAAAAATAACCCACCAAACTCAAATAAAATCCAAAATATATAAAATATATATATTACAATTTTAAATGAATTTAGGAGAAAGAATCAATGGATTCAGACTTCGTATGAGGAAGAACGAATATCTGGAAGATTTAGGTATCACATGAAATGATAACAAAATCCGAGAATTGCTTTTTGAGCAGTACGGTGTCGATTGATTGCGAGGTGGCGGCGAATGGACAAAATGGAACCCCGACGACGAGGCGAAGGTGGTGACATGGTTATTGTAACACCCCAGCCAAACAATGGCCTGAAATGCTACCAAACTAACAACATAATAAAACTATGCTAAGGCATTCTATAAAATTTCGTGAGCCTCCTTTGTTTATTGATAAAATGAAGTTCTAACAATATTATCAAAAGGTATGAATAACCGCAAGCAAAGTAATTTGGCTACTAAGCAGAAACATCTATAAAACTTAAGTAAAGCACAGAAGCAATATAAAGAAGTTCTAATCCATTATTACATCTTAATCTGAAGGTCATAATCAAATACCACTTGAACTAATCAACAAATAATAATTAGAGTTCTCTATCTTCTCCATGGTAAATATTTCGTGCAAGTGCAACAATACTAATCCCTCTTTATTCCCATGCATGCTTGACCTCGTGAAGGTACCTAAAATAAACAAACAACAACAACAAAACAACGAAGAAGAGTGAGTCCAATGACTCGGCAAGTATAATCAGAACAAATGCAAGCATGAACATTAACTCTCAAGTTAAACATATTACATATGAATTTCATGCTATGCATTATGATCAAAAGCTCCTCTTTCTCATCTCTTTCGCATTTTACCGGTAACGCGGTGTGCATCCGTCAATGCACACCCATGCATGTACCCTCGGCAGGGGACCAATTGCCCACACTGCAAGTGTGGGGACCTCGATGCTTGATCACCGCATGATCAAGACTTCAACAATTCTCAATATGATGCATATATGTGAATGTATCAAAAGATAACGAGCATTCACCATACTACGCATCAACCAATCTCATAAATGCCATAATGTAAACAGAACATAAATAGCATTCTCAATTCATCACTTACTCATACTCACAATTTAAACAGTCATGATTCAACCATCATCCAAACAATTCAACAAATCCATAAACACACAGATTTTCACATCACAAATATACTTGCCTCAACCGCGAGAAAATGAAGAACACGTAGAAGGTACAACCCCCGGAATCCGCTCTCCTCCTGAATATTTAATTAATAATTACCAACATGACAGTAGCGGGTTTCTAGATATAAAATAACAGCAACCCCAATTAACCCAACAATTTATCTCAATTAAATCCCCAACTCCCCTCGGCCAAATCTGCCCAACCACAGACAGCCGACTTCCAAAAAATCATAACTTTCAGTACGTAACTCCAAATTAAGCGTTCTTGGACTCTCTGGAAAGATAATTAAATTATCTACAAAAACTTAGTTGGGGAGACTCTCTGATTCTGCCATTAACTAGCCGATCCAAACCCTTTTCTAAAGCATCAATATTCACGTTGGACTCTCTGGACAGCGCACTAAAACAGTCATAACTTTCACCCAGAAACTCAGAATCTGGACTTATTTACCTCTCTGGAAAGCTAAGAACCTTATCTACAACTTTCCCAATTTGCAGGTCTCCTGAATCGCCACTATTTCCGTCGCACACACCGATCTACTAAACTCTGTCCAGAACTATCCCGATCTGCAGAACAGTAGCACTAGAAAATTCATAACTTTCGCTACACAAATCCGAATCATGTTTTCTTGTACTCCCTGGAAAGATAATCACGTCCTCTACAATTTTCTAGAAGGGGTCCAGACCGGAATCCCGACGGAACTAGATCAAAACAGCCTACCAACAGAAACTGTCCTAATAGATCCGAAAACCGACGTCGCTAAACTAACTCAAATCAATCTAATACGGGGGCAACGGGATTACCCTTGAAGACACGACGACGAACACGTCGACGAACATGACGAACACGATGAAGAACACGGCGCACTCGCCCGCGATCTCCTCCTCTCCTTCCTCCGGATCCACGTGGTGCGGTGACGGACGAAGACGACGCAGCAGCAGCACGGCACAGCCTGGCGCGGCAGCTTGCCACGGCCGGCGGCAGGCGCGGCGGGAGGCGGGCAGGGGCGGCCTGGCGGCGGCTCGCCACGGGCGCGGCAGGGCTCCGGCAGGCCGGCGCGGCAGGGCAGCAAGGGCGCCGGGTGGTTGCGGCGGGGGCAATGGGGGCGGCGGCTGCATGGGGAGGGTGGGGCTAGGGTTAAAGGTGGTCTCCCCTCTTGGGCCAAGAACTCCCTCTTGGGCCAAGGCCTAGGCCCAGGTTGTCTCACATTTTCAGAAAACCCCTCAAAACAAACACTATTTTTATCTTTCTCCCCACGTCCTCCGCTTTAATTTAATTAAGCAATTAAATACAATATTCCAGGGTATTACAGTTATGGCGGTGAGGAACAGCAATCATCAAGGTGAGAGAAAACTACAAGAACGTGGGCGTGACAATGACATGTTGGGGAGAGATAGTACCGGTATAGAACGTGGAGATGTAAGGTGAGCATAGACTAGAACATGGTATGGTGAAGCTAGAAAAATTATTGGCTAAGCTGAAACTTCATCGGAGACGATACAATCGACTTTTGAACGACGACGGTAGAGAAAAAGGAAAAACTTGGTATCTTGGTGCTCGGTGAAGCGAATCCAAAACCATTTGAAAGGTAGCTACCTGGGATGGTTTGGCACAATAAGACGCGAACGGATTGGGGAAAAACACTACCGGATGAATGGGGACACTAGATGCCATTGGCGGCCATGGCGAGGTGTCGGAGGCAAAAATTTGTGGAGGCTTTTTGGGAAAAAGGAAGTGAGCACGGCGTAGAACGCTGCGAGGCAAGTCTAAGAAAAATTACGCACAGGCTAAAACTCAACAGAGACGATTTAATCGGCGTCGAGTCAAAAACGGCCATTTTTGCGGAAAGTTCAATTTCTGACAATTGGCTCCACGAAAAATTAAATAAAATGGTAGATAAATTGCTTGGAGGCTAGGACATGATATGACGTGAACAAAAATCAAAGCGCTTACCGAAAAAGTTATGTACGCGCGAAGGCACGATTTCAGCGTCTGGCTCGACCAGGTCGACGAGGACTCGGGGAGTCTTCGAGTGATGGCGATAGAAGCATGACGTAGAACGCGTCGAGGCGAACTCAACGGTACAGACGGCTCAGCCAACGGACATCGGATGGTGACGGAACACGGCGGAGAAGACATTCGGCGACCGGTGGGTTGGCATCGGCGTTCCGGGCAAACGGAGAGGAGTTAGCGGGTGAGGTTTGTGGCAAAACGAAGAGGAGAACGTTGGAAACACAATGCTCACCTCGGTTTTGATGGAACACGCACGGTCGGCTCGTAGCGAGGAGAGGAACGACGGCACGGTTTGGCCACGGTGGTCCGGTGATGCTCCAGTGATGCTCCGGCGATGGCGAGGGGAGCACCACGTAGAACGCAAGGAGACGAAGCCAACGGTGTGGTCAAAAGTGACCAGACTCCACTGTTGGAGGCGCAATCGGGCGATGAACACCATTTGGTTCACAAAAGTAAAATGGATATTGCGGAGAGAAGGAAGGGAGAGGGGCTTTGAGATTTCAGGGGTTGAGTGAGGATGATAAGGGGCACCCGATGCTCCCTTTTATAGGGGTGGAGGTGGACGGGAGAGGGAAATCAAACGTTCATGCCATTTAGAGCACCAGTTTCAATTTCGTGTAAACACACATAAATGAGAGGGGAAACGGTAGGGAATTGAAAGCTCTTGATGAGAGGAAATGAATGCACTTGATTTCACGAAAAACTATTGAGAAAATCAAGAGTTATCAAAGTTTTTATGGAGATGGCCATGGCGTCTTGCGTCGGGGCGCTCATTCATGAAATGTAGGAGAGGACTGTTCATTCTCTCTCCTCTTTCTTCTTTTTTTTGTATTTTTGTTTGAGATTTTGAAATTGAGCTCAAACAAACTCTGAAAATTCTAAAAAAAAATATTTTTAGCAAATATTAATATTTAATTTTATTTTATTAAATAAAAATTCTAATTAAGATTTAGTTTAAACCAAATAAATTCAAAAATTTCAAAAAATTGAAAATAGGAAATAAATGGATATATTAGAATTTTAGAAGAATTTAGAAATTTTAATGAGCTCAATCGGAGTTAAAATGAAAAAGAACGGGCTCTCGGAAGTTTGAAAAGAGAGAAAAGAATAAACCGATTTTCTGGAATTATTTTTTAACTAAAAAAAATGAAACTATGACGTCATCAAAGGAAATGATTTTGAAATGAATTATTTTTCTGTGAAAAAGAAATTTATGACGTCAGCAAGGATTTTGATTTTCTGGCCGAATTATTTTTGTAAAGAAAAATAATTTTATTCACTGACAAGTGGGACCGGTTTATCAGCGAGAGAGAATAGAGAGAGGAAAGTGCGGACGATCGGATGAGCGATGCGGCACAAGGAGGAATCATGATCATCGGATGGAGAGCGAAGGGTTTAAGTGAAGATGGACGCACGAGATTAGATCGGACGGCGGAGGATTAAATTTGATTTAGATTTTCAGAAAACACTAGAAAATTCAATAAAGCTCAGAAAAATATGAAATTACTTCCAAAAATTCCAGAAAAATTCAAAAAACTTCCTGGAGATATTTTGGACTTAATAAAAACATTTCCATCTACTGTTGGTATTTTAATTTTTATACCTAAATACTTTTTATTTTAAAAATAGATTTTAAAACTCCAGAAAAACTCAGAACACCAAATAAAGGCCGAATAAATCCAATAATTAATTTGAATTAGGATTTTTATAGAAAATCAAAATATCATTGTATTAAGTTTTTACTTTAAATTATTTTTCAAATCCAGCTTTCTAAAAGCAGAAAATCAAGGCACAACAACATTCAAACTTCACACATCCAAAACTCTTATTTTTATTTTAAACCAAATTAATTTAATTTAATATTTATTTATTTATTTTTAAAAATTGAAATAAACAGTTGGGTTGTTACAAATGTGGAATTGGCTCATGAGAGTTATTTTGTGGTATGAGAATTGTGGATGTGGTTATGGAATGGGATTCGTCCCTTGTGTATGGTAAGAGTTGTGGTTGTGGTTGGAGATTCTTTTCACTTGCATTAATTGTTGATAGCATATGTGGATGTGAGTATTATTAAAGTAGTGAGATGATCATACATATGTTTTATTGCCTTTGGTAGTGGAAGTGGATGAGGTTTTAAAGTAGTCAATCATGATTTAATTGTTTATGCTTTACCGTCATTGGTAGTGAATTGAGGTTGAGAATATAAACGTTGTTAATTGTGAAAGATTAAATGTTGACGATTAATCTATTGTGGTTTGTGGAGGATTAAATGTTTCTTTTGCATTTAATACGGGGTAAAATGATTGCATTCATATACCAATTAAATCTAAAATTTGTATGAATCATGAAGGTCTATGGTGGTTTAATAATTATGAACATAAATTGTAATTATGGTTGTAGTTGTATGGAATTATAAATGATGATGTATAATTGTTTGTAGTTTGAATAGCCTGTTAAACAGTTTGCTTGCTGAGATTTTATCTCACCCTTGTTTCCCCCTCCCTACAGGTGGACATTGAGCATGCATGGGAAGGGTAGAACAGCACCACACTGATGCAGTTGGATCATAGTTTAATGATGTAATAAAGTTGAAAGAATTCTAGACCTTTGCATAGCTTTGTTTACATTATCTTACTAATGTTAAATTTGTGAACTATGTTTTAGATTAAAATGTTGGAGGATGTTTTTAATAGTGAATTGCTATCACTATCTTGTTATTCCTTAGTTGTTTATGCTTCCGTTTATACTATCTTGTTTAGTAAATGTTGCCAGTTTAATTTATCCTGTAAATTGGCTAGTTGTAGAGCAGCAATAGTAGCATCCCAGGGTAATGTGGGTCCTGGGGTGTTACAATACTTTCTTTTCTTACCCTTCAACCACAAAACCATCGGGTTGTTGCATATAAATCTCCTCATCCAACTCTCCATTTAGGAAAGCGATCTTTACATCCATTTGATATACTTAGAGTTTGTATGTGGCAGCTAGTGCTAAAAGCACCCGAATTGTGGGTAAACGAGCCACAGGAGAGTATGTATCAAAATAGTCTTCTCCTTCTTTTTGTGTAAAACCTTTAGACACTAAACGGGCCTTGTACTTTTCTATAGTACCATCAAGTCTACGCTTTCTTTTAAAGATCCATTTGTAGCCTACTGGCTTACAACCAGGTGGAAGATCAGTAATCTCCCAAGTTCCGTTAGCTATCATGGAGTCCATCTCGCTACAGACTGCCTCCTTCTAGTAATCCACATCCGGGGATGCGTATGCCTCTGAAAGGGTTTGTGATTCATCATCCACGACATAGGTGACATAGTCATTGCCGAGTGACTTTCTAGTACTCTGCCTCTTACTTCTTCTCAACTCTAACTCTAGAGCGGTGTTATCCACACTAGGAAGAATAGAGTGTTCATATGAACCATAATGGTCAATGACTTCATTTGATCTTATAGGAAAAACATGCTCAAAGAATGCCGTATCATGAGATTCCATCACTATATTTGTAGCAATGTCACTCACCTCGGATTTAACCACTAGAAATCTATAAGCCATGCTATTCATAGCATATCCTAGAAAAACACAATCAACGGTCTTAGGACCAAGCTTTCTTTTCTTCGGTAACAGCACGTGCACTTTTCCAAGGCATCCCCATGTCCGAAGAAATGACAGGTTAGGTTTTCTCCCCTTCCATCCTTCATAGGGTGTTTCATCCTGATTGCGAGGTAGAACCCTATTCAGAACATAATTAGCTATGAGAACTGCTTCACCCTACCAATAGTCCAGCATACCTAAACTCTGGAGCATGGCGTTAACCAAGTCACAAAGAGTTCGGTTCTTTCTTTCGGCTATTCCATTAGATTGGGGTGAGTATGGTGGAGTAATTTCATGAATTATTCCGCTTTCTACACAGAATTGAGAGAATTCATGTGAGTCATATTCATCGCCTCAGTCCGATCTTAACCGTTTGATTTTCTTTTCTAGCTGATTTTCAACTTTGGCTTTATAGACATTAAAGTGCTCTAGTGCTTCATCTTTCGACTTAAATAAATAAATGTAGCAATACTTAATCGCATCGTCTATGAGAGTCAAAAAGTATCGTTTGCCACCTTTAGTTAATATTCCATTCATTTCACAAAGATTTGAATAAATTAGTTCAAGTGGAGAGGTGCTTCGCCCTTCAACGCTATGAAAAGGTTTTCGGTGCTGCTTTGCTTGCACACATACTTCGCACTTTGAACCTTTTTTATAATTATAGCTTGGAATTAAACTTATTTTGCTCAACCACATAATGGCTTCAAACTTAACATGACACAAATGTGAATGCCAAATATCATGAATTTTGTTGCAATGGGAAACATTATAAATATTTACATTATTGAGATCAAGAATAGATCAGCGAAACATGCCACCACTATCATAGCCTTTGCCCACAAAACTACCAAATTTGGTCAATACGACCTTATTGGACTCAAATACAAGCTTTATTCTTTGCTTACACAGCATCGACCCACTCAGCAGATTGCGAGTCATAGCAGGCACGTACAACACGACTTTAAGGATGAGTGTTTTGCCCGAGGTAAGTTTTAGACAAACCTGTCCAATCCTACGTACTGTCACAATGGCTCCATTGTCCATTAGGACGGATCCACCACCTTCACCCTGAAATGAAGAGAAAAAGATTGATCAGCACATATATGTCTAGTAGCACTTGTATCAATCCACCAATTAATTGATGGACTTGCCATAAAGGCCTGAGGTACGTACTCTTCTGAACTAGTGCTAGCTAGTGCGACATTTACTTCAGCCTTGTAGCCTTTATGCTGACCAGGAGAAGGACCCTTGCCCTTGCAATTACAGTAGTGGTTGGCCTTATGACCAGCCTCCCCGTAAATAAAACAGATGATGTCCTCGTTTTTCTTCTTCATTTTCTTTGGTTGGAGCTTTACTTGGGGCAGATTCTTGAACTTTGGTTTCCCAAAGCCTCCAGCACTCTTGACTGCCACCTGATGAGCTTGGACTTGAGCCTTCCCTGTGCCGTCACCGGCTCTGGCATGCTCTTCGATATTAATAGCAGCTGGCAGCTCATTGAGAGTCAAGCGCTCCTTCATACGTCAATGGGCGGTAATAAAGTCATGCCACGAGGGCAGTAACTTAGCCAGGATGACATTTACTTGAAACTTCTCTGGCATGATGCAGTCGTATTGACTTAAGTCATGTACATGGAGTTGTAGCTCGTGGAGCTGCTCCATCACCGATCGTCCCTCAACCATCTTATAGTTCAAGTAATTGGCAGTTATGAATGACTCATTCCCATTATCCCCTTCGGAATACTTCTCCTCAAGTTTGTCCCAGAGTTGCTTGGTATTCGTGAAGTTAACGTAGACGTCAAACAACCGGTTGGATAAGATGGCTAACAAACGTGCTAAGACTAAATTGTTCGCATCCTCCCACCGTGAATTTTCAACGGTTTCCAATGGGAACACCAGAGGATTTGAAATCACCCAAAATAATTTGAGATCAGTCAGCCAACGTTTCGTTTTAGCCTGCCAACACTTTGTTGGCACCATCAAACACTTTCGGCTTAACGACATTAGACGATGAAGCCATTTCTCTAATGATTGGTTTTCTAGATTGTTGTAAATATTGCTGTATAAGCATGTATTTATGTTTCATTTCAGCATAATTGATAAAGACGCAAGCATGATATAAAAAGCATATAAACGACTTAATCAACATATAATCATGTGAACTATTTAAGTCGTTGAGACATACGCCCAACAAATATACCATGTAAGAGTCTATAACCAACATGCACACATGTAAACAATTTAAGACATTGCACAAGAATGTTGATCTCAACAAAAGCATAACATGTATGACCAAATTTAGCATGCTATCAACAATTTGAATGTTATTAATTGCTCTTAGAAGGCTAGTTGCACAAGATCCATTCTTGGCCGTCTCCGCCATGACAAATGCAATCTTAATTATATATGTCCTCTTATACATTCGATCTTGAGCTTAAATCAGATTTTGCTATAAAGAAACTACCATATCATTATTATAACTTGCTAAACATTAAATACAATTACAATAATCAATCTAACATTCACTGGACAGGAACAGAATTGATTACACTAGCATAGCAAAACCTGATGACCAAGTACAGTGACCGAATAGAGGATCACACAGCATAGGATCAATGAACAGCAAGTAATACACAAGGATATCAATGATCTGGGTATGAAAAATAGCAATTCAGCCTACGCTCAAGATCAAATCTATATACAAATCATATATAATTTCATTTTATGTCATTTCATAACCGAGCAATCGGCCCACAAAATCCTCTTTGCAATTTTCCAGCTAATGAGACTCATAGATATGTGAAGTAGATCACGAAATTGCAAAGAATCAACAACCAGTATAATCACAACGGCGGTGATACTCAAAATCACCTTGAAGAAACTGAATGACGCAAGGCACGCATGTAGCACTGTCCCAGAAAACCAAGCACCATGTTGCGCCGAGCAAGGAGATGATGGCAATCGGAGATACAATGCCACACTTTCACCTCGAGTAGCCGAAATAGAAGCCGAGAGTCAGGTGGATGCTGCACAAGATCGAGAGCTCTGGCTGAGAGCACCCGAGAACACCAGGAACAAGTCACATAATCTCCTTCAAACACTCAGCACAAGTCCAAGCCGAATCAATCTCTAGAGGTAAATCCCCAAACCTTTCCTCATGGCCAGATCCAAGGAAAAGGCACAAGGAAACCACACGGGGAAGAACCCTGGAACGGTGATTCGAGCTGCTTAGCCGGCGGTGACAAGAAAGAACCCGGCCGACGGCTCTCAAGACTCAAGATCGGAGAACTGTCGAGGGAGATCGGAGATCAGAGGGGAAGAAGTGAACTCACTGCTTTCGGTACTCCAAAAGAGAAAGGGAAGTCGCCATTTATAGGAGAGCGGGGCGGAGGACGGCGGGCTACAGCCACGGCTGGCACCGAAGCGCCCGCGCCGGTGACACCTCCATCGCCGCCGCCGCTTGACACAGCCGCCCTGGGTGAAGCGGTCAGAGCCAAAGCCACCCCGTCGCCGCACACGAGAGATTGCCTTATCTCTTCTCCCATTGTCCCACCGACAAGTGGGACCACTCCTTTTTCTCTTTTTACAAATTGGGAAATCCCCAAAATACCCTCGGTAGTTCAACAATATCTACTTACAATTGTGTACATATAAATCAATTATGTACTTCCACTTAATGCAAACATTGTTCTATAATTCATCCTGGTCAAATATTTTCAATTTTGACTATCAACATACAAAAAAAGTATCTAGATAGGCCACATGAAATTGCTATTACTTTCATAATATGTATAATTTTGTGATTTGTAAAAACATGTTGTATCAGAAATTAGGGGCCTAACATCGTGTAGAACATATTAATATAATAAAGAAGGTATATTTACAACTTGGCAAAAACGAGTAGTAAATTATAGTTTAGTTGTACGAAAAATTTAGGATTTGCTAGCACCGGGATGTTCGATCCGGGTACTAGCGCCGTACGCCTAGTCACAACACTTCTCACCCATGTATGCAATATTTCTTGGCTATGTATGCAACAAAATATTTTGACAAAAATCTTGATGTTGCACCAGTTATTGCTGATTGTTACATACAAGAAATCAGAATATTACAGCAAAAAATACAACACTGAGAAATAGATTGTGCAACAAAACATATGCAAGGATGGGGAACCTGGTTAAGGATGAAGCTTTTTCCCTGGCACGCACGGCCACAGAAAGAGACGACCCCCGATGGGGCCCTTGATGAGCTGCAGCACTGCCAACACCTCCGGGTCCATCCGACGTGGATCTTGCGCGGCGAGGAGCTGAGCCTGGAAGAGGAGGACACACGCGGCCTGCGGAGCCTGAGAAGCTTTCTTGGGGGGTTGTTAATGGAAGAGCTCAGGATGCGGCCACCCCTAGTGGCAGGAGAGCTCGGCTCAACCCGATGGTGGCCACGCCTGTGGCGGCACTCGTGGGGTCCACACTTGGCTTTGCGTGGAGAGGAGCTTAACGGTTTCAGCTTGGCCAAAGCATAGCTCGCTGGTGGCTGGAGCAATCAAGATAGCAGAGAGGAGGGACAGAGGTGGATGCACATTAGCAATAGGGGGCATAGGCCCCCAGGCCGATTTTAATTTTTATTACTTAGAGTCTAATTTTACATAATATATACCCCACATACTAAAAACTAGTGCCCCGCACGTCAAGGACTAAATCTATCTAAAAGAAAGAATGTTTAAACACATTGACAAACAGGGGGAGAAAAGAAAAAACACGCAAGATGTAGACAAAGCAAGATACTCCAAAAAAACTGTAAGTTAAAGTTGGTACAACACAATATATCAACCGACCGTAAAAAGAGAACAAAATAACTGGGGCTACTTGAACTGATCGAGCGTTGGCCACCAGCCGATCCAGCCCCAAGCCAACACCAGTCTAAGGCCCAAGCCAACACCAACTCCAAGCCAATCAAGTAGCCAACGCCAGGTTCAGAAGACGTTTAACCTACCTTCCCCTGTTCTCTACGCGGCACGCCACGCACGCAACCTTTCATCTGTAGTAATGACGGGCCTGACACCGAAGGTGCTGTCATCTAGGAGCACGCTAGCCACTTACTCTTGCTCCTACACGCGTCGTATGATATGGTTAGATTTCTCACTATGTTAATCTCACTACGCGCGCATGCAAATAGAGTAATCTCGGTGTATGTATGTTGTATGCAGTATGGCCGACGGTCATGGCAATAGATGAGGTCATCTACTCACCGTCTCGTCCTGACTCCTTGCTTTCAAAGTTCAAATGTCTAATGATCTTCATAGCTAATGAAGTAACGACCAGTCGACCAGAATATGTACTAAATTCTGAGATTTAGATTTTAGGGTTTCAATTATATAATTTTTAAAAACTCTGTGGGTTAGGGCTTTAATAATAGAATGCCTTGTTTCAATTTTTGCAACAATTGAATTAGAAATTTTTTCAATGTGTTTATATATCTAATTCAGTGTGTTCTAACTTTCAATAATTGCCATCTTTCCATGGCAGGTAGTTCGTAGTCATGGAGCTATTTCTAAAAAGAAAGGCACCTGGTTCAAGTGCAGAAGCTACAAATACAGAAAGTCTGGAAATCAATTCGGAAGAGAAAATTTAGTTTGATCTAGGAAAAAAGGAAAATAATAGATGACTATCTCTCCAATCAGAAAGATGTGGTAGAAAAAAATATCTGGATAATAGACCTTACGAAACTCGCACATATGATTTTTCATATACAATTTTTGGGAAAAAAAGAAAAGATTTAACCCTACATGGTTTGATCAGTATGGCAATTAATTTAAATATAGTGTGTCTAAATATATAAAATTTAGAATGTATTACTATCTACTATATTATTGATAGATACATCAATAAATATACATATAAAACATGAGATCTTACGTTATTTTTGTTTTAGATCTATCACTGAGCAGAGACAGGTTGTTACAGATAGGTGATAGTGGATGAGGATTGAATGGCTAGAAGCATCGGAGGGGCAGGTGTAGCGGATGAGGACTGTGTGCCTAGAAGCGTCCGATACATCGTTTTTGATCCAGACGTCAGGAGAATAGCAATACCGGGAAAATTTTGCACACTCTAGTAGGAAATCCGCCCACACTATCTAAATATAGCATTAAAAATGGTTTGCCGACCGAATGTCACTAGAAGTAAGAAACGCTCTGAATATGACATCTTGTCCTGCCGCTTCGTCATCTTTCGTTGTGCCAGTAAAATTAGGGCACTAGATTTTATAGATCCTGTTCAATTCGGTTGTGATTTTTAACTTTTGTTTTTTAATTTTAAGTTGAAATAGTATTGTAGCAACTGCAAAAAGTCGTGACTGAATGTAGAGCATGTTCTTTTCAGCTTCTAAAAGTTATTTTTCGGCTTTTCTACAGTAACTAGCTTTTAAACGGAGTATTTTTTCAAGATAGGGTTTACTAGTTAATTATAGTACATATTATACCGACTTCATGTATATTGGCAAAACCGCACGTGAGTTTCTGTTACTCTGTAATCTCTCGTACGAATAGCCTAAAAGCCACAAGCCGCAGCCAAAAGCCATAAGTTTCAGCCAAAAAGAACAGGGATGTAGGAGTGTTTAATTTGGCTTTTAGATTTTGGTTGAGCTGATTTGGAAGAGAAAAAAGTATAGTAAAAATTGAAAAGTATTAAATCAACATGAAAGAAAAAGGATAGAAAGTAAAAGGAAAAGTTTTCAAGAAAAAATTGCCATGCTCATATAAAGAGACAGATGGAGCTTGAGACATAGGAGAAGTGGGGAGGGGCAATGGTGGAATTGGACGGCGATGACAATGGCAAGGGTGGCGCCGGCAATATGGGCGTGGGTCAAAATGGCATAAGGGACCACGAGGAAACAATGTCAAGTGGTGTTGCGGGCAACGGTAAGCGGCGACAAGGGCAGAGAAGGAGCGAGGGCGATGGTTCTCTAGTCATGATCTTCGGAAAGTAGCATGAGCACGAGCTTGGCGACGATGTGGGGAGTATTTTGGTGCAAGGAATTGAGAAATAACTCATTGAGGACGACGAATCAACAACGATAGTTGGTTCGGTCGGTGACGGAGAAGAAGCTTGATTTCCAATGATTTGCTATGAAAAAATCCAATTAATTTGAGCAGAAGACCCAAGGTGCTTGGAAAGCCACTACAAAAGGCTCACCAGTTTCAATTGGTTTTCGGCTTTCGAAAGCCAAAAGCCGACACGGTCCATGCCACATTTTTCTTATGGATTTGCTATACATCAATTGATTAAAACTTTTTTAATCGGTACAAATTTTCGTCTCGGATCTACTACGATTCGTTGGCTCCGACAACGTATTCCACCCACTTTCTTTATAAATATTTTACGGAGGCGCAAAGGCAACGACAGTGTGGTTAGGGTTGTAAGAGGGTGTTGGCTGTAGGGGGCAGAGCTGGATATATATAGGGGCGCAAGAGATCTTTATTTTGTATTTAGTTGGTTTTCGGCTTTTGAAAGCCAAAAGCCGACACGGTCCATGCCACATTTTTCTTATGGATTTGCTGTACATCGATTGATTAAAACATTTTTTCAATCGGTACAAATTTTCGTCTCGGATCTACTACGATTCGTTGGCTCTGACAAGGTATTCCACCCACTTTCTTTATAGATATTTTACGGAGGCGCAAAGGCAACGACAGTGTGGTTAGGGTTGTAACTTGTAAGAGGGTGTTGGCTGTAGGGGCAGAGTTGGACATATAGGGGCGCAAGATATCTTTATTTTGTATTTAGAGGAACCTCAACAATTCCATTAAACCACAGGGAGGCACGGCTAAGGAGTGTTCAAATTGGTTTCAGTTTTCGATTTCTATTTGAAGAAACCAGAAACAAATTTAAAAACCATAGTTTCTAAAAGCGGCTTCTCTAAACCGCTAGCCAGCCTCCTTCGTGTCCACGTTTTTTGAAAACTATTTTCTAAATTTTATTTAAAAATCAATTCTTCTAACCGTTACTAATCCACTCCAGCCAAAAACTTCTGCGAAAATAATCAGCTCCAGTTGATTAAAACACCTCCTAAATCACTAGCCACCAGAACGTGAACAACTACTGGAGCCTTGTCAAACATGATCAGGGTTGCTCCAGTAATCCAAATTGCATAGGAGCAGAAAACGCTCAGCATCCCGTTCGGCGAGAGATCAAAGTAGGTGCTTCCCACAACTTGCTGCAGCATTAGCGCATCGGTTTCAACAATTATACCTTAGCTCTGCTGCAAGCTTAAATTGTCTGCACCTAGGGGTGAAAACGGATCGGATAGTTTCCGTCAGATCCGGACGGATATAGATACGGGTTGTGTCGGATTGGATTTTTTTCGGATAGTTCTCGGATCGGATACGGATACGGATTTTTTTATCGGATACGGATACTAATACAGTAAACCTAGTATCCGTCGAATACGGATACGGATACGGATAATACGAAACTGGATATCCGGAGTTTTAGCCCAGTATACGAAACCGGATACGGATACAGTAAGCCTAGTATTCTTATACTTATTCAAATTGCTATCATGGAGGACTTGGTGGATGAAATGGAGAAATGAAATGTTCTTATGCTTGTTCAAATTGCTATCATGTCATCATGTGTATTCTATAAATTGCACGTTGTTGCTACTTATGTAGTTATGTTATGATCGACTATTGGGTATATTCATTGTGGATGAAAAGACTATGCTTGTTTAGATTTCATGAATGTTTTGACAAGATGAACTATTTACGTATTTTAGTTAATTTTGGATGTATAGTTTGTGGGGTTTTCATGTTCGATAAATATGCGTAACCGTATTCGTTTCGATTCGTATTCCATCTGTATCTGTATTCGATATTATTCGTATTTGTATCCGTATTCGAGTTATCCGTATACGTATCCGTATCCGAAAAAAATATAAAAACAAATATGATAGAAACATTATCCGTCTGTATCCGATCCGTTTTCACCCCTACCTACACCAGCACGATGGATAGAATATTAGGAATGTCCAAAAAATTCAATTGGATTGTCAGCTAGACGGTCTGGCTTTTGTTCTCACTTCCAACAACTGGACCTAAGGGCCACAAGTTACAACAAATCTATCAAAAGATAAAAGTGAAGTTTAAAGAACCTAGATGGAGCGAACAAAACATGAGTTCACATACGTTACGAGGACAACATGGCTCGCACAGTTTGTATCTGCATTTCTGTAGTCCTGTACAGATATTGTAGAAGTTGACACTAGTCATAACCCGTAACCAATAGTACTTCAACACTAGAAACAAAATTTCAAATTAATGCGTGAATATGCTGTTGTTCAAATGTGGGTGCAGCATCAGTGAAGGATCGGCCATCATAAGACATGCTGATTCACGGCATATGACAACAAACATTAAAAACCTGCATCGAACAGAATGCCATATTGTTGGCAGTCGCAATACCAGCGAAGCAGTATTCAAGATGTATCAATCATAATACTGCATTATCTTAAGTATCTGATATCTCAACACAGTTTCTAGTTTTACCACTTCAGACCGAAGTCCAATGGACGGATACGACCTACAAATATTGTATCATACACTTCCATGTTTTTTTTCTCAGAGCACTCATGACATCACTAGAGGCACAACTAACAGCAAACGATGCTCCCTTGTCTTCAGCGTGCTTCATATTGAACAACTGCCAAAAGAACAAGACGTTTAATCAGAAATTGCACACAGCAACATGGTAAGCCAAGAATAAGTGACGCAAACTAAATTTAGTTTGAACTGCACAAGTCAAAAACTAATCTCCAGTAGCATCATCCAGCATACATGCTTTCTAGACTTGAGCACTCAAGAGAGCTGATTATGAACTTGGTTGAGCTACAATTTTGAACCATACATGCAGCCATCGTGCTAATTGTCGCAAGAAATGCACTACGAAAGCCTAAGCATTACAGACTAAAACGCAACAAGCTCACAACCAGAGCTACATTTTTGTCATGGAAAAAAAAACACAAAGGAATGTCTGAAGACCAGATGCCTGTTTTGATCCTCAACAATAAACCAATTTTTGGCAACCTGGAAATTCATGGACAAACGTCAGTAGGCCTCACCAAAGTCCCAAGATCATGATCCTACCCTTTCCTGTTTGCTTCCTCTCCAACTTAAAAAAAAAAAAGATGTTGCATACGCTCCACTTGCCCTATCCCTTTTTCCATCAAGAAAGTGCATCACCTTCTATGACATGATTCAACAGTGGAAGAACAAATATCTAGTTTTTGTTCGGGAACACATGTACCATGTTATTAGTTATTACCATTTCGGAAACAATGGGCAACTTTGTCATGTCCCATTTCTTGTGTATATTTTAAGGGTTTGCAGTTGTAGGTCCAATTTTTGTCAGTGAGAAGAGATTTGCAAACACAGTTAGTATTACTAGAAACAATTATCTTAGCCAATAAAGGTTTTTGAATCCACAAAAATGAAGGAAAAATAAAAGAGCTGTGCCTCCGTGCATCACAGGAAGACAATTATAACGTATCACTCTAGTAGTTGCTTGCTTGTCCTTTTTTAAACTTAAAACAAATGGGTCAGAAATGACATGAGCTGCTGTGCACTAAACAGCTAATTGAAGATAAAGGTAGATTAGCATATAGAATGTCACAGCTCAAAAGTATTGAGTATGAGAAATGGTACAAAGACTGCAGTATACTTTCATTCAAAGCTATCAGTGATGTTCAAACTAAATAGGAGACTAGCACCAAGCAAACCTATGGATGAGCTAAGTGTGGCCTATGAAAATTTAGTTACTTCACTAAATTGTATACATTAGAACCCCTACTAGTGGGGGAGCAACAGATGATACAATACACCAACAAGGTGAATTGGGGTATGAAAACTAAAACAATAAGAAGATTCCATTCACAGTATACAACCCTTTCGTGAACGAGAAAACACATCCAATACGCCACATATGAGGGCAGGGGTCAAACTCGTAAGTCTTAGTTCTCTCTGAAAAGTAATTTTAACTCAGTATTAATGAATGACTACCGAAGATCCCTTGTGGGAATGTTTACTAGTTCTCTACACAGAAAACATTTATATCGTGCTCATTTAGTTGCCTAAGATCCAGCAGTGATGCCAACCAGTCTGACTATCTGACGAACATAAAGTAAAGCATAATTCATGAAGATTGTAGAACTAACCTATTTACATTCATAGTTGTAGGAGCACAACGATGGACAACCAATAGAACAGAAAACATATTCATATATTTATTTATACAGGTCATGATAGCTCCTACAAGTCAATTGCAGTTTCAGCAAGTGCAATAATGTTAACAGACTACTTGTCAGGTCCAAGTCTGTGACACTACTTCCCCTAATGTTTTGCAAATTTGCCACCTGCCAAAGGGAAAATATCTAAGGGCCAACTTTTTCCAAAGAGGACAAGGGCCCTGGCCCCTAATTAATCATGCAAAAAATATAGTACATGCAGTTCAATATAGTAACAAAAATATTCACATGGGACATAGTACATTTGTACACACATAACCTTCAGCAAAGCTTACTACATCTTTTTTATGGAAAAAGTGGACTAATGGTAGACTTAGGAAAAAGGGTCTTCTTTAAAAACAAATGATGAATTGTACGTACTATCATTTTCTTATTCTTTTAGATAATTTTCTGAAAGAAACTGTTTCCTGTTAAGCATGCAGCATGATTCTACAAATATAGGGATACAGCAGAGAGAATTTTATAGCAGTTAGGATAGGGTAACCACAAGATAATCCTACAATAATACGGGAGAGCTATTAAGAGAGTGGTCAGTAAAGATACAAGAACTCAACATCCAATCCTTGCGATGACAGGGGTATATTGGATGGACATGGCCATCTTTCCACAAGCACATGGTACAAGGCCATCCTATACTCAGAAAAATATATCAACAGAACAAGCCATTTTGATCCTCTCAAGAATAGGATGTATTCCATTATATATGTAACTTACCACCATGCCTCAGCTAAATTTAACCAGTGAAAAAAAACAATCACCTAATAGAAAATTATACCACAAAAAAGATGCAAGAAATAAGTGATTTAAAAGCGAATGAATTGATGGGGTCGTACTTCGGCGGGTGCGCTTCTTATAGAGGATACGATAGCCACATTCACGACACTGGATCACATCTCCCGGCTTCAGTGTGTTCTCAGCTCCACAATCTGAAGAAACAGATATCCGTCTCCCATTAAACGATGAAAGAGTAATCCAATTCTTTATATTACATAAACACCGAGGATACCAGCGGAGAGCAAAGTTAACATTTTTCCCTCATTATCAGAGGTAAGAACAAGTCACAGTCACCAAAATTTATAATAGCTTCTTTCGTTCAAGAAGCTGCCAATCGAGCTCAACAGTTGCTTAGGGTTCAAATTAAAGGCCTAATTTTTTTAGCCCTGCGAGACGTCTACAGTACCGTCCGGAATCCACGCGCCAAATCCCTAAAACTCCGTGCATCACAGCAGACGCTCATCAACCTCCTATTACTCCGCGCGGGTTCCCCGGCCGCTGGAGAAGCCACGTCGGCCCGCGCCGTTCGTCCGCGCGCCGCGTGTTGGCTGATTTCACGTACGGTCAGGGGAGGTGATTCCCTCGTATTTTTTCGAAATTACGTACAGGTCCTTGGTTCTCGCAAAAAAGTCCCTGCCCATTTTTTTTGCCCCTCCCTTTTGCGTTATGGCCCCCCGTGGTTTCTGAAATTACACACGGGTCCTCGTTTATTTATGTACAGGTCCCTCCCGCGGTTTTTTTATTTACGTACAGGTCCTCACTTTTTTTCAAAAAAAACCCTTTACCTTCCTCGAAATTACACATATGCCCTTGGATTTTTTTTTAATAATTCCTCGCGATTACGGTGCCTGACGCGGCGTAGCGCCGCGCCTACGAGGCTAGTCATTACAAACGTGTCCGCAAGACGAGCCTTGTGTGATGATACGATAAGTTCTACGATGCAGTAAAACACACCAAAAAAAGGCTCCTCTACCAAAGATGAACTGACAACCATGCCGGCACGATTTAGCTGCATATCTGAACACCCGAACGCGCCCTTTCCCAAAGGACGGGATCGGTAAAAATAAAAATCAGAACCAGTATGCCGCCTCTCGTCGCGCTTGATAGATCGATCCGAGGCAAGGCGATCCAGTAACAACTCGGCAAAAAAAAAATCGCAGCACCAAATTGAGAGAGAGAGAGAGAGAGATTACCTCCGCACAGATAGCTGACGGGGTCCGGCTGCTGCGGATCCATCGGGGAGGGGGCGAGCTAGGGTTTCTCGGAGGAGAGGGAGTGCGGCGATTGAAGAAGGGTTAGACGTGTCTGGGCGTCGCCGTGCACGGGAGCCAGGAACTAGTACTCTAGTAGGCACGGTTTGCCTGACCTGACCAAGGGATTCGGCTGGGCTGGGCCATATGTCTGGGCCGCAAAATCCGGCACTTCACTCGATCAGGGCACATACTATTCTCTCTGACAATTAGCGGTGGCTTATTTTGGGACGTGACCTATAAATTTTGGTTTATAGATTTTAAATTCTGGCTGAGAGATAATATATGGGAGTGTTTATATAATATTTGACTGTATTTTAGGACGTTGGATGGTGATCCAATGCTCCAGATCTTTTTTTTTAGGGGTTGATTATATGAGATTTTTTTTGGAAGGGGTGCTTATATGAGTGGATCCATTGGATAGAGATCCAACGCTCTCAGATCATCTAACTATTTTTGCTTTCAAAAACAGTCGAATGTTCTATAGCATTTCTCATAATATATAGAAAAAAAATAGTTGTATATGATTTTGATTGATATAGCTAACTCGGTACAATATTTACTATAATCTATCCGTAGACTCGTTTTAAAAAAATATATTGTTTAAAAGCTAGTTATTATAGAAAAATAGAAGTCAAAGTCTCAGTACAAGCCCAAAAAAGGCACCTCTCTCCCTGTATTTGTTTTGATTTCTTAGATTTCTCTGTACGCTGATTAATCAGTCACTCGAGTCCATGCAATGCCAAATAAATTCGCCCTCAAACCATGCAGAGAGCATGCACCGCAAGATCGCGCCACATTACGTGAACTAATTACCCGCTAGCTTCTGCATGGATCAAGTGCCACGGGGAAGGGAGTTATCCGTGAGTGCGTCGGTACCGGCGGCCAGGTCAGTGGGTTAAGACCAAGGACGCGGGGGGTCCTTGGTTCTGAGGAGGATTTAGATTGGGTCCGTCGTCGGTGCGGCGGCGCCGTTCTGAGGAGGATTTAGATTGGGTCCGTCGTCGGCACAGCGGCGAACGGCGCCGCCGCGCTGGCAACGCCTTCGCCTAGCCCTTCAGGACTGTGTTCGGCGGAATTTTTTGTACAGATAATCTATTTTTATTCGAAATTACATAAATATATCCGCGGCTAAATTATTTACAACAATAGGCTCTAGTCGCCCTCCTATTGGGCGACTGGAGCCTTTCGCCCAGTGGCGGACCCAGAAAAAAATTGTAGGTAGGGCGAAGGTACAATGACGGATCCAGGAAAAAAATTAGGTAGACTAAAGTCGGAAGCGTGAAATAAACAGTAGTACCCAAAAATAAAACAAGCTATGATCAAACTATGTTACAAACACACTAATAAAAATATGTAATACGAAATAGAAATAACAACTACAATTCGCATGTTAACATATATAGATAACTAAGTACGTCTAGGAGAACGAGGTATTTTTATTCTTCGAGTTTTCATTGGTACATGTGCGGCCACCGTTCCGCTTTCCTTGGTACTTCTACTTGACAATTTGCTAAAATAGTTATTCAAATCCTTTCTATTCATTTTAAATTTGAACAAGCCTTATATTACTGTTTCTGGACAATTTGCTAAAATAGTTATTCAAATCCTTTCTATTCTACTTGACAATAGTTTACATATTCTACAATCTACATAAAATTTTTACAAGCTATCAAAACTTAATACTTAAATACACAAATCTGAAATCTAGAATAAATAGAATTTATTGTACCTTTATAAAATAAAATCCTCTGCTCGGCTGCTCCTCAAAGGCTCAAACAGTCAAACTCAACTCCACCGACACTCCTCAGTCCTCACTCGGTCTGTCGCTCAGGCCTCAGCCGAGAGCCGACTTCTCTCAAACCCCCAGCTCTTCACGATCCACCGACGCCTCCAGTCCCGGGCTCCCCGCCTCCCGCCTCCGGCCTCCGCGCTCCCGGCGGCCAGCCACCGCCCGCCTCCGCGCTCCCGGCGGCCTGCCACCGCCTCCGCCTCCGGGCTCCCGCCTCCCGCTCTCCCGGCCCGACCACCGCCTCCGGGCTCCCACGAGACCCGCCGGGATCCCGCCTCCGCCTCCGGCCTCCGCCTCGAAGCCCGGCCACCACCTCCCGCCTCCGGCTCCCGCCGACTCCTCCGCTTGGCGCCGCCGCCGCCTCTCCTACAACTCCGCTGGCCACTTTGGCGCCGCCACGCGCCTTCCTCCGCCTCTACCGCCCGGGATCTAGGGTTAGCTTAGCGCCGACTCTTTTTCTTGTACTCTTCGACAGTTCGACTTGGTATATCTCTTGCTTTGTTGGACACTTGGGCCGTGTGTTTATCTATTGCTTCGACTTGTTGCTTGGAGTAATGGACTTGGGCGGTTGGGCCTTGTGTGCTTCCGGGCTTCCAGCTTCCGGCAAGATGTGAACAACAAAGGCAGGATGTATCACACCCGGCTAGGGGTGGAGGGACGGTGCTTCCGCCGTGGGGAGGGTCCCACGGCGAGGAGCTCGGGCCGCCGCCTCGCCTCGCCCGGGCGGTCGTCCGCCGCCGCCCAACCGGAAGGCGATTATATTGTAGTCGCCCTACGCTCAGGCGAGTACAAGCAGTCGCCGTTCTATTAGGCGACTGAATGCAGTCGCCCAATGGATGGGCGACAGGTAGTGCAGCCGCTTAATAGGAGGGCGACTGCATTCGTACCTCGTGATTTTTTAGAGTTTTGTCAATTTTGTAGTTTTAGACTGGAAAAAAATTTGGTGTAGTTGTAATAAAAGTTTATGTTCACTGGATGTTGTAGGTGCAGAAAAAATTTTGGAAAATTTTTTTAAAGAACGATTGACTGTAGAACGTTCGATATATATAGTGGTAAGTGATATTTTAATGTTACTGAGAATTGGTTTGTTAATATTGTTAAATAACTTGCTATCTGAATTATTAGATGCGAACAGACGAGATAATAACCTTATGTGTAATAGAAATAAACTTCATAATACATTTGGGAGTAACATACCGCGTACATTTTCATTACATGCATAACATATAGCATGATATGCGGCTAACCCATCCAACTGCTCGTACGACCTACTGTGTGAACCGGGGCCACTTTCCCTTCCTTGCCCGCTCGGCATTGAACTCCTCCGCAGCCTCTTTTGCCTTAGCCGCCATTTCCCTCTTTCTCTCGCGCTCCATCTCGCGAGCCTCCCGCTCCCTCCGCGTGCACGCATCGAGATGGGCTTGCGACTCGCATTGTATACGCAGGGTGTGCTCGTTCTTGCGGCGCTCCTCCTGCAGCAACTCCTTGTCCTGTTTGACATTCCACTCCTCGAAGTTGAGGGTCCATTGGTCCGCAGGGTGGATCTCAAGATCGATCCATTTGCGGTAGCTACATATGGGCTCTGGAGACTGCAAAACGAGGGGAGAGATTGTTAGTACGTGATGTGAAGGAGAAAATATTGGGAAAAATGGTGCATGTGGTCGTTAACGGTTCCCGATAGGATGATGTGTCAAAACGGCGGTTGGGGTAGTCACTGGAGTAGTTTGCGCAACCCCAGTAACGCATACCCAGGCTGATGCGTTCCTTCGATTTGATGAACTTGCACGTGTCCCCGCACCAACAAAGGGGGTGTCTCCCCCTCAGGTGGGAGTTGCGCGAACGCCGTTGGGGACGTCCGGATGGGGTTGTTGCTACGCGGCCGCTCATTGCGGGGAGCTGACCTCGTAGCCGCAACAGCCCTTGCTTGTTCCTCACGAGCCGCCGCAGCCCTTGCTATCTTGCGTGTCTCCTCCCATTTTGCCTTCTTGCGGGACTCCTCCCTACCCTTCCGAGTAGCTTCATTTATCTTGTCCGCGAATTTCTGTCATTCCTTTAGATTCGTGTTGTTCATTTCGACGTGGAGAAGGAATGCATGATGTAGTGTTAGATTGTGTAGTGTTCTCTTGCAGACGCATTGCACCTCAATTTATAAGACGAAGGGTAGCTATGTTTTTTTTTTGCCGCTGCGCAAAGCTGTCATCTTTTGTAATGCCACTGGGCAAAGCTGCCCTCTATTGTCACGAAAGAAGGCAGAGCTGGCCTCTTTTGTCATGTCACTGTGCAAAGCTAGCCTCTTTTGGCATGTCATCGCAAAAGTCGGCCTCTTTGTCATGTCACCGGGCAAAGCGGCCTCTTTGTCATGTCATCGCAAAAGTCGGCCTCTTTGGCATGTCATCGCGCAAAGTCGGTCTCTTTGTCATGTCATCAAAAGCCGGCCTCTTTTGCCATGTCACGGCGCAAATCTGGCCTCTTTTGCCATGTCACGGCGCAAATCTGGCTTCTTTTGTCATGTCACTGAGCAAAGTTGACCTCTTTTGGCATGTCACTGCAGTAAGTTCTCTCGTTTTGTATAAATAGCACGGTTGGGGTCCCATGATATTGTAGGCAGAGAACCGTGCAAATCAAAAAAAGAAGTGTGTTCTCTTCTGTGATTAAACATAACATGTCAGAAGCTGAGGGGCCGATCGGATATGGGTCACCGAAGGAAGACCTTCTCTTGGAAAGGAGGGAGATATTTGGTCCACACTACCGCTTGATACCAAGTCGGCGTGCTCAACCAGCATGGCCGAAGTGCCGACACAATGAGGACGCAGCCAGTGCGCCCTGGAAGGCGGTTCGATGGTGGGCGACGTTTCTTCCGATGCCCACGATCCGGGGTAAAAATTAGTAACAGTACTTTCTTATTTCTTATGCAGGCTGCATGTTTACCCTCCTTTCCTGTAGATGGCGAAATGCGAGTTCTCCCGGTGGATCGACCCTCCCCACGAACGGTATATTGTCAATTATGTATTCACATTATGGCAGCGAATATTTGAGTTGGAGGAGCGAATCGAGACCCTCAATGAGGAGAACAACGACATCCGCCAACAGATGCAACGCGAGAGGGGCAACGAGGAGGTCGTGAACATAGGAAGCTCGTATGATCCCACATGTTGCTGCGCGAATCCCAGCTGCATATGTGCGTGCCACTACCACGACGGCCAGCCACGTCCGAGACGGCCCCCTCAGCAATACTCCATGTGGGTGCCACGAGGCTCGTTTGGCATGTAGGTAACGAGGGTTAAGGTTGTGTCGTATTTTAGTATTTATGTTCGATGTTGTGGTAATTTAATATTGTGTGCTATTTCCTTTCTTGTGTTTATTGTTATCGTTTGTTGTACTGCTGGACGATTGATCTATGTATGTGTCAAGGAAGCAGTACATAAATAATTTGCACAGCATTGCATAAACATCAACTACATTACAGAAAAAGGATGTAACATGCAAGTCATACAAATGGTGCCCTCACTCGCCACCCTCAGGTGCCCCGTCACCGAGTAGTCGTCGGCCTCATCACCCATGTGATCCACCTGAGTGCAAACAAGTTGTTATTAGTAAAGTTGTTATTAGTACGTATTACCACAAATATGAGATTCGATCCACACGGTTGAGCGATATTAATGCAGTCGCCCAACGGTTCGGCGACTGCATTCCAATCGCTCCACCGTTGGGCGACTGCATTAAATCGCCCAACGGTTACCAGACTCCCCACCTGTCGCCGTAGGGTGGGGCGAAACGCTCCAGTCGTTCAATAGGGGGCGACTAAAGTCTATTGTTGTAAATAATTTGATCGCGGATATATTTATGTAATTTTGAATAAAAAATGAATTATCTGTACCAAAAATCCGTGTTCGGCGCCTCGTGCGAGTGAGTCCAAGTCCAACACATGCATGCGTCGTTCCCTTCGTCGGTATTTTAGTTCTTAGTTTGTTCCCTAAAAGATGGTCTGGAATGAGAATCCATATTGTTGCGCGATGTGTGGAATTGCACCGGTTTCTGGTGAATTTGACACCATTTTCTCCAAAGGGGCGTTTGCTCTCAGGGGCGTGGGATGTGGCCTGCTTGCTCAAACACTTGAGCATCTCCAGTTTGGCCAGGCTGTTCATGGTTCTCATCCTCACCTACATCTGTAATAAGTCAGAGCGCTTCCAGTTACAAAGATCCATCATATACTTGCCATCTCCTACAAGTATATCCTGAACGAGCTGTTCATAGCAATTGCTGTGTTCTCCGGTACTAATTCCTTTATTATCTTTTCCGCAGCGCTGTTCTTCGCGTACCTCATGTGCAAAGTCGGCATCATCCAGTGCATAGCTAGTGACGAGCACCTGCAAGATGGCCGCGGCGGCATGCTCGGCCTCCTGCCACGCGCTGGGGGCCACGTCGTGCTTCCTCTGGCGCAAGCTCAGCAACACGAAGCGCGTGCACCGCGGTCGCCGCCGCCGCCTCCTCCTAGACGTCGAAGGAGGGCTCAGCTCGAGCTCCGACGAGGAGGAGGGCTCCGCTTTTGAGGACGACCATGATCGAGAAAGAAGCGAGGGCGGTAGCTTCAGAACGAGCAGATCAACGAGAGGGGAATCGTCGGTGAGGGAGAGGAGGGACATGCTGCGGCGGCCGCTGAGCCTGAGGAGGCTGACCTCGAAGAAGGAGCACGATACGACAAGAAGCCATGGGAGCGGGAGGCATCACCGCCGTGTCGGGTTGGGAGGAGTCCAGGTGTCGTCCTCGTCGCTGCGTGTCCACGGCTCGTCGACGGCGAGGCCGCGCGCTCGTTCACCGCGTAGGTCAAGATTTAAGCGCGCGCATATTGAGATTTGAACTAGCTAGAACTGCGAAGGGCACAGTCAAATTCTTGGCAAGAACTCCATGGTACTAGTAATAGTATGCATGAACTATCTTGAAATTAGAGACAACATGATTATGGTTGATTGGTTATGAAATGAGAATGAAAAGAAAACCATGCATTTAGGATTTCTTTTAGATTCTTTTGTCCTTTCTTTTTTCTTCTTACGTAGATCTCGCTTGACTACAAATGCCGGCTAAACTCAGTTCGTACATATCGAACTCAATGCTTTAATTCATACAGGAAGGCTGTCAAATATATATAATATTTAATTTAGAGCTCTTTTACAATACCCTAGAATGAATATGAGCCATCCATTCTTTTTTATCAAATGAATTAGATTAGTTAGGATTTAGTTCTACTATCATCGGCAGTACTAGCATAAAAATTGTAAAAGAAACAAGATCCCACGGATGTCAGACATGGCGAGCGTCAAGATGATATGGGTGTTGCGGTTGGTGGCGAAGCACACGTTGACGGCAGCGGTGGTGCAGGAGATGGCGCAAACGAGCGTGGTGAGGAAGCTATATCTGGTGGCACAATGGGAGCAGTGCAGTGAGAGGATGAGGGAGCGCGTGCGAGAGACGCTCTGGTTGCACACGATGGCATGCTTCGTGATGCAACACCAATGACACGATAGCTCCACTACCACCACTGTCTCCGTTCTCTTCGTGTAGGACCGAATAGGCAACAGAGAGGAGTGAAAGTTGCCTTAAAAGTTTTCCCCCAAGTAGGATTCACTTATCCCTTTACTCTGATAGTTACAAAGTTATGAAGATTACGATATGAAATCTACTTAACATACCAAAGAAGACAGAGCCGGGAACAACCTGTTCGATATATTGTGTGATCAAGTTACGACTACTGGTCGGAAAACACCAGACAGTCGAACTGAACACAACCAGTCAGCAGAGAAAACAACGTAGTCGAAGGCTGACAATGTGGTCAAAATTCGACTACCAGTCGTAATTTCAATGTGATTGAAACCACTGTGGTCGAAACCAACGTGGTCGAAATCACAGTGGTCGTAACCAACGTGGCCAAAACCAACATGGTTGAAACAAACGTGGTCAAAACCAGCTTGGTCGTAAGCCAATGTTATCAAAGACCAACGTGGTCGATGACCAGTGTGCGGTCGAGAGACTAGCGTGGTCAATGACCAATGAGTAGTCAAAAACCAACGCGGTCAAAGAGCGATATGATCGTAACCTACGTGGTCGAAGATCAATGAATGGTCGACACCTTCATAGTCGATGCCGAGAGTGCGGTAAAAAACAATATGGTCGAAAATCAGTGTGTAGCCGTAACAGTTTAGAATGTGACCAAAGTGATCTACGACCATTGAGTGATCAAACCAAGGTGGTCAAACCAAGCTGAACTTCAACCAATAAGGTCGACGACCAATGAATAGTCGAAATCAAGGTGGTCGGAGAACACGAACTGTGGTATTACCGCTACGAGGCTTGTGGTACCACCGTTTCCAAAGAAAGAATAGGGGAACAGAGTTTTTCATCCCGATCGCAAGATCCAAAATTCACGCAACTTTTGATTGAAAGATCCAAAACCATGAAGCCAATGTACACATGTTTCTTAGAATATCAGGAAGCTATTCCATTCCTGAATCGAAAAATCCATGATAGATTTAAGACCTTTTTGCAAATTAAAGCACCATACACCAACCGAGATCTAAAAACGATGAGCATATCTTGCTCGTGGGTAGAGAATATCCAAGATGGTTTTGAGCACGATCCCACATTTCACGGCAAGAAAAAACATCTAAGAAATCAAATCAAAACTCTTGGATCAAGAAAAGATCGAGAGAGAAAAGAACGAACTCAAAACAGAGCAATCATATGACGTGGTCGAAGACCATCGAGCACTCGTAACCGACTATGGCCGTAAGCAACTCGAAAAGCAGTGGAGGCGCATGATCTACGACCATTGAGCGATAGAGATCAGATGTGGTCGTGAACGCCTAAAAGCATCGGAGGAGGCGCATGACCACGGATCTAAAATCCTTAAATCTTTCGATTAAGAGATCAGATGACCGTGAAAATTGGACACAAGCTACTTAAGGTCTCAGGAAGCTAATCCAATCTTGGATTGAAAACTCTATGACTAAGATGAGACCTTTTTGCGATTTGAGTAAGCGCACATGAATTGTGTTCTAAACCGAAGTCGTTGATTAGAATTGCTCGTGGGTCAAAGATAGCCAAGATAGCTTTGGTTTCCCACCTATCACGGCGAGTCATAGCATCAACGAGATCAAGCCAAAAACCTCCAAATCATGAAGTGAAAGGAACAAAACCAAAGAACAGAACCGAAAAGAAGGAAGAACCAAACCAAAATAGAACAAACTCAATAAAACAAATGATACACAAAAGGCAGATCAAAGATTGATGTATTGCTCACTTGAGATGATTGGTTTAATAGCCACTCCACTCAGGAAGACAGAGCTCTAAGCCTATAGTACACACCCACTCTCTAACCTAACTCCCATGGGAGGGAGGATGAGCTAGCCACCAAAAGGCTTCGCCAACCTTCTCAAACCTTAGCTCTTGCCTCCCCTCCTCTTATATAGGCTCACAACCTGGACCAAAACCTAATAGATCTACCCATTAGGCCAAACCGGGGATAACCTGTTAACCCCACCTAACACCAGGTTTTACTCTCATACACGCTTCTCAAACCTGGACCAAAACCTAATAGATCTACCCATTAGGCTCCAATGACTTGTCGTCAAGCCCCTCACATGTCTGGATTTCACTGAACCATCCTTGCTTGCAAACGACTCAAGCCACTTGGCGCACCACGTGCTTCTCCTCGCGCATAACGGTACCCGGCTTCCTCAACCGCCTAGACCTCGACTCCTCCCTGAGCCTAGTTCTGGTCTACCTCGTCGTTGCCCGTCATGTCCACCACCGGTCCAGTTTCTCATCGTCCTGGCTTGCAACCACCCCGTAAGCCTCAGTCATCTTCGGCATCTCCCTGACCGTTCTGGACATCAGCATCACCCTGTGCCTAGTCCTGGTCCTCCTACGCCTCACCATGACATTGCTCCGAAGTCCCGCAACCAACACCAATAAGCAAAATATCACATAGCACCACACGATAAATAAAGACCATCAATTTGCACAATCAAAATGTATGCACCCAAAAACTGATCTCAAATCTAGAACCAAACAATAAACCCATGTACACACTAGCAGGAACATCCCGGTCAAACCCTGACCAAAACCCCAATAGTTCCAGATAACAGCCTCAGACCACAGTTGGTCTGTTCACCTACTGGACTGATACGAGTACTCAGATTCTCAAGAAGTGAGACACTCGAAGCCCACGAGTTCCTACCAGAAGCCTACGACCATCACAACCGATCACTCGAAGCCCATCGAACACACAGGCTACGACTACCACCTAGATCGCTACGACTATCGATCACACAGGCTACGACTACCTTACAGATCGCTATGACTATCAATCACAACTAGGCAAAAACTACGACCATCGACCATCCATGGTCCTTTAGACATTGAAGCTTTCAACTACTCCATGGTTGCTCAGCCGATCTCGCATAATTGCCGATCAGAACTGCCAATCGGACCGATCAACACAAGGCCAGTCGGACCGTCCGAATACAAAGTCGTAAACAACAAAAGCTCCGATTCTTGCAGACAAACGAACTCATAAACTACAAAGTCGACAGACAAAAAGTGATCTTTTGTAAAATCCTCATAAACCAAACTCAACCTTCACACATATTCTAATCTAAAAATTAATTACTCATCACAACCATATGATGATCTTCGCGTGGTCTCACACTCTGTAGCTCCACCTCCGGACGACATCCAGGATGCTTCACGTTGAGATAAAAATGGCGAGAAGCTCCATCCGTTCTCTAAGGAGATGCTTTCTTTTCTTCCTTTTTTGCTATGCTATGAACAATGTTTGGTGCCCTAAAGCTCTTACATGGAGTGCTGTCCTCAATGAACAATGTGTCTATGAAGCAGCAGTAGCAGTAAATGGACTCGAACATGGACCCGAGTTGTGGCATGCGGCGATCTCAGGACGCCAAGGTGGTACTTAGGCAGCTCTCGACGCCGTAGGCCAGGACGTCACAGTAGTCACAGGAGACGATGAGCTGGTCGTGCATGTTGTCGTCCCGACTCCTCTTGTACTCCAACAGCAGCGTCGTGTGGTTGAAGACCGTCAGCTTCATGAACCCGTAGTCGCGATCCTGTACGTGGCTCCACATCACCCAGATAGCCATGTAGTCGGCAAGGCTCGCGCCCGCTGCCGCCGACCACCACGTGTGGTCGTCGCCGTGAAGGCACCGCTGTAGTGGTTCGACCCCTTGGCCACGCATACATTCTGCATTTGACTCACAACACCATAATGATAAATCACAAAACATGAGTAACTGAACCTGCGGGCATGGAGGATGCTAATGATACCTCATATACTGGGCAAGTTCGCTTGTTGCTGTGGCCGTGGCCATACAGTGCGATGTCGATCCTGTTGGAAATCAGGACCGAGGATTCGCTCAGAACCTCTCAATTGTTCTCTCGGGTGGTATTTCCGGACGTGCTACAGTGTTTCATCAGAGAAACCGAAGAACGAACGATGTTCAGATTGGGCGGGATAATCTCATTAACGCATTTAGTAGTAAACAACTTACAAGTAAAATGGAACTTAGTTTCTGGGATCCACACAACCCGTGATCCACAAATCTAGGAATTGAAACGTGCAATCCCGCACGACTAAAAACAAACGGGAATGGTTCAACTGAACCTGAAAATACGCAGCTATCCTAACTGAAAGTCTGCGCCATTATTTGAAATCTGAGTGTCCAGGATTACTAGCTCACATGCTCCCCCCTAATCCTGACCTGATTCCAAGTCGCGAACACCAAGTAGCTGTCGCATGGCTGCCAATTTTACTCCTGACAGCGCCTTCGTCAGAGGGTCTGCACGTTGCTCTCCTGTGTTCACAAACTCCACCTTGATCTGCCCTCTCTCGATGCATTCTCTTATGAAGTGGAACCTGGTATCTATGTGTTTGCTACGACCATGAAATACAGGATTTTTCATGAGAGCAATTGCCGAACGGTTGTCAACAAACAGTGTTACCGGCTTTGCCTCCAAACCAGTGAGTTCACTGATCAAGCTCCTCATCCACAGCGCTTGACAAGCTGCTGCTGTTGCCGCCATGAATTCAGCCTCGCACGATGATAATGCCACCGTCTTCTGTTTTTGTGAATTCCAAGACACCAGGTTGCCATTCAGATAAAAGGCCATCCCACCTGTACTTCTTCTTCCCTCGGGATCACCAGCTAAGTCGCTGTCTGAGTAACCACAGAGGTTGACTTCTTGATTTCCCTTCTCATATACAATTCCAAAATGCATAGTTCCCTTCAGATACCGAAGGATTTGTTTGACCGCCTTGTGGTGTAGGATTGTCGGTCTCTCCATGTATCTGCTAGCTACCCCGACTGCAAATGATAAATCTGGGCGTGTGTTTAATAGATACCTGAGACATCCAATGATGCGTCTATATTCCGTGGAGTCAACCAGAGTGCCATCTGAATCTTTATGCAATTGCAGCTTGAGTTCCATCGGGTATTTTGTCGGATTGCAGTTCTCCATCCCGAATTCCGACAAAATCTTCTGGGCATAAGTTGTTTGCTTGAGCAGTATCCGACTTTCTTGTTGTTCTACTTCAATTCCCAAGTAGTACGAAAGGAGTCCCAAGTCACTCATCTCAAACTCCTTCATCATCTGCTTCTTGAACCTCTTCACTTCTTCGGCATTACCTCCAGTTACCACCAGATCATCAACGTACACTCCGACAATCACATTTGCTTCACCTTCCCCTCTGGTATACACAGCCTGCTCTTGAGAACATTTTTTGAAGCCAATTTCCTTCAGACTTCTGTCCAGCCGTGTGTTCCATGCCCGGGGAGCTTGCCGCAATCCATAAAGTGCTTTCGACAATTTGTACACTTTATGCCTTTGTTCTTGCACCTCAAATCCCTCCGGTTGATTGACGTAGACTTCTTCCTCTAACTCCCCGTTGAGAAAGGCTGTCTTGACGTCTAAGTGATGCACTTCCCAGCTTCTACTCGCAGCAAGTGCAAGGATGATTCTCACTGTATCCATCATGGCAACTGGTGCAAATACCTCCTCAAAATCAATCCCGGGTCTCTGCACATATCCCTTTGCCACTAACCTTGCTTTATGCTTGACAACCTTCCCATCTGCATCCCTTTTCAGTTTGAACACCCACTTCAAACCAATCGGTTTATGTCCAGGAGGTAAATCATCAAGGTCCGGTGTTGTTTTCTCAATGGATTCAAGTTCCCTTTCCATTGCTTCATACCAACAAGTCTCTGTTGCAGCTTCTCTGAAATTTGTTGGTTCTTCTGACAATACCAACAATGCCTCACCTTCCTCTTCATAATCCTCGGCTGTCTCTTCAGTGTTTGCATATATATCAGCAAGGGATCGGAATCGAACTGGACCATTATGTGACTCCGGTGAAAATGACACTGGAGATGTTGTCGACACTGGGCTGCTTGCTGGTTCAGTTATCCCTCCTGCCACGTCCGACAATGCTTCTTCGAACTCGTCCCGACTTGCTTGTTGATGTTTCAACTGAACTGATCTCCTCCAAGACAGTGAATTCTGACAACTCAACTCCACCTTCAATCTCACGATCCCATCTCCATTCTTGATCTTCTTGGAACACTACGTCCCTGCTCACTCTCAATTTACACTGGCTGGGATCAAACAGCCGATGGGCTTTGCAGCCCTCTTCCACTCCAAGGTATACCATAGGTGAGCTTCTATCATCAAGTTTCTTAATGTGTGGGGCTGCATTTTTCACATATGCAGTACAACCAAACACCTTGAGATGTCCCAAATGTGGTTTTCTTCCTTCCATAGCCTCAAATGGAGTACCTTTGCCTAATGCTTTGGTTGGAAGCCGATTCAACAAGTACACCGAATGTTTCACTGCCTCCCCCCAAAACTTTGCTGGCATGTGCATACTCTTCAACAGGGATCTTGTCATGGCCATCACGGTTCGGTTCCGACGTTCTACAATACCATTTTGTTGTGGTGTGTAGGGAGCCGTGACGTGCCGCTCAATACCTTCATCTTCACAAAATTGGTTGAATTCTGCTGAAATGAACTCCCCACCTCTGTCTATCCGCAATGTTCTGATCTTGTGTCCGGTTTTGTTCTCAGTCAAGGTTCTGAACTTCTTGAATGCTTGTAGAGTATCACTCTTTGCTAACAATGTGTAAACCCACATCCACCGAGTGCTATCATCTACTATCAAAAGGAAATACTTGCTACCAGCCAGAGTACATGGGGAAATTGGTCCGCATAAATCTGCATGAAGGAGTTCAAGAGGTCTCTGTGCTCTGAAATTTACCTGCTGTGGGAATGGCATCCTTGCATGCTTGGCAATCACACATGCTTCACACAGCTTATTCAGCCTGCATATCAGAGGCACACCCACTGCTAGCTCCTTCTCCCCTATCAGCTTCAAGTCACCAAAATTGATATGTCCTAGTCTTGCATGCCACAGCCAAGATGGATCTTCAAGGCTTGTCAGTAGACAAACTGCCCTTGAGCTCTTCAGATTTATCTTGTACAAGCGGTTTTGTGTTCTCTTCACAAGCATCAACAACTTCCCACTATTGTCAATCACTTTCATACTTTCTCCAACCAGATACACCTCAATCCCCTCTTCTGTCAGCTGACCTATGCTGATTATGTTACTACATAAATCAGGGATGTAATATACCTCTTTAAGGATCTTCTGATCTCCATTCTTGCAGGTAAAGACAATTGTTCCTTTGCCCTTGATCCTGACAAAAGATCCATCACCGAATTTCACTCTTCCAGTGACAGCTTCATCTAGCTCTTGAAACTTGTCTCTGTGGCCAGTCATATGGTTACTAGCCCCATTATCGAGGTATCATAAGTCTGAATCTTCTAGGCTTTTGCTACCGAGGTGCAATTCTGGCTCCAACTTTTCTTCACTGAGCAGCACTTCACCATGCCGTTCCAGAACATGGCCCTTTTCCTCCTGGGACACAACCGGCATCAATGCCGGCTCTTCTTCAGTTGTTTGGATGAGATTAGCTTCTTCTTCACGTCACTTGCTTCGACATTCAGATGCATAGTGACCCTTCTTTTGCAATTGTAGCACTGTATGTGACTCTTGTCACGGGTGCTTCCAGCAGCTCCTGTGCCTGACGAATTCTCCTGCCGGGACGTCCCTCGCCCAGACCTTCCGCGGCTGCGCCCTCGTCCACGCCACTTACCACGGTCAGTGGTGTTGGACCCACGCCCTTCCCTCCTGAAGAAGCCTCAGCGTTGTCGCCCTTCTGTCGCGCCTGCCACTCGGCATATGTCAACAGGAGCTGGCCTTGGGCATTGCCGCTGCGCTGCCGTGTAGCACGTTCTTCATAAGCCTTGAGCCGACCGATAGCCTCTTCAAACGCCATGGTCTCAAGATCATAAAATTGCTCGATCCCAACGACAACATGGAGAAATTTGTCGGGAACCGAATCGAGTAATTTTTTGACAAGAGCCGAATCTTCAATTGTCTCACCGAGAGAGGTAAACTTATCGACGGTGAGCTGATTTTGCCGGCAAACTCATCAATTGACTCGATGTCCGACATCCGAGGCGCCGAATTCACTTTTGAGGGTCTGGACGCGAGCCTTCTTCACTCGATCTGCTCCCAAATACCGGGTCTTGAGGCTGCTCCAAATCTCCCGCGCTGTCTTCTTTTTCGCGATTTGCAGAAGGACATCTTCGGGCACGCACTGCAGAAGATGCGCCCGAGCCACCTTGTCCTTCTTCACGTCCACCTGAGCACCTTCCGCTGGTTCCACCGTCTCCCATACACCTTGGGCATCGAGGACCGCTTCCATTCGGATCGCCCACACCGTGTAGTTTCCGGAGTTCAACATTGGCATGTGAAACGACGAACCGCCGCTCTCCTTCACTGCCGCGTGAGGAATCAACGCCATACCACAAAGCTGAGAGTTCTTGGATTAGTCTTCCTGATGCTCTGATACCAGATGTTGGAAATCAGGACCGAGGATTCGCTCAGAACCTCTCAATTGTTCTCTCGGGTGGTATTTCCGGATGTGCTACAATGTTTCATCAGAGAAACCGAAGAACGAACGATGTTCAGATTGGGCGGGATAATCTCATTAACGCATTCAGTAGTAAACAACTTACAAGTAAAATGGAACTTAGTTTCTGGGATCCACACAACCCGTGATCCACAAATCTAGGAATTGAAACGTGCAATCCCGCACGACTAAAAACAAACGGGAATGGTTCAACTGAACCTGAAAATACGCGGCTATCCTAACTGAAAGTCTGCGCCATTATTTGAAATCTGAGTGTCCAGGATTACTAGCTCACAGATCCTGTACTTCTGCCAGAGCGATTGGAGGCTCTCCCTTCCCATGGGTTACTCGGTCATTCCTTCGTTGCCGTACAAGCTGGCGGATGAGTAGTCGAGAACGCGGTGCACGAGGAAGATGAGCCACAGCTGCTTCTGCCGATCGACGGAGGAGAAGCAGTCCTGGACGAACTTGTATTGCGCCATGCCTAGCCTCCAGTCCAATTCGGTGTTGGTTATGCAGAAGCGGGACATGCCGTGGTCTGAGCGTAACATGGGCATGGCAAAGTGAGGTGATGGCGTGAGCGCGAGCGCCTGCGTCATGGCGTGCAAGTGTACATGTCATGACACAGGTGACACAGTGCACGGGGCATGCAGTATGGCCACAGTGCTGGCAATGACAGGACGGAATCATCGGTGATGGAGGCATGGGCGTGCGGCTGAGCCAGGACGCAGCCAGAGCAGCGAGGGAGGAGGGAGAGAGAGAGGGAGAAGTGAGCTAGACCAGGGAGTTGGGCCTGCTGCGGCTGGGCCAGAAGGGGAAATGAGCCGGAAGAAAGGAAAAAAAATGGGTTGAGCCTGACTTGATTTTATATTTTATATTTGTATTTTTCTTTTGATTTGAATTTGGATTTTGGTTTTAGTTTTGAATTTGAGTTCCAAATTTGATTTTCATTCTGTGTTGATTTCAACTTCTTAGGGAATTTAACCTAGATTTAATTTTGCTATTATTATTTACTATTGTTATTATTGTTATTATTATTGTTATTATTGTTGTTGTTGTTGTTATTATTATTATTATTATTATTTATGTATCTTTTTTGAATTAATTTTCATAACTCAATTTTCAGAAAAGCCCGAATAAAATTTTAGAAAAACCAAATATCAATAAAATGCATTAAAAGGTTTTAAAATTTTTATATTTTTGAACATCCAAAAATTTGTGATGTTACAAACCTCAAGTCACCCGCATACGTACGTAGATAGATAGATAGATAGCATCCATAGCAAGAGAAGAAAAAAAACGCTCCAGACAAGAGCTAGCTAGCCTGGAAGAAGTAATGGCCATGACCCGCGGCGCTGCTCTTCCAGGGCGGCCTCTCATCATCCTGCTGGCCGGCTGCTTCCTCGTCGTCGCTGGCGCTTCGGCGCGCTGTGCAGTCGTACGTACATCTGGAGGGCATGCATGCCTTGGCATGCATGCAGTAAGCCACCTGCGCGCCTTGTTCTCCGCTTGTGCACAAATGGCAATAGGAAGGCAGCACGCATTTACGTACGTAGATAGATGGATATATAGCATCCATAGCAAGAGAAGAAGAAGAAGAAAACGCTACAGGCAAGAGCTAGCTAGCCTGGAAGAAGTAATGGCCATGACCCGCGGCGCTGCTCTTCCAGGGCGGTCTCTCATCATCCTGCTGGCCGGCTGCTTCCTCGCCATCGTTGGCGCTTCGGCGCGCGCTGAAGAGGCGACCGGCGGCGGCCGCCTCCTCGTCGAAAATGGGCTTGGGAGGACGCCCCAGATGGGGTGGGAATTCAGCTTTTCGATCTCAATGATAGTCGTTTTCTTTTCCTCAGCATTTGATCGTCGTCGTTTTTGCATGCATGTTCATTCGATGGGGTTTAATCTCTCTCTCTCTCACACACACACACACACACACAGCTGGAACAGTTGGAACCATTTCGGGTGCGACATCAACGAGAAGGTCATCCGGAGCACCGGTCAGAAAGGATTGATTAAACATATATAGATTCTGAATTAATTGAGATATATGCATTCTTGATTGAATCGATGTTGTTCTGATATGATTCGGCTGATTTAATTTGATTTGCATGCATTTTGGGCAAAAGTGGACGCGCTCATCGGCACCGGCCTTCCAAGGGCAGGGTACACTTATGTCAACTTAGGTATATATAAGGTCTTAATTGGTTCTTTAACATATAGTAATTATATGCTAATTGGAGAGGCTCACTAATATACACTGCCAATTTTTTTGCGGTGTGCTTCCTGCAGATGATTGCTGGGCAGATAACCAACGGACCAAAGAGGTATGTATGCATGTACTATTGCAATCTTCGCAAGTAGATGCCATTCTAGCTTCCAAGTTTTGCTCTTAAATACATGTCATACTGCGGTCTCGATACTATTTTTATCATACTGTTCTTATGTACCCCTCCCCTTCATAATTAATGCCGCTAATTGATCATTAGGGTTACATGGCCGCTAATCCAAAGACGTTCCCGTCGGGGATTAAGGCCCTCGCGGATTATGTACACAGCAAGGGGCTTAAGCTGGGCTTGTACTCTTCAGCCGGGTAAGTGTTGTTCTGCAAGTGCAGTAAATTACAATAAAAAAGATTTGTCTCTTAACATACTAAAACGGAATTGCTTCTGCCATATTCAGGACAAGAACTTGCAGCAACATGATGCCCGGATCTCTGGGCCATGAGGACGTTGATGCCAAGACGTTTGCGTCATGGGTAATTTTCATGCAGATGTTTTAGGCATATTTCAAGGGTTTTGATAAATATCACCTAGATGTTTTTTTCAAAAAATCATCTAAATTTCTAACATTTAGATGTGCATAAAGATTTGTGCGCCGCCACCTCCACCTTCTTCTCCGACGACCCCTTCTTCCTCCTCTCCAGCGAGTCCGAGGGGAGAATCCCACCCCCGCGCCTAGGGTTCACCGTTCCCCCTAGACATAGAGGGAGGTCGGGGTGCGGTGGCCCGGCGGTGGGGGCGACGGGCAGGGTAGGAGGGTAGTGGGCGGTGCCAGAGGGCAGCGGCGACGGAAGGTACTAGCATTAGGTTGGGCGGGGACAGCATGGCGGAGAGGGGTAGGAGGCGGTGCGGTGAGGTTGCGGGGCCGCCGTCAACCGCAGGTGATGGAAGAGGGGGCGGGGGTGGCGGTGGAAGGTATGCGGAGCTGCTCCGCGAGAAAGGAGGAGACCGTGGGAGAGGGCAGCGCAGGTTGGAGGCGGCGTGGAGGGGTGGCGACGAGGAGCAGCGGGAAGGGTGGCGGGGTTCGGGCGTGGGGTGGGAGGCGGCGCAGGTGGCGGCACGAAGGGAGCGGCGGGGTCAAGGGAGTGGGGTGGGAGTCGGCGGGGTCAAAGGATAGGGTTAGGAGGTAGATGGGTTATATAGGAAAGGAGGGAAGGATGAGGACTTTTGGATTTTAATGTAAAGGTCATAAGTTTAGATAATTATTTAAAAGAAAATATGTGAATGATAATTAGGCACATTTTTTCGATAGCGTGACTTTTGTTGTTAACCATGCGTTGTATTCTTCTTCTTTTTTTCGTTTCTCTCGAAAGAGCGATTTTGTTTTACCCCTGCCGTTGTAAAAGTAAATCCATGAAAAAATGTGGAGCTTTTCTTTTATTTTCCCGTTATATACTTGTGGCCGAATTGTGAACACAGGGTGTCGATTACTTGAAGTACGATAACTGCTACAACGATGGCTCGAAGGAAACTGCGAGGTAAAAATTCTTCTGACAGTAGTTCACCTCAAATAATATTTTCACCACTTCCTTCTGTCTGCACGACGTCCTGTAATTCGTGTTGCTGCAGATTTCCGAGGATGTCGAGCGCCCTGAGGAACGCCGGCCGTCCGATCTTCTACTCAATGTGTGAATGGTATGATCGATAGAGTATATATCTTCCTTTTGGAGCTGCAAGATAGAACTAATCACATGTTTCATTAGTCTGGTTGGTTGACGCGAAGGAGTGATGAACTCTGTTGATTTGTGATGATTGCTCTCGATTGGTATTCAGGGGCAACATGGAGGTGCCGAAATGGGGCGGCCTGTACGGCAATAGCTGGAGGACAACCGGCGACATCAACGACACATGGACAAGGTAAAATTAGCACCCACTCGGACTCGGATCGGTTGCAGTTTTGGGTCACAGCTGCCCGTAGCGCAATGCCAAAAACTCGCGCTGCTTTCTTGGTTTGTCAGTATGGTATGGTGAGTGGGTATAGATAGTAGAGCCTGCTGATTGGAGCTTTATTTTGTTCTTCTTGCGAGTGAACAGCATGCTGGGCAACATTGATCAGAACGACGCCTATGCCAACTACGCGAAGCCTGGCGGTTGGAACGGTTAGTCCATCACCTTAAAATGATGGAAACATCAGAATTTGATGCAATTTTCCTGTGGGCTGACCACTGTGTATGCTCTCTGCCACAGATCCTGATATGCTCGAGGTTGGCAATGGAGGGATGACGTACAATGAGTACGTCGTGCACTTCAGCTTGTGGGCCATTGCCAAGGTAGCTTTGATTTGATCTCTCCCTAGTTCAGAATTACTAGAAAGTACTAGCCTGACGACTACTATATCTGTGTTGTCAGATTCTTGACCTGTTTGTAAATCTTTTGCAGGCTCCTCTGATAATCGGCTGCGATGTGACGAGCATCTCCAAGGAGACATTGGGGATCCTCTCTAATTCAGAAGTCATTGCAATTAACCAAGGTCAGAAGAGGAGGTTGCCTTAGCCATTTTACAGCAAGAGTGTGATGAACTCCTATACGAATAGTACTTTTTGTCGGTAGACTCATGAAACATTTATTTTTATGAACGAACAATGTGTCGCAGATCGATTTGGTATCCAGGGAAAGAAAGTGAGGAAATATGACGACGAGATTGAGGTACATAGCTAGCGAAACATCGACAATTCATTTCGAGAAGAATCTAAACTTGTGTTGCAAAAATGAGCCTTTTCTTAATCAAGTTCCATGGTGTTTTTGCAGGTATGGGCGGGGTGGCTTGACCGCCACAGGAAGGCGGTGTTGCTTCTGAACCGGGGGGCTAAGAGTACCCGGTCGATCACCGCGGACTGGGCGGACGTCGGGTTCATCGGCAGTGTGACCGCCGAGGCAAGGGACGTCTGGAAGGTGAATCATCCTATTTGCTGAAGATTGTCTTGATTTACTAGTGAAAAGGTTGAAAAAAAACTTTGTGCCACGCTTTCATCTTGATATCTCTGTGGATGCAGCATGAGACACTCCCGGCGAAGTTCACCGGCAGGCTGACAGCGGACGTCGAGCCGCACTCGTGCAAGCTCTTCGTCCTGACGCCCGTCAATCGGCAAGGGTAGCTAGAGATTAGATCGATGCACAATTGGCAGAAATTAGAAATTAAAATTGACATCAGAAAGTTAGTAACGCAGCTTCTGGTGTTAATCCTGGAGTGGGCAGAATCTAATACTGTTTGTTTCAGAAAACGCTGAATAAAAATTTGCAAATTGAACTGCTCTGTTGTAGGGCGCGCCTGTTTTTCTCTGGATTGGATTGTCTTTGTCGGACGGGCTACAGTGTGGTACTCGCCTGTTTGCCCATCGTGCAAGGCAAAGCTCTTGCCAGTATTTTTAGGAAAAAAATGAACCCCTCCCCCAATCTTTTTTCATGCTCTCTCATCATTTTTTTGACGGTCTCACATTGATTTGCTCATGCAAGAATCGGAGAAACTATTTAATTTAATTTACTTCATCATGATCCGATCCTACAACTGTAGTAGATGTGCAGTAGGGGTTTATCCTAGAATTTTTCTTCAAAAAAGAGAATTGTATATTGCACTAACTCAACAAGAAACTAACAAAACAAAGAATATGGATTAAGGATGGGTGAGTGGTAACAATAGTAAACACGGGGTTCTACGATGTAAAATATTGGAGCCCTTGGAGGGTACTGATGCATGGTTTACAAAATGGAAGCGAGAGGTCGAGAGAAATGTATTATTACAATGTGTTTCATGCAGCAAAAATAGATCCTGAAGCATTATGGAGGCTTGCAATAGAACATGCACACGCAGAATACTTGGTCCATGAGGGTGCTTGTCCTATAAAATTGGAAGAGTCATGGGCAATTGATATAACAAGGCTAGCTCCATGATTTTACATCTCTTCAATGTAACTGTTATACTCTGATACCCCCTCATTATGCATAGCAGCCCCCATATTGAGTCAGAGTTGTGAGATATAACACGAGCATACATAATCATAAGAATGAAGTATATAAATCTCGTAGAGAAAGCTGAAATAACGGTGATGAAACAATCACAATGATAGATAAAGATTTGGTGAAGTCGACCACAAATTCTTGAAACACGACCTCAAAATAGTACAAGGGATTGTTACTCTCTCACAACCCTTTTGAACCTTTTAGGACCGTTGGATCCTTGCCCTATATAATAATCTAGCAAGAAAGAATAATCTAGCCTCTAATCCTCTCGTACACCTCTTGCTTGGGATGAGTTGATTTGTGGCTTGAGCTCCCTATGGCCATACCTCATAACTTTATATAGTCTCCCCTAGTCCTCTTCTAAAGTGAAGTAAGAATCATAATCCAATAAGAAGTAGCAATCCTAATCCAATTACGATTCATCTAGAAATCATTGTACCGCACCTCTCTAAGTCCTATTAGGATTGGGGTATGAGTTATCCTCTTAACAATATTCAACTTGACTCTTATCCATTGGAGTCATCGTGTTTCTCCACAAACTCACTCCAAGTTGGCTTATACACTCTGCAATGTGCGTGTTGGTGTCCGAGCTAGCCTGTCCGGACCCTTCACCTGAGACCTTCTTTGTTGTGTAGTTTGGTTAGCCATATCTCCTATTCCTACAACCCTCCATGCCATAGGTTTATACCACCTCCGAGCTCCACCTGCTCGTCGATATCGTGTGGTTGGTCCCACCATATCTTCCTTCTTCCAGTAGCTCGCACCTTCGCCTCTGTGACTGCTAAAGTTCTTAATTGTCTTTGCAGTTCCGTACATAACTACAGATGATATTTGAGTACCTACCGTTGACAACACGATTTCCTTCTCCTGACCAAGATATTTATCCGACCTCCCATTGGTTGCTCCAGATACTTTTCATGATCACATGTCGTTTGCAACTAACTCGCATTACTCTATCACAAGTGATACCTCACAATATTTGAGTTCAAGTGACCTTACAAGTATTAAATTATTCTTTAAGCCGGGGACATATCGAACTCCTATCAATGTGCGATGTGCTCCATCATACATCACAAATATAACTATTCCTACCTCAGTAATTGCATACTTCTTGCAATCTGCCAGGTAAACAGCTCTCTGCATCGAGTATAGAGATCCTTCGTCGAGTATCTCCCTCACCGAACATATGTGAAAACAACAATCTAAATATAACATCCATCCATGAGAACTACCTAATTGACTGACAACAAGTATGTTTGAATCATGTTTCGCTACCGCCACTGAGAATGCACTTCTCATTTGCTTCAAACTTAGACAATCCCCTATCATATGGCCTTCTTCGTCACGTAGATATTATACACGTGTGAAAGATCAAGCTCCAGTTAAATTGATTTTAGTGATAATAACAAATACTATTATGAGTTTTTTGTGATAATGACAAATACATTTGTGAGACTAATCTTGTTTATTGATTATGATATTACTTAGTCTCAATGGATGAAAAAGGTGAAAGCATTGAGGTATACATTCGATATCTTTCTTATAATCTTGTTACATTCCTCACATCCAAATATATGATTAAATGACAAATCTATATGTGAGACTAATATGTTTGTTTAAGTATATTATTGCTTAGTCTCATTTGGATGAAAAGGTGAAATCAAAGAGGTTTGTATTCGAAATCATATTCTTATATATTAGTGCATTCCTTAGATCCAAAATATAGATTGAACTCCACAAATAGTCCAAAATGAATATGTATATATATCTTTATTACACATACTTGTATGTACACATTTAGAGAGAGTTCACTCTATGTTTTGAGGTTTCATAAGTACTGATCCATGTTTCCCTTAATACACATATTTAGAATCTTTACTTTGAAACACATCCTTTGAGTATATATAGTTTGTGTAGTTCATATATACTCATTTGCAATCGGATTGTTATCTAACTTCTCTATTATGTGTTAATAGTTGGATGATTAAAGACAACCAAATAAGTAAGTTTTTTTGAAAGCTTATCTTAGATTATACAATTGTTGTGTATATGTTGTATACTCGAAATACAATCTTTATCTTATTATTTGTTGATATTGTCATGAATTGCCAAAATGGACATATTGTAGAATCTATTCCCTCCATTATGTATTAATGGTGAAGTTTGGTAATTGATGACAATTGGTTTGTGGACTAACATTTTTCACAAGTTGGATGAATAGGTTAGGTTCCATAAATGAGAATGATTTGGGATGACTTTATGTGTTGAAAATCATCAAGTCAAGATATGTGATGGAAGATGGCTTCATGCGTTGAAAACCATCAAGAAGAAGATGTATCATGAGTTGATGCATGTCTAAAAAAAGATGGTTATGTGTTGATCATCAAGTTAAGTGAAGACTCATCATGTGTTGATGGAGCTCAAGTGAAGGATGAATCATAGGTTGATGCATGTTTAGACGATGATCCGGACTTGAAGTGATGATGTGTATCATCAAGCTTCAAGAGGATGCTCAAGACAAAGGTATGGCTAGTTACGGCTAAAGATGTGTTCCTAATCTTTTACCAGTCTTGGTATTTGGTTGGAAGACTAGGTTGCTAGTATAGGTTGCCATACTATTAAGATGTGTCATGTCTAGTAGCCTGAGTCTTATCATGTGTTGATAACTCAATCTCACTTGCTCTAGCTCTCTTTAGCATGATACTTGTATTTGCGAATGTGTTTTGCAAATAGTTGAACCTCACATATTGAATCCCTGTAACATGGGACTATACATTGCAAATGTGTTTTGCAAGTTAAGTCCATGTTTCCTATTCCTTGTGGTATGAGGCTTATATTTGCAAATATATTTTGCAAATAGTTGAAGCTCATATACAATCCTTGTAGCATATGACTTTGGTTTGCACATGTGTTTTGCAAACATGTTGAATCCATATATCTATTTCTTGTGTCATGATTTTAAAAGTGTGCAAATATGTTTTGCAACTTGTTGAGAATCATGTTTAATTCATGTGTGCATGATACTATAGCTTACAAATGTGTTTTGCAAAAATCTGTTGAAATGTCTGCACTTGTCAGGAAAATTGGAACTACTGCTGTGTATGTAGCGGTACAACCGGAGGTCGGAAGTACTAGCTCTGTGTGAGTAGTACTACCGAACATCGAAAGTACCGGTATGTGTTGCACGGTACTACCGGATGATCAATTTGAATGGATCTGTGTGAGTAGTCCAATCGGCCGGCGGAAGTACCGGCTTTGTATGAGCGGTACTACCGAAAGGCGAAAGTACCAGTGTGTGTTGCGTGGTACTATCAAACCCCGGAAGTTTCGAATTTTCTTGTGGTACGTTTTTTCTAGAGAGACACATGTGTGGTGGTCTTCTCCTCCCTGCGAGAGCGGTAGTTCCGCATATGTGGAGCAGTACTTCCGATCAAGCACCAGAAAATGAACGATATAACTTCCAATTTTGATTGTAATGGCTAGTTTTTCTGACCATTGTGAGGGGAGCGGAAGTACCAGCATTTTGGTTGCGGTACTTTCGATTTCCCTGATTTTTCAGGGATTTTGCTCCAACGGCTAGTTTTCTTATGTGGGGTATAAATACCCCCTTGTGGCCAATTGGAGATATTGTTGCTTGACTCATTTATATTCCTCTGAGCTAGTGTGAGATTCTCCTCTCAATTGTGCATGTGTTGCACTTTGCGAGTAAGGAGAAGGGATCTAAATTGTATGTGCTGCATCTAGAGTTGGACTTAGTGTCTATTGAGATTATGGATTCGTTGCATGTGGTGAGAGTCAAACGAGGGGCTTGACTTATTACTCTTGAAATTTGCCGACTCCTAGATGGCGTTGGATGCATCGTGCGCGGTGAGCTTCTCAAAGAAGATTATGAGAAGTCCCGGCTAATTGTGAGTGGTGTGGTGCTCGCGATCTCTGGAGTGGAGGAAGAGCAACCTTAGTGGATTGAGGTGTTTCAGCTTAATTCGTGGAGTCGACCCAATTGGTTTGGGCTAATCTCAACGTATACTAGAGGAGACCGGCAAGTCTCCGAACACCACAGTAAAAAGAAACCATGGCAATTGTGGGTTGTTTTCTTGTTCTCAATTTACATTCAAGCAACTTGCATTCAAAGAATTAAATTGATTGCTTGTATTTCTAGAATTGCAAATCTTTGGCACAGACTTAAGTTGTTGGCACCTAGTTGATTTTGGCTTTATTTGTACTAAACCAAATTGATTTATGCTTCCGTATTATATACTTGGTTTTAGCCAAATATCTTAAATAGAATTTACTTTAAATATTTAGAAATTACTATTCGCCATCTCTAGTCGGCCTCCTCGATCTCACAACGTGTACCCTTGCTATTGCCCTTTTTCTTCATGTGACTTTTGCTTTTGCCTGCAACACCTATAGTAACCAATGTTTGATCACCTAAGGATGAAGATATGATGCTTTTTGTAAGACCATGTGGAGATCTTTTCATACTTGTCATGAACATATGACACCACTAAGGACGATTACAGGGAGTTTGAGTTGTCAAAAATGAAAATGAACTTGCTGGGGAGAAGTTACAAGCATAGGTGGTCAGATCGGCCTGCAGGGCTGGTCACATTACTGGAAGAAGTTACTCTTATTAGCCTAAGGGCGACGGTCTAACTGTCGGTAGGATGTTGGCCAAGATGGCTTAGGGGATTACAAGCTCTGATTACAACCTGTAGATAGGGGAGGGAAAAAAGAACAAGCTAGCTAGCTACTTAGCTAGTGTGATCGATGAAGTAGTACACAAGGACAAGACAAGATTGTAGCTAGGATTAGGAAGGACACTGATCGATGTTACTGGCGTTGGGTTGCCGCGCGCATACACAGATGAATGAACCAAGAGCAGCAAATGAACAAGTTTCGTGCAGATGCTACGCGTTTGCAACCATTCAGTTCAGCCTGTAGATACTTACGTGCATGGATGTCTCGCCTCTCACGCATAGTATTCGGAGCTTGCAACCACCAGAGGGAGAGGAGAAAAGGTGTGAATGAATGATGCATATTGGGCCGGCGTTTGCTCCATGCGTTTGCTGCATGCATGCACGCACGCCTACGTCTGGTACCCTCAAGCATGCGAAGCCAGCAGCACTCGGCGGCTTAGCTAGGCCTGCCACCCAGTGAATACGTTTTCAGGTCGAATTTTCCAAAATTCGGCAAAATTTGGTTTTCTCGACCTACCTCAAAAAACAACCTAGTTTGTTCTAAAATTTCAGCCTGTTTTGAAATTTTCGGCCAGCCCAGCCCATCATATCTTCTTTACCCCATTGGCCGACTCACCTGTCCATCAATCTCCCTCCCCCCATCGATCTCTCATCTCCCAAATCAATCTCCTCCATCTCTCTCTTGATCTCCTCTCTCTCGGCTCGTCTATTCATCATCGATCTCCTCTCTTGATCAGTGCCAGCAAGGGAGGGGAGAGGTGGCACCGACCGCCGACAGGAGACGGAAGGGAGGCGGCGTTGGCAGGGGACGAGAAGGCGACTGCAAGGGAGAGGGAGGCGGCGCTAGCAAGGGAAGGGGGAGGCGATTTATGGAAGGTGACGACGGCCAGCATTTAGGGAATCGGCGATGGGGAATCCATATTGGTGTGATTGGGGAATCGGGGATTGGGACAGCCAATGGTGGAAGACATGGTTGCTACGATAGATGCAGCGGCCACTGTGATTTTGCCGGATTTGGGTTTTTTTTCTTGAATTCAAATTGTTTTTTTGAATATTTTGACCGAATTTTTTTGAAAAAATCCGAAATTTTTGAAATTTTCGAATTTCAGATTTCTCAAAGGAACCGAAAAAATTTGAACCAAAATTGTTTTCCTTGTTGTCACCTACCACACCTCACGTCGCCCTGTTGTGCGCCTATGCTCTTGTCTAGCTATCAAGCGCCGTAGATGACACGTGTCATCAGCCGTGGCTTTTGAGCTTAGGAAAGTATCTATTTTTGCAAAAACAGGTACTAAAGGGCTAAAATAAAAAAACATTGAAACAGCACTAGATACGTGAATATTTCCACAAAGGGCCAACGCTTAGCAAAAACAGTAGATTGTATGAGAAAAGCAGTGGTAGACCAACCTTTGGGCGAGGTCGGGCGGCCGTCCGAGCTCCATCGCAGGCTAGACCCCTCCTCCAGAGCCGGTGCCACCATGGCTGTGCATCCAGCATCCTGTTGTGCGTCATGCGGTCCTGGTCCCATGGCGGCTAGCGAGTTTTGAGTATTGACGACGCGGTATGGCCCAGGAACCACGAGTGGAGGCCTCGGGCCCATACGCCCAATGGAAACAGCGAGGAGCGAATGCAGCCAGTGACTAGTTACTTGTCTTAGTAAGTAGCCAGTGAAGGTGAAGGCCAAGCCCCAAACCCAAGTCCTGACCCAAGAGGTGAGAGGCGACCGCACAGGCCGGCGTGCGCGGCGCGACGTTCGGAGGTTTGTGGCTAGGCCTAGCCTCCTAGGTAGTAGTATTTTCAGTCTTCAGTCATTACACCGTTTTTATTGTTTCAGACTTTTTCCTTCGTTTAAAAAAAAGTTCATGTCAAAAGATCCATTTGGGAGTTCTTTCATATGCTTGAATCCCAACTTTGCGATCCCAAGCAATATGCTGTAGGTTTTAGTTTCAGGAAATATATGACCTGGAGAAGACAAATAGCTCCTCTCCCTCTAGATAATGAGCACGTCGATTTCCTTACTATATTTCTTGTGACCAATATTTGTAAATTACCTAGGAGGCGGTTCATATTTAAAGCAGTAATGTTGGCCATGTGGTAGTTATCATGAAAGTTAGCACTCTACAGTGATTTGAGTTGGTTTATACCGTGTTTTTCATAAACTTTTGATGACTTCCATGAATTTCACTCTTTTGGATCTTTAAGTCCTTGAGAATACCATAACTGAACTTTGCAAAATTGTAGTCTTGTGCAGGCCAAATGTGCAGGTCTTGACTTCGGATGTAACTTGCCTCAAAGTCTACTTATGTATTTTCTCAACTGTTTCAGATTTTGGAAATGAACACTGAGGATGAAGCTGAAGAGGATGGTGCTAACATTGATCTGGACTTACAAAGGAAAGGAAAATGTGTTGTTTTGAAAACATCTGCAAGACAAGTAAATAAACTTGCTCAACCTTTCTGTGGCACCTAGACCTTTCATATGCATGAACCTTTTCCATGGATTGCTAAACAAGCATTGAGTTGATTTTAATTTTGAAAACTCTATCTCTTGATGAACACCACCAATTTGGTCGCTTGATGTTGGCTTTTTTTTTTGCGTTAAGCTCTCCTGGGAGTTGATACCATCAATCACAGATATCAGAATTGCTGAAGTAGAATTAATATTATAGTTGTGTATAGCATTAATATTCCTGTTATGCACACAACATTTTTGCTGTTAAATAACTTTCGTTGTATCCATATGTGCTTTTGAGTGCGTGGGGTTATGGACTATTTGAATTTAGACCCTGACATGGTCTACTTCTACATGCCATTTGATGTACTACATTAAATTTGTGGGTGAACTTATGCATTGTGAAGAATCAAATTCATTGTTCAATGTCGGTATATATATAGGAATTTTGCTCAATCATATCTTATATTGTAGTTTTTATTGCTTTTAGTATACTACTAAGTTAAAAGTGTGTATTTATATTGTTATTATATATTAGTCCTTATCCATACCATCTTACCTCTAATTTTTTCTTGGATCCGCCACTGGAGAAAACAGAGAGCAATTTTAAGGTTTAAGCAATTGCTAGCCCTATTGTCCAACGTTTTCTCCAAAGTCTTGCAAAAATCATGGGCGACGTATTGTCATCATCTGAGTTATTTGGTGATAACATGGTGTACTTTGGGCGTTAGAGTCAATTGTAAGAAGATAAAATAATCGAAATATTGGATGGATGTATTGCTTGAACCTCGAAGGACGTATATATAAAGTATAATATGAGTTGAAAATCAAATCAATCTAATACAGATATAGAATATTACTAGAGATACGAAAAGAACCATATCGATACAAATCATTCTAATTAATTCTATTATATCTATTATAATACTGCCAAACATGTACTCTAACAACAATATTTGAAAATACTCAAGATACACATACACCATACAAGTAACATACTATACAGCTACGACCACCATATTCGTATCCGTATACTACACTCAGGATACACCGTACACCACCAATGAATTTTTGGCATATATAGCACCTTTTGAACTCGTATTTACAAAAAAAAAAGCCGTATGTATGTGGTATTGATAAAAATAGCGTTTCTGCCATCCGGTCACCAGGTGGCAGCGCTCCAGAGATGACACGTTAGCCGGCTTAAGTACCTGCCTAAATTTGTAATTTTAAGCCATATTTGTTCAAATTTTCAAATATAGCAAATGATCAAAAAATTATAAAATTTTGTGTGTAGCCTCGCAATACAACATTCTTCATTGTATAATTTTGTGATAATTTTATCCACTCTGAATGTAGCTCAAAAATTTGTACGAATTTGATATTTGTAGGAGTTGTTACATATAGCAAACGAGCTCTAAAAATTACAAAATTTTATGTGAAGCCTTCCGACACAGTTGACCTAATGTGTGTTTTTAAAAAAAATTATGTGCTTCGAATTTGCCATGTTAATTTATATTAATTTAATCGTAATTAGTGATATGCGATGCCTTTTGCAGTGCATGAACTATATCCTTCGCACATATGTCGGCCCGTTGCTGCTATCTTTCCTTTGCCGCTGCATCCTTCGTGCAATTGAAACTTTGTCCGTGTCATCCCCCCTCGTGTGCTCCCTCGTCCGCACTGATATCGTTATGTCCGCGTCGTCCACCCTCACCCGCTCCCTCGTCTTCACATTTGTCAGTGTTACCATACCGTCCTCCCTCACCCGAAGTGCTGCGCATCGACAAGGAGTCCTTAATTTGCGTAGTGAGCGCACCGGATTCCCTTTTCGCTTGGCCATAAATACGAACCTCTCGCAGTTGGTCATCAGTCATCTCAGTCGCTCATCGCGGAAACTTATTCTCGCGGTCGTCGCTCAAAATTAAGAGTGCATAGCTAATTATTTTGAGAAGCCAATGCATAGCTCATTAAGGATGCAACGGTGCTGATTGCTTCTCCCAAAAGACAGATAATTTTTATCGCATGCTTTCGACGTTATTCACGCAGTCCTAGTTAATTAGTGCTATTTAGTTAGTCGTAATTAATATAGTTTGTATTATGAAGTAAGTAGGTCATAGTAATTTAGACATAGTTTTTAGTATTTTTGAGTACGTACGGTACCCATAATTTGTTATTGTATGGTAGTGTATAATTAAGCAATCATAATTACTGTAGTGGCAATTAGTTAGGATTAAATAATGAGTTGGTGCTAAGTAATTAAGTGCTAAGGACGATGATAATGAATCACTCGTAATTTTTTCGGATGGATAATCAAATTATCGGTAATTAATGAATTATTCGTATGTAGTTACATGCATGTAATCACTAACTTGCATGCTGCTTGTCATCATTTTTTGTTGTAACACTTATTGCGAATCTGGTTGTTGTGGCTTCAGGTAGTTGCAGATAGGGGTGGAAACGGATCGGATACGGTCGAATAGTCTCAAATACGAATACGGGTTCATGTTTTTAAAACGGATACGGATACGAATTCGAACATTCTCGAATACGAATACGAATCGAATGTCGTAACGAATACGAATTCGAATCGGATATATGTTTAATTCGGTCGAATACGAATATCCTCCTACAAATGTCGCAATCGATTGGTTTTTCCGATTAGCGATTTTAAATTCAGATTTTAACATTTGAAATTTCATCAACAAATAATCATCACAAATATTAATAAATTAAGTTCATATCCTCCACGACCTAGAAATATAGTATCTTAATGGTTTACTATCATTCAGGTAAAATATACTGTTAGACAAAAAACATACTGAATGTCAAGCTAAAATAAGGTGGGAATCAGATGTTGGCTCCTACAATCCTACCCTACTAGTAACAAAACTTGATTGTTTAGGATAAGAGAGTTTGTCATTTAGGATGTTCATAGGGTTCGAACATAGTATAATATACAAATGCCAAAGAGCCCGGAGAGCACCGAAGCGAAGAACGAGTGGAGGCGCGCCCGCGTCCCTCTTCCCTCACCGCTGAAGCGCACCACCCACGGCTCCAGCAGCAGAAATGAAAAGAAGCGCTTTTCTCTTCTTGTTTCCTGCCTTGCCTTGGTCAATCAATGGCATAGGGAGGCGTGTGATGGGTACAGTTTTTGGAGGAGGCGGCTTTGCTGAGGAGGGAGATAATTAGGGGTGGCTCCCACGCGCCCAACCGAGTCGTGACTCCCGCGCGTGACTCCCGCCGTCCGCAGCGTGTGCGCGGGCGCGTCCCGCCTTGGCGCCTTTAATCTCCATCTGCCCGCCAAATCGCCATTCGCCTACTACTTTGTCGCGGTGTCGCTTCGGGTCAGTCTTGGTGTGCCATTGCGCCATGGGCCATGGTTAATTGGCGGCCCGCGCGTGAATACACTAATACTAATACGAATACGAATACGAATGTTCTCGAATACGAATGCGAATACGAATGTTCTCGAATATGAATACGAATACGAATGTTCTCGAATACGAATGCGAATACGGATATTCTCAAATACGGATACGAATATTGTCGAATACGAATACGAATATTTTCGAATACGGATTTTTGCTTACCACATTTACGTTTTCTTGGATACGAATATCGGATAAAATGAATTATCCGTTACCATTTTCTACCCCTAGTTGCAGACATGGAACGCCTTGTCTATCAGCCGTGTGTACTGAGTGCACCGGTCCAACCCAGCCAATTACGCAGTGAAGTGCGTAGTGGAAGGTTACCATGCAAAGGTCAATGCTCAACGAGCCAAGATTTTTGGCTCAATCTTCTCGATCAAGACGATGATCGACCATACCTGCGTGCTCAGCGAGCCGCTGCACCATCATCGAACATGACTTCTGCATATGTGGCAAGCATCATCAGCCACCTAGTTGCGACGGACGTGTTCGTCTCCCTAAAGATGCTCATGTCAGAAGTTATCAATGTGGTTGACTATCTAGTCGGCTACAGTAAGGTCCGACGAGGCAAGCAGAAGGTCATTGAGTCCATGTACAAGACATACGAAGAGACGTACAACCTTGTGCCGAGATAGTTTCACCAGATAGCCGAATCAAATCTCGGCATGTACGTAAACCAGCTTGAGAGTCCAGATGCTGACAGAGGGCCCAACTGCTTCATACTAGACCGGTTATTCTAGGCTTTCGCTCAGGCCATTGAGGGCTTCATGTTTTGTCATCATGTGCTCCTGATGGATGGCATTTTCCTCACAGAGAGTTACAAGGGAACCATTCTAACTACGGTGGTGGCCGACACCAACGATCAGCTTCTCTGAATGGCATTTGCCATTGTGGAGAGCGAGAACACGCCCAGTTAGCTCTGGTTCTTGGTGAACGTGAAACAACCAGTGGTTGATGGCCGATCCAACATTTGCGTCATCACAGATCGCAATGTTGGCTTGATGGCCGCGCTAAACACCATGCAACATGGGACTGAACCCCCTCAGCAGTGGAACGACGTGCAAACATAGTGGTGCATGAGGCATCTTGCATTTAACTTGTTCACATGGTTTTGCAGCCAGAAATCTCTGAAGATGTTCAAGGCATTATGTCTGCAAAACCAGAGGCAGAAGTTCGAGTCCATCTAGACAGAGCTAGAAAAGCGATCTAAGGAGGGAGAGCAATCCCGCAGCGCCATAAATTTCTCGGAGTGGATTCATCAGTACGCTCCTGAATTAGAGAAATAGTTTCTTCTCTATGACACGAATGGTGCGAGGTATGAGATTATGACGACCAACATGTCCGAGGTGTACAACATCATCCTGAAAGGCATGCGGTGCCTCCCCATCACCGCGATCGTGGAGAAGACATGGATTTGCACTGTCGGTTATTTCGTCAATAGAGCCACCGCAGCCAGGCATCAAATAGACAAAGACAAGAAATGGTCCGAGAACATGCATAGGAACATGGAACAGAAGATGGAGAAAGCTCGAATACACGACATCTGGGTAATCGATGGCCTCCAGAGGAAGTATGAGATCAGGCTTCGGCAGAAAATATGTAAACCGTCATGCCAGGGGTGAAATAAAATAGACATGCATCCTGGGTGATGTGGTAACATGCACCTGCAACAAGCCGAAGCTCCTGCACAAGCCATGCTCATATGTGTATAAGGCATGTGCGCAAATGAGGTAGATGTCCGAGCCATACATCTTAGAGTACTATGACATGCAACACTTTTTTAGTACATGGAGTCTCACTCCTACGGTTTGGGCATGAACTATAGGGATCTTTAGCCGGACATGCTGCAATGGCCCTCAACAAGGAGTTGAAGATAACTACGAAGGGATGTCGGCAGGCATGACGCTTCTAGAACAACATGGATATGAGCCAACATACTAGCATTACCCGTACAGTGAAATGCAGAATATGCATGACCTACAAGCACTCAATAAAGGATTGCCCCAACAGACCGAGCTCGTATGGTCGCCACTCAGTGTCATTATTTCATGTATCTTTTAGTGCATTGCATTAATTCATATTTGTACCAATTTGAGATGCAATTGGCAATTAATCAATTGATTACATGAATGATTACTCCTTTATATGATGTACGTTTGTTCAATGTATATCGACCCCTCTAGCTTAATGCACGCGATGCAGTGTTTGAACAGTCCACTCGATAAATAGCAACTGCAATAACGCGTACACTATTCAGTTACATGCTTCACGAGATCGAACATAACCACGAACTACAGGAGAGAGTACTGTGCTACAAGCTTCTCTGTGCGTGCCTACTGGCAGAAGGTGCTTCGTAGTACCCACATGGAGTGTTGCAGTGGGGGGCACCTCGGACGTGGCTAGCCGTCGTTATAGTAGCACGCACATATGCAGCTAGGGTTCACGCAGCAGCATGTGAGATTATACGAACTTTCTATGTTGACGACATTCTCGTTGCCCCTCTCGCGCTGCATTTGTTATCGGATGTCATCATTCTCCTCATCGAGACTATCCTCCCTCCTTTTCATGGGAAGGTCTTCTTTTGGCAACCCCACTCCAACTGGCCCCTCGACGTCTGCCATGCTATGTTATTGTATAACGGAGAATGTTCACCCCCCTACAAAAAGTGAAACATAGTTTAGATGAGCGATAAGCGATTACGAGAACTCCGTATTTGAAGCTGAGTGAAAAGAGAATCCGGTGCGTTGCTGTAACATCCCAAAAATTTAGATTTGAAAATATGAAGCTTTTGAATTATTTTTGCCGTATATTCTACTTGAATTTGGATTTTTATAGTGTTTCTTAAAACTTTGGTTGAGATTCTGATAATTAAAGAAATTCATGAAAAACAAAACAAACATTAGTAATGCTATAAAAGAAAATATGCAAATAATAGAAAACTAAAATTTTAAATACGAATCTAAAAAGATGATCCAGCATGAGGAGGGAGAAATCTAAGTTAAAATATAAAATCTCAATATGGAAAATAATAGCATACAAAAACCTAGAATTTGGACATTCAAAAATTTGTAAATACAATTTGTAGCAAAAGTTAAATAAAAATCGAAACAGAAGACTGGTATATTTTGTATCAAGATAATTGAACCAGGACTTAAATTAAAATTTCAAAATTTCTAAAGCTTCTCATTATCTCTCATTCTTTTCCATTTCCCTCACTCTTTTTACTCCTCTCGCACTACCATGTGGACCCCACCTATTTTCTTCTCTCCTTTCTTTTCTTCTTTTCTCTCCCTCTCTCTTTCCTCCTTTCCCTCCCTCTGCCCGGTGGGCCAACTCCTGCGCGCCCCCTTCTTTTCTTTTCTTCCTCCCCCGTGCGCCTACGCCATCTTTCTCTTTTTCTTTTCTCTGCTGGACCGCCTCCTCCTCTCGCTTTCTTCCCCTCTCTCTTCCCTCCCGTCTTGTGTGCCTCCTTCTCCCTTCTCTTTCTTCTGCGCAGTGCGCCTTCCCGTGGCGACCATGCGTGCCCCCGCCTGCGCCCGTCGCCCGCCACCACTCTGCCTGCGCGCTGGCGTCGCCTCCCGCGCCTCGAGCCCCACACGGGCAAAGCCCATGGTCCTTTTCCCCCGCCGGTCCACCTCCCGCTAGGCCCCGACCGGTCTCCCCACCCCATCTACCGCTATAAAAGATGCCGGTCTTCCCATTTCTCTTCCCCACGCCAATTCCTCTTCCCCCTATTTTGCCCCTTCTTCTCCGATTTTGGCCGCCGCCGCCATTCCCACCGCCGCTTCCTCCTCGGTCGACCTCCCGTCGATTCCTCGACAGGGGAGCATCTCCTCACCGCCCCGGTCCTCCTCCAACCGTCGCCGGAGAACCTCCCCCACTCCAGTTCGCCGGCACCGCGAGCATGCCCGCGCCGCCCATGTCCTCCGCCGCCGTCTCACCTCAGACCTTCTCCGGCTCAGTAAACCACTCGGTAAGCTCCCCCTCCACTCCCTAATGCTCATGCTCCCTCCATTTCTCTCCTTCTTCCTCCCGGCTGCCGGCGCCCCGTTCCACCCCACCTCCGGCCGCCGAGCCTCGCTGCCGGTCCATCTTGAAGCCTCTCAGCTCACGCCGGTGCCCCCTCCGAGTCCCCTGTGTTCCCAGTACTCCATTTCACCGGTCACCGTCTCCTCCGCCCATCCCTCGCCACGACGTCCGCCGCCCGCTTGGCCACGCTGCGTCCTGCTTCGGTAGGTGGCTCCTCTGTTTGGTCCCCAACCCCCTGCTCGCTTCTTTAGTCTTGCTTCCCCCCAGTAAATCGCGAAAGGCCGAAGGCCACACTGGCTAGCTACGCTCACTTCCATTCCGCCGGCCCGCGTTCGATTCCAGTCGGCAGCAATAGTGTTCCCATATTTCTGCACTAAATTTTTATAGCTCATGTTAATTAATAAAAATCAGGAAAAATTCAGAAAATAAATTATAAAAGATGCTAAAATTTTAGTAGAATATAACTGAGATTGTTTAAGATTTACACTTGGATTAGTTATCACATATGAATAATGTGGTTTAAATAAATGAATTAAAAGATTAATTAATGATTAGAGCATTAGTAAAAGATGGTTATGCTTAATGCCCAAGGCTAATAAAATCTTACTAGGATTATTAAGGTTTCATATTGGATTAATTATCACATTTGTGACTTGAATATTTAAGTAAAGGTTAGCTATTAATTAAAATCACTAATAAAAGATGACTCTAGTTAAGTATTCAAATGTAACCTAAAAGGATATTTCAGATAGAATTAAAAAGGGAAATAAATAGAATAATATGTTTATCTGTAAAAGCAAAAGCTTCAAATTAAAGATTTAACCATAATTATAATTAGAATATATGCATTACCATTTAACATGCAATCATTAAGTAAATTTTGATAGTGGGCTTAAGCAAAATAGCAAGATGACCATGTGTGAAAAACTTTGCCTAGGTAAGTAAACCAAAAATAAAGGTAAGCCTAATGCCAACCAAGGTGTAGACCAAAATAGTGCCATTAATTAAATCTTAACATTAGATTTATTAAATAATAACGTTAGGCATGATTGAATATAGCAAGCTAGTACCCGAACCAATAGATCCTAATTCGAAATAAGTTATGCCTAGAAATAAGTAAGTGTACATAAAATATCGCACCATAAAATGCTTTCAACACGTGTTCTAAAAATTAACTCGGTAAGCTAAAGATTGTATATATCACTTATATTTAGCATATGCCCTAAATATTAGTGCTCGACAAAATGATGCTCCGCTAAAACTTGTGTACTGATTCATAGGTCTAACCTAGCTCATGGAACTTCCTTGATAAATGCAAAAATAATAAAAGAAAGTTATTAATATAAAGACTGAGTCAGTATATTATACTATCAACCTTGCCTCAAATCGCCCAAAGCACCCATTGACTCAAATCACCATTAACTCATAATAAAGCTAATTTGATTTCGTTTGGATTTATATGGATCTTTTGAGTTATTTGCTTTTATTCGTGTTCAGTCATTTAGCACGTAATTAGAAATTGGAGTCCTGAAGAACCGAGGGATCAAGCATGGTCAAGAGCGAAGTGAAGATAAAGACCAGAAGCTCCAGAAGAAGCATTGTGTGAGCTCAAGACCGCGGTAAAACCGCGCCAGGCAAGTCAATACTTTGATCATGTTGAACCTACATTTTCTGCAAATTACTTTTGTTTAAATTATCAAATTGCATGCTATTATTTTATGTGCAACTACATGTTTAATTCAAGATTCTAGTATATGCCTATTGTTGCCTTGATTAATATTATACCCCCTTTTGAATATCGATTATGCGAACCTTGTCGCCCTAGCAAAAATTATAATAGTAGCATTTTGAAAATAAGTCCCTAATTATGCACCGTGCTTAGTACTGCATAGATACTCGGGGGCGCTGAAGTGCCCCAAGCATCATTTTCAATCATGAGAAACTGGTTTGGGCAGTCATGGTGATAATGACTGGTATTTGTGTTGGATATGATTATTTTATGCTCCTAAAAACCTCAACTTGCTTGAATATCTGGGCGGATGATTTGGGGGCTGGTATGTGGTGCGGTGGGAGCACAAGTTATGAAGTGTGGTAGAACCGCCCAGGTTCCTAAGGACTGAATCTTGTCATGACCTCCTGTGTAAAACAGTACAACCACATGTCTGTAAATTACAACTTGGCTAAGTAGCGGCATCGAAACTCCCCGACTCATCTCACCGGTAGTGGATAGACGTGATTATGCAAGGGCAGAGGAGGCCTAAAGGGACACCGAGTGGAGGGTGACGTTTACCAGTCGTACTAGCATTGGGGGAGTGGAGCCCGCATAATGCTAGTAGCCGTGGTGAACATCCCGTGCAACGTATGGGACCCACCGCAAGTGGGAACAGCCCATAGGGTGAGATGACTAGCGGAGCTAGATATCCTGAACAGTCATGTGATAATCTATTTGACCACCTGACCAAGGAATCAGGTTGGGCAACATGTGGATTATCGCTTGTGGTGAAAGTGTACAAACTCTGCAGAGTCAAAACTATTCGAATAGCCGTGCCCACGGTTATGGGCGGACATGGGAACTTAACCAGATATAGTTCTATTTCAAAAACTTTGTGTGTGGGAATGGAAAAGTGGAGGGCAGTGCAAGGCCCTGATTTGTGTTGTCCTGGGTGTCGCCCCAGTGATAAGTTAAGCGGCTATAACGCTGAAAGGATTACGCATATGGTGCAGATGCCATGTAACGGTGAATGGGATCTGAATCGCTATTGTTATTGCATCCTCTTACATAATATGTTTGGTTCAAACTGCTAGGTCTCAGGAAATTTCTATTTATTATATTTTTAAATGATGATAATACTTCTCACCAAACCAAAGGTCAGGAAGAATAAACAGAGGTGTAGAGAAGGAGATAGTTGCTATGATAAAAATATAAAAGATCTTTGGTGGATTCATGTCGATCATAGAGGGGAAACGATAGTGTGGATTCTGAGAGTAAATTGGTGGAGTCTAAATGAATATACAAGCTAGGTTGATGAATTAAATGAATCTTGGAGAATTAGAGAGTGAAGAGGTAATTGTTGGATTACGCCATTGATATAAATTCCTAGGAGATGTTGGTAATAATGGGATTATTAGGATTTACCCAAATACTAGAGGATGATTTGAATCTTGGAAGTTTGGAGGATAATAACGAATACGGAAGTATAATCTTGATCAATGATAACAATGGTGGATATATACTAGTAAGTCGTAGCCTTGACCTAATGGGATTGAAAGGATTTGATCTTGATGGGTGACTTGAATTAGTGGAAATTTAGAGATAAGATAATTGGAGTATAGACTCGATTAGTAATATTCTTGGTGGAGAAATATTGATGAATGGGTTGGAGATAGGTAATGGAAAAATAAGGTGGAGTATGGGAAGAGCAAATTATGGATTTGGATTATTAACAAAAAGGATAGAATTGATAGAGTATTCTGATACAAATGATTTCGGTGGTTTAAAAAGTAATCGTGTTAGAGAATCATTAGAATTTAAAAGTGAGGAGTTGGTGATTAGTGATTGCAAGATTGGAATATTAGAAATCCGAAATACAAATGTATTGATGGATTCGAATAGATTTATGTATATAGGGAATATATATGATCGGTGAACCCTGCTGTTTGGACTCTTAGTCAGCAATCAGTAAAGAAAATATGTTTTTGGTGGACTAAGTCAATTATGGCAATCGCCGTGTGGAGTCCTAGGTGGCAACTGTTGGTGATATGCCCTAGAGGCAACATGGAGATGTTGAATATATCACATACTATGTTTATGATACATTGCTTTGTTCCTTGAAATAGACATTATCATTATTGATCAATGAGTATGTGACTTATTCATGAGACTCTTAATGCCAAAATGTTGCTATTTCTAAATGATCCCTGATTATATTTCATATGAGGAACAAATATGATTCAAAGATCAGCATATGTATTGATTGATGATCATGTCTCACGGATCATGGTATGGAGATACCAAATCAATAATATGGACATGTGTTAATGAACATATGTTGGATAGACCCGCCATGAGACACCGCAGAGATTCCATATGTCATCGGTTGGTCTCAAGTAGTGTTTATGTGGAATCCTTAGACTTGAGATCATCATGGTTCCCAAGATGCGTAGTAGCTTACTTTGGGACTACTAAACACTACTCCGTGAATCGGGTAGTCATAAAAGTAGTCTTTGGGTTTGCCATGAAACATGTAGTGGGATGTGAATGATCAAGATAGAATTTGCCCTCCTTATGGGAGAGATATCTCGGGCCCCTCGATGTAATGGATTATGAAAGTGCATGGCCATGCCAAGGTGATTGAGGAGTCAATCACGAGTTTATAATCCATCACGGAATCGAGAGAGTGATTGAGCTATTAAGAGGATGACACGGTCTCGCCTTGAGCTTAATCTATATCGTGAGGCAAAGGGATTAGTACATCGAACATTACGAGTTCACCGATATGATCTTTACGTATACTTTGGGGTTAATATGTCTTACTAGAGGCCGCTATTAACACGGTGACCGGAAATGTGTTTCGGTCGCGACCAAGTATACGTGAACCTCTGTCGCACACTTAACGGGTTGGAACACTAATTCGAATGTGATTCGGATATGGGCTCAATCGGATAGAGATCCGGATAGACTCCTATTGGGCCTCGGTCCACGAGGCCCAAGTGAGGAGGTCTATATATATGGAGGCGGTGAGGAACGATCCGATAATCCCGAGCTAATCCGTAGCCGCCACCTCGAGCCAAACCCTAGCCGCTCATGAGTCTTTGGTACACTCGCGATCGGCGTTCCACCCCGGACGTGTGGATACCGGTGGAGGCGCCTCGTTGCGGCGTTGATCGGCATCAACAACCTCTGATTGGATCCGCTCGTGGTGTGGTTGATCGCGTGGAGGAGACGATCGGTTCGGGACGATCGACTACTTCCACTACTACTTGACGCGTGGTTGGATCGGCTTCTCCAACTCTTCTTCATTGCTGCTGCTCACCGTAACGATCCATGATCCTCCTTAAGCATGATGTTCTTGTGTGCTGTTGTAGAAAATTTTTGTTTTCGCTCGTAGCCTACTCGCGATCCATTAGTGGTATCAGAGCCATCTTGCTTAGTTTGCGATCTGGATCAGCGCATATGTTGATATGCGGTTGTAATAGATTGGATCGCCGTGTGGAGTCCTAGGTGGCAACTATAACACTAGGGTTCAAACGATAATGCTACCAAAAGCGATTTCTGGCAAATAAAACAACCCGAGCCTTTCCTTTGATAAGCCATGCATACTATATATTTGCATTCTGTGTATTGGCTCGCGGAGCACGGTGGTTAGTGTGCTCACACTCGCTCTCATAACAAAATCCAGAATCAGGAATCGGATCACTACGCCTCAGCAATACTTGGGTCTTGAAGGCAAAGAAGGTGAAGACTTCAAGGGCTAGGTCGCGAACCTCCAGTTGGCTGCCTGTGGGCATGTCCGGAAGGTCCCACCTGCGTGCTTCGTTCTTCCGCTGCTGCAATTTCTTGATTTCGGCCTAATCGGCCCATGTGTAAGTTTACTATTATATTTACGCTTCCGCATGGTATGTATTTGATATTCATTTTCTGTATCTGTGAGCACTATCTACTGATCCAGGGAATAGTGCAATTAATCACAGAGGATTCCGGATGTTAAAATCTGGGGTCTGACAGTTGCCACTGGAAAATATGGACGCGTTATCTACACGCAACACCATGGTCCACGGGCGATAGGGGACAACATGGTAAGAGTGACATATGTGCGCACGAGAGAGCGGGCGAGGCGGGATGACATGGACAGACAAACATTTGTGTGGGCGAAGGAGCGGGCGAGGGGGGCTGGTATAGTCAAGCCAACACATATCCGAAGGAGGGAGCGGGCAAGGGGGGACAATATTGACAGACTGATATTTCTGCGGGCAAGGAGGGCATCACCAAGGGGAAACATCCCTACTCGCATATCGCTAATTACAATTAAATTATCATAAATTAGCATGGCAAATTCAAAGCACATAAAATTCCCAAAAAATTACACAATTAGGTCAACTATGTCGGGAGGATTTACATAAAATTTTATAATTTTTGGAGCTCATTTGCTATATGCAACAACTCATACAAATACTAAAATTGTACAAATTTTTGAACAATATTCAGAGTGGATAAAATTGTCAAAACATTACACAATAAAGTACTTTGTATCGAGAGGCTGCTCATAAAATTTCATAATTTTTCAAACGTATTTTCTATATTTAAAAAATCAAACAAATATAACATAAAATTACGAATTTAGACAGGTAATTAAGCCGGCTTAATCACTTGCCGTTTTGTGGGTGGACGGTTGCCGGATGGCAGCCACCCGTCGGCCGAACGATAGGTGCCATATGTCATCTCTGGAGCGCTGCCGCTCGTTGATCGGACGGTAGAAACGATATTTTTGTTAATAACACGTATATATAATTATTTTTATAAATACAAGTTTAAAAGGTACTCTAAATGGAAACATTCCACCGCCTATTTGATGTATATATATGATCCATCCACGCAAGTCTTCTCTTCTCGACATCTCGAGTCTCCACGAGCCCCGTCACCGCCCGCACCGATGGATCCCGCGTCGGCGCCACCGAAACCGTTCACCGTGCACCTCGTCACTGGCGGAGGATCCTCGCCGGAGCTCCTCCTCCTCCTCCGCTCCCTCGCTGCCGCCCGCGTCGTCGCCCTCGACGCCGAGTGGAAGCCACGCCACCGCGGCCCTGCCGGCCCCGGCGACGTCCCTTCTCCGGCGCCGGCGCCGGCGCAGGCGCCCCAGACTCCACCCAAGTTCCCCACGGTAACGCTCCTCCAGGTGGCCTGCCGCGGCGACGGCGGGGGCGGGGGCGGCGAGGTGTTCGCTGTCGACCTCCTCGCCGTGCCGCTCGCCGACCTGTGGGCGCCGCTGCGGGAGCTGTTCGAGCGGCCCGAGGTGCTCAAGCTGGGGTTTCGGTTCAAGCAGGACCTCGTCTACCTTTCCGCCACCTTCGCCGCCGCCCTCGGCAGCGACGCCGGATTCGATAGGGTAAGTGCCTATCGATCAAATTGTTATTGTGGGACGCCTCAAATTCCTTTATTTTAGGCAACATTGCTGTAAATTGCGAGGTGGGTTTAGTTAGGGGAACTAAGTACTTGGCACTCACAGATGGGAAATTGGGAATGACCTTAAGCTTTGCCCACTTTGCCTAAGATTACATCTTAGAAGCTACAAGATCACTAACCACTGGAACTGGAAGAAGGGGTTAAGCATTTTAAAATTAGTAACATTTTGCCGTCATTGATTTTTGCAAGGTGGAGCCTTTCTTGGATGTTACCAACGTTTATTACTACCTGAATGGCCATGATGGGCATAAGAGGCTCCCAAAGGAAACCAAGAGCTTGGCAACTATTTGTGAGGAACTTCTGAATGTCTCTTTATCGAAGGTTAGTCTAGATTAACTGTCTTTGCCTTCACTTTGGGAATTTTAATTTGTTGGACATCAATACATTAGCTACCGAGTTTTAGTTATCATCTAAACCAATTCTTTTGCAAGCATTTCATTTCACTAGAAAGTGCAGACTGATGCAGTTCTAAGCTAGCAGGAGTGTAGGATAGCCTAGACAAAGCTTATTAATTTTTTATTAAAAGTATAGTTCCTTATAATTCCAATCAGCTCGTATCTGATTAAAACTTCCTGCCTGCCTGAGTTTATTTGTATCCTTGCTCATGTTTTTCATAATGGTCATGGTATTCAGTAAATTGTAACACATTCCTGGTTAACCCACTAGTGTGGTGGGAAGTAATGTATTGGTATCGCCGCTAGCATCTGTGGCCAGAGAAAAGCCAAGATTGAGCCAGTCTAGTCAAAAGGCTCAGCTTATTTGTTTCAAGGGCTTGGATCAAGCTTGGTTTATTTTATATGCAAGGTTGGCTTTCAGTTTTGATTTTGCTCACATAGATTCTCAACAGTCAATATGAAGAAGAGTTACCACCACCAGGTTGCTTGAATAGACAGATATCTATGCATTGCGTTTGAGTGCGATAGACATGTTAATGTGATATTCTAGCTGAGCTTGCCTCAACTCAAGACCAGCTTGTAAATCAATTTTGAGCTTGATGTGAACCCATTTCAACTAAAGTTTGATTTGAACCCAAATTTTAGCTTCTTGGTCTTTCTGCCCAGCATAAGCAGTACTGCATTAGTAATGTTGTGTAAATAGTCATATTGTTTAATGAATATGACTTTGTGCCTTATCAGTGGACAAATTCACCTCATCTGTCTCCATTGTTTGTATCTTCACTGCACTTGCTACCAATAGGTGGCTCACTGAAATGGCATTTGTGTTAATGTTTCAAGGGATTATCTAATTGTTATCCTTGCCTTTTTCACTAGGAACTCCAATGTAGTGATTGGTCATGCCGCCCCTTGAGCGAAGGGCAAATACAATATGCTGCATCGGATGCCTACTACTTGCTAGACATATTTGATCTGTTCCAGCAAAAGATCAGAACTGAAGGTAATTATTTTCAACACCGCTGATGTGATCTTGGGGAAATATTTGATTCGTTGTTTTTCTATTTTTTGTAGACAAACATTTTTTTCTCCTTAGATGTTCAAGGACTTATATTAACTACTAAGAATGACTTAACAACTTATGCATGTTTTGGGTAGACATTTTGTAATTATTACTTACTACTGCAGGAGAATGTTTGCCTACGACGGAACTAACTTCAAATGGGCATTGCTCACCAAGGGTGATAGAATGCTCGTCATCTGGATATGACATTTGTTGTGATGGTTATTGGACATCCATTGTAAAGTACAGTGAGAAGATTCTGTTGACAGAATCAGATAAAACACCATGTTCCTCAAGACGAAAAGAAAAACAAAGGCTTCCTACCAATGCCAAATGCAAAGAGAAGTTGGATTGCTGTACTGAATGGCAGGGTCCCCCTTTATGGGATCCTTCCATTGGTGGGGATGGATACCCAAAGTTTTTGTGTGATGTGATGGTAACACTATACCTAATCCTGTTACTTTCAACAATTGTGTGAATTTCATGGTTTTATCCAAGTACCACTACATAGGATGAACTTGAAGTGTGGCAAAAGTTACCACCATGCAAATTAGTCAATTTATGTTTCCTGTTTGCAAAGGCTGCTAGATGTGATGTGGAGAAACTTTGAACAGATCGAGGGTCTAGCTAAGCACTTGAGATGTGTTGGGATAGATGCTGCCACTCCATCTTCAAAGAAACCTGAACCAAGGTCTTCTCTGTACTTTCTGCGATAATATTAGGAACATTTTTAATGTAGTTTCTATTGAGAGGAAAAGTTTTCATTAAGTGGTTTCTATGCTATTTGCTGCTTGTTTTACTCACCTGTAGGGAACTATTAAATCAAACCTATAAGGAAGGAAGAATATTACTAACACGAGATGTCAAGCTCTTGAAATATCAGTATTTGGCAAGTAACCAGGTATACAGAGTAAAAAGCCTGCTCAAACATGATCAACTGGCTGAGGTATGCTTATATTTTGATCTTTTCCTTCTTCAGTTCAACCGGCCTGCATGAACTTTGAAAAGTTAAATTAAAATGTGTTATGTGATTAATTAAATAATTTTTTACATCGTAAATTCCATCAGCGAAACATAAGGAAAATTGGCTTTGCTCTTGTTTCTTTGCCCAGTATCAGCCACTGGAGAGATACTTTTCAACAGCAACTTGTTTTTGACGGTTTCTTGGAGAACTCGATATAAAATGGCAAATTCATGTTTACCTAGTTTTTTTAAAAGTAATATTTTAAAGTATAAAGTAAAATCATTCATTGGCTCGAAAAAATAGTGTATAATACAACAATATGGTGTGAATTTGAAGTAATAAGACCATAATCGTTCTTTCAGAAACTAGATGTGGTATGAATGTGTGATACTTTCTAGCAGTTAACACCTGTAATTTGGGGCATGTTTGATTCGCTTTCCCACCCTTGCCGGCCTGCATGTGGGCAAGGAAATCCATGCTAAATTTGGCTCACCCTCAATAGCAAGGAAATCCTCACCTACTCTTGCCCAAAAGCAAGGTGGGCAAGGGTGGGCAAACATGCCTTTGGTAGCCCTTCCCATGAACTTTTAGGGGGCGAAGTATAATTAGCTAGAAAGCTTTGTGAAGGCAAACATACTCATTTCCTAGTGTTTCTATCTGCACACTGCCAAAGGAAGGAGATTCGCAAGCTAGCTGGTTGGTTTGTTAACTTGTCGCAGGTGATTGATACCTTCCAGTTAAAGATCTCCGAGGACCAACTTATGTCGAGATGTACAAAGTGCAATGGAAGTTTCATTCAGAAACCGCTCACACTCGAGGAGGCTATTGAAGCCTCAAAAGGCTTCCAGGTCATTCCGTCATGCCTCTTCAACCGAAATCTGGAGTTCTGGAAGTGCACTGACTGCAACCAACTCTACTGGGAGGTACTTGGTCTTCTGTTCCTGTATCTCATGCAGGGTGTATTATATTATTTCTCCATTTCTTGTATCCAACTATTCCAACCATCTTTCATATCCACAGGGAACTCAGTACCACAATGCAGTTCAAAAGTTTTTGTCTGTCTGCAACATTAGTGAGTAGTGACTGAGCAGTGCAATACTATTATAGAAGTGTGTCAAGCTACAGGGATTCCATGACATCCCCATTGGGAGGAATGAACTACATCACCATCTGATCTCGTGCTTTTAATCACCCACGATGAGGCAGACCTTTCGTTTATTTGGTTTGCTCTGTATCATTATTTGATACTCAGCCGTTGTTGTAAATAGCCAATCGTTTCTTCCAGTTCCTTTTTTTAAAAAATGACAAGTTCCTGTTGTTTTGCACCTCAAGTTCAAAAGATTGTGGGAAGTTGTTACGGAAACTGTTCATATTAGGTTGTAAGCCTGAACGACTGGAGTGTCTCTGTCCAGCTGCCCAAATTGGAATTTTTTACGAATATTCTATTTTTTATTTAAAATAATAGAAATATACCCACGGCAACATTTTTTTTACAGAAATAGGTTCTAGTCGTCCGACCGTTGGGTGACTAGATTATATCGTCCAACGGTCAGGCGACACGCAAGCAATCCGCCGGCCATTGGGCGAATTATTGCAGTTGCTCGACCGTTGGGCGACTGCAACTGCTGTCGTCCAACGGTTGGGCGACAGAGGTCTAGTCGCACAACGGCCAGGCGATTGGAAGGGGGGTTAAAAGCCGAGACCGCTTGGCCGCCACCGCCGCTCAGCACAAACAGAAAGAAGAAGAGAAGACGACCGAGGAGAGGAGTGGAAAGAAAAGAGAAGAGAAAAGGAGAGGGAGGAGAGAAAATGAGAGAAAAGGTAGAAGCGTGTAGTTGTGTATAGTTTAGCGAATATGGTTTTACAAAATTAGCATCGTTAACAAATTGACATGCATACAAAATTATAGTTGTAGAAAATTCAGTCACCGTTAGGTACAAATTAATCGGCCGTAGAAATTTGTAGATATTACAAAATTCAGTAAATATTTATATTAAAATTTCATAATTTGGTATGTAAAAAATAATAATACGTAATATTTATGATTAAATACAAATGAATATAATGCCGTTAGTACGTTGAAAAAATGTGTGTACCATTATATCTGGTATATAGGCATTTAAATCGATATGCCATGTAAATTATCGAAACCATTAGGAATTATCGACCGCCATTCGTATGGCCTTCTGCCACCTGCACCATCGTGTCTTGTATGTGTTTGCATTTTGGCCACATTGGCTGAGCGCACTTGTTTGGCAACAAGTAGTACGTAACGCCGAAGTTCTCGTTCCATTCGAGCGGAAGGTCCTCCTTCGGTGACCCATACTCAACTGGCCCATCGGCGTCTGTCATGGTGATTTATTCTACGGCGGAGAAGATAGTTGTTCCTACCAGCAATACCTCGTCCATTCATTTTATAGCGTAATTGCGGTGTCACGGTGTCATTTATAACACAGGGCAGATTTGTGCAGCGACAAGACCACACAGGCAGCTTTGTGCAGCGACAAGACCACACGGACTAGCTTTCCGCAGCAACAAGACTACACACGTCAGTTTTGAGCAGCGATAAGACTACACATGTCAGCTTTGACCAGCAATAAGACTACACACGCCAGCTTTAAGCACTGAGAAGACCGCACGCGCTAGCTTTGCTCAGTGACATGATATGACTCGGACTTTTACAATGACATGACAAGATGGGGCGCCTTTGAGAAGTGAGAAGATCGCAGCGCCCGACTTTGCACAATGACATGACCAGTATGAGCGACTTTATGCGGCGACAAGACCTCACGGTCTAGCTTTGCACAGCGAGAAGACTAAAGAGTGTAGCTTTTTGCAGTCTGAAGACCTGACTAGGCAGTTTTCGCGTGCCAACAGTACCACACTTGGTGGTTTTGCGCAGTGACGGGACCACACAGGCATCTTCATGTACTGAGAAGGCAACAAGGGGCCATATAAAAGGAGGTCGAAAAGATTTCTCAGAGAACACTATACAAGCCAACCCCACACTACACTGGCGTTTGCTTCACCACACCAGGATGGACAAGAGGCAGAATAAGCAATGGGACAAAATGATAAAGCAATGGGAGAAGACCCGCGACCTAGCACTGTCAGCTGCCGCTCGCGATGAGAAAGTAAGGGCTGCTGCGCTACGGACAGAACAAGCCGAACATGCTATGAGGTCAGCTCCCCGCAATGACGCGCCTCGTAACAACAACCCCATCTCGAACGTTCCTACCGAGCGTTCACCGCAACACCCACCAGAGGGGAGACGCCCCCCTTTGTTGGTGCCGGGACCCGTGCATGTTCTTCAAGTTTAAGCACCACCTCAGCCTAGGTATGCATTACTGAGATTGCGTAAACTACTCCAGTGACTATCCCGACCGCCGTCTAGACACCGTAACCTATTGCCAGCCGATAAGGACCAGGTGCACTGTTTTTCCCCTACTTTTTCTCCTTCACAGTACGAACTGACAACCTCTCCTCTGTATTCACAGTCCCTAGAACCCCTATGTGGCTACCGCAAATGGATCGATCTTGATATCCACCCAGAGGACCAATGGGCCCTCGACTTCGAGAAGTGTAATGTCATAAGGTCTTCCGAGATCTGGAGGAGGAGCGCCGCAAGGACAAACAAACCATGCGTATACAACGTGAGACAAAAACTCATCTTAAGGCGTGCACGCGTAGAGAGCGGGAGGCTCGCGAGAGTAAGCGTGAGAAAAAGAGGGAAATGGCGACCAAGGCAAAAGAGGCCGTCGAGGAGTTCAATGCTGAGCTGGCAAGGAAGAAAAATGACCCCGGTCCACACAGTATGTCATATGAGCAATTGGGTGGGTTAGTCGCACATGAAACTTTATGTTATACATGTAATCAAAAAGCACGCGGCATATTATTCCCAACCGTATTATGAAGTCTATTTAAATTTAGACAAGTTTATTTTCTCGTATTTTCGCATTCATTTATTCACATAGCAAGTCATCCAATAATATTAACATACCAGTTTTTTTCCGTGTACAAATTCCCGGTAACATCACAATATCATTTACCATCGTACTTACCGATCGTTCTAAGTCCAATCGTTCTTAAAAAAGTTTCATAAATTTTTTTACGCTCCAACAACATACAATGATCATAAACTTTTATTACAAATTCAGCAGATTATCTTCCAGTTATAATCTACAAAATTCATAAAATCTACAAAATTCACGAGGTGGAGCAGCATGCTGTTTACAATCGCCCTATGGGTGGGTGACTCTACATATTGTCGCCCTGTGGCTGGGCGACAGGTTACAGTCGCTCAACGGTCAGGCGACTGGAGCCTATTTCTGTAAAAAAATATTGTTGCGGGTATATTTCTGTTATTTTGAGTAAAAAATAGAATATTCATTAAAACAAATTCCCCAAATTGCTATTAAGGTCTGGTACAACATACCAATCCAATTTTCTCGGAAAATTCCGCATCTGCGCACTTGTATAATCCTAAACTATGGGGTTTTACCCCTTGTAAGTTAACAATAATATTAGAGATATCTTTATAGATTAGTAGCTAGGAGTTGCTAATACTCGTGTGTTCTGGGCCTTAAAGACATACCACAGGTATGTGAGTTCCCAGACGAATTACCAGGACTTCCACCAGATAGGCAAAGAGTGTTCACCATAGATTTGCTACCGGCTCCAATCTCTAAGCAACCATATTGGATGGCGACAACAGAAATGGAAGAGTTTAAGAAGCAGTTACAAGAACTTCTGGGTGAATTCTGTAACGCCCCCATTTTTGGGAATAGGGACGTCTTACCACCCGCAACAGCCCAGGAGTTCAGCTGCGGATGAAAAGTATATCATACCTGCTTACGAACGTTTAAAAGAAGTTAATTTGACGGAAATAAGACCTAATGGCCAATTTTCAATAACAATACGGGCAGTCAAGCCCAAAACTCAACTTACATACAGAAAAGCCGAAGAAAACTCCACAGGAACGTTTGAGTGCGGACGTAACCCTAACACGCGATCTTGATCTGCCTTCTTTTCTTCCAGTATCTCTGTTGGGGGAAAATTATGCAAGCCTGAGTACTCCAACCCCGTACTCAGCAAATCACATGGGGAAATACTATATATCTACATGCCAGGATATTCAAAGATGGGTGTATAGGGGTTCATTATATTTGGTGGATGCAGTTTTATTTGCAAACAAGCAAAGTTAAAACATTTTCTCCTTAAGATCAGGGGGTTTATCAAACAAAGTTCATCATTATCCAAATTAACATCCACAAACTCTACTTATGCCTCATTGTTGGAATCACCTAATTAACACAGCTTCATTAACCGGAAGCACGGCGTATTCGAATACCATTATTTCACTCTGTAGAGTTGCTCAACTTTACCCACACGATTCCTTAACTCCCGCGACAGAGTTAAGAAAGCCAGGTCGTTTCACTGCTCATTTCTTTATATAGACTCTACCTGGTAGCATCGCTCAGTCACGGCCACATGTTCCTCCCGAACCTCCCCTGCCGTTTTAAGCCAACATTACCATTGTTAGGTATCCGCAGCATACCTAACTCCCACAGCATCAACACACCTCAGCCTGTAGAGGTTCAATCGAATTGAGCAGCTACTAGACCAGTGTTGACAAATCAACTCCTGTGGTTTGAGCGATCACTATGTTCTTTCTTTGGCACAAGGTTTTTATCCTTATATTTTCACTGAGGCACCAACCACAACTTCCGCTGAGCTCAACAGCACCAGCCACCACCAAACCAAACGACCTCCATCCTGTAGTAGGCGGTAGGCCTAGTCCGGATAACCGGAGTCCCACCAGCCTCTCTACCTTAGGTCCAATCCTAGGGTTTGGTCGTGGGTTCGGATCACAATGTGATAACCCCACCTTCTGACCCTCCCCCTAGTTCTCCCAATGATAGAGTCGTGGGCTTGGATCACATCGTGATGACCCCACATTCTGACTCCTACCTCAGGTTCTACCAAAGCAGAGCCGTGGGCTTGGATCACATCGTGATAACCCCACATTCTGACTCCTACTTTGATGTACATTTTCCAACTCTAATGGCCAGCAGCCAAAGTCACTTAGTAGTATAAAATGTCATGTGAGATGATCTATAATTCTTAATATGGTAAATCAATATTTACTAAGGTTGTCAAGGTGAATATGGCCATCAAGTAAGACAGGGCATTTATCAGTAGTAGGAATAACTAAATATCATGCCATTATAAACATTTTATTTTAAGCAATTAATATTTCACAACTAATCATAATGCAAATATGTTAATTAAATAACGTAATTTCATGGGTTCAATATGATCAAAAACATGTGACTTGCCTCCTTTCTGTTGCTCTTGATCTTCTTGACCAGCTTCAACACTTCCTCATTGGCCTTTGCAGTTCTTCGGTTGACCAACTCGCTTGGTCCGTTCACTAGCGTAAGACGAGGTCAAGCAGGGATTGTCGCCTGCAATTAAATATGCCGACTACGACTTAATTTATGAAAATATAATACAAAGCGAGGTGTGATGTGCTTGTGCTCTTAAGGGCCTGTTTGGGACTGCTCTGCTCCAGATTTTTCAGCTTTGCTTCACCAACTCCACTATGGAGCAGCTCCACTGTGGAGTTCCTGGAGCAGGTGATCCTGTTTGGCACGCAGCTAGCTCCAGCTCCAGGAATGTGAGGTTTCCCTGAGAAAGGTCCAATATACCCCTGAATGATGTTTGATGTATGTTTTGATGTATACGGAGCATATGTAACTGAATATTTTTTTTTGCCAATTTAAATATGATGCAAAATATCATAATTGCATTTAATTTATTGGAGAAAACAAAAAAACAAATATTTTGATCAAATAATTCCGTACTTTTGTCCCATAAATTACAACGTGCTTGATAGATAATTAACGAAGTCCATAATTCGAATACAAATAATGTCCATAGACTAATGATAGATAATTAACAAAGCCCATCATTCGAATACAAATAATTGTCCATAGATAACTAGAGAGTAGTGGCCAATACATACTTCTAGTTCCAAGCTAGAGAAAGAGCGGTGGCCAACTCATCACGGAATACATCCATAGTAGGAGCATTCGGTTCTGTAGTAGACCCATTTGATGTAGCTACATATTTGTGATACCTTTCAGGTATCGTTGGAACAAAATTTGAATCTCAATCGAACCGAGCGAAGTTCAAGTCTTCACCGACATGCTCACGAATGAAGTTGTGAAGGACCATAGTAGCCACAACAATCATTTTTTGCTTGAACATCGGGAAGGGCGGCATTTTGTAGAGAATTTGCCATTTCATTTTAGCACTCCAAATGATCGCTCAATAACATTGCGGATGGATGAGTGAACACGATTGAACCTTTCTTTAGGAGTCTTTGGTTCCATTCCTCTATGCCACTTCGTAAATGTCTTCACCAGAAAGAGATTTGTCATAGAAACAGTCTTTGCTCGTTTAGGATTTGTTTGAAACACAAAGCGATTATTTAACATATATAACACTAAAAAGTTTAACACAATGGATGAGTAGTAACCCACCGCAAGAATTTCATCAATGAGGGCAAGCACATATTCCACGCCTCTTCCTTGGAGATGTTATGCAAGATATTAAGAAAAACTCGAACATAGGATGGCCCATCCAGTAAGCATAGAATTTCCACGGAGCCATTATATTACAAAACTAGTTGCAAAAACAAATTATGGATTTGCCAAACAAGTGGAAAAATTGGAATCCATCCTTTCGACATAATGATAGTTGATTCTGTCCTAGATTGTGGTTTAACCATAGAGAAACAACAACGACATTTTTCTTTTAACTAAATGAATGCCCACCATGATACCGGCTGCGGTTTGGACGAACGCAGAGTAACATTGGGACCGGATCACCGTAAAATGTCAACCCGAGTTGCAACAAAAGCATGCACGGAGGTGGAAAAACTTATCTACTTCCTAAAATCCATTACAGTGAGAACATGTATTTACATGAATTCTGCGATCCTTTGCTCGCTCAAATGCATACGAAAAAAAAAATCGACAATGAAAAATCGCTAACTTCCAAACACCATTACAACAAAGATCTACTTTCACCCGGATTCCTGTTTAATCGCAGCGCACACCGAAAAAATCGTAATGACTTGAACGCGCAAGCTAGCAAGCACCAACACCGAGCAGGTTTCAAAGACAAAGACAACTAAATTTGTCGGGCGGTAAATAAATCCCAAGCACCGACCGCTCGGTGGTGAGCTCGGCGCGATCCATCGCAGGGTCAAACACCACCCGGCACCCACCGCAAAACCAAACCATCCACACCGGGTCGATCAACGCCTTCCTCCGCTCGTAGATCCGATCAAGCAATGGAACCCGCAGCAAAAAAAATCGCATGGCGCGGCGGGCCGACGCGGGCGGCGATCGGACGAGGCGTAAAGAATCGTGAAAGGATCGCGGTTTGGGCTCACCTCGCGTGATGGGCGAGTGGAGGAGGATCGGGAGGTTCGAGACGGTGGGGAAGAAGGCGAAGAGACCAGAGGGAGGGAAATTTGTGTAATGGCAATGGTGGTAATTACCCTTCAACTCCACGAGAAGATACAAAGCGGTTCTGGGTACCCCCGAGGAGCTCCAGAAAAAGCGTGAGTTGGCCTCAACTCCACCTTTTTTGGAGCGGAGTTTCGAGTGAACTGTTTGGCTGGGTAGTTTAGGAGCAGAGCTGGAAAATCTGGAGCAGAGCAGTCCCAAACAGGCCCTAAGTAAGGCTTCGCTCAATTTACCCTAATCGTGGTTAGTCCTAATTACTCATATTCTATACTCGCCACTTGAAGTTATTTTCCTAGCATGGGTTTGGGTTGGTTACTTAAACTTACACTCGACTTTTGTTGATTTCCAACCGCTCACCGCTATGCGACGATCAATTATATACACGCACAATTATTGGCGAACGTTAATCCCAATCGATCTCTTGAATGCCATTATGCCAGTCTAATTCCTCACATGGGTGTATGTATATATTCACCTCTCTAATTCATTTTAGGAATTAGGGTCATTTAACTAAATTCTTTCTTTTTGGTATTGGTCCTTTCTTGCAATCAGTACGCGTGTGACTAATTCTCTATACCAGTGAAATTACCTTCTTAAATGAATTTAGTTAAATTATACTAAGCGTCTTCGTATGATCTCCAAGTTTTATTTTAATTCGCTGCGAATTGTTAAGATCTATGCTATTTAGGTTACTATATACAAGATATTCAGTGCACATGATTTTATAACCTCATGTAACCCTGTGAATTTGGGGTATGTTATTCTAACTGCCTCTAATAATTTGGCCCCTTCTAATGGGTATTAATTCAGAATAAGATTCTTAATTTATTCTGATAATTACAAATACTTCTTAGTGACGTTTCTACAACTTATAATTGACTAATAAGGATTGTTTGGGCACTTAACTGCGTGATAGAGCAACTTAACGGATATTCTAACAATTTACTTCACCTTCCGCCCTCTAATTTATGAATACTAGACACAAAATATTTACTAGCGAGGTTCTTAGTAATTTAATACGCTAGCCGTGGTTGCAACAATAATGCACTAATTTAATCGGTACGCCATATACTTCAGTCTATTAATGGTAACCCATTTATTCAAGCATTATAATTACTGACTAGTAACATTCTACTGTTTAGATGGACCTAATTAGATTATCTGGGTATTTAAATCTGTTACCAAATGATCTTAAACTATAGTACTTTAATTTAATCTATACGCGTAAAAGCATAATCGACTTGCTTCTCTTGAACAAATGGACCCAACTGACTTGTTCTAATGACCTTAAGTAATCAAGGTGGATTTCTATAATTTACATGCTGCTAATCAAATTGTCTAAGTAGTTAAATACGCCATAGAACGATTTAACCGACGATACACAAATTCTAATATACCCAAGTATATTCTTTAATCCCTAACATTAAAGCGATACTATGGTCTAACTAATCACGCAAATTCTACGAAATGTGATCGTAGGGTTTCTGGGTTTCCGTTTAGCTCCTAAAAGCATTTCTATAATATTGACATGGTTACCAATGTAGTTCTATAATCTTTTATTTTTCTTCATCTATTTTCTTATCTCTTTTTCCTCTCTTTTTCTCCCTTTCTTTTCTTTTTCTTTCTTTTCCTTTCTTTCTTTTCTTTTTCCCACCGGCCGCGCTGGCCTCTCTGGCTCCCACCGACGCTCGGCTCCTTCCTTTTCTTTCGGTCTCCTCCTCTCCCCTCTGCGCCGACTCTTCCGCCGCCTCGGCTCCCTCACGCCCGCCCGGACCTTCCTCCCTCGGTCTAGCGCCTCCCTCCTCTCGGCTACTCGCCTACCCCTACGTCGCCTTGCCCCACGACTCTTCTCCTTGCGCCTCCGGCCTCGTCGGCGCTGCGTCGCGCCACCGCCCTACTAACGCCGCCACCGGATCCGTGGCCTACGGCCCGGATCTGGGGTTCCTTCCTCGGATCCGACCGGTTGATGTTTGATTTGGCTTCTATTTTGTTTTGGGTTCTAACCGACTTGTGCTGGGGATTTTCTAGGCTTTGGAGGTGAGTTGCCCTTGCGGGGCACAACCGGTAGCGCCGCCTGTCTGCCGGGAGTGCTTGTGATGGCGGCTGATTGTGGCGGCGCGGTGGTGGCGACGGCAGGTAGCCGCCGACCTCGTGGTGAGTTCTTGCCCTTTTCCCTTCCTCTACTCCTCTAGTTGGTACTACACTGTCTGGTTGCATTATGGTCTCTACGTTTGCTATTGAGGCATGAATGCTATTGTGTGAACTATTTGGGTCACCTGGGTGATTGACGGTGGGTTGGGCTTCGGGAAGAACTCGGGTGGCTTGTGGTTGGTCGCCCTGGTGCTGTCTCCTTTGGGGAAATGGCTAGGTGTGGGTGTTGGCCCCCGGCCGCCGCCGTTGCCATCTTGCTCCCGGTCGTCCGTCAGGCCTTCGCCTTGCTCCAGATCGCCGCCTGCCTTCGGCTTGCGTCTGGCTCTGTAGGTTTGGTTGGGGAATGGGTGTGGATGGTCTGTGATGCTGTGCTCAATTTGTTGCCTCTTCTCTCTGGTTTGCTATGCCAAGCACTGTGCTTGATATTTACTGGGGTGCTGATATTTACTGGGGTGCTTGATATTTGGTGGAGCCGTGACCTGCTGCAATGATGTTGATTTTCTCCCTTCCCTCTGCTTTCGGTTGGCTTGGGGGAATGAGAACAGAGGCAGTGGTGGCCTTGCTCTGCTGGGATATTTCCGTTCTCTGTGGCTGTGGGGATATTTTGGCTGGTGGCGGTCTTTGGTCCTTCTACTGTGTGTGTGCTCTCGAGATGTGGGGCGATCCTTTGTGTGTGGTGACTCTAGTCCTTGGTTGCTATGTGGGCTTTAAAATGTGAGGGTTTACGCTGGTTGGTCTCTAAAATAAAACAGGTTTGTTTATGCCGAGTGATGATCTTACGGTTGTGAGAGGTGCCGACTGGCCCCCGGACGGTCAGGTATCTCCGTGAACAGATTACCCTGCCCGAAACTAACCTCTAGGGTTCTGACGGCAATTTCTATCTTCTTTCCTTCATTGATTTCTATTCATTCTTTTGTTCGGTCTTTTTCGGTATTGCAATAATGATTTACCTGCAATTAAACTATCGGTGTGGTTGCGGTTCGACTACGATCCTAATGTATGAAATGGCATGGTCAAATTTGGCCTTCTCTTATCTTGAAGTATACAACAATTGTAATTTATCTAAATGTAATTTTTATTCTAAGTTAATCCAGATGTAATTGAATATGTATGAGATGGCATTCGTGTAAATTAGATCATGTATTTCTGATTGAATACATTGTATTACAATTGTTTAATTTTTGGGATGGTTATTCGGTTGCGACCTGAATTTGTATATTTGTTGTAATTCGGATTGTCGCTATTATGCAATGCAAATTGTAATATCTTTATTTGGCTTGCTACCCGTTCTAATTGCTGCTCAATTGATGTAATTCATTTTACCCGATATTGATTTTAATTAATTACTGTTGTATGACGGACTGTTTATAAATATAATTTAGTTGAATTACAAATTGTTTACGTCCTCATCGTTGAAGTACTAAATGCATTGAAATTGTTTATCGTTCAAGTTTATTTATGCAACTGCGTAGAAAAATTTTAAATTCCTCCGTATTTTAGCTCACTAGTTGCCTAATTAATCATGATTAACACCGTAACTCGTTGCTTAAGGTTAATTAACGATGTGGGTCGTTTCAAATTCGACCGAGTTGATCTCCACGCCCGTATTGTTTGTGAAAAAGAAGGACGGGCGCCTTTGCATTTCAACTCGTAAGCTGTTCCAGGTAACCGTGAAGAATAGGTATCCACTTCCTCGTATTGATAATCTTTTTGATCAGCTTCAAGGGAGTGAGGTTGACTCCTTTATATATTTGCGGTCCGGTTATCATCAATTGAAGGAGTACTAGTTATATTTTGTCCTAATTAAATTAGTAGCCGTAGGGATGACTTGAAAGAGAATATCCATGCATATCGTCGCTTCGCTCGCTTTCCAATGGTTCAGAGCGAATGCGAGGAGTAAAAAGCATCCAACGCTCAGACCAAAAAATTACTAATAGGAAGGATGAAGATTTTCTTATTAGAAAGCCTGCCTTTTCAGTGGAATAAAAAGTAGGGAAGGTATCAAATGTTTGGGTTTGGTTCCAGCCGGGTATGGCATGGTCAATTGCTCTTTTAGGAGGTAGTGCTTTAGGTTCCTCAAAGACTACTTGGTATATAGATAGCACCTTCTCAACAGAATGAGGCATAACAGTCTTAGTCTGTTTGTGTGTGGGTATGTCGGTTGGAATCATCAAGTGTAGTTCTCCTTCTTCTTCCTCTTTATTATTCATGTCAGCCATTAGTATGCACTTCTCTTCTTTCATTCCTATTACCTATAAGGGTGACAAAGAACTAGGTGATGTAGGAGAGTTAGCCATTCAAGAGCGTTGGCTAGTAGAATTCTTTCTAGATCTCGTTCTTTTTCACTTACTGGGCTGAGACCATGCAATTTCTTTCTTGCCTGGCAAGAGGACGTACTTCACAGGTTTCTGGACCGAAAGTGTACTGGACTCACATTCACTACATAATGACTCAATGACTCATAGGAAAGAAAAGCTTTATCTGATTCTCTTTCATGAAGTTGCTTATATAACAACTCATTGAAAAGAATACCATTCTTATAGGTAAATGCTCAATATTCAAGTGGACTTGCAAATTTGATCATGATCAATTGTTTTTTGGATTCTCATGTCCCTTGATTAGTTGGTGTTTATCCCCTTAATATCACAAGTTTCTTGCGTCCAAACAAAGTATTTACTTGTTAGTAATAAAAAATAAAAAAAATAGTCTAGCCTACATTCTTCCTTAGATACCTTCTTTTATTAACAAAAAATAAAAAAAATCTAGCCTGCATTCTTCCTTAGATTCCTTCTTGTACTCTGATAGTATTGCTGATCGAATCGATGCAAAGAAAATAAATATATTTTCATTTTAAATAAAAAGTAATTGTAATAAATAGAGAATTAGATCATTTGACGTGACTTTCTTTCGGAAGCACTCCGTATCACTTAGCATATCACAGTGCATTGTTCCAAGTAACATGAAGACATCCCCCATCACAATTCGAAGTGTGGTTTTGCAAAAAACATGTTGCCTGAAAGGAGGCATCACATAAGATAGAAAGATCTTCCAATACTCTCTTGTTACCAATTTACCAAACAACAAACAACATTTGCTAAACACTCCTCTATCCACATACTGACATGTTTATTGAAGCTACAGTCCCCACTTCAAGAGTTCTCTAAAGGAAGAGGCAACGACAAACATGTAGCAGTCTATAGGCAAATCCTGTGCGCTAGTGTGACATTTACAGTTCTTTCTAAACCTATACAAAGATTACAGACGACAGTATCGTGTTAGCGAGTGTTCACTTGTCATGCATCACTGTAGCAGAAGTTTGCACCCAGCATCCATTTCTTTCTTGCAGTGGCCCTCAGGTATCTGCATTGATTCCAAATATGCGGACCTTGTGCATGTTCAGCAGTTTTGCTACAACTAGCACCAGAACTGCGATAGTGTTGAGGAAAAGCATTGGCTGCTTGTAGTCGGTCAAGTGTGATGCAATCAGATACCTGCAAAATGAACATTTTAGAATACGCCACTAAACATGCTAAGTCAAGATTTTCAACAGCACACAAAAATTCGTACATGTTGACTTGAGATTCAAGCTAAGCATAACAAGGAAATGCAACCATATGAGAAAATTGCAATCAACCAAAGTAGGATATTAGGTAGTAGATTAATAGTAGGATAGGATCCACAATTCCACTTTCCACATGATCTCACAAAAGGCACCACCTGAACATAGGACCAGAAAGGGACTTCACCAAAAAGGAACTATCTACTTTTCTCCTTGTCATGAGATGCTTGATCATGATGACAGTCTTTGATTAACTTATTTTAGAATTAACAGAATAACAGCTCAGAATGGGAGTGTAACAATAACATACAACTTTATTATTTCATCTGTGATAGAGTCAACCTTTCCATTTGGATGAGAAGCACATAAGTATCCACAAACCAAAATGGAATAAGTAGTCTCATGCACAGGCTAATAAATTCTTTCATGATGAAGAATGCTTCCATGCAAAAATACTGACCATCATAAAATGCAAGTGAGCTAATAAATATGATACCCGTGAAGCAAACTTCGCTTCTACTGTTCTACATCTGTAAGGTAGTTTTGTGATAAAATCCATTAGGGTGAGATGGTACTTACAGCACCACAGGTGCTACAGTTAAGAACTTCCTATTTTGTGTAAGCTGCTGTCCGTTATCAATTTGCTCCCACCAAGTTAATCTGTTGTAGATGCCTTGGTCGTCAGCAGCAAATGGAGTTCCTTTCTTCCAATGGAAGAACTGGTACGTGATCTGAAAAATAGAACAAGAAAACATTTCTAAAGATTAGCTTAATTTGTAAGAATAGAAATTCTAGATGTTTTACTCAAGTCTGCCTACCAATACATGAGTCATGTGCTTATGTTAGTAAGGGACCAAATAAAACATCGATAAAAGCATCTAAAACATGAAATGCGTCATATCAACTTGTCAATGACCTAAAATTACTCTGCTTTGTGAAACAGACAAATTTGTTCAAACACATCTCCAAACCAGCAAGGCATTTGCTGTATGACGATAGTCTCAATCCATAATCTTACAAAGCGCATGGTATGTGCAAGTCCACACATAAATTACAGCACATTACTTAACCATTGACTTGACGATGTGAAACTTTTCTCAGAGTAATGATGTGACCATATTCTTTCTAGAAATCTAAAAAAGTCCATCAACTACTTGTTTTGACTGAGACATAGGTGGACTTCTCAATAGTCTAATATAACAGATTCTACATAAACTAAGAAATGGTCTTTCGGCCATGGAGGCATATGCTGTTTTCACTTTTGCAAAGGCATTCCACAAACATTAAGCAGGGATATACTGGAGATAAACCAATAGAACAACTCAACGTCAGAAAGACTGTTTATAGAACTAATCTTTCGGCATGTAAAACCTATAAACAACATCTTTGCAAGTTCAGCTATGCATAGATTCCATGGACATGCACTCAATTATATTGCATCTGCCACCTTCAATCAAAACGCCCACATATATTCCACAGTTCCACCATTATATATCATCAAATATTCCTAGAACAGTACATCCACAAAGTTACTTTCACTAAGCACGTCTGCGCAGATCAGCTCTACTCGCGGGAATCAAACGGTCATTGAGCAGAACGAACTCCCAAATTCAGCAGAATGGGCAAGCAGAAAGAACTCCCAAATTGACCAGATCAATAATTAATGGCTTCAAGAATGAGCCAACCCAACCGAATCCGCAGGCGCTTAATTAGATTCAGCGGATGCTGCAAACAAGCCAGCTTGAGAAAGGAAGGGGCACCCCCCACAAACTGAACCAAGAAACAGATAAAACACGCGAAGGAGACGAGCACGTACGGCGAAGTGGGCGAGGTTGACGACGGTCCAGGCGGCCCCAGGGGAGCATCCGGAGACGGAGAGGACGAGGAGCCAGGCGAAGAGGAGGAGCAGGATGTAGGTGGACCAGACCCCGGGGTACATGAACCACTCCGTGTTCTTGTTCACGTCCACCGGCGGCGCCGCATCCACGTAGTAGGGCGCCCCTCCCCGCCCCATCCCGACCTGCCGATGCGGCTGGATCGTCGGATCTTGGGGGGGCTCGCGGTGGTCGGGGTGGTGGGGATGTTCGACGGACGGGGAGGTTGCGCGTCGGAGTGTTGGCGTGACGAACGATCTGGTTTTCGTTTGGTGTTTGGTTTTGTTGGGAGGTTTTGTTTTCTGAGCGGAGCGGTGCTCGTGATGTTGGTGCCGTCTTGTGCCTAATCCAATCTTCTAGACTGTTCGATGAGCGACAAACCGCATTGAAAGCGAATTCCCCCCTGATATGCTTTAATTAAGTAATTAGTTTCTTCTAAAGAACTTAATGAATCCTTTGTGTCATCAAATCTGCTTACTTTTATTTTCTACCAGATTGGTCTAAAGTTTATCTAGTTTCAATCCTATATTTTCATGAGCATAGCAATTATCGAGGAAAAAAAGAAGGTAATTGGCTAGAACTAGAAAGTTTTATGTGACCCTACTGCACTCCAGATAGGGCTTAAATGCTAAAATTATTTGATTAACTTTACATAGGACTCTGTATGAAATATCTTTTAGAATGCATAGTATTTTGTAGGTCGAGGTGAACAAGACTTGGTAGTGCCCCCAAACGGCTTCTTAAAAGACATGTCTTTCGGTTTCCGTGTAGTTTTTTTTGGTGGAATTGTACCGATGGTTAATTTTTTCTAAGTTAGAAAACGAGAAAAATAATAAAAATTGAAAAACACCTATATATCTTTTTGGGATAATGTAAAGGAACGAGAGAGAAAAAACAAAAGCAAAAAAGACCAAAAAAACCTAAATTAAGAAGTCAATGTATTTCAGGTGGCTTTAGCTATAAAGCCAGAAGCTGAAGTCGATCGGCCTAGCTCTTTTTACCTTATGACTTATGTCATTTCTCGAACAAACAAACAGAATGGCTTCTACGATGTCACTTCGAAGCAACTTATCGACATTCAATCCGTTCACACACGTGTTTATGCTAGGGTCAAAAACCTTAAGTCGTTGCGAAAAGAACCTAATGTTGCTTGTAGCTTTAACACCATCAGCAGGCATCAATCTGATGAATGTGCGGTGGTCTTGAGCTAACACCTAGCAATGTAGAAGTAGTACACAATCCATTCAAATTATTATCCTTAAAAACCCCCCACACACTCGTCTTCGTCTCAATGTTCTTCGCAGGAGGTTGTCAAACCGTTGCGTAGCTTAATGATGTGGGTGAGTGGGTTATTTATGCGGATTCCCAATATAATATTTTAGGATCTTGTATGTTATGAGCCTTGAAATGACTACCACACTGGCCATTGTCTCCGCTCTCGGTTGCAATGGCACACATCAAAATACACTGCTCTCAAACCAAAATGGGAGAAACACAAGCCTAAGCCCCTACATCCTCCCCTGTTGCATTGGCACTCTAGACTTGCAGATGTTAGCGGCATCCCGCTGTTCTCAAACTTCCTCCCCTGTTTACCTCGGAGGAATTGATCCGGAATTGGGGAGTTGGAATTTCAGTCTCAGCCCGACCTCAGCTTGATTCGTCGTGATAGCTGATAACTGTGACTGGTTTTCGATCGGTGCTGGGACTTTGCATCTGGTTACATGTCCTGTTGATTGCTCCATCTGTAGGACGCGCTTGAAACATCGGATCAAAACAGAAGGCGAAGATCACTATTGGAACACATCGCTTGGTGTGTCATTTGCTCTAAGCTGTATAATATATACTTGATATGTCATTTGGCACACGATATGCGTACACGGAAGAGAAAGAGATGGGAGTATCACTGAATGCTTTGCTTCAGCCGTGAGGTGGAGCCCCTTTCTTATTAATCTATACATAGGCCTCGTTCAAAAGTATTCAAAAGTATTGTAATTTTTAGCTAAAATAATATTGTAGCTGTTGCTAATTTTTAAGATATTTAATTAAAAATAAATAAATAAAGAAAATAATATTATTAAATCTACATAGATAATGTAAAAGAAAAAAAGAGGCAAAAGAAAAAACATGTTTAAAGCGGCTATCAACTTATCAACATTTGATTCATTTATACAAATACTCGTGCTAAGTTAAAAAGCATCGGCCGCAGCAGAAACCACGCCCAAAATCCAAATGCAGAGCATGTCTGGGACGTAGACATGGGCAAATGGGTCGTGCCTAATGGGCGACAAGGCACGATCTTCGCATTGGCACGGATGGCACGAAGGCGATTAAATTTGGCGAAGACAAACATGAGGCCATGGGGCGGTGTCTTGGCCGACCGTGCCGACATGAGAAGTGTCGGGCTCAGCTCGGCATGGCACGTGTCATAAATATGATTTTTGCAATTTATATAATTTGATGTGTCCTTTTCTATAATTTTCTATAATTTAATATGTCTTTTCCATATTTTCTATAATTTATTATGTGTTAGGACAAAGGCTCAACCTACAGATCGACACAACATAATCTGTTTAAGTTGATGGACTAAACTGGCTGTGTCTAATGAGCATACATATCACGCCTCGTCAGGCCGGGGCTGTCCGGACGCCGGTGTCTCTGACAGGTGGTCCCGTCGAGAAGTGCACCGGCGGGAGCCAGTTTAGAGATAGTGAGAAAAGTAGAAAACCCTGGCCAGGCCCTCGTACCAAACGGCACACGCATTTCCGATTTCAAACCTCCCCGTCCTCCTCCTCCAGACCCGAAACGAAGCCAGCCCACCGCCGCCTCCGTCATGGGGAGGCCCAGGGCAACTGCCGCCGCCGCCTCCAGGTCCAGACGGGCCAACCCCAATCCCATCCCCCCCTTCCTCTCCCCGCTTGGGCCGCGCGCCGGCGGCTCCTCCCCGTCGTCGCCGACCTCGCCCACCGACCTCACCTTCGTCTTCTCCCCCGGCTCCTCCGCCTCCCCGAAGCCCGCGCCCAGGTCCAGGTCGTCCAAGCGCACGACCAGGGCCAAGCCAGCCGCGCGCTTGCCGCTCGCCAGCCCCCGCCCGGGCTCCCCTCTCCCCGCCGCCGCGACCCCCGCCCCTGCTGCTTCCGCGGCGGCGGTCTCCAGCGTCGGAGACCTCAGGAGGGAAGCGGCCTCGCAGATGGAGGCACTGAAGCGTCGACTCGACGCGCTCCACTCCGGTGCCCACACCGACCTCGACGCCTCCCTCTCCCGCGCCTCCAAGCGGTTCAAGGTGACTCTCCCGCCCCGCCTCCGTTCCCGTGCGCGTTTCGCTGCTCGCTAGGGTTCCGTTTGTTTCTTGCTCTCTTTGGCGTGGTTTGCTTCGCTCGATTGCTGGATGCGAACGCATATTACACTGCTCTTAGTCTTAGTTGATGCTACAGAGCTCTATTGTGTGACATGATGAGATCACATGGATTTCCTTAGCGTCTATGTGTTGTTCCATATGGTATGGTAGCCTTGTCGTATCAATTTAGATGTAGTGATCACGTCAACTGAGTTGTTCCATTTGGTTGCCACGTCATAGCAATCTTGATTTAGTGATCAGATCTCACGTTTGTATCTCTATGTAGATTTAGCAGTCTGGATATATGCTAGGCTCTTTCTCGTAACAGATCTGAATTAGTCTTAGTTGATGTGCTGCACATAAATGATACATCTATCGTATGAGGCAATAGGTGAATTGATGTTTCATTTTGCTTGGACTTTTACATGCCTAGATTTAGTGATAGGGGTTGTTTTGATCCAGTTGTGAACATATGACCTGAGTACCTACGACCTTCTGCCAAATTAGCAGTGGTGGGTTGCTATGAGGTAGTAAACCCGATTTCCGAATTGCCTAATTTGGGTCTTGCAGAGGGGATCTCAGAGATAGCAGATGTTTGATCATGACATATGTATTATCCTGGATGTATATTCAGGGAGCAAATGCAAATTGATGAAATGAGTAAGGTAACTGGATTGCTAATCCTTTAGAGTGCTACCGTTGAAATTTTACTCTTCTAGTTTGAAATGGCACTGAATGATGTCATGATTGTCATCTTCTTCAGTGTTCAAAATTTCTTCACACCAGTGTATGCTTGTGCACTTTGTTCATTCGTTATAGAGGTCAGTTTTTCCATGACAAATTGGAATATATAATTAGTTGCTCAGAGATATTTAACAAAAAATGCCTTTGGATATCCACAGGAAATTATAATTGGAATAAGAAAAATAGCATGGATAAATAGCTTTCATTCACTTTCCTTACTGAATAGTATATGTTCATGTTAAAACGCACTCAAATGCCTAGGTGCCTTATTGCGTGCAGATTTTGTTGTAATAATGTATTTTCCAAGCCAAATGCTTGCTTACCCTCTTATATGTTAAGGATAAGAATAGGAAATAGAATATGTTTGTTATTTGTTTCCTTATATGACTTGTATTCCTTCTGTATACCCCCTTTTACTCTATATATATATTGCCTTTTGGCCTCATGAATATGCACAATATTCATAACATGGTATCAGAGCTAGGGGTCTGACCTTGTTTTCTTCCGCTGCCTTTGTTGCCGTCGCCGCCACTCGGCCGTCGTTGCCCGAGTCATCGCCGCCGCTTTGTTGTCGCCGCCGCTACCCAGCCGTCGTCGCCGCCGCCCGCTCCGTCATGACCGTTTGGGCCGTCACAGTAGTTGCCCGCCTCCGCCGCAAGGGGTCTTCGTCCGTCGTCGCCGCCACCCGGCCGCCCTTATCGCCACCGCCGCCGTTCGGTAATCACGGCCCGTAACGCCGCTAGGATACCAAGCCATCACAAATCCGATCTAGTGCCGCTAGATCCGATCGATTCCGCCGGACGCCGCCGCCGCCAACAAGCCGGGTTCTTGCCGCCGCCGCTTCTCGTTGGTCGCGCTGGCCGCCGCTTCTTCGATCGCCCGCCTCGTCGTTTGTCTTGCGCCGCCGCCGTCTTGACCTCGCTCACAAGGCTGAAAGCCCGCCGCCGCCATTGTCGGTCTGCTTTGATACTCGCATTCTCGAGTTGAGACCTCGGTCATTTAAAGTTTTGTAAAAAGCAAAAAACGTTGTTCTAACCGCTGCACTGGTCGGTAGCATGTTAGACTTCGTTGCCTTTATCGCCGCGTCGTCCAGCACCGCCTACCGATGGCGTCTGTTCCATCTGCTGCGATCCCATTCTCGGGAACAAAGCTCCATGGAACGAATTACAGGTTATGGTCTTCCCTCATAGAGATCACGCTTGATGGTCTCCGCCTTTGAGGACATGATACTAGTGCTCGTCCTTCTCCGTCACCGCCGGTTCAGCCTCCTCCTAGGAAGCCTACTTCCACGCCTCCTAGAGCACATGAGGCTGCTAAGAAGAAGGCAGAGGATGATCTTCTTCTGCGACGACATGCGATGAGGTTTTCAGTATGCCATTGATGCTTTTGAGCGCTGGTGTGCTGATGAGGCCCATGTTCGTGCTATCCTTGTGGTCAGCGTCGACAACTCCATTTAGCCAGATATTGTTGGTCTGCGGTTTACTCGACAGATCTGGGAGTACTTGCGTGAGCGATACCAGCAGAGCAGTGATGCTCAGTTCTTTTCGCTTCAGCGTGAGTTGGAGATGCTTTGCTAGGGAGATTCTTCCGTCGACGACTTCTTCCGAGCTTTGGCTAGTCTCTGGCGTCAGCTAGATGAGCTGGCTTCTCTACCGTGTCAGGAGTGCCACAGAGTTCAGAAGGCGGATCATGATCGTCTTCGTCTTTATGATTTCGTCTGCCGTCTTCGCCCAGAGTTTGAGCCTGTCAGAGCTCAAGTGTTGAGCCTCTGGCCACGACCGACTGTCACCGAGGCTCTTTCGACACTTCGGGCTGAGGAGATTCGTCTTGGGTTAGCAGCACAGTCTGTTCCAACCGTGCTTGCTGCTTCTTCTTCGACTACACCAACGTTTCCTGCTACGACTACGGTTCCTTCCCAAGTGCCTGTTTCAGCTCATGCCTTTGCACCAACTGGAGTTCAATGCAACTTCTGCAAGAACTTCGGGCATGACTACCAGAGTTATGCAGTGCGGAAAAAACGGAATAAGGCGCGTGGGGGTGGACAATCCAAGGGGGGGCAGGGAGGCCCTTCCTTCACAGGAGGATAGACCAGCTCATCAGGATCTCAGCGAGGTGACTCGTTCGGCAGCCTGCCGGAGCTTTACTTGACTCTCTCACACCGTGAGTTACGCCAATCTAGCTCAGTCGTCTCCCCCAGGTACCTCTTGGGTTCTAGATTCTGGTGCCTCTTTCCACATGACACCGGATTCCACATCTCTCATTTCAGTAGGACCTCTTGCCCTTCTTGTCTCTGTATAGACTGCGGATGGTACTTCCTTGTCTGTTAGCTGTTAGGGCATTCTTTTGACCACTGATTTTTCTGTTCCAACTGTTTCTCATGTTCCTCAACTAACAGTGCGGCTTCTTTCAGTGGGACAGCTCACTGACCTTGGTTGTAGGGTTGGGTTTGACTCTCACACCTGTTTCGTTCAGGATCGACAGACAGGGACGATACTTGGGACTGGCCGGCGCCGTAGGGATCGTCAGGGTCTCTACATTCTCGACCGCCTTCATCTTCCGTCCACTTCAGTTGCTCCTACCACGTCTCCTGCCACGTCAACCTCCACTGCCACTGCTGCCACCACCCCTGGAGTTTTTGCGCAGTGGTATCACTGTTTAGGTCACCTGTGTGGGTCTCGTCTTTCGTCATTAGTTTGTCAGGGTGTTTTGGACGTGTTACTGTTGACACGTCCATGGTTTGTCAAGGTTGTAAGTTAGGCAAGCAGCTACAACTTCCTTATCATTCTAGTGAGTCCTTGTCTTCTCGTCCTTTTGATTTAGTTCATTCAGATGTATGGGGACCTGCGCCTATTATCTCGAAAGACGGGCATAAATTCTATGTCATTTTCATTGATGACTATTCTCGTTTTACTTGGTTTTTTCCTATGTCTAATCGTGGTCAGTTTCTTGCGATCTATCGTAGCTTTGCCACGATGGTTCATACTCAGTTTGAGTCCTCTATTTGTACTTTTCGCTGTGACTCTGCTGGCGAGTATTGTTCTAGTGCGTTCAGACAATTTCTTTACGGCGGGGCACTCTTTATCGATCTTCTTGTCACGGTGCCCATGCTCGAATGGGGTTCTTTGACGCATAGCACCGTCATCGATTGAGGCCGCCGCACTCTTCTTCTTGCTTCTCACGTTCCCCAAAGTTACGGGTCGAGGTCATTTCTCTGTTGCATATCTCATTAATATGCAGCCCTCCACTGCTCTTAAGGATGTCAGTCCTATAGAGCGTCTCTATTCTAGAACCCCCCAGTACAGTCATCTTCGTGTTTTTGGCTGCACTTATTTTGTCCTGCTGCCGCCTTGTGAGCGCACTAAACTGACAGCCCAGTCAGTCGAGTGTGTGTTTCTTGGGTATAGTTCTGATCATAAGGGTTATCGTTGATATGATCCTTCTACTCGACGGATTAGGATCTCACGAGATATTTTCTTTGACGAATCTCGACCTTTTTCTATCGAGATTCGGCTCCTCACACTGCTTCCATCATCGAGATGATCCCCTGGTTGTCTCTCCCTGACTCCTCACCCATTTCCCCCCTTTCCCCGCCTTTGTTACCTTTACCTCCTGTGTTGCCTCCTGCAGCACCGCCTCTTGCTCCTATGGCATCACCGTCTCGTTTCTCTGGGGTGCACTACTTTAGACGTCATCGTACTTCACCAGATCCCTCTCCTGGTCTCTTGCCGACACCGACGTCTGATTCATTTGATGATGCTCCTCGTTACGCCCTTCGTGTTCGGGCAACCATTCGGCCTCCTGATCGTCTTGTTTTTACTTTGACAGCTCATACTCTCTCTGTCACTGAGCCTAGTTTTTATCGTGAGTCTGCTTCTCATTCTTAGTGGCAGCTCGCTATGGCAGAGGAGCTTGATGCGCTTCGTCGTACAGAGACTTGGGATATTGTACCGACACCTGCGCACGCTCGTCCTATCACGTGCAAGTGGGTGTACAAGATTAAGACCAGGTCTGACGGTACTATTGAGCGCTGCAAGGCTCATCTTGTGGCTCGTAGTTTTCAGCAGGAGTATGGTCGAGATTACGATGAGACGTTTGCCCCTGTTGCTCATATGACCACTGTTCGCACGCTTATTGCGGTTGCTTCTGTTCGCCGGTGGTCTATCTCTCAGCTGGATATTAAGAATGCCTTTCTTAATGGCGTCTTGCATGAGGAGGTTTGACGACCACCACCGGTACTCTGTTCCAACCGGTCATGTCTGCTGTCTTCGTCATGCTCTTTATGGTCTAAACAGGCCCTCGTGCACGGTTTGCGCTTTTACCTCGATGATCACCGCTGTCGGTTTCACTGTCAGTGCCTATGATCTTGTTCTATTTATCCATGTCTCACCTCGAGGTAGGACGCTGCTTCTTCTATATATGGATGATATGCTCATTCGGTGACGATCCTCATTCATCGCATATGTGAAGAAGCATCTCGATGAGCGATTCGATGATGACCTTGGCTTGCTTACATACTTCCTTGGGATTGAGGTTTCTTTCACGTCTGAGGGTTACTACCTCTCCCAGCAGGTATGTCCGGGATCTTCTTGATCGGTGCAGTGCGACCGATACTGCACTCATCGACTCCTATGGAACTCTCTCTTGACTCAGTACTCGATGGTGATCTTCTTGAGGATCCTACTCGGTATCGCCATCTTGTTTGGAGTTTGATATATCTTGTGAGCACTTGTCCTGATATTGCTCATGCTGTCTATATCTTGAGTCAGTTCATGGCTTGTCCTACTCATCACTACAGTCATCTTCTTCGTGTTCTTCGCTACCTGCGTGGGACCATCTCTCATCGCTTGTTTTTCTCTCCAAACTCAGTGTGTGTGATCCACCATGAGTTTGAGGGGGGTGTTAAGGATAAGAATAGGAAATAGAATAGATTTGTTATTTGTTTCCTTATATGACTTGTATTCCTTCTGTATACCCCCTTGTACTCTCTATATATATTGCCCTTTGGGCCTCATGAATATATGCACAATATTCATAACATTATACACCCATTTTTATTTTAATACTAGTTTAATGCCTGTGTGTTGCTATGGATAAAAAAATCATATGAGTTCGCATGTCAAGCTGATGTCGATGGGCCGGGCTTGCGCTACGCTCCCGGCTCTGCTGCAATGTCTGGTTGAGCCAGTAGCGGACCCAGGAAAAAAATTTAGGTAGGGCGAAGTCCAGTGACGGACCAGGAAAAAAAACTAGGTAGGCTGAAGTCGGAAGCGTGAAATAAACAGTAGTACCCAAAAGCAAAACAATCCATGATCAAACTATGTTGTAATCACACTAATAAAAGTATGTGATACGAAATAGAAACAACAACTACAATTCGCATGTTAACATATGTAGATAACGGAAGGACAATGAAAAATACCTCACTAATGAAGCTTAATCTACAATTGTAGATGAGCTGTAAAAGAAACAACCTGTCAATTATGAAAGATAGATAAATCAGTAGTGTCACAATTCGATAATAGAATATAAAAGATGCAATAAAAAAGAAAACAAAAAATATACCAGTAAATAACTAAGTACATCTAGGAGAACAAGGCATTTTCATTCTTCGAGTTTTCATATTCCGCTTTCCTTGGTATTTCTGCTTGAAAATTTGCTTTTGGTTTAAATAATCCGAAAACCAAAATAAGTCAGAAGTTAAAACCGTTTGGAGTGTGATCGTAATCTATGTTAATCATGAATAATTAATACTAATTAATTGTATGTCTAGAAAGAGCCTAGATTTGTACAAAGAACGATCGTGACCAAATTTTAAAAAAATTGTCTACAGTGCAATATGTACTAACAGTTCTGAATCACCAACATTGCCCCAAACAACCGGGGCAATCCTCAACCAAGAACCCTAATAAATCCCTTGCAATCAAGCGTCAAAGGCAGGAATCATAAACCACCACCAGAACTATTAATCCTGTGGCTGTGGCTGCATCGAACACCGCGCTTATGCATTGAAGGCTACAGGAGAGGAGGAGGGGAGAAGCAGCAGCGTGGGGCAAGAAGGCAAAGCGGGAGCTGCACGAGCATTTCTTGGTTCGAACTGCCTGGGCGGGAAGGAGTAATGGCCATCGCGAGGGGAGCTCGGGCGGCCGCCTGGGCTCGCTCGAAGGGTAGGTCCGTCCCTGGGTTGAGCTCCACATAGTAGTAAAACCATTCTATTTTGCTACATAGTAATACTACTACTATTGATAGACTGCAAATAAAATAAAATAGGATTGGGGTATTATTGTGATGTTCTGCTCATCTTAAAAAGTACAATGCAAATAATTACATATTGAACAATACCTAGCCCTGCCAATCACCACGCCATGCCACTGATCCACATCGACAAGCCTCTTCGGGGCTTGGTGGCCCTTGGCCGCTGTAATGCCCTGCCTCTCCTACGCCACTTCAGCGTCATTGACAAAGCCGGCCACTGCCTCCGGCACCACAACAACTATAAAACCCTAATTCTATGGAGGAGGATGAGGGGCAATCGTCAAAAGGGCACTCGGTGGATAGCAGCGGCGTGATGGCTTCGCCGAAGGCAACAGTGTTTGTCAAAGATGAAGCTACACATCCGAAGAAGACTTCTTATCTACATAGAGTTGTTAGGATGATCTCTCCCCGATTAGCCCAACGGCTAATCGGACCCTTGACCCGCATACGATCGGGCGCCACCCACTTTGGTCGATGGGCCCTGTCACAACAAGGCTATAAATAGAGGGTGGGGGCGGGGCTCTATTCACGAGGTTGATCGCACCGCCACCCCCACCAATATTCCTGCATCGATCCGAGGATGCGCATTCATGACGGAAGCTCCATCGCCGTCGCCGTCGACCTCACCGGAGCAACAGCGGCCGTGACCGCCCACCTCTTCCCCGACCGTCGCCGCTTTTGCGCAGATCGCCACGACGAACCCGCGATGTCTAACCCTCCACACAATCGATGGTAATCTCTCCTCTCCTCTCCCTCTCGGATCCATACATGAACATGTATAGAAGAACAGAGTACTACATTGGTATCGAGCCTTACGGGCGTGGTCGCCATGCTTCTGCCGCCGCACGGCCGCCGCCGCGCCATGGTCGCCATGCCGCTGCTGCCGCCTGCCGCCGAGGGCGCTGTGCCTTCTTGCGCCGCCCGCCGCTGCTGCACCTCCTGCATGCATGCCGCCGGGCCCGCCGTCCGGCCGAGGTCTGCGCCTCCCTCCCGCCACCGCACCGCTGCCGCTGCTGCCCGCCGGCCATACGCTTGGCCGCCGCCGACGGGTCGCCACGCCGCTCTGGCCATTGGTCGCGATCAAGGCTTGCTTGCTCGCAGACGCCCGAGCCCGTCCACGGCTCTCGGCCGAGCTGAGCCGCTGCTTGCTGCTACCGAGCCCGTCCTTTGCTTATCCCACCGCTCGGCCCCGGATCCTCTTTTGCGGATGAGTGGAGAGAGAAATGCCCGATGGCTTTTGAGTGGTGGAAAGTTTTTGACCAACAAAAGAAGTGAGTGGGTGGAGTAGCCATCAAAGACCTTTCACCAGATGGACGTGGCATACATAGCCACCACTCTTTACATTCTTGTTTTTGCCGCCGAGATTTTTCCGGGGCTAAAGTTTTGTTGAGTGCCCGATCCGTCCGGCTAGCGCATCTCTGTTAAATTTTGCACCAACGTGTTAATTTTTCGAGATTAAATAAGTCTGAAAGAATAATTTCTTGTTTCCTCTGCAAAAGTTAAAGTTGATTTCTCTTTTAAATTAAATTCGAACCAACGGGAGAATTTAATTTTTAAGGATTGTTGTAAATTATGATATTGTTATTTTCTGACCAACGTTGATAATAACATTATTATAATTGTTAATTGAAGTTTTTTATGCATTATCTCTATTTCTGCCCAACGGTGATGTAGATTTAATGTATAAATAAAATTGTATGTCGTATTTTTGACCAACGTTAAAATAAGGCATATAATTTTCTTGTTAAAAGTATTATAATTTTAATTGATGATTTTATGCATTATTTCTATTTACGCCCAACGGTGATGTAGATTTAATGTGTAAACGATCAGATGTTTTAATTTTAACCAACGTTGAAATCAAGACTTCTTTGTTGTTGTTATTATTATTATAAATGTTCTCACTATATACAGAGGGACTTTGCTCCCATAAAGATGTCATATGATCTTGATCATAAAAAGTGGGTCACAGCCAACAAGAAATGTTTGGCTGTGATAAAGAACACGATTGAGCCTGCAATCGTGGGCTCAATCGCAGAGTGTGACATTGTCACAGAGTACCTTGATAAAATAAAGAGTCAGTTTACTGGCTCTTCAAAGACTTATGCTACACAGCTGATTAAGCAGCTTGTGACAGAAAGGTACTCTAGTGGTGGCAGTGGCATAAGAGAGCACATACTAAGGATGAGTAACTTGGCATCCAAGCTTAAACCAATGGATTTGGCTCTCAAGGATGAGTTCCTTATTCATTTGTTTTTGCTTCTTTCTTGAAAGAGTTTGACACTTTGTTGTCAACTACAATATGCACAGAAATGGGACTTAGAAAAGTGCATAGCTATGTGTGTGCAAGAGGAGGAAAGTTTTAAATCCTCACATGGTGGTTCTATCAACTATGTGAAGGATAACAAGAAAAGAACTTCAACAATAACTCTCCTCAAAGAACAAGGAAAAGCCTTTGTTTTTCAACCTCAACAGAATAATTTCACGGTGGAGAAAGATCGGTGTCTTCACCGAAGAAGACGGACACTACAAGAAAGATTGTCCCGATTTCTTGAAGATGATTATGTCAAAGAAAGGTGAGAACATTATTACGTTCATAAATGAATCCTCGTCACGAATGTAAACAGAAACGAAGAGAACTCTAGATGCGTCGTCGAAATTATGGCACCGCGTTTAGGCCATATTTCGAGGGGAGAATAGAAAGACTAGTTAAGAATGATATTCTTCCTCCATTAGAGTTCTCGATTTAGAACAATGCGAGAATGCATTAAAGGAAAATATGTAAAGAAAATTAAGAAAGACGCTAAAAGAAGCACGTGAGTTCTACAAATTATTCACACGACATTTGTGGTCCTTTTCCGTGAAAAGTGTGGATGGATATGACTCGTTCATAACATTCACGGATGATTACTCCGTTATGGATATATTTATCCAATCAAAGAAAGAAATGAAGCCTTGGATAAAATTCAAGATATTTAAGGTGAAGTTGAAAACCAACACGATTTGAAGATTAAGATAGTCCGATCGATCGTGGTGGGAGTACTACTGATCGACATACCCTATATGGACAAGTTCTGGACCTTTGCAAGATTTTTACAGAAAATGGCATAGTGGCCCAAGATTCTATACCCAAGAACCTCGAAGAAATGGAGTAGGCGAAAGTCGCAACCGCACTCGATGGATATGGTGCGAAGCATGATGAGCTACTCCACACTGCCGTTGAGTTTATGGATGGATGCGTTGAAAACCGCCATTCATATTCTCAACAGAGTGCCTAGTAAGTCGGTGCCCAAAACACCGTGCGAGATGTGGACGGAAGAGTTCCTCACTAAACCACTTACGTGTGTGGGGAGTCTGCTGAGGCTAAAGTATTTAACCCAAACCTTGGGAAACTTGATCCCAAAACGATGAAGTTGCCATTTCATTGGCTACCACGAAAAGTCAAAAGGCTTTCGTTTCTCTTGTCGAGACGGATATACAAAGTTTGTAGAAACGAGACACGCTGCCTTCTTAGAGGATGAAATGATGAGGGGAGCATGGTAGCTCGAAGATTGACCTTGAAGAGAAGCGGGCGTATGCGCCCACTCCGATGATTCAAGAGCCATTCTTCGCACTACCTGCTGTCGCTACACCGATGGTACAAGACACTGTGGTGCCAGCACCTGTTATTGTTCCTCCCGTGGCAACAATAAATGAGAATGAAGAACCTTCTTCGGATCATATAGAACCAATTGCCACGAGATGAGGGGAGCAACAAAGACCTCAAATGAAGATGTACCAAATGTGGAGGCCCCGAGGAGGTCTCAAAGAATAAGAAGATCGCCTATTTCGATGATTATCGGTTTATCATACGAGGAATTTCAAATGGAGGATGATCCCACCTCATTTGAAGAAGCCATGAGAAGCGAAAATTCCTCAAAATGGCTTGAGGCCATGGAAGAGGAAATGAGGTCCATGAAGGCTAATAAAGTCCGGGACTTGGAAATTATTCCTAAAGGAGCCAAAACAAGAGGGTCAGAAATGGGTCTACAAGACAAAGCTTGACTCCCAAGGGAATGTAGAAAGATACAAAGCGCGACTTGTGGCAAAAGGCTTTACGCAAAGAGAGGATTGATTACAATGAGACTTTTCTCCGGTCTCATGTAAAGATTCCTTCAGAATCATAATGGCATTAGTTGCACATTATGATTTAGAGTTACATCAAATGGATGTAAAGACGGCATTTCTTAATGGGGATTTGGAGGAAAATGTTTACATGGCACAACCGAAAGGTTTTGTTGTGGAAGGAAATGAAAGAATGGGATGCCGTCTAAAGAAATCGATTTATGGGTTAAAGCAAGCTTCAAGGCAAGGTGGTACTTGAAGTTTGACAAGACAATAAGAAAATTTGGGTTTAAAGAGAATGTAGAGGACAAGCGTGTTTATGCAAAGTTTAAAGATGGGAAGTTCATCTTCCTAATCACAGATGTGGATGACATCCCATCGGCTAGTAGTGATGTCGATCGCTACTAGAAACAAAGAAGTTTTTGTCCTCAAACTTTGATATGAAAGATTTTGGTGAAGCTTTCGTTCGTTCTAGGGATCGAAATTCACCGGGATAGAAACAAGGGGTATTGGGACTGTCACAAAAGGCATACATAGAGTATTAAAGAAATTTGGTATGCATAAATGTAGTCCTTCACCTGCACCTATAGTCAAGGGCGACAGATATGGGGATTTTCAATGCCCTAGGAACCAAGATGAGATCGATCAAATGAAAGCGGTTCCATATGCTTGGTGTCGGAAGCTTACAAGATGCTCAAGTGTGTACGCATACGACTTATCATTTGTTACCGGTTACTTGGCGATTCGAGCAATCACGGAATAGAACATTGAAATTGATAAAGAAAGTCTTGCGTTATTTGCAAGGAACAAAAGGCCTCATGATGACATACTGAAGATCGATTACTCCATATAGTGGGGTATCTGATTCGATTTTGCGGAGATGATAGAAAGTCTACATCCGGATATGTATTCACTCTCGCAGAGGAGCTATATCGTGGAAAAGCTCAAAGCAAACCGTCACTACATCGTCCACAATGTATGCCGAGTTTGTAGCATGTTATGAGGCTACAGGCGGTGAACGGCTTAAGAAGTTCATACCCGGTTTAAAAGTGGTTGACGACATCAATAGACCACTTAAGTTGTCTGCGATAATGAACCCAGCATAATGTATGCCCACAACAATAAGTCAAGTGGTGCTTTGCCAAACACATTGACATAAAGTATTATGTTGTGAAAGATAAAGTTCGGGATCAAATTATAAGTCTTGAGCATATAAGTACCGCAAAGATGTTAGCGGATCCGCTACCAAAGGCTTACCACCCAACGTGTTCGAGAGAACATGTAGCCAAGATGGGTTTAAGGGAAAGCCTATGATTCTGGACTAAAAGATGGCCCAAAAGATTAAAGCAACTATTTCAGAACAGAAAGGTGTATTGTAACTGTTGAATCTATCGGCGATTGACCGTGACGATGAGATATGTTCTATGCACTAATCTGTGATGGAATGAGTAAAGTCAAAAGTAATTAAAGATAAAAGAATAGAGGAGATCAAGGGGGAGAATGTTAGGATGATCTCTCCCCGATTAGCCCAACGGCTAATCGGGCCCTTGACCCGCATACGATCGGGGCGCCACCCACTTTGGTGATGGGCCCTGTCACAAGCGCTATAAATAGAGGGTGGGGGCCGGGCTCTATTCACGAGGTTGATCGCAGCCGCCACCCCACCAATATTCCTGCATCGATCCGAGGATGCGCAGTTCGCACGGAAGCTCCATCGCCGTCGCCGTCGACCTCACCGGAGCAGCGCCGCCGTGACCGTCCACCTCTTCCCCGACCGTCGCTGCCTTTGCGCAGATCGCCGCTGACGAACTCGCGATGTCTAACCCCTCCACACAATCAGATGGTAATCTCTCTCCCTCTCCTCTCCCCTCTCAGATCCATACATGAACATGTATAGAAGAAGAACAGAGAAGTACTACAAGAGTATGCATCAGAATTTAGAATTGACAAAATTGAAATACACCAGACACCTATTGCTTAGCATCTATTTCTCTTCGGTACTTTGTGTTTACCTTCCTAATCTCTGGAAGTTTTTTTTTCTTTTGAAAGACACTGGCAGGTGCTTTGCCGACTCAATATAAGCAAGGAAAAGAGTTACAACATTAGGCAGCACCATCCACCACTCATGCAAACTATTCAATGCCGGAAAAATAGAAATGAAGTATACAATGTTATTACCTGTAAAAATGGCTCTTTACACGATAGATGGTCATGCCTTCTGCTTTCATAAGTTTCAGCACATTCTTCAGAAGTCCCTTCTTAATGAAAACTGCAAAACATTTGGTACATACAGCAGAATGACCACCCTATTTTCAGGTCCTTCAAGCTTGTGTACTGCCTCTACAAAACATTGGAGCTCTAGCATCCACCTCAACATTGCCTTGTTAGTTGCTGCAGCCTTGTAGACCCGGAGCTAAGCTAGGCTTTAAACGATATCCTAGATTATGTATCCCCTGAAAGGAGCAACAGGATAATGGAAGACATGATAGTTGTGGTGATGTGTGTATGACCTAAAAACAATATATCAGAGGAAGGATACCAGTGAGAATCTAGAAACATAACACTCTTTAGAGGCTTTGGGAATGCCATGTAAATTCAGTGGACAAATTGGCAACCTCACACTACAGCAATGATTCAGTAATGGAATCAATGAAATGATGAAATCACACCTAACCACGAACTGTCCTCATTGTCAGTGATGGCAATGCCCAGCTGCTCAGATAAGAACTGAAATTCCAACTATTAAACAAAAGTCAAGGCATTGTTTTCTCCATGAAAACAGCCATTAGAATCATCTCCTGAACGATTGAGGAAGCCGTTACGATATCCTAGCGTCGTGAGTGCCCTCTGGATGTACCCCATCACCTCCTTTATCACATGCGAGTAGAACTGGAACCAAAGTCGATGAATATAGCACAACATCAGCGCGCGGCTTGGCGTATACGGCAGCCATTCAGAGGCCACGAAAACAACCAAGTAGAGAGGGAGGAAGCGACATGCGTGGCCGATCCATGCCGTAGAAGGAGAAGGTCGGTTGGTCCTGGGTGTGGGCTGGTGGCACGCGGAGAAGGTTGCCTACCTAGAAGACGACTCCGTTGCCTCCAGTGATCTCCCGCCCGGACTTCTTGGGCTCTGATCTTTCTGTGCCTCAACGACGCTGCGCTACGGGCTCGCCCTGTCTTCTCCGGCTCTAGCCCTGCCATGGCCAGATGTGATGCACATAGGAGGCGGAGGCGGCGTAGATCACTCCGCCAATAGCAGCCCTAGAGCAGCCTAGCTCAAAAACAACCTGGACAACAAGGAAGTTGATGGAGGGGGAGGGAGGGAGAGGAGAGGATGAGTTAATCCCAGATTAGGGGTGGCGCCTGTACCTGTACACGGGTAGCAGGAAGGATCGTGCGAGGATCTCGCAAGTATGTGAGAGGGAGTGGTGTGGGGACTGGGGAAGCGTTTGTTGTGAAATTTTTGAGGGATATGGTGGCTAACTCGGAGAAGGAAGAGGTAAGGGAAAGCCAAGGGAAAAGAGCCATGTGAAACGGGAGTTGGGCCCCACCTGGCGGCGCTCTTCCTTTTAGTGAGGAAAGGAGAGGAGGGAGGGGGAGTGGTAGATGAACTGTCACCACCAACTCTTTTTTTAAGTAGTAGAGATACAGAGTATGCATTTTTGTACCTTTTGGCATTTAGTTGTTCTACTATGTGTAAGATCTCAATCTCTTTCCAGACTCAGAACCAGGTCTGTCAGCAGCTAACAGATGAAGTGGACAAAGAGTACAAGAAAATGTCTGACAGTATAAAGGAAAATTCAGAGATGATCAAGGTAAAAATAGAGCATTTATTCACAGCAGGTGCAAAATTTTCATTCTTGGTTTTGATCCAAAATTTGTTTGCCTTTTTCAGGCAAAGTACAAGCAGATCATGGCAGAGGCACAGTCATCCACATCTCGTGGTATTACATGCATACTTTGAATTTCTTGTCCACTACTTTTCACCTTAACAGCCCACTTGCTTCCAAAAATAAACCAATGATATATAATCTTGCATAATATGCTCATAGCTACATAGATGAAAAACAGAACACAACAAAATATTATTTTTTGTGTTTCTCTGGCTTCAACACTCATGATTAGGTTAATCCTAAATGGCCCTGTAATAAAGTTTTGTTCTGGTTTTGAACAGACAAACAGCGTTTTCTTGAACTTGAATTATGATTATGATTCTTGAATACAAATGTTCTAGTAAAGGTTAGCTGATGATGACATACAGAATGTAAGGAGAACTGAATTGTCAGTTCACACCAATTTTGTGTCTGCATTTCATTTCATTAACCCCCATATATGACGTTATTATATAGATTATTTTATGTTCTGATGGCTTTCTCCGTTCTCATCTCTTTCTAATAATTAGTGTGCAAGGTGACTATCCCTGAGATGATGAAATCTGTGGAGAAAGCTATCGACGGTCTGCGCAGCCGTTATAATATCCCAATGCCAGCTTAGTTAGCAGTTCAAGTTCTACGTACTACACTTCTGAGTAAGAAATAACTATTTATGCACCGGTGAACTTAGCTATTGTCTTTTGGACCTTTTATTGCTGCTTCTTCAACGACACAAATTTACGTACATTACATGGATGATCCTTGGCTTTGCTCTAATATCTTGTTTTAGATCACCCCTTTTGGCTAAATTTATTATATCATGATACTGTGATCTGTCTGATTGATGCTTACTAACCATAGTTTTCATCACTAATTTCTTGTTTGAGATCCTTCCTTTTGATGCTATTACATATCTACTTGATGAACAAGTCTAGATTGTCAAACCTTTGTAATACATTTCGTTTGACAAAGTAAACTCAAGTAATACCTCAACACAGTTATAATTAAAGCATAGATGTCTTCAACACAGAAGACCTTACCTTCTGCCTGTGAGATGTGCTTGCATGATGCATCACAGTCCAATTTTTACTTGGTTGGCTGTGAAATAATTTCAGTTAGGATGTGTAGTGAATGGTTACCAATTACCATACTGTTAGGTGTGTTCAGCATGAAAAGCGACCATTCATGAATACAAACTTCTAAAATTTCTGTTGATACCCTATTGCTTCAGATTACCCATGCAAGGCTTCACTTGAATGGGCCCAGAATGGTGGGATTCCAACTAAATCCCCTTGATCTTAGTTCTCCACATGGATTGAGCTGCAATCCCACCAATTTTGAACCCATCCAAACGAAGCCTTATTCTTGGAAATTACAGTTGGAAGATAGTTGTGGAAAGGTTGTATGATCTTAAGTCTCGTGTAAGGATAAAATATCTGTTCTTCATCTTCCCTTTTGCTACCCCGCAACTAGGCTTTAAATCTTTTGAGCATGGACCTCATCTCTTGAACTAGAGATTGTCCTTATGGTTCAGGAGTTTTGCACAACAAACACACTCTTTCTCCTTGTAAAATCAGTTGAACATATAATTTACCAAGTACTATGTTTTTATCTTGCTCCATTCAATACAACTTGTATTGGTTGAGTTCAATGCTTGCTAGCATGTGGAGAAGTGAAATGTTCTGTTTGATGGCTGGGCAATGTGCTATCAGGTGCACATCGATGCAGTTTCCTCTTGCTATCGTACATTGGCTGCATGTTTATTTGTACCTAATTTTGTTAAAGCTGGCAAGTAACGTAGGGAGTTCTTCTTCCTACTGATATAATCAGCTTTTCATTTGGCGTTACTTAACTATGCACGCAGCTAACCTTGTACTTCTTTTCATTCTCAGGTAGCCTTCTGCACATTGACTGGACCGCTGAATCCTCGCGTTCAGCTTAGTCTGTCTGGACATCTGTAGATAATACAAGTACCCCAAACATCAAGCAATAGCCCATCAGTGTAGGCAGTAAACAAACATCAAGTGGTAGTTCTCAGAATGTCACAACATGAAGAGATAGTTTATCAGTACATTTCTTTATCTGCCTTTCCGACCCTAGGAAGTCCTTTAACTTTTTTTTTTGTGAAGCTGGCCGTGCGTAATATCCTCATTTGCCAAACTGGCGTTTCCTCTGAGCGACTTCATCAGCTGCCAAAACCAGCGTACACTCCAGAATTTCGTTTCCAAAAATTGAAGAAAAGAAGGTCGTAGAGCTGAAACATGGTTGCGCAGTCGAAGTATACAGTGCGTTGTTTGTTGGAGGTGCTTGCTATGTTTCGAGCAGTGCCCAAAATTCGTTTCCAGCTTGATTTACAGAGCGTTTATACTTTGAACTGCGGTGGATGTGCACACAAAAGACACGTTACTGGTGCTTCATTCTAGCGATTTTTACATAGCACCCGATCTGAATGAGACAGCAGATATGTGGCCGATGGCAAGGTCGAACCTACTTGCACTTGGCAATCGGTATTGCTCTTGTTTCATCACATGCATCATAGCAAAAATGCACCAAAATTTGAATGGCCCGGGTGATAAAGGCAACTAAACACCAGCATAAGAGGCGACAAAGTGGCCGCACCCTTTGAAGCAGTATCAAGTCATTACAATAAACTTAGCACATTCCTAGTCACTGTTAAACTTGGCACATTCCAACCATGTTTTGTTACATTGGTCAAAGAATTCGCTTCTCCTGAATCTTCAAGCAACTGAGTTGTAATTGCACCATCGTCCAGAAAGTTAGTACATGTTATAGCAATGCTGAAAGTTCAAAGGGCACATTAGCATGTCATCTACAACAAATGTGATCAGGGTTACACAAGGTACACCGAGGGTAAAAATCATGAGCTAAGTTTGTAGAGAGCGATGATGTGGAATTTCGCAATTCGCAGGTGCATAATTGATCGTGTTGCAGAAGCCAATGGTTGCTGTGATCCTTCAGGCCTGATCCAGCTTCTGTAGCCGAGCTTTCGCCAGATCAACTTGCTCTGGGAAGTAGGAAAATGATACAACATAATCATGTTAGCACGGCAATAGCTGCATTAGCAAGCAGAACGGAAAGGCAACAAAATGATGCGATGCAATGAGCGCCATACTCTGCTCGGACGTGACCGCCGATTTGACGCTCTTGCGGAAGAAGATGTTGCAGGTCTTCTGGTACACGGGCTGCGTCAATCCAAGACAAACATGAGAACAAGGCAGGCGAGTGATCAGAAGTTTCAGAACAGCGTGCCAACATGAAGAAACTCTTGTTAATTTGGTCCAGTAACCCCAGCCATGCCCTCTTGCACACAAATTGGTGAATTGATACTGGTACTGTATGGTCTGTGTCATGTGGGGCAATCACAATACCTGCAGGACAGCTAGTGCGCCGGCTGCTTAGGCGCCAAGTTAAAATTAGCTTGTTGCTTCAGGATTAAGTTAGTTAAAGAAAAGATGGGTAAGGTTAAAGATAGGGTTTGTTAGGCTTAGGTTGTGCGTGGGATCTATCCACAGATGGCCAGGAAAGGAGCTCTATTTAAAGAGGACTATCATTAATGGCAATAGTTATCAATCTATTTCTCCCCCTCTCTACTTCTCTATTTTCCCATCTACTGCTTCTCTACCCTTTGCGCACTCTCTGCGCCCCTTCCCCTTCTGCTACCATGGCACCAGGCCGAGGCCCCATGCCGAAGCCCCTTGTCTTTTACGAGTACGCCCAGCGCTCAGGCTCAGGCCGTGATAACTTGGTATCAGAGCCAGCAGTCTCAGGCATCAAGATGGATACCAAGGTAGAGGAGCAACTTGCTCAGCTGACGGCAACGCCCAAGAACACAGACCGCGCTATTGTTTCCTTCCAGGAACAACTCACTGGGATACGTGATCGCATGGTGAACCTGGAGAAGAGGACAAGCGACGGACTGCTGTCCCCGCTGGGCGGCAGCAAAAATTTTGGCCATGCCGTTGCGGCAAGGGATGGGACTCAGCCCCCACACTACCACAAGCTCGAGTTCCCGACGTACGACGACAGAGAAGATCCCTTGGGATGGCTGCAACACTAGTTTTTCCGAGGGCAGAAGACGGCGGAGTTCAAGAAAGTTTGGCTCGCCTCATACCACCTGACCGACGCCGTGCAACCGTGGTATTTCCAACTGGAGCGCGACGAGGGCGAGCCGAACTAGCACAGTTTCAAGGAATTCGTCAATTTGAGGTTTGGGCCATCCATCTGGCACAATCCTCTTGGCGAAATCAACGACCTGCGCCAAACCAGGACCGTGGAGAAGTATCAATGCAACTTCTTGGCAATTCTCTGCTGCGCGGAACACCTCCAACCCCACCAACAAGTTCAGCTCTTCACGCCAGGTTTGGTGGAGCCGATCCGCGCGGACGTCGAGCTTCAAAACCCGATCAGTCTCCAATGGCGATGGTGTTGGTGCAGGCGTACGAGCGGCGAGCCCTGACAGTGAAGGAGGTTCTACGGGCCAACCAGCAACCAGCGCGGCGGCAAACAGGGCAGTGGCCACTGCACCCGACGTGCCTCTAGCCGCGGCAGGAGCGGCTGGGAACCAAGTAGGACCTATGGTCGCAGCATGCCCCCACGCCCACCCATGCGCAGGTGACGCCGGATGAGATGGCAGCTCGGCGAGAGGTCAGGCTCTGCTTCAACTGCGAGGGACGCTACACGCCAGGTCACAACTGCTGGCAGCTGTTCGTTCTCATCGCGCCAAGCATGGGCGACGCCAACAGAGACGGCGACGACATCAATATCAATGAACCAGACATCTCCTTGTATGACTTGATCAGCATCTAGCCTCGGTCATGTCGCACGATGCAGATCCGGATCAAGCTAGCGGGGGTGCCACTAACGGCTTTGCTCAACAACGGGTCTACACACAACTTCGTCAACGCAAAGACAGTGCAGCGCACTGGCATCAGCTTGCAGCCGCGCCATGGGCTCCAGGTAAAGGTTGCAAATGGTGAACGTGTCCAGAGCTCCAGGCTCAGCTGCAACTTGCATCTGTAGGTTGGGGATGAGGAGTTCGCGATCGACTGCTGCGCAATTCCCCTAGAGAAGTTCAATCTAGTGCTCGTTGTCCAGTGGCTTGAGACGCTGGGACCAATCCTCTGGGACTTTACCAACAAGATGATCTTGTTTCACCGCGGCGATCGCAAGGTGATGTGGGAGGGCCTGGGGGTGTGCACACTCGCACCTCAAGCACTTCCATGCTCCATCAACCTGATGGACGAGCTGTTGGACGAGTTCACGTCAGTCTTCGCCACGCCCACGGGACTTCCACCACAACGTTCCCGCAGCCACCGCATATACTTAATGCCGGGAACGACTTCGGAGGCGGTTCGCCATACCGCTACCCGCAACTGCTCAAGGACGAGCTCGAGCGGCAGTGCGGCGAGATGGAACGACAATGTCTCATATGGCCAAGCCATTTGCCGTTCTCGTTGCCAGTACTCCTGGTCAAGAAGTGGGATGGCACAAGACAGTTAAGGACAAGTTCCCCATCCTAGTGGTGGGCAAACTCCTTAGCTCCGTGGCACCAAGTTCTTCACCAAGCTCAATCTCCGTTTCGGGTACCATCAGGTGCTTATGCATCCGTCGGACATTGAGAAAACAACGTTCCGGACACACGAGGGTCTCTTTGAGTTCTTGGTCATGCCCTTTGACCTGACCACGCACCCGCCACATTCCAAGCTCTCATGAATAGTGTTCTCCTAGACGGGCGCCTAAGCGCTGGACACATGCTCCCCGCCGCGACTCGAGCAAAGGCGCTCCCTTGGGTGGTCGGCCCGCCTAGGCGGTCAATGCCGGTCCTAGGCGGACCCAGGTAGGCAAGGCGCGACGGAGCTAGGTGGTCAATGCCGGTCCTAGGCGTTGGGTGGCCCAGGCGAAGCTGGGCGCTTAGAGGCGACGTTGGGCGGGTCAGGGGAGAAAGCAGAGAAGGTTGAGGAGGAGTTGGTGGAGGCCGACTCGACACGGGTGCGGTGGTGGGAGCAGAGCAGGACGAGGAGTTGGTGAAGGCCGACTTGACGCGGGTGCGACGATGGGAGCAGAGCAGGACGAGGAGTTGGCCGAGGGATTCTTGCGGTGGTGAGGGCTCCGAGATGGGCAGCTGGGGCAGCGGCCCCTTGCTGCTCCAGCGGCGAGCCAAAGCATGAGGAGGGCGACGGCGAGGAGGCCAACGACGAGCGAGGAGACAACCGCAGTGAGGAGGATGAGCTCGGCGACAGCGAGGCACCTCATTTCTGTTACAAACAGGGGTTTTGGGAAGGAGCCTATGCCTGCCTACCTGTGCTTTGCAATTATCTATGTTCATCCCACTTCGGCCGCCTTGGCCCCGCCTAAGCGCCCTAGGCGCTAGGCGGCCACCTACCGCCTGCTTAGTGCCTAGAGCCTAGGTGAACCTTGCTCATGAATGATGTGTTGCGCCCATTCTTACGTCGTTTCGTCCTTGTATTTTTTGATGACATCTTGATCTACAGTAACCGTGGTCAGATCATTTGCGGCATGTTCGAACAGTACTGCGGTTTCTCCACCAGTACAGGCTATTCCTCAAGAGATTGAAATGTCGCTTTGGGGAATCATCCATCGGCTACCTCGGCCATGTCATCTCGGAGCAAGGCATCGTGATGGACACCCAGAAGGTACAAGCGGTCGTTGCTTGGCCCGTACCCCGCACCGTGCGCACCCTCTGAGGCTTCTTGAGACTCGCAAGCTACTACCGCAAGTTCATCCGCGAGTTCGGCACCATCGCCGAGCCACTTACGAAGCTGCTCAAGAAGGAGGCATTCTGCTGGACCGAGGAGGCGGCCATGGCCTTCACCGAGCTCCAGGTCGCGCTCTCCTCGGCGCCCGTCCTCCAGCTCCCCGACTTCAACAAGGAGTTCATCATCGAGTACGATGCCTTGGGGATAGGTTTCGGCGGTGTGCTCCATCAGGGCGGTAGCCTGGTGGCTTTCTTCAGCCAGGCCATCGCACCTCGACATGCCAAGCTGGCCACTTACGAGCGGGAGATAATCGGCTTGGTCCAAGCAATACAACATTGGCGGCCGTATGTCTGGGGCCAATCGTCTGTTGTCCGCACCGACTACTACAGCCTCAATTTCCAGCTGGACCAGAGGCTGTCAAGGATTCCATAGCACCATTGGATGAGCAAGCTCCTCAGCTTTGACTTTTGGGTGGAGTATAAGCCGGGCAAGCAGAATGTGGTGGCCGACACCCTCTCCCACCGTGACACCGACACGGCAGCAATCATGGCCCTATTGGCCCCAAGTTTCGCCCTTTTCAACGACCTACGACAGGAGGCGAGGGGGCGACAAACCTGGCCGCCATCAAGGCCCAGGTGTTGGGCAGCCAACTGGACGCTCCATGGAGCGTGCAAGATGGTTTAGTGCTGTATGACCACAAGGTCTACATCCACCCATCCTCGCAGCTCCTGTCGGTCATCGTGGAGGCCGCACACACGCCCGGCCATGAGGGGTCTAGAAGACCCTCACGCGGCTTAAGGCAGACTTCCACATACCTCACGTGAAGGTGGTGTAGGATTTCATCCACAGCTGCCAGATATGTCAACAGTACAAGGTGGAGCAGCTCCAACCGGCGAGTCTCCTACAACCATTGGATGTTCCCTCCTGTGTCTGGGAGGATATCTCGATAGACTTTATCAAAGGGCTGCCACACATCAACGGGAAGTCAGTCAACCTCACCATCGTGGACTGTCTCTCTAAGTATGACCACTTTGTGCCATTACCACACCCATACATAGCTGGCTTGGTGGCACAAGTGTTCTTTGATGAGGTGGTGTGGCTACACTGGTTCCCATGCTCCATCATCAGCGACTGTGACCTCGTCTTCACCAGCCACTTCTGGAAGGAGCTCTTCCACCTTGTCGGTGTTAAGCTCCACTTGAGCTCGGCATTCCACCCGTAGTCCGATGGGCAAACGGAGGCCGTCAACAAAATCATTGCCATGTACCTCCGCTGCCTCACCGGTGATCGTTCATGCCAATGGCTCCACTGGCTATCATGGGCCAAGTACTGCTACAACACCCCCTTTCAGTCTTCCCTAGAGGAGATGCCTTTCAAGGTTATCTATGGCCGTGACCCACCTTCCATGCGGCAGTATGACGGCACTGCCTAAGTCACGACCATCAACCAACTGCTATGCGATCGGGATTTGCTGCTGCATGATGTACGGGAGCGACTATTGTAGGCACAACAGTACTACAAGCGACAATATGATCTACGTCACCGACCACTAATTTTTGAGGTGGGGTAATGGGTGTGGCTATGGCTCACACCACTAAGCCTCATCCATTGCTTTCAAGGCTCATCGGAAGCTCGCTCCACGCTTCTACGGGCCCTATAAGATTCTGGCCAGAATTGGGGACGTCGTGTACCGGTTGGAGCTGCCAGCCCATGCCCGTATTTATGACGTTTTTCACGTAGGGCTCCTCAAGCCATATTTCGGCAACACGCCCAGCAGTCCCTCACTGCTGCCGAACATGCAACATGGGCGTGTCTGTCCATCTCCTCAGGCGGTCGTTCATGCAAGGATGGCTCGCGGCGTCAAGGAGCTCCTCATCCAGTGGCAAGGGCAGCCGGACTCCGAAACTTCATATGTACCCATCGATGACTTCAAGCGACAGTACTTGGTGTTTCAGCTCGAGGACGAGCTGAATGTCGACGGGGGGAGAGATGTCATGTGGGGCAATCACTATACCTGCAGGACAGCTAGGGCATCGGCTGCTTAGGTGCCAAGTTAAAATTAGCTTGTTGCTTCAGGATTAAGTTAGTTAAAGATAAGATTGATTAGGTTAAAGATATGGTTTGTTACGCTAAGGTTGGGCGTTGGATCTGTCCATGGACGGCCAGGAAAGGAGCTGTATTTAAAGAGGACTAACCATCATTAATGGCAAGAGTTATCAATCTATTTCTCCCTCTGTTCATTACTCTATCTTCCCATCTACTGCTTCTCCTCTACCCCTTGCGCACTCTCTGCGCAACCCCTTCCGCTACCACGGCACCAGGCCGAGGCCCCAAGCCGGCTGTGGCGGACCCATTGTATCTATGTGGGCCACAAGATACCACAGGGCCCACCGATGAGCCCATGAAAGGCGAGCTCAGGTCCGTCTCCCACGGTTCGTGAGGCGGCTAGTATGAACAGGAGGACCCTAACCCACGGTTCGCGAGGCGGCAAGTACCTCTCCTCCGCCGCCGCCACCATCCCCTACCCTCCCCGCTGGGACCCTAACCCTCTCCTCCTCCGCCTCCCCACCTCCGCCTCCGCCGTTGAACCTGACACCAAAGGTAAACCCCCTAAACTCCGAAAATAAAGCCACCTCCTTTGATCTCGTCTCTTTGTGACAGCGAGCCATCTGAGCTTTGGTTTTGGTTGCAGGCATCGGCCCTGGTGGTGGTGGTGCCGCGAGGCCGCAGTGGAAGGCGGCGATAGACTCAAGTGGATCCGGGACAACAGGGACGCCGTCGCCGACAACATTCGGAACCGGAAGTCCGCCACCAACCTCGACCTCGTCCTCCAGCTGTACGACCAGTACCTCGCGCTGCAGAAGGTCAGGAACCTGCTTGTTATTGCTACTGCTGTAATAGTAATGGATGTTGCTGATGTTGTGCGAGTGTACTCCATTAGAACGCATAGCTTTCACTGTGAAAGGGTCAAGTTTTAGTGCATGATTTGCTAGGCTTTGGATTGCTGTGCAGACGATTACTAGAAAAAGTAGTAACTTTCACCTGGGCTTATCTGTTGTTTGAACTGTGCTGTGATTGATGAACTGCCACTGTTTAGCTTATTTCGTGACAACTAGTTGTGAATCATGGTTATTGTATCTCATGGTAGCTGTGGGCAGCAAAAGTTAGAAAACAGAACTGAAAGGCTAAAGAAGTGGAGTACAGCTCATGGTTGTTAATTCGCTGTTTGTTTATGTGTGTCTGTTGTGAAAATTTTGAGTATGCAGCAGGTTGATTTGTTTAGGTAACTGGTTTAGGAGTTGCCCACCAATGCAAATTTATTCTGGAATTGGTATTTATTATTCTTAGACCGTATTTATTTATTCTGGAATTGGTATTTATTATTTGTTTAGGTAACTGGTTTAGGAGTTGCCCACCAATGCAAATTAAGATGTGGATTTATTCTTTCTACTGTCAGGATTGAACTAGAACGAGCATGTTTATATTCTGAAAAGCTCAATCATTAGTAGGTTTTTGTTGACTGACTTAAGATTGTCCACCAGTCAATTCATGATGTAGCCAAGTTAATTTGCAAAAAATGTATAAGTTTCTCATGAACTTCACTTGATCCTTGTTCATGCACACTTCAGTTCATGGGGCACATAATCTATTGCCCTTTAAACTGTTACATTCTACATCTGACAAATTGAGGTCCATTTTGTTGTTAAGTGACAAACTGTAGCAAGTCATTAAAAACAGAATTGGTTATATAGTTGGACTAAATGACATTACGTCAATAGACCTGAAATTCTCACTGGACAATGGTCAAGTTAATTTGCCTTATGATAGGAAGTCCTTTCATGAGTAGATGCTCAGTATTTACTTGCTCTTTTTACAAACATTTTATACTGTCCTGCGCAGGTCAGTGGTTCAAAGTTCTGCTACTTAAAGAACGAAGCTGTTTTGTTGGAGATGGCCCTTGTAATGGTGTTTGAACTATTTATATTGTAATTTATGCAAGTTTTCAACTTAATCCTTGAATTTAAGACTTATCATATTATTTAGTACCTGTATACCGAATTACGGTGCAAATTTTATAATTATTTACCGAATTGGCAAATGGTTTTACCAAATTGCATATGAAAATTTTGGTACGGCATACCCTTTGGTAAAATCCTGGGTCCGCCACTGGCCGAAGCCCCCTGTCTTCCACGAGTACGCCCTGCGCTTAGGGCTCAGGCCGTGACAGTCTGATTGCTGCGGCACTATGACATTACCGGTTTATCAATGGCCAATTGCCATTGCTACCATTGGTACTTCCAACAAAGATTGATGCGAAGATTGCAAGTAAATAGTGAAAGCGTAGTAAGGAAGAGGAAGAACAGAGGGGGCTAACCCGAGAGGGAGGCAGGTTGTTCAGTTCGCCGATCGCCACCTCGTGCGCTCTTATCTTCACAAATCGAACCAAATTCATGCAGCAAATTTTTACACCAACGAATCAAATCCAAAGAAGAACAAGAAGAAGCACAGCAGCAACAGCCAACAAGGTAACAAGTACACGAACAACAACGTCGTTTACACAAACGGTAGGGAAATTGGCCCGTACCTCCTTCATAAGCTCCACCTTCTTGTCCACCTCCTTCGCCGGCTCCGGCGCCCTCTCCCCCGCCGCCGTCGCCATCTCTCTCTGCTCTTCAAGAAACCCTCTACCCGGTAAACCCTAGAGCACAGCCGAAAAGCCACCAAACTTAAAGCCCAAATCGCAATATGAAAGCCCGTTAGGCCAGCCCCAGCCCAGCTCCACCAAGAATTTCCTTGTTTCCCCATAGGCGCACAGCGAGCCCAATGAACCCGGCAATGGCGGCGCTTCTCCTCTCCCGGCCCCTCGCCGGCTCCGCCGCGCCATTCTTTCCCCGCCGCCGGCGACCCCCCTCCCATCTCCTCCTCCCGGGCGCTCCCAAATCCAAATTAATCAGCGTCAGGGTGTCCTCTTGCGCCAACAGCGACAACCCCCAGAAAGAGCGGGAGCGGGAGCGGGAGCGCGAGCACGAGGACAAGAACGAGGGAAAACCTCCGGTCCCAGAGGTGGAGGTCAGCTTCAGGGTGGACGAGGCGGTGGTGGAGCGGGTCGTGCGGAGGGCGGGGTGGGCGGTGTGCGCGCCGCTGGCGCTGTGGGCCGCGCGCTGGTGGCTCCGCCTGGGCCGCCCGCCGCTCTGGCTCACCCTCGCCGCCGTCTTGGCGGGCATCGCCTACGCCGCGCTCTCCGCAAGCTGGGACCCGCGCCGGGAGGGCTCGCTCCTGGGGCTCGGCGAGGTACGCCGCAACTGCGCCGCGCTCGCGGCCGCGGCGGCGCGGGTGGCCGAGACGGTGGATGGGATGGAGGAGGACAGCGAGCTCCGGCTCACGTTCCGGGCACAGCTCCCGGAGCATTAGCGAGCGACCACCGAGCTGAGTGAGTAGCTTCTTGGTTCATGGTTCAGATGCTGCCTCTTCAGACGTTGGAGGAGTAGAAACCGCTTGCCAAATTGCCTATTATTTCAGAAATGTTTGTACATATGCATTCATGTGTATTCATGTCATGAGTCCATGGCTTATGAAATGGGTAGTAGTGAATTGTGAAAGTTCTTGTCGGCGCTAGTAATGTTCTATTGTTCTGAAGGTATAGATGATTTTCCATGTGTTTTTGGTGTTAGCTATCTTTGCAGGACAGGGGTTGACATCTCAATGTTGCTGTTAATTCGTTGTGTCAGATCCACTGCAGTTGTAACTTTTGCATATATCGCACATCGGCACATGGGCGTGCTTAAGTAATTGCAAACTTCAAACAAGATTCAATTTGGTTGGCTCAAGTTGGTCAAAGGGCTTCTGGACTCAGCGTTCAGTTTATCCGTATGCTCCTTTTGCCAGCCTGGTATACATCGATCTGACATTTTAGGGTGTATCCTTCCTAGGACTGTTATGGAGCTACCTTTATTCTATGAATAAATATCTTAGTTTTTCATAACTCGTTTGTATTGAAGAAAACTAGTTCAGTATTGAAAAGAGGTATAAATCGGAAAATGCCATCCATTTAATGTGAGGATGGCATGTAGAGCCCAGGGCCACATGTCCGTAGCACATTGGATGATATTTCCAATTCCGATAGTATTGTGTATCCTTGCTTTGAGATGTGATGTGAGCAGCATTCATTTCAAAAATTGAAAAATTGTAGCCTTCATTGTTTTCAATTTTTCAGTGATTTCTTGTCAGGAAAGTATGGTCTTGTATGCTAACTCTGTAATTATATTATTATACAGAAAAATGAAGGCCACAACAAGTTAAATAATGCCCCTCTGTATCTTCATGTCCATCCATTGAATGTGGGTGCACCTTGTGCTATCTGTTTTACTTTTTATGTACAACCTGTTGAGTGTTGTGCACTAGTATTTTCTTGGACAAATACTCAATTTGGTTTCTATTTTCTTTGCCGTTGCCGCATAAATTATTTTATCTACCAATCTATTTTATAATTTTACCATGTTTCACACTATACGGTCATAATCAGAATTTTCAATGCCTACAGAAAGAAAAGGGGGAAGGTACTTCAGTGTTAATAACCTGTGAAAAAACTGAATTAAGTGTTTTTACCAGTGACCATTGCATGTGGTGCAGTGTAGTACAAATTGCAGATTTGCTATATTCAGAGCAAACGAAAGAAATCAATATATGTCAGTTCCCTGCGTGGTGCAGTAAACACAGGAAATAACAAGCTCCTACTTGGGCCTAGGGAAATGCTTGGATACAAACATATGCTCATTCAAATTGCCAGCACAATGCATCACCTGTCTGCTGAGGTTCTTCGTCTCTGTTATACTTACAAACATGGTGCAACTAATTCCTGCCATTTCTTGCAACCAATGGCAGGTCTTGTGGAACAGTTGCAACATTACGTATGCAAGTTCCATGACAACCCAGCTTGCCTTCTGAGGAGGGTAGTCTTGCTTGGTTTCTATGGGAAGAAGAGATTGCAGAGGTATAGTATGGAACAACTGACTACTCGTTACATGGTGAATTTTGTTCAAATAATCGTTCCGTGCCTGCTTGTCCTTTCTCTTGCAAACCTCAGAAGAATATATCGAAGTTATCTGTTATACCTTTTATACAACATATACTGAATCAGCAAAAATATGAATGCCATGAAAGAAAAATTGGGAGACAACCAACCAAGAAAACAGCTCCAGCAAATACAAAAGAATATTTCAAGAAAGCAGCATCCTTTCTGTCTTTCTTTTCTCCTTTTCTTTCTTAAGAAGTGCACCATCATGTCAGTAGAAACCAAGGAAGCAATTCCAACAGAAACAGCTAGAGGTCTCAGGAAGAACTTACAGTTTGCAGTGACAGAACGAAAGAGGACACGATGTGATATTGGCTCGGCTCAACTCTGGCGCCGCGCAGTTCGCTGTCGCGGAGATGAGCCAAGTCAATACCATGCCATGTCTTCTCGTTCTTTGTTCTTGGCTCTCTCTGTCTGAATGCTTCTTCTCTTCATCATTTGGTCCGTCTTTTATAGAGCAGCTGTGAATAGTTTAAGATTACAAGGGTCGTGTCTAGTGCAAGGGGGGCTTAAGATTGGCGAATGCAAACTCGAGATCCTAACCGTCTGATCAGTGAACTGTATTCATTGGACATATACTTCAGAATCTATAGCAAGTCCCATGATCGAATGGATGATAATCTTTCACACAACCGGAAGGTTGACACTTGACACCGCGAGTTCTTGTTATCTAATTTTTATTTAAGGGGTTATTGTTAACTTCTTATTTATATCAAACTAATGGCCATTAAAAAAATCCGGTGAGCTTGGAAATATCCTCCAGGGTCTAATTCTTGCTGGAAAGAAAACAATAGAAATGGAGTGCAAGTGTTGCGAAAACGAAGCGTCTAGTTTGTTCCTTTTTGACAAGGTCAGTTCTGTAATGTAACTAATTTTCCAGGCCGGCTGTGTGTTGTCCTCTTGTGAACGGCATGAACTGTAGAAAACTTAGAATAGCTCGACCAAAAACAAACCGACCATCGTTAAAATGCACTATTTCTCAGTTGGTTTCTTTTGGGTCCTTTGCATCTTCTTTTTATAGGAGGCGGCTGTGGTGCTTCCTAAACACAACTTCCACGTTACTTAGCTATGTTTATATACTCTTCTACTTCTGGTTTTTATTTAAAAAAGTTAAAAGCCAATATTCAAAACAGTTTCTTCATTTCTCTCGCTATCGGCTCGCTCCAAAAATAAAATAGAGGGTCACAGGTAAATCACACACTTCACTCTTCTCACTCTAATCAGACACACGTCTCTCTCACTTTTTTCACCGCTTATCTCTTCTTTTAAAAGACACTTCTTTCAACCATTGCTATTTATTTTTAGCTAAAACCTATCAATACGAACACCTCCTTAATTAGAACATATATCATCGTGTCAAAGTATATATATTTTGCAAAAGAGACAAGTATATGCATCTCGTTCTACTTTTCAGCTTTAGGTTAACATTATACAAACAACTTTTACAAAATATTTACGACCTTTTCGTCTTCCTACACTCTCCCCTCTTTACCACACTAACAATTAATGCCATTGCTAGTACTCCCTCCTCTTTCAAATAGATATTGTTTCAAAATACATGCAATTAAACTTTTAAAATCTTGACCACTAATACACACAAGACTATTTAGATTGTTACGAGAAAATGATATTAGCATATTTATCATCAAAAGTACTTTTGTATTATTATTATTTAAAAATTACTAACATATAACTATAAAAACTAATGATCAAATATGTGTATAGATATCCAAAACAACAAAGTAAAAAAGATCGAAGGAAGTACTACTTAGTTTGACATGGTTTGAGCATACGGTGGGGATACAATTGGTTGATAGGAAGACTTTTACAACACCATTATGCCGCCATCAGCTCAAATCCTAAAGGCAACACATGTAACTAAGGCCTACCAAACCACTGTAAAGCTTAGGGTGTCTGTTAGGTCTACCCAACGGTCAGCCAACAATAATGTGCAACTCAATTTGACATATAAAATCGTGTTTGTAGTTAACTGTGTATTGTGACCACCGTAGTATCTTGCATCCCTATGATACTACTAATTCAAGCTTTGTGAGCAACTAAGCATGCATAAAGAAGCCTACCCAAATCAGAAGGATATGTTTATAAACCATATCCAAGGCCATTATACACGTAACATATTTCACGTCATTGGCGTCGCAAGTGATTGTCACGTGCATGTCGGCACTACAGTCACTTGTTTTTGTGAAATCCGAACAATGCACATGCAAGTCTACATTAGACTAGGTTATATAGTCCGTCTACAACAACTTTCGGAAACGAATCCTCCGTATTGAAGAACAAAACGCACATGCTACAGTGCCGTGTATTAGCCATTCAAACCATTGGATATAAAACAAAGGCCATGGATGCAATCGCTAATGTAGCAATCGCTGGGTTGGTACTGTAGCAACCGCAGTGGGTACATGCCCCTGATGCAAACCATTGTAGCTTCTCTGCATTTTGTTCCTCAACGCTGAGGATCTATTTCCACGAATTTTTTAGATAATACATGTTTTACTAATATTACATAAATATATCATCGCTAAAAAAATTACAAAAGTAACATATTGTAGCCATTTCAAATGGCGACAACACTCTATCGCTATTTGGAAAGACGACAATCCTACATGGAGTCATACGTGACAGTCTATAGGCTTCTGTCATCAAATAAATTGACGACGGATGCCCTATCGTCAATTCAAATGGCGACAGAGTTTCTGTCGTCAACTAAATTGGTGGCAGAGTCTTTGTCCCCAATTTATTGGCGACAGAGGATCTGTCATCAATTCAATTGAAATAGCGACAGAGTTATTTTTTATTTTTAAATAATACATTTTTTATTAATAAAAAAAATATTATTTATAAACAATCTTGCATTTTTTTTTGTTTTAGTAGTTTTGAAATAATTACTAACTATTAAAGAGAGAATTTGAATAGTGTGCGTTAGGTTGCATTAATGATTTTTGTTTAAATAAACCATTTTAAGCTCGACATAACACATCATGATGAAGGTGTGAATCACACGATACGTAGAATTTGGTTATGTGCATATGTTTACCTCACTACTCATACGATACAAATGGCAACATACACGAACCGTTAACCCAAATTACATGTCAGATACAGGTGCGCCTTGTGGAATGTAAACGACATGGTGGTTGTAAATCTAATAGGGCTTATGGGTGAACGCCCCTAAGGCAAAAATAGAACACTGTAGAGCACCCACATGGAGTGACAGTCATTACGGTGGCATGGACGTGGCTGGTTGTCATGGTAGTGGCAAGCGTAATTGTAGCTCGGGTTGCCATAACAGCAGTACGGGTGGTAATTGCTGACGAGGTGGACCACATCCTCGTTGTTTATCTCCCTAATCCTCTGCCTATGAAGGTCATCATTGTTGATCCTCTCGTGTGGAGCTCCTCTCGTAACTCTTCTAGCCAGATTTAGGGAGTGTGAGTGTAAACCTGGATAGGTATTAGATACGACTGATCCACCTACTCGGTGAATTTGTAATTTGTGGTTTTCAAGGAAGATGAGGTAATTACAAACGATGCATGCATGGAAATATAGATAGGAAATGAACTACTTACCATAAACAAAGGACATCGAAAGAATCGGCGTCTTGGGTCCCCCACATTGTAAGAAATCTAGACCACTGCATCAAGTTTGTCATGCATTGCAGCGAAGGCTCGGGGATGTGTGGGTAGTCACGGAGGATATTTCCCCCACAAAAGTTTACTCGATCACATATGTGGGAATCCAATAAGGGTCAATCCTTCATTCTCTCATGGGGGTGCACAACCGCAACGGAGCAAGCTTGATGGGTGCCTCTCCATGCTGAGGCAAGGTAGTCGCCAAACGACTGCGGTGTGTGGCATCGATGGTTTATGTTGAAAATAATTTTACTAAGTCCAAAATAGTCTCAATAATTTATTTGAATTTTTATAGAATTTTTTAACCGTATTTAATATTTTCTAAGTCTTTTACCAAATTCTAGCCTTTATTCAATTCAGAAAATATTTAAAACTCCTTAAACTCCCTCAGGCCGATTTCCTTTTTTTCCGTCCTGGGCCAGACCTATTTTCCAAGCCTCGGCCCGCTCTCCTCCCCCACGCATCACATGGCCCATGACCCATCTCCGCGTCGGCCGCCTCCTCTCCATGACGTGCCGGGCCCACATGTCAGTCGTCTTCCTCCCTCTTCCTTCTCGCATGCGCTAGTACCTCCGCCATTTCTGGCTGGACTTCCTCCCCTTTCCTTCTTTCGCTGCGCCACCGACGAGAATCTTCCTCCCCCTCCTTCATTTCTCTCCCGTGCGACCCACGCCCCAAATTATTCTTTTTTCCCGTGCCTTTTCCTTCTCTTCCCCTCCCCGAATTCTCACTGTTGTGATCTCCGACGCTGGTTCTGTACCCTGTGTGTCCCCTCCGACCCCGGCACCGCTACTCCTCACCCAAGATTGCTCCACTCCCCTCTCCCGAGCCCCAAGGTCCTCCTGCGGCATCTTCTCTCTTCGAGCACCGACAAACCTCCAACGAGCAATTCCTGACGGAGCAATCCCTACCAAGCCTTGCTAATGCCCTGTAGAGCTTCATAGCGCATCTGCGAACCTCCTCCGCCACCTCGCCATCAAGAAAGACCGCCGGAAGTCACCCTTCACCGGAGTCCGTGCGCCGCCGCCGCCTCTTTCTCGCTGCCGGCCGCCTACGTTCCCTCCCGAACACCGCACCGAGATAAATCGAGCTCTCTATCGTGCCCTCTCTCTTTTGCGCCCATCGCTGCCCTCCGCCGTCCATCGGAGCATCCCGAAGCATCGGTCACAGTGCGTCACCGCGCCGGAGCCACATCAACCGGCCACACCAGCGTCATGTCTACGCCCGAGCCTAGTTAGCTGCCCGCGTGTTCGCCTAGTCAGTATGTAAACCCGGTCCACCGTAGATCCTTTACTATTTCGTGGACCCCGTCCACAAGACCCTAGCCCATTTGTTAGTGACCGAACCCTATTTTCTTTTGGAAAATAATTCCACCAAAATTCAAAATTCCTTGCTGACATCATAAATACAATTTCCTTTAAAAATAATTATAAAAATCTAGAAAAAACTGAAATAGTATTTTCTCTCTCTTTCTTAGTTTTAAATCTTTCGCGAGCCCGTTTTCCTTCGTTTTAGCTCCAATTGAACCCATTAATTTTTCTAAATTCATCTAAAATTTTAATCTACCCATTTTTATCTTTCTTTTGAATTTATTGAATTTATTTGTATTTTCTTTGAATTTATTTTGTCTTAGCTATTTTCACATGTAAACTGTGACGTTTTCGAGAATTCTACCACGTTGATGACTCTCACAACTAGACCTCTGAGCAAGACAAGTTATATCATTGATCATATTGAATTTAGTATTTTAAATTATTTATATTATTTTAAATTATTATGCATGCTTATTGTTATTCAAAATAGCTTAAATTCTGGTTTAAACTTTATAACATTTTCACATGAAATGATGATTACTAAAATGTAATTTTGACTTTGGTGAGTCACGAAGGTGTATGCAATGTTTAAAAATAAAAGAAAAAAATATGGTTTAGACTTAGGCAAATGATTAGACAGTGGATGTTTGGTGGCACAAGGCGTATATGGGAAGTTTAACTAAATCAATTAAGGGCCGGTCTGTGAGCTACTGCTACAAAGTTATATTGTACTACCACAAGTTAGATATGGGATAGACCTGGTTAACTAATTTATGGGTCTCGATCTTGGTTACGCTACAGGTTAAATGTGGGCGTGGCAGGGCCACAAGAAGTCTCATACGGCACAAAAGGGGGCCCAACTTAGTGGACTCTATATTGTGATGAAACCTTAGTGGGGCATGATCAGGTTGAGGATTTCGTATTGTAAAGATCTTGTGATAATCTGTTAGTCACATACCTTTGGAAGTGTGATAGGCGGATATTATAAGTTGATTATCTCTTATGGGTAAAGTTATACCACCTATATAGAGTGTATAAACTACTCTGGATAGCTGTGCCCATGGTCATAGATAACCCGAGTAAAGTGTTTCACGGATTAGACTTTGTTTTTCAATAAAATTGGTTAAATGAAAGATGATGTGATCTTTTGAAAAAGATGGTCTGTGTGAGATGCCCATGGATAGGTTAGTGTGGGGGTTAAACCTACACTAACAATATTATTTGATTAAAATATTATTTTATTTAGTTATTGTATTAAATTCAGCAATTTTATATCTATTTATTGTATTTACTTTAATTTGGTTTTACGCTTAAACAACCATATTTTGCATTTCTTTGATAATATCCATGCATGCATTAACTCTCTTATTAGTGTAACTTGCGGAGTATATTTTTGTACTCACCCTTGCTTAAATTCTGTTGCTCAGAGAAGGACTGCATTGACTTTGGTGTGGACCTTAATGAGTACGCCGCGTGCTACTGTCGTTTGTCTGTGTGGCATATTGGATAGGCTTCTTCCGTTTCGGTTTTATTTTTGCTGCATATATTTAATTTTGGCTTATGAGCTATTGATGTAAACTTTGGCCATAAGGCCCATATTTAGATAATTAATAAATATCATTATGTTTGATATTTATCTTTGTTGTCACATGTGCACTAGCTGATTCTGAACTATTGCGATTTACATAGAGGATTTAGATGTGTTATATCTAGGTTCGACGGAGATAGTATTAGAGCCATGGCGATTATAGGACGTGGCCTTAGATAGAATAGAATGGTTAGACTGTAAGGACTTATTTTAAATAACAAGCAATTTTAAAATTTTTTTCTTACACTTACTCTTAATCTTTGCTTACCCTTACCTCTCAATTATTTCTCATCTTTATGTCATTTCTTAAACATCTATTCTAACTCTCCCCGTGTTAAAAACAACTATAGATGGACAACGGTTGGGATTCATCGACTCTACCGCCATTTCAATCTTCACCTTGAAGTATCACGCTTTGTACCTCGAAAGCCACGAAGGATCACACCAAGACAACCCTTACCCATTTAGGTTAAGTTTTGAAGCTACCCATTTCAAGTAGATGATGTTGTGAGCTATCATTTTTCTCTTTTGTCTATAGCCGCAATAACTATTATTTGTTATTTGCTTAATCAAGATTTTGCTAAGTTGTTGTTTTGCAGTTGTTTTGTATATGCAAAATGACCCCTATTTCCCTTTAGTCTTAAGTCTTCCCTTCTCTTCCCTCCTAATCATTGGAAGCATTAAGCAGGTGATGAACACAAGGAGCAACGGCAATGGCAATAACAAGAACAACAACACTGGAACCCAAGAAAGTCTGTCCACTCCTATTTCTTCACCACCTCCAGCTAATGGACCTGACTAGACCCAAATGATGGCCAACTATAACCAGTTGATCCAACTATTGATCCAAACAGTGGCCAATCCTGCACAACCTGCTCCTCCGCCACAACCACCAGTCTAGGCTCCACAATCAATACTGTCGGAGTTCATGAGGATACGTCCCCCAACATTTTCTAGTAGCACCGAACCCATGGACGCGAATGACTGGCCCAGAGCCCTTGGGAAGAAGTTGGACATTATCTAATGCAATGATAGGAGAGAGAGATAGTCCTCTTTCTTCTCACTAGCTAAACGGACCTGCTTCAGAGTGGTGAGACAACTTTGCTACTGCTCACACCAACGCGTAAGCTATCACTTGGAATGACTTCGTGCAGAACTTCCACAAAGCTCATGTTCCTACCAGCACCATCACTCTCAAGAAGAGGAAATTTCGAGCTCTACGATAAGGAAGTCGCTCCATGAATGAGTATCTTCATAAATTCATCCAGCTAGCATGCTATGCGCCATAAGATGTTGCTACAGATGAGGCCAAGCATGAAAGTTTCCTAGAAGGACTCAATGATAACTTGTCGGTTCAACTCATCTCCAAAACTATGATGATTTCCACCAACTTGTCAGCAAGGCTATCCGCAAGGAGTCCAAACACCAAGAGATAGAGAATCGGAAGAGACGGATGTCTACTTAGTAGCTAAACACCAAAGGTTTTCCCAGAACTAGAGGGACTCAACCACATGCCAATAGATTCTAGCTATCACTGTCAACAGGAGAGCTAGTTCTGGCCAACCCTTCTCCCAGCTCCGAAGACAATAATGCCTTGATGGTTGGCTTTCCACAGATGAACTCGACCTCAACAACAGGAGTCACTTGTTTCAACTGCCATGAGATAGGACATTATACCAACAATTTCCGCAAGAAGCAACATGCAGCAAGGACTGGTACACCTAGAACACCAACCACCAACACCCTCTAGGCAACAGCCAGAAGGCCACAGAGGTTTAGGAAGGGACGTTTGAACTAGATCATAGCTCAAGCCACGCGTGGTAAGATCCCAACCCATTTCTTTACTAGCCCGTCTGAATTTTGGGGACGAGATTCTTTTTAACAGGGTTAGTTTTTCATAGCCCAGGTTTTTATTTCAACAACAACAACAATAAGAAGAAGAAGAACTTCATCATTTAATATTGACTTGTAGTCATAGTCTTCAAGATCTATCTGTTCCACCAATGCTTCAATCTCCTCACCTTCATATGCAATCCCTATGTGTCCCTGTACCTTGGCCATACGAAGGTCTACATTCTCAGCTTTAACGGAGTCAATACCACCTCTCCCTTCTTGGCTCAAACAATATGGCACACTTTAGCTGGACTCCTCAACTTCTTCAGCATTACCACCTATAGCCTCTTCCTACGTCACATGAGCCAGAGGGACTTTCTCATAGGCTTGGGCTAGTAAGACTAGCGGCCATCCATACTCCTTCTCCAATCTCATGTATGAGCTCTACGAATTTCATCCCTTCAGTTTGATTAACTCCCAGTACGTGCGTTGCCGTGCCCAGGTAGCAATGCCATGCAACTTTAGATGGTCTAACACACTGTCCAGTGAGAATAGCTGGTATAATCATCTCATAACAGTGCCCCATTGATTTTGCTCTACATTTGACAGGCTGGCCATCACAGATGGAAAAATCGTGTAAATTGACCCCTTCTATACCCATATGTGGAACCCCTTTTTCATAGTGTATTTTGCAAGCTATTCGTTCAGTCATACCTGTCAATCCTTTCGACAACTAATCTGATATTAATGACAGTTGCACATTCGATTAAATAAAATGCAAAATAGACCTAATAACGAATCCGCTACTAACTAATAAACTTGCATAGAAGGGGATTTCCCTAATGTAAAATACCCTAAAGAAAGACAATCAATCATATATGTCTTGTAAAAAATATAAATTACCATACATGCATCATCTACGTAGGACACATAGTTAATAATGGATCATACACTCATTATACTCTTCATGTTTCAAATAAGCCTAACTATCAGATCTAATATTCTAAAACTAATCGGTGCATTACAACCTACGGCTATGAGAAATTAATAGTTCCAAAAGAATTTATCCTACACAAACTATTCTAAATAACTACATATCTACAACCAAACTATTTACACATCTACCCACTACAAATGTAACTATACATCTAATTATTTTATTTGTTAATCTACCATGGTTTCAAAATAAAATCTACAAAGAAACAAAAAACTCACTTTTAAGATACAGAAATCAACTCTTCCTACTCTCTTCTCCTCTCCCCTCTCCTCTCCTCCCCCTCTTTCTTTTCTTTACTGAATTATAATTAATTTCAGCTGATGTTTTGACCCTTTTATATGTGGCTTATGTCGCCATTTCAAATGGTGACAGAAAGTGTGAGGGCCTCTGTCACCATTTGAAATAACAATTGCAACTCCTCCACTTGATATTCAAGGACCAATCACTAGAGCTCGCGCCCGACAATTGAATTTAGAGGTGAGCTCGTTCCTAAGTACTTCTTTTGGTTCATTTGAGAATCGATTGCTACCTAATGATTTTATTATGATTAGGAACCATAGAGAGGATCAAGAAGTACTTGGAGAAGGGCTACGAGGCGCACAAGTCCAGCAAGGGCGGACGAATCATGTTGGATGTCCAACTCAAACCGACTTCGAATCCAATTCGGAGTCCGGGACCAGGCTGCACTAAAATGGACGCCCAGATCGCATCCGGACTCCGTTTTGGACGTTCCACATATGTATGGAAAGCTGAGAAGATAACCTTTCCAATGGCTCTGGTCTCATATCAAAATTCCTTCTGAGTCAACGGGAATCGTCGAAACAAGTGGACGTTCAGAATCTGTCAGGGTGCTGTGACACCGTCTTTTGGGCCGTTCGGCTTTGTATCGTGTTGGAGTCCATTAAGGACGCGTCCAGGGGTTTTGCTTAGATTAATTCTGTCTTTGAACAGTTTCGCCGTCATCGGTTTGTGAAACCCCAAGTTTCGAGTGCTTCATCAATATATCTGCAATTTGGTTGTGTTCTTCCTTGTTCTTGCTTGTGTTCTTCGATTCGCAGGCGAGGATTAGCCTTCTTGGCAAGGTCAACCGGGCAGCGCACGGTTGATAACCTGAGGAGACGTGGTGCTGCGATTGCGGGGTTCGAACGTGTCGTTCGGAGCCGGATCGATTGTGTCGCGCCTCCACCAAATCGAACATACCCAGAACCTGTTGGAAGATCGGGACCCCGTTCCCATTAGCCTCTGTCACCATTTGAAATAACGATTGCAACTACGAAGACTTCTGTCGCTATTTCAATTGACGATCATCTCTCTGTTGTCAATTGAAATGGTGACAGATGTTGTGACAATGGCGACAAACAACGTTTCTATCGCCATTTGAAATGACTACAGATAGATATTTGTGTAACTTTTTAAGCGACGATATATATTTATAATATTAATAAAAATATATTATTTTAAAAAATCTCCATTTCCATCAGGAAATTAATTACTAGACCTTCTACTCTGAAAGTGAAGGATGAAGTCCCTGCATTCCTAGAACGCATCTAAGGAGATATTTACGGTCCCATACAGCCACTATCAGAGCTATTTAAATATTTCATGGTGCTCATTGATGCTTCCCCGAAATGGTCGCACGTATGTTTATTGTCTATGAGAAACCATGCTTTCGCAAACATAATCTCGCAGATAATTTGCATAAGAAATATTTTACCTGATCATAACATAAAGTCCATCAGAATGGACAACGTCGGAGAATTTACTTCAAATGCATTTGATGATTATTGCATGGCAATGTGAATTACAGTTGAGCATTCTGTATCGCATGTTCACACTCAGAATGGACTAACAGAGGCATTAATCAAGAGAATAAAACTTATTGCCCGACCACTTTTGCAGAATTGTAATTTACCAGCTACCTGTTGGGGATACGTAGTCCTGTATGCAGCAACTCTCATCAATTTCAAACCATCGCCCCTACAACATCCATTCACCTATGCAACTAGCGCAAGGGTTAGCACAAAAAATTTCTCATCTCCGAAGGTTTGGATGCAAGGTTTATGTATCTATGCCCGCTCCACAGCGTACTGTAATAGGTCCTCTCCGAAAGACTGTGATATACGTTGGTTACGAGACAACATTCATAATCAGGTATTTAGAACCCATGACAGGAGATATGCATACTGCCCGTTTCGCTGATTGCATATTTGATGAGGATAATTTTCCAACATTGGGAGGAGGAAATCAACTCCTTGGTAAAAAATGTCAGGAAATTACATGGCAAGTCATGGGAATCCATGCACATGACCCGCGCACTAGTGAAACAAATAGAGAAGTCCAGAAGATCATTGATTTGCAAGCATTAGCAAACTAACTGTCTAACCACTTTAGTGATTTGAAGAGCATGACCAAGTCACATGTGCCTGCATGCAATGCACCGGAGAGGGTTAAAATATCAAAGAAAGTTCAAAGTATCTCTAATCCCGTCCAGAGGGCTTAGAATAAAAGGACGAGAACTCCGGCCCCTCGAATCCTAAGTAATCGAGGATGGCTAGTGAAGAAAGATAAGGACTTGACACAAACGACCACTGAAGTTCCCAGAACCAGAAGGGGCGCCAGTTGAGACCTAGCACCAGTATGACACCTTCAGAAAAGGGCATACTGGATCTGAACATTCCCATGGAAGAAGAAATCAGCATGGATGTGTGCGCACACATCGGAGCTAAAAATTTAAAGGGACTTACCATCGCAACTATAAAAAGCGATGAGCAAGTAGAAGCACAAGAAGAAGCAACTCATTATGAAATAGCTATGAACTATGTGCATACGGGAGAGTCGATGAATAGGACAACAGCCAATGTTGATATCTACTTTGCAAAGAAAATTACCACAATCATCAATCTTGATACAGAGCCTACACCGCTCGTTGAATGTAAGAAAAGATCAGATTGGGAATATTGGAAGAAGACAATAGAAACTGAATTATTATCTCTGAACAAAAGAGAGGTGTTTGGGCCTGTAAACCGCACACCTCCCCATGTGCACCTTGTAGGACATAAGTGAGTATTTGTTCAAAAGTGAAATGAAAGAAATGAAGTTGTAAGATATAAAGCAAGGCTTGTTGTATAAGGTTTCACTCAACGTCTATTAGTTGATTATGAAGAAACCTACTCCCAGTCATGAGTGGAACCACCTTTAAATACTTAATCTCAATGCCAGTAAACCTAAACATAGAAATAAAATTGATGGATGTGGTAACTGCATACCTGTATGGAAACTTGGATTCGGAAATTTATATAAAGGTACTTGAAGGTATCCCCGTCCCGAATGAAAACACAGTAAATAGAAATCTGTATAGTATGAAACTCAAAAAATCATTGTCAGACTCAAGCAATCAGGCAGGATGTGGTATAATCGTTTAAGCGACTTTCTATGCAAGAAAGGCTACACGAACAATGAAGATTGTCACTGTGTATTTATACGATGATCCCATAATGAATTTTGTATAATATCAGTGTACGTAGGTGATCTGAATATCATCGGGACCATGGAAGACATAAAAGAAGCAAGTTTTTATCTGGAGTCAGAATTTGAAATGAAAATTTGGGTAAAACCAAATACTGCTTAGGTCTGCAACTCGAGCATGTCCCTAAAGGAATATTAGTACATCAGTCAGTCTACGCCCAGAAGGTGTTAGAAATGTTCGGCTTTGAGAAGGCATACACATCGAAAGTACCGATGATCGGGAGATCTTTGCAGCAAGAAAAAGATCCATACCGACCTAGGGAAGAGGGGGAGGAAGTCATGGGACCGAAATTTCCATACTTGAGTGTAGTAGGAGTACTTATGTATTTAGCGAACTGCACTAGACCGGACATTGCATTTACCGTAAACCTATTAGCAAGGCATAGTGCAGAACCTACCAAAAGGCATTGGTAGGGAATAAAAGACATCTTCCGATACCTCCAAGTAAGTAAGTACATTGGGTTATTCTATAGAAAGAATCAAGATTTCAATATGACTGGCTATGCAGATGCTGAGTACCTGTCGGACCCGTGTACCGCAAGGTGACAAATAGTCTAATTATTCCTATGTGGAGGAACTGCAATTTCATAAAAATGATCTAAGCAAAGTCTTGTAACGACTTCGACGAACCACTTATAAATCATAGCACTGTACGAAGCCGCACGAGAATGTGCTTGGCTCCGATGAATGATTCGCCACATCCAGTAATCATGTGAGATGAATATTATGCAAGCTCCCACAATTATCTATGAAGATAATGCAGCTTGTGTTGCATAAGTGCAAACGGGCTAGTGAAGAGTCATCTCACAAACATATTAACCCAAAGTTCTTCTATGCTCATGAATTGCAAAAGATGGACGGAATTAAGGTACTGCACACTAAGTCTTGTGAAAATCTTGTAGATTTATTCACTAAGTCACTTTCAGCATCTAGTTTTGAAAGATGCGTACGAGGAATTGGAATGATGAGACTTAGAAAAATGTAGAATTCAGAGGGAGATTTCCCTGAAGCTCGTTGTTAAAACTTGGTCATGAAGATCGAGTACCCAAAGAATAAATCCTGAAGATTAAATGAAATTGGGTGGATTGAACTCTTTTTTCCTTGATGAGTTTTCCTGAAGTTTCTCGGCAAAGGTTTTTAATGAGGCAATTCGTGCAACACAGCATAACATGTATCATGTACTCTTTCTCTAAATTTTTTTCACTGGGTTTTTATGGAGTTTTGATGAGGCATGGACATGTCAGATGAGTGCCCAAGGGGGAGTGTTAGGAAACCTAGGACTAGGCTTGAAGTCTTGGCCTATGGTGGACATTTCACTACTAGGCTATGGGCCTATTCTTTATGGCTGTGGCTTATGGCTTATATCCAAATTTTTTTCAGGTTGGTTTGAACCTAGGTTCGCTGAGGCTAACAAGCCTTGTTCTAACAGAGAATATGAGAGGACCGACCTTTCTCACTTGGGAAGCTTCACCGTTGTGCGAGTGGTCCATCCGAGTTTGATTCCTGAATCGTCTATGGATGCCTCACCTCACATATGTTTATGCGTTCAGTGCGAAAACGATTTCCGCTTAAGTCCTAGCGTATATATTTCTGTAGGACACACCCATGTATGCGTGAGGTGTGGTATAAGTGTGATGTGCGTAAATATACGTCCTCTTGTAATATCAATAAACAGATAATGTGAAGAAACAACCACTGACATCTGGGCCTCATATCTCAGTGACCGCTCTTCCGCTCAAAAAAGATCTCAGCGATCGCTCCTTCTTCCACCTCTCGTCCGTACATCCAACCATCGATCCACGATAGGAAGGTCCATGAGCCTCCACGTGTTCTTTGCGGCGCCCTAGGTGGGAGTGGCACCGGCCCATCACTTCGTACAATCGATACCTCGGTCCCAGCAAAATTAATCGTCAGACTGAACAGTGGAGCCCACCTCGGATTAACCCGCCTCTTCGGGGAAAGGCGCACCGCACCACTCCCGCTACGGCACGTTACGCCGCCCCAGGCAAAACCGCCGTAAAAAAAATTAGTCAGTCACCCACCACAATCTACCTACGCCAACTATCTATGACTGACACGTAGGCCATACCACATTACCCCACCTGTCACCCGCCATCCACGCATCGCCGCAGCCGTGGGGGAACATGCGCGCTCACTGACATCCTTGGCCCACACCACCGGCTAACGCCGCTGACACCTGGCCCCACGTATCGTTAGGCGAAGCGAAAATTGGCTTCGTTTCCGGCCACACCACCTGCACGGGACAAGGGTCCTATAGTTGGGCCGCCGCTTGCTCTCCTCCCCAGCCCGGCACCGCACACCGCAATCGCATCGCGTCACCCGCCACATCGCGACGCCGAAACTTACTAAGCGAGCACTACTAGCAAAATCCAAGCCGAGCCCTGCCCCCGCGAAACCCTAGCTTCACCGCCGGATATGGCCGACCCGCCGCCGAAGGTAGCGCGCCGGCCGCTCTTCGACCTCAACGTCGCCCACGAGGAGTTCGAGGAGGAGGAGGACACCGAGGAGGTGGAGGTGGTGGTGGAGGAGGAGGAGGAAGTGGTGGTGGAGGAGGAGCCCGAGGAGGTGATCATGGAGGAGGCGCCCGAGGAGGTGGTGGAGACTGGGGGGGACCAGGAGGTGGAGATGGTGGGGGAAGGGGAGGGGGATTGGAAGACGAAGAGGAAGGAGTACGAAGTGTTCGTGGGCGGGCTGCCGCGGGACGCGGCGGAGGAGGACGTGGCGCGGGCGCTCTCGGAGGCCGGCGAGGTCGAGGAGGTGCGGCTCGTGCGGGATCCGGCGGAGCCGCGGTTCAACAGGGGGTTCGCCTTCGTGCGCTTCGCCGCCGTTTGGCAGGCGCGGTGGGCTGCCAACGACCTCCGCACGGCCATGGTATTGTTTACTACCGCAACCACTAGATTCGCATCTCTAGCTCGGTGAATTGGGACAAAGTGGTCAGGTTGGGGAAAGTTGTGAATGAACTGGTGTGAAATTAATGGCCTTTGGGCAGCACCTGAAGCATTGCTTTATTGGTTCTGATGGGAATTTTCTACTAAGACCATGTGGTTGGGGGGAAAGGTGTTGCTTTAGTCTTGCTTGTTCTGGAAACGATAAAATCAGGGATTTGAAATGTTGTATTGTTCACTACTTTGAGATGAGATATGTTCTGGTTGTCACATTTGAATGTTGGCATGTGAAATTTTAATTGGTCGCTGTGAATTGAGGGCTTTTGAATTAGTAATTGGAAAGTGGATATACAGCCTCGCGATCACCATGTTTGTGAAGTTGTAAGGTCCTGATAGAAAGACCACACACTTGAGAAAATCAAATACGGGTTCAAAATGGTAACTTTGTTTGGATTCATAGTATGTGGCTGGCTCATCCTTTGTTGAAGTTGTAGAAGATCATGGTATCTGGAAAGGTTTAAGTTTTAAAGGCACTAGTACGTCGGAGTAGTAATGGCATATTGATTAATGCAACATGGGCCTGGTCTAGTTTAATTAAGAATTTGGTATTTCATTTCTTAAACTCCTGCTTAATTGGTCCTCTTAAATGTTTTTTTCACATATGAGAGTAATGCGACATGGAAATTGGCAATTGAAAAGCTGTTGAGACTAAAAATTAACAATTTTAATAAAGATGTAATGCTCCGTTCCATCAGTTTTATTTAGTCTTAATTGTCTTACTCTTAAATAAAGTGTTTTCGTTGTAGAGAACCAAACTGATGTATATTACTGTTACCTAGTTTATCCTCTGCACACGAGAAGTATCTACCACTTAAAGTGTATTCATACATGGATCTAGTTAAAGAAAACTAAACCAAAAATGGAAGGATGGCAGAAAAGATTTAGATATCTGTTAAGACTAATGGCTAATGGTTTCATTCCTGTAGCTGACTAGCTGTAGGTGAAAGGGACATTCCATTCATGGTTGTTACGGCGGAGCTGGGTGGGCGCCATGGACCTTCGCCATGACTTGGCGTGTGGGGGGGGCGAGGTGGCAGGAGGCACCGGGAGAGGAGAGGAGGTGAGGCGGTGGGGGAGGATGCGCCGGGGCGAGGAGGAGTGAGTTCGGGAGAGAGGGAGAGAGAGAGGAGTCAGCAGATTATATAGGAGAGCGAGAAGGCACGACGTAGAGCGTATGTATGCATGTTGGGAGGAGAGGAGGTGACCAGCATACATATGCATGTAGAGCGTAGCGTCACCGTTTCTCGCCATGGCGTCGCCGTGGCATCCTAGCACCCCTTAGACGCCGTGGTCACCAATTACGCCGTGACGACCATGATTTCATTTGAATCTACCCAAGTGAAATTGGAAACTTCTGTAAATTTATTGCGTTTCTTCTTGTTGGAGATTTTAACTGCTGTCAACTAGATCAAAGCTAGCTCCTGAGCAACCTCTTGTCATATATTCAGTTCAAGCTAACAGTAATAATAGGAAAACGAAAGGGGTTACTTGCACGAAACCTAGTTAGTTCTACTTCAAGGAACCAATTCTAGCATGTTCTAGTTGGCACCAGATTAGATTCATACGTCCATGTTATTGTACCTGCATTTTATATTTTAACACTGCTCATGTAACTTGAATTAACTAGTCTAGTAAAATACTAAATGTGGTATAAGAGTCCATGTTAGGGCCAAAATGCACCTGTGTTGTTTTTTTATCAGCTCAATCGGCTATGGATCAGTACTTGCCCTTATTTAAGTTAGTATAAGATGATGTATGCTCTTGCATGTCTGCATCAGTTTGATACTGAACTGGAGCACCCTCTTGAATAGTTTTAACTGTTTGGTGAATAGGTTTGATTAAATTTTCTTTGATATTACATTGCTTGCATTTCCAAGCTGATTATACTTGGCGATACTTTATTCAGTAGTACTTCCAATTCATTGTGATGTTTGCTGTGACAGTAAATACTCAGATCCATGTCTGTTGAACGCACAATAGTTTTTCACTTGCTGATAAAATAGTACATATCTGAACCATTGATTATGTTTTACAGATCAAGGGAAAAGCTTGTGGAATATGCAAGAACAATGAAAATGAGACCCTTCATCTACGGAATATATGCTTTGATTGGTCAAAAGATGATGTATGCTTTCTTCCTTATTTGATACTAGCATTTGTTGCAAGTACATTGCTGTTTTGCATAATGGTTGGTCTCTCTTGTACAGTTAGCTGAGAAACTGAAACCTTTTGAGTTGGAAAACCTGGAAGATATTAATTTAATTGAGCACCCAGACAGAAAGGGAAGAAACAGAGGCTATGCATTTCTTGACTTCAGCACACATGTGGATGCTGTAGCTGCATTTCTTAAACTACAGAAAAGACATGTGTATCTTGGTACTGATGTTAGAGCACAAGTATCGTTTTCAAACACTATTTCACAAGATGATAAGGTTATGGAAAAGGTACAGCCACAAACGAGGCATCTGTATCTTGTATATGAATCTGTTACCTACTGATATTGCATTATCTTGCTTTTGCCTTTTACACTGTTCATAATGTGATGCAGGTAAAATCTGTCTTCTTGGATGGCTTACCACCTCACTGGGATGAAGACAAAGTGAGAGAAATGTTCGGAAAGTTTGGTGAAATCGATAATATACAACTTGCTAGAAATATGTTCACAGCAAAACGAAAAGATTTTGGTTTCATCAGCTTTACAGCAAGACAATCAGCTTTAGATTGCATTAATATGGTCAATAAAGATCATGTTGGTGCAGGTAGTGGAAAGGTAACTGTATGCAGTTAGTTATTGTTGTGGCTTTTCCTTACCATTTATTTGCTTCAGCTATGGCTAATTACTAGGTCAATGATTTCAGGTTCGCATAAAGGCTTCTTTACAAAGGCCAAAACCTACTTTCAAAAAGCCTTCATGGCAAGGGGCTACTCACATGTTGGGCATCAGAAGAGGATTTGTTGGTAAAAGTTATAGTGATAGAGGACCCCACCCGAACAGACTTAGGCATTTAAGTCCTGAAAGACATGCTTATTCAAATAATCTTGCTCATAACAAATACCGCCGAAAGCCTATTACCATGGCAGATGATGTTGAAGAGAGGCCTGTTTCAGTGCGAGAATACAGAGCTTATTATAGAAGAGATTCTGCAGTTCCTGGTTGGTTTCCTTTTATCTGCACCAAATGAACTTGTTTCTCTTTTCCCCAAGATTACTGAACAGTTATTTTCAATGCTTTGTCGTAGACCCCAGCCACAAATATGGAAGGACACATCCAGGGACCAGAATCAGGGAATCATATGTTGAGAGTCGATATGATAATAAATTCCCAAAACACAGGCAGGCAGCGTATGAAGCCTCCATGCAACGAGATGAATACCGCAGGAGTAAATATGGTTATTCATACCTGGAGAGGGCACACAGAGATTCTTGCCCAGAATGTAATCCAAGTGACCATAACGCTGGTGCTTATCAAAATGACCAGTACCTCAGCAGTGGCAAAGCTGGTCACTGTTATCAGTACCAGAATGGTGAAGAATTTTCTGCAACCAGTGGGTGTGAAAAGGCCTACTACAAGACAGTAAGCCCAAGCCCAAGTTTCCATTATTAGGTTATGTTATCCGCAGCTTGATGTCGATTGTGGTTTGCTTCTGTTTTGTAGGACCATGAGCTGACGCCTTCAACTTCTCAAGTAGTATCTCAGTGCGAGGAACCCTACTGCAAGGTAGTATATACACATTTCCTCCCTACAAATTTACTTTGCTACAGGTTGGTGCTAACTCTTGGAGCTTCTGTTTCCTAGGACCATCAGTTGATGACTTCAAGTCCTCATGTGATATGTGATTGTGATCAATGTTATATTGTAAGCACAGAAGCACATTAGTAGTTCATGAAAATTTCTTATATCACATCTCGATTCTGATTTTTGAAGATTCTGTTCTTTAGGAGCAAGAGTCAGCCCCTTCAAGCTCTCAAAGCGAGATGGCTAGAATTAAGTTGAATCCTCAAGTTTCTCTTCATCGCCGGGTTGCTAAACCTTTTCATGAGCAGCGGAGGTATGTATTCTGTGTTCATGTCTTCCCAACTTAGTGCTCCCCCAAATGCTTCAGACTCGTAACCGCCTTCGGTCTTTCCAGCAGCTTTGTGCCTGATGAGCATTCTGCGTATGAGGTGGAGTACACAATCAGGGAACGCAGAGGCCGATATTTATCAGCAAGAGACAGGCTCGATACTCACCACAGCAAATATCAAAGGCATGGAAGATAGACCTGTTGTCACAAGATAGAAGAGCTCTTGTGGTTTGCTTGTGTTATAGGATTTTATTTATAGCATGAAGTCACCGTCTCCCCTTGTGCATCGTTAACGTCCCTTTGATGCAGTGTCTCATCGAAGAACAGTAGTGTGTGATTCTGAGTTATGTAACTTGCAAACATTTTACGTTTTTCGGTCTCTTGTTCACATGTTACAGGGTAGATGACTGTAGTTCTGATACATACCAACAGAGAGCCATGAACTTTACTGTGACTATGTGTAGATCAAAGCTGCTAATATTGTCTTGCATTCTAGCCTGCCGCATATCAATTGACGGGAATCTCCTCACGAGGCTTCACCCTCGGGTTGGGGTTGGTGGTGTCAGCTAGAGAGAGATTGATGCAAGTCAAGGGCCCTTGTGATCCTGTCAGCTCTCGGTTACACTCCCGTCTCTGTAAACAAGTCGTTTTTTTTATTGTTTAGTCCCTAATGCCAAATTTTTACTATGGTTTCTATCGTAATATACCAGAAAAAATAATAAATCAAGCTGTCAAACAGAGCGGTAGAGCGGGCGGGGGAGAAAGAAACAGAGAAGTGGGCAAGGTCCCTCGACATTGCATTTTGCCTAATCTCATGATTAAAATAAAGAAAACTGTGTTCCTCAAAGTTGTATCGAAGTTGTATCGAAGTGTCACTTTGATCCCTAGGACTTGCAAATTGTGGCACTTACATCCTTAAACTTGCAAACTTGTGTGTCTTAGATCATGGAAACCTTTTAATTTGCTGAAATTGTCGAAAGTAATATACATCATTAAGACCGGTGATTAATGCGTCAATCTGTGAGTATTGTTACTACTTGCTAGCTTAGCCTATACTTATGAGGCAACAGTGAAACAGAGGTGACAAATGCTCAATGCTGCAATTTAAGGGTCACATAACGATTCAAATTCACTACGAATTTCACCATCAGATTAGCAAATTTAATTCATCGCTGAAAAAGTTTAGTAAATATAGCTAAGTGAAAGCTGAAGTGACTACGGTGACAAAATATCTTAAGTTTAGAAACATAAGTGTCACTTTGTTACAGTTTAGAAACTTATCGTGTAATTTACTCATTAAAATAATAAATAACTAATGAATGCTATACCGTTCGTTAGTAATCTAACGGGATAACCTTTTACTATTGGATTCGGCCACCCACAGTTAAACTCATCAAGTCAACCACAAGAGGCCTTATCCACTCAACCTCCCACGTTGTTCCCTTCCCTATTCCTTTCTCTCTCATGGCAACGAAGGAAGCTGGCAGGTGGCGGCAATATGTGGGCTCGCTAGAGCACAACGGTCGTCTGTGGCGATAGGCGGCGAGCGGTCACAGGCTCTGGAGTTGGTGAGCTTGAAATTTACTACCTCCTCGCCTCCATTGTCCCCAGCGAGCTCCAACTCTTGACTACTTTGAAGCTTGAAGTTGCCTTTTGAAACCTGCTTGAAACTACTTTTCAAACTTGATGTTTGTGGAATTTTGTGTTTCAAATGTGCTTGAAAGTTGAAGATTTCATGCGAAATTCGCTTGAACTCCTCGAAACCTAAGGTTCCATGTGAAACTCGCATGAAACTCATCTGAAACTTGGAATTCCACTATGAAACTCACCTAAAACTATGTCTGAAACTTGAAAGCTTGATATGAAACATGCTTGAAAATTTTCTAAAATTCAAGCTTCGATAACAAGGTTCCGCGCGTCTGAAGCTTACAAGTTTCAACGAGTTTCAAATTCAAAACTTAATTGAAAAATGAGTTTCAACCGAGTTTTAACAATGAACCTCAAAGTTTGAGAGAGATTCAACAAAGTTTTCTCTCCTTGTCGCGCCCGATCCTTCCGACGTTTGCGCTCCCACGCCTCTTAGCGCCGACTTGCCGCCGCCTGCATCGATTTACTAGCAATGACGAGAAAGAGAGAGAGAAAGAGATATTGGAGACAGTGATCCCTCCTCCCCTGCGACTACGAGTGTTGCCACCTTCGCAGCCTGCCGGTCCAGATCACAGTGGAGATATATACAGGCGGATGGAACCGGCTATCGGGCGACGTGTGCTGAGGATTGGGGTGAGGAGCTGGGTGGCAAGCAGTCGAGAGAGGTGGGCCCGTGGAGAGAGAAAGAGAGGGGGGGTCATGGAGGGGTATGATTTGGATGAGGTTGAAGACAACGAGATGATTAGATGGCTGTAACTACTCGTACGTAAGATCAGACGTGGGATTGCTATCTGGTCCGATTGGAATGACGGCGTTCCACGTGCTAGCTTTGTTCTAAAATAATATATTTCCCCTCAGCAATATTTTGAAACCATACTTTTCACACAAAAAAGAATGTTCTATAATTTTTCACACATAAAAAAATTATTATTCACTGAAACAAAGTCAATTTCACTACATTGATAGCTAATTATAATCGAGAGAAAAGATGATAAAATTAACAAGGTTTTAACACTTTAAGTCACAGATGAGTTTTCTCTCTCTCCTCCAACTGACAAGTGACATCCCTCCTCCCTCTTGGCATCTTCTATCTTTCTCCCTCCCTCCAAGGACCAGCCGCAGGTGGCAAACCTCCACTATCGTCACCCCGAGAAGACCTGGGAGTTGGGCCAGGTCGACATGGCACGGTCCTAGCAGGCTTTGGGCCACATTGGGCCACACCCTCCAAGGACCAGCCGCAGGTGGCAAACCTCCACTATCGTCACCCCCAAGAAGGCCTAGGAGTTGGGCTAGGCCGACATGGCATGGGCCTAGCAGGCTTAGGCCCGCATCAGGCCACGCCCTCCAAGGACCAGCCGCAAGTGGCAAACCTCCACTATCGTCACCACGAGAAGACCTAGGAGTTGGGCCAGGCCAACATGGCACGGGCCTAGCAGGCTTTGGGCTGTATCGGGCCACGCTGGCCAGGCACGACAAGCACACCAGGCCAAGCTATGCTGGCTTGAAGTTGTCCAACGAGGCCCAGAGGCACGCTGTGCCGCTTTGGGCCAGGCTGGCCTGGGCACAACACTCACTTGGACGACGTTGCCTCTATGTTGCCGTCCCAGCCCCTATGGAGGCCAGCCGTGCAATTGTTGTTGTCTGTGCCGCCGCGCTTGGGCGTCGCTGCCATGGAGGTCTTCTCCAGTGCCGCCGCCGTCAAGCCTCGCTCAACCACAGCCATGCTTGTTGTGGCTCCTCGCTCAGCCACTTCTACTGTGTCCCTGCCGCCGTTCTCAAGCACCAACTCCATTCCGAACACCATGAAGGCGGGAACGGTAGCACGGGTTGGCGTGGAATACCTGCTTGCCATCTAGAGCTCCTCGAGTGAGCATTGGCGCTATAGAGCAGACTCTCTCACTGCTCGATCTTGAGCTCGAAATCCCATGAACATTGAACGACGAGGATGAAGACCGGCAGCCGCTCTAATGTGAGTCGGGAGGTGGGCGTGGTCGGTCGATCTAGAAGGCCCGGACTCTGACATGGCGAGGTGAAAGGGAGAGGGGAGGGGTGGCCAGCATTGAAGGGGAGGGAGGCGGAGGAAGAGGAGGGCATGGTGGGGGAAGGAGCGGTGGAGGGGATGGGTGGCGATGGCGGGGTAGTGGACAGGAGATGAATGAGGCCAGCAAGGTGAGGACCGCGCGAGCGGTGACGACGTGGTGGAGAGAGACCGAGAGAGAGAGAGAGAGAGTGGAGCGAGCGAGCGACAGAGGCGGAGCAAGCGAGGCGATGCCACGAGGAGAGAGAGTTGGGAGAAGAAATGGTGCAAGGAAGAAATGTCACAATGAGGCTTGAGGCATCGACGTAGCGTAGGAAAAGAAGGAGAGAAGAGGGAAGAGGGAAAAAGAAAATGAGAGGAGAAAAAATAGGGAAAGGGGAAAAGGAGGAAAAAAAGAAAAAGGAGGGAAAGGAAAAGTTGAAATTTAAGTAATTGCGTAAAAATATAGACACGTAAATATTTAAGGAAAATTAAAATTTCTTTATATTTTACAGATATAGTGTTACTGTATCATTAAAAACCTTATGCCCTAGTGTGAGGTTCATCAAGGAAAAAAACTACAGTAACAACATGTGTACATGCTAACTACTCCCCAATGTTAAGATCGTTCATGCGTTCTAGGTCATCGTACGCCTGCACAATCTCAGGATCCTCTGGTTGATGCTGTTGTTGTTCTTTAGACAATTCCTGGTCCTTGACGCATGTGATTGCCTCCACCATTCTGGGTATAAGGGATGATCCCCTTTCTTTAATTATTCTCCCTATCATATTGAACGTTGCTTCTAAAGGGGCAATGGACACCAGAACCAGTAGAACATCTTGTGCAATATGGCACAACATAGAAAATATCAGCTTATTGGTCTTCTACCATTCAAACAAGTCTATGTTGCCTCCGCCAGCAAGATTAGGATCAATGTTTGCATGATCATGCTCTAGGTAGTGGTTCAGATCTAAGATAGAATTGCATTTGAGGCCCGTCTAAATTTAGATGATGAAGAACTAGACTAGCCATTTAGCTTCTTCCACAAGTAGGCTAACAGAACATCTTAATGGTAAAATTAAGGTTGAAACATCACAAATTAATCAGCCAGGTCTATCCCATACTAAACATGTAGTTGTATGATAAGGCTGAGATCAATGACGTACAAAGTTAAATCCTCAGACATTACCTAGTTGAGACATCCACTTTCAAAAGTGATGATCATACTTCCCCCTTTACTACACGATCACTTGCCCAAGTGAAAATCATTTTGTATAACCAACACCAATAACACTGCCCATGTCATGGTACACAAATTTTATAACTGTGGCTGACCACAACGATTCAATATCTAATTAAGTCAAAAATTAATTAATTAATCAACATGTGATGATGAGTCCATCGTGTTACGAGCATGGCTAAGCATACTAGACATATAACCCATGTGGATACTAGTATTGCATTACTAATTAATTGCCCATCTTATGGCGAGGAATTATGACATTCAAATTATCAAGGAGTGATTAATCAAGTTGGATGATAACTATCAGATATAAGGGTTTGTACTAAATTAGCAATACATGATAATTTAAACCAAAATAATAAATTAAAACAATAGGTTCAACACGATCAAAGATCACGACTTGCTTTGGCTTTGATCAGTTACCAATTATGAGGACTAGACTCATCGTATATGTTCTGTACTAGTCCCTTGATCAGTAGCTAGTACACACATTCACAACATTGAGATCGCATCCACACACGTCAGATTATTTAATTTATGACAAAGGGGTGAATACATAAGAAATGCATAATAAGATTTACAATATATGGCCGATCAGCCATGTTAATACCTGAGTCAAGAGTAAATTATAGCGGAAAACAAATAACTAAGCAGAAGCATCAATCCAGCTGTATACCACCATAGCCATAGGCAACCGATAGGGGATTAGGCCCTAGAAAAACCCATCGTCGAACTCCCCAATGCCAGAGACAAAGTACGTGTCTTCTTGCGCATATTCTTCTTCATTATCTGATCAACAATAATTTAAGGAAGGTTGAGTACATTGTATACTCAGCAAGACTTGTAGTGTATCACAAATATATATATATATATATATATATATATATATATATATATATATATATATATATATATATAGGAAAAATACATTCTACACCGGTGTAGTTACACCCACCTCTAATATACCACCTAAACAAACTTGAAATACTCCTTTATCACTTTAGGAACATTTGTATACTAATTATAAGATACTCCAATGTGAACCACACGAAAAACTTGTAAAGTAGTTCATAGTTTTAGCGTATTTTGTAAATACCCTTATATCGCCGCATAAAAGGAGTATGTCGAAAAAATGTATATACCACTTCGAAAAATTGTTCATACCACCTAGATGGTCTTAAATACTTGTATACTACACGTACATACCCTCCGTTCGCGAGATACTCCCTACATTGCGAGATACGATATAGGGTGTAACTACACCCGGTGTAGAAAAGAGGCTTCCTATATATATATATATATATATATATATATATATATATATGTGTGTGTGTGTGTGTGTGTGTGTGTGTGTGTGTGTGTGTGTGTGTGTGTGTGTGTGTGTGTGTGTGTGTGTGTGTGTGTGTGTGTGTGGCTATCAAAGAATGATGCTCTATTCTAAGTTATTTTCTGCATGAAGCAAATTTTATTTGCAATATCAATAAGTAGTATTTTGCAATGGAATTGTAAAGAGCATTTGACATGTAATGAAATGACATTTATATAACTTCCATAACAGCAGATCAAATCCATTCGCAGCCTTCCTCGACTATGAACATCGCACGATTCCCACCCATGGGCATGGCACACGTTAGACGTTCATACCATCCCATATGTTTAGTACAACAGTTTCGAAAAGGAAAACTACAACAATTACGATTGCCTCCAAGCATGCTCATGACCGTGAGCATGACTATTTAAATAGTTTTTAACACTTTGTAGATGTTGTATAATTTTACCCATATGAAATAATCAATTATACTGTCGGCAACTTCACGCTTCCTTTGGCGTGTGACGAAAGTTCACATTAAAAAAGAGGAATCGAATGTTCAACAACCAGCACCGCTTAAGATAAAAGATGATGAGATAACCATGGGTGAAGATGAAGTACTTGCTTCCCCGTGGATACATCATGATGATTTCACACTTATAGCACTAACACCATCTGAGGAAAATGATAAAGGTAACAATATTTGTGCTGAATTTAATTATGAAATAGTGAGTAATTGTGAAAATCATGTGTGCAAATAGAAATTCCATGTTTTGAATTTGATATGCTTAATTTACGTAATGTGGAATTGATTACTTATAAGAAAGTTCTTACTCAAATATTTTCTAGTGATTCTTTATACTATATCATTACAAATGAACCTGTTGAACTATCTATTGTGATTGAGAATGTTTGTAAAATTTTATGTTTAAAATCACCAGTTAGTACCTATGCCTACACATATAAGTTCAAGTTGATAGGAGATTATAGTGTAAATAACAAGTTCTGTGTTTATCGAATATGCATTACATGTGATAAGCTCGCTGAATTAAAATAGCATATTTTAGAAAAACAATCTTTTATGCTATCTTGTGATTACAATGAGATGAGTTTAAATGATAGTACTTGTTGTTTAGAAAGATTTCTTAAGCCTACTTATTCATCCTTTCATGTATAATCATGTACAAGTAATCAGAGTAGCGCAGTTGAAGCATACAAGGCACTTAAAATTTTGTCCTCCATATTTGAGCAACTTGATAGGGTTTTGCCATTTGATATCTTGTTTATATCCTTAAAAAAGTCGATGACAACTTTTTCGTATAGGAGGGAGAATGATATGAATGACAGTATTGCAATGCATACATCTTTTGGCTACTGTTGTACTAAATGATATGTGCAAAATAATAAGAATGACACAATAATTGATTCATACATATGTCATGTATATATGTTATTCTTTTCGTTTACTACACCTTTAGATATACATGATGTGCTAAACATGAAAAGTGTGAACGATAGATACATATACCATGTGTATACATTATTCTTTGTTTAGTATAATTTTAGGCTATCAAAAGCCGAGGACGGCTTTTCTTAAAGAAGAGGAGGATGATGTAGATACGCTCATGTTTTGCAATTTTCAATTAAATATAGTATTTAATTGGAAGGAATTATTGAGCCGCATTAAATATTATCAGGTGAACTTTGATTTAATTAGGTCTTCAAATATTATATTTGGAGATACAGAGCTACTACTATTTTATTTAATTTTACGTAGGTTCTTGCTCGATCTATACAAGACTAAAGTGAAGATGTGTTTAGAAGGCTGTGAAGAAAGAAGCATTGTATGCCAGGTTCTATTGCAAAGGTCTCGTCGAGCTAGTCAAAATGAGTATATTATTGCTGTTGCATCAGGATGACATGCATAGCTTCACGCGAGAAGAAATCTGCCAAGAAATTTTGCCGTAACATACAAACTATCAAGCCCGTACGGCTGTGTTTGGAGGCACCAAAATAGCGGGTGCTTTCTTTCCATCTTGCCATCATTAAGTGGCAGCTGCATGCATGGAAGGAAAGGAAAACAACCAGAAATTGGATGGAGACAAACAATAAAAAAATAGAGAAATAAAAAGTAGATACCTCGATAATAGAAAGCGCCATGAGTGCGGAGTAGCGATAAGTCACTTATGTATAAACATACCAAAACTAGTAATATAATAGAAAATTATAAATGACAATGAAAATTTAGATCATATAAAACATACCAGAATTAAGCTAATTTAAATCACGAGACAATAGAAACAAAATATGACATCTTTTTTCACACTCTATCCAATGTTCTTATCATTTTCACGGTGGGGGCTCGGTGGCGGCGGTGCCTTCGGGGCACGTGCAGGACCACATCATCACGGAGCGGCGGCGGAGGGTGAAGATCAATTAGAGGTTCATCGAGCTCTCCACTTGCAGGACCACATCATCACGGAGCGACGACGGAGGGAGAAGATCAACTAGAGGTTCATCGATCTCTCCATCGTCATCCCCGGACTCAAGAAGATTCATATATATTTCACTTTGTTTCTTCTTTTTTTCTTTGAGTGATTATCTCTTCTTTAATTTTATGATTTTCACTACTCTTTCTCCTCCTCTTCTTCTTTAATTTTATGATTTACATATATTATTTCACTTTCTTTGTTTCTTTGATTGATTGATTAGCTCTTTTTTAATTTTATGATTTCACTTCTTAATTTTATGATTTTCACTTCTTCTCCTCCTCTTCTTTAATTTCATGCTTGTTGTTAACCTTCCCATCAAGGAGAGTTAGCTTCTCTTTGGGTTTGTTAATCTCTCTCTTTATTTCTCTCTATTTTTTATATTTTTACTATGTACAAAGTTGCCACCGGGGGAGGTGAGGCTTAAGCCTCACTAATCAATCTATTATTTTTAGAGAGAGTTATACGTTTGTTCTTCCTAGGGTTTGACACAGATGCAACCTAGAGGGGAATTGAACATTCTCAACCCTATTGTTCTTGTGATTCCTCGTATTTTGCAGGAAGAAGGTTATGTCTACTTTTACGTGATCGAGTAGAGGAGGATCGAAGCGTGTGGTTGGACGAATTCTTTTGTCACATGTTGTTGTATTGAAACAATGGTTGGCGCTATTTTTGTACAGTTTCTTGGTACTATTTCGTGTGCACTCTGCCATATCTATTTGGTACATATACTCAGTTATTGCATGGTGTTTATATCCACATTGTTGCATGTCCTATTTTGCTAGCTTTATCCCATCCAGTGATGGTAACTTAGGATATTGTTAGCTTTTGGATTATTATTTGATTTTGCATTAACTAAGTTACATATCTATTACTCCTTGCTACATATATCCCTCCAAGCTACACATATAAGCCGTTGTTTCATACAACACTTAGACTTTGAATTCACTTGATCTATCGCCTTTGATTGTCTACCGTCACCAAGGTACGTGTATCTTCGCGATCCAAGGAGGCATAAGAACTTCGGTTGGTAAAGAGAGGGTGAGGATGAGTGATTCCACATAATCCCACATATTATTTGCTATTTTTGTAATACTAACAATGGCAGGATATTCAATATTTCATTCTTCATGGTGCGACTCTCATGCTTGTATTTTCTATTCTATGAAAGTACAGATCTAGAGGAGTATCTCGAATGGGTGGAACAACTCGAATGTGACCTCAAGTTTTAGAAGCTGTCTAAAGCCAAGAAAGTAACATAAGCTTCCATGGAGTTTGAAAAATATGCATGTACTTGGTGGAAGCGATATCTTGAGAAGCAATATGTCACTACTTGGGAAGAATTGAAGAAGATCATGAGAAATGAGTTTGTGGCATATGAATATGAACTGGAGTTACTTCATCATATGAAGAACATTTGCCAAGGATATCGATATGTCCAATGTTATTATGATGAGCTGGATTATGCTATGTATCGTGCCAACATCACAGATGCATATGCAATGAGAGCTTATTTCAAAAGAGGTTTGAATTCTGAGATCGCTACTACTGTTCGTTTGAAATACGATGGTAGTATGCAGGATCTTGTTAATTATGTTATAAAGGAGAGGAGAATTATGGAGATGTGTACACCATGGTTCGACCGGAGTCTACACTTCATTTCACATGCCTTTACCAATGCATCACATGAGAAGACGACTGAGCATGGGACTTTCCCTTCGGTCAAAGCAACATGTAGTGCTACTTCGTTGCTACATGAGGAGATCGTGGTCAATGGTAATTATGCCATTGCTGACCAACGATCCATAGATAATGAGATGCTTCAAAACCCATGTGAGGATGAGAGCTTCATAGCCAAATTGAGTGAGAGTGATAAAAACAATGAGTTATGTAATTCCACCATATGTGAGGTTGAGAGTATCCAAATTGAGAGTGAGAGATATACACAAAAAGAAAAAGGGAGAAGTAGATGATAGGAAAAGTGAGATTACTTTTTATACTAATGACTTACTCTACTTTTAGTGTTGTTTCTCACATTGTGCAGTTTGACATTAAAGAACATGAGTCGAATATTCAACAACCGGCACCACTAGAGATAAAAGATGAGGAGATAACCACGGGTGAAAATGAAGTACTTGCTGCCCCGTGGATACATCATGATGATTTCATACTTATAGCACCTACACCATCTTAAGAGAATGATAAATGTAATAATATTGATGCTGAATTTAATTATGAAACGGGGAGTAATTATGAGAACTCGGGTGCAAATAGAAATTCCATGTTTTGAATTTGATATGCTTAATTTATATAGTGTGGAATTGATTACTCATAAGAAAGTTCTTACTCAAATATCTCCTAGTGATTCTTTATACTATATCATGTCTAATGAATTTGTTGAACTATCCAGTGTGATTAAGAATATTGCTGAAATTTCATATTTAAAATCACTAGTTAGTACCTATGTTTACACATATAAGTTCAATTTGGTAGGATATTATGGTGTAGATAAGAAGTTCTATGTTTATTGAATATGTATTACATATGATAAGCTTGCTGAATTAAAATTGCATATTTTAGATAAACAATCTTTTATGCCATGTTGTGATCACAATGAGATAAGTTTAAATGATAGTGCTTGCTATTTACAAAGATTTTTTAATCCTACCTATTCATCCTTTTATGTACAATCATGTACAAGTAATCAGAGTAGCGCAGTTGAAGCTTGCAAGGCACTTAAAATTTTCTCCCCCCATATTTGAACAACTTGATCGGGTTTTGCCGTTTGATATCTTGTCTATATTCTTAAAAAAGTCAAGGACAACCTTTTCGTATAGGAGGGAGAATGATATGAATGACAATATTGAAATACATACATCTTATGGCTACTGTTGTACTAAATGGTATGTCTTGCACTTTTCAGTTAAATATATTATTTAACTCGAAGGAATTATTAAGCTGTATTAAATATTATCATGTGAACTCTAATTTAATTAGGTCTTCTAATATTATACTTGGAGATATAGAGCAACCACTATTTTATTTAATTACTAGTAAGGTGTCCATGCATTACAATGGAATCTTAAACCTTACACAAGTATGCATGAAGAACATAACCGAGTTTTTTAAATGCTAGATGAAACAAAGACAACATTTTGTTGACACTTCCATGCCTTCCAAACATTTTAAAATTCTAGGTAAGTATGAAAGCATAGATTCCAAAGAATTAATCATTTTTGGTATGGCTTATAAAAAAGTACAATGTTTACATATACAACTTAGCAGGTTGTTTGGTTTTCATTAAAGAAGTACAACGTTTAGATTAAATCTCATAGTTTGGTTTCTTTCAATCAGATCGAGGAAATGGTACGCGTACCTTAGATTGTAGAAAAGACATCTAAAAAACAACATTCTATAAATACAAACAATCTGGAGCTTCGACCTGTGCTAATCACCAGCACATTTAGAGATTCTACAACATCATGGCCCAACACAAGCCCAGAATTTGAGGTTACAAGCCTTCACATCTGGAGATTAGCATGGAACAAATTAGCATGAACATTTTCCTCTTAATCTTCAAATGCAACCATAAGATGAATGATTAACTCCTAACAATATGACACTATAAATACTGGTACGTTGCATATTCTTCTTAGACCCACACTATTACAATCCCAAAGTAACTCTCCAAATCACTACAAGACCTGTGCAGAGCAAAAAAAAAATATTTCAAACCAAAAGCTGCAGAACATTTTGGTGGAGATTGTCCTTGACATGAGATCATCTGGAGCCCCAAACCATCTAGTGGAGTGTGCATGTTTGTGTAGAAATGGTTACTCTTGATTGGTGACATTGTTTATGTTGGTATGTCATTATGTCAGATATCCGATACAAACTAATGAGTTATCACTCTAGCATCCGTCCATGGACTGTGATAGAGCATGAAAGTTATGGAAGGGGATCTACATCCTCTGTCATTGTTCCAAACTGCATAAGCCTGTTAAACATAAGATTCATTTCTGCAGAAAGGTAAAGCTAGAGGAGAAAGGTCACATGGCTTATAAATTTACTACAACTCAAAATTTTAGATATACTAAATACAAGCATAAGTAATACATTTGATAAAAAATTAGAAGAATGTGAAAGTATTACTTAGTTCATACTTTATGGACAAATTAATAGAGAAAACATAAGCGACAAATATGTCAAGTTATGAGGCAATTCAAAAGATTGTACTGTTGTAAACGATAATTTTTCTTTCTTCCCTATGGCACATGTAAATGTATCAATGATCCAAAAGTGTGACATTGAAATCAAAGAAGAAACATTCCCTATAGTCAAATGAATACAAGTGAAGAGTACACAAAAATAGTGTGAAAAGTATACAAAAATAGCAAGAGAACTCTTTCTACTAGTGGGTAAAAGCTTCATTCCCTAAAAGAAGATAGACAAAAAAGAGTTAGATTATGTGAGTTTGCAAGAAATAGTACAGCATGAAATAAACAAGAATTTTATTTTTCATGTCAAGGTCGTCAGGGTCCCAGGCAGAGGTGTGCACCACCTTGACGCCCTTGATGCCGATCTCACCGGCAAAAAGCTGCACTACCAGCCAGCCTAGCTTCTCTACCAGGGAAACATATGGAGTGAGCTCTAACAAAACCTGACAAAGAAAGAAAAAGATTCGAAAGATCGAGTTATCCAAGTACTTAGCATAATTGAAGGATGAACGAGTTGTCCAAGTTCTTGCGTAATGGAAGTATAAACCTGACATTTTCAAGAAATTTCGTACCTCAGCTGGGACAAATGAAGGGAAAAATAAATAGAATAAAATAAAATAGGAACATTCCCTTATCTTGTTTGTCTGTTTATGAGAGAATGGAAAAGTAAGTAATTTAGTGTTTCATGTTGCATTGTTTGTTCAAACATCATCATAAAACAAGAATAAGTACCTTGGAGCATTTTTTAGAACTTCAAATTCTTGCTCTGTTGGAATGGCCGGCCAAAAACATCTTTCAGCCTATTTTTCTTATCTGGGCCTGAGTGGGTCTTGTCAAGTGCCTAGTCAGGCCTGCAACAAAGATAGCATATAATGAAGAAGAGATTTGAGAATAACAGGACACAAAATAACTTGAGATCTAGATGATTAGAGTTGCGTGCTAAATAGTAAATACACTCCAAATCTGGCTTGGAACTCAGATAATTGAGTGATAGTACTCAGTACTCGGTACAAGCTTCTAAAACAATATGGAACAACTCAAGAAAAGACAAATTTGGTTACATTACATTGAAGAGGTACTTGCAGCTGCAGGACCTTGAGTAGTGTCACCTTGATCCGACCTCTTCTTCTCATCTTCAATTTCAGCAGCTTTTGCACTCTCTGCACTGTTGCCAGGTGGGCGGACGTACATGAAACTCATAGCTTTCATTATCTCCATCTGGAGTTGAAAACAAATTGAATATTGTCATATTGTTCACACCAATTCTCCATTAACCACATGGCGTCATCCTAAGCCATACTATATGCAATGGCTTCTGAGAGACCATGTGGAGATGCTCCCATGTTTGTGATGAGTAATTGACACGTGTTCTGAAAGATTGAGTTTGATTTGAGCGGTTCGTGCGTGAGTGTTTCGACTAATGCATATGTTGGTTCCATTATCTCAAGCGGTGCTATGTGATGTCTTTTCTTGTCTGTGATGGCTGCAGGACTTTGAGACGGAGTTGTGGCGAGACACGGGATGACCGGACTAGGCGCAGGTGGTGCTGAGGTCGGAGCGGTCGAGATGTGCCGAAGACGGTGAGACTCGAAGTGGTTGCAAGGCTTGGACAGCAAGAAATGAGGAAGCTTTCCGGAAGGTGCAGCAGGGGCATTGTGGTAAATGCGCAAGGCTGCAAAAGCGGAAGCGGATTCGGTTCGAGTTAGTGGATAAAGAACATAAGTTGTTGGCACTAATGGGTAAAGTATATTTGTGAACCCATTAGTGGAGACTATAAAAGGAGAGGGGTAGGCATGAAAGCAAAGTGAGAGTTAGGATTTCTTTTCTCTCCATGTGTTGTGTGAGCCTTTCTCTTTTTCTTTTGGGGAGTTGGTGAGAAGGGTAGAGGTTGTTCTGCCCTTGCTCTTTTGTGTTCTTGAGTGTGTTCTTGATTTCTTGATTTTCTTCATGCGTATGGGGCCGTAGTTTGGGATGAATTGGTTGTGGTAACTCTTGTAATCTTTCATCCCTCTCAATCAATCTGAGAAATCTTGTTTTTGAAATGTTTTGAACCTTCAGTCTGCTCACTGTTCTTCGCACTTTTTCTCGGTTCTTGGTTCATTTTGTTGATTTCTTGATTTTCTAGTTGTTGGATGTTTGTGCTATGAACTAGGAATATCCTCAAGATCACTTGAGCATTCTATTTTTGAGATTAGAAGGAAGAATCCAGATTTCTCCTCCTCTCTCAGATCTTGCGCACTTATGCCCTGCACATGCTGTTTTTAGGGTTAGAACTCAGGGATTGTGTGCCCCTCTGATTTTCTAGAGGAAACGTGAACTTGGAGTTTGGTTCTACCTTCAGTGATTATCTTCTTGTTAACTCCAAAGTTTCTCGAGCCAAGAATCCAAGAATCACGAGTAATTTGGATTTTGGTCACTTCTCCTGTATCCTTCAGTAAAATCCGAATTTGCTATTTTCATTTGATCTTTGTCTGCGATTTCTTTTCAATGAGGTCAATATGCTGTTTAGGATGATGTCCTGTTCAATTGACCCAAGAAGAGCAGCAAAACACGGTGAATTTCTTTATTTTCAGCAAGCTCTGCAGTTGCTGTTCTTCAGTCTGTAGCTTGCGGTACTACCGCTGTTTTCAACGTCGGTACTACCGCCCGACGGTACTACCACTCCTCACAAACGGTACTCGCTCAGTGGCTGAGTTCATAGTCGGTAGTACCGCTCGTCACAGCGGTACTACCGCTTGTCTTGCACCGACTCTGAATCTGCTTTTCTGTTGTTTCTCTGGATCTGTTTTATGCTTGTTGCTTTGTGACTTCGAGTGTAATACCTGGGCTGGAGAAAGCCCAGCCCGGCCCAACCCCAAAGCTATAACAGAGAGAGAGAGCCAGAGGGAGAAGCCAAACTCGATTTTTGCTCCTCCCCGTGCTCTCAACTGCTGCCCCTTTCCCCGTGCTCACCTGCTGCTGCTGCTGCCGCTCTTTCCTCGCTTTTGCTGTCGCCGCTTGCCCCCATCGGCGACGCCGCTTGTCGCCATCGCGTGTTGCCCTCTGGTAGCCGCTGCCGCACCACCTTGCTGCGCCGCGGTCGCCATCCCCATTTCCTCGCTGCTCTTGCCGGCGCGCCTTCTTGCTACTCATTCGCCGCCGCCCCATCGCTCCCCGGCCGTATCCCGCCTTCCTCGCCCTCGCTCGCCTCGTTCCCTGCTCAGCCCGTTCGCCGCTCAAGGAGGCAGGGGGAGGGCCTGGAGCCGGCTGCGAGGGGAGGGTGCTGGCTAGTCGAGAAGGGCAGGGAGGAAGCCGGCGGAGAGGAAGACAAGGGGGAGGACTCCAGTCAGCCGCCGCGTGAGGGAGAGAGGAAAAAGAGAGCCACGCGTGAAAAGCGAAGAAAGAGGAGAGCCGACAGCAGTGAAGAAAAGAAAAGAAGAAGGAAGTGCAGACGGAGAAGAGGAAAGGAAGAAAGAAAAGAAAAGGAGGAGCCGGCGGCTAAGAAAAGAAAGAAGTGCTGGCGCTGAAAAAAAAGAAGAAGAGGAAAGCGAGCGCCGGCCAGCCGGAAGGAAAAAAAAAGAGGTGAGAAAGGAAAATCTGATCCACCGCCAGATCTGCCCGATCCGGCCAAGGAAAAGGAGGTAGTGTCTCGACCCAGTCGCTCGGGGCCAGGGTAACGCCTCGAAAATACTTCTCCATGCTTATTTTCCGAGTCGGGCATAAGTTAATATACCGATAATTAGAATTGATGCATGTGATCAGTTAGATATCGTATATTAATATAAATGCCTGATTGGTGCGATTGGTACTGCCACTGTTGATCTGGATGATCTGTGGCAGAAGAGGGAGAAGGAGAGCATAATTTGAGGTTAAACAGTATAATCGATTAACATGAGATTAAGCGTGTAGATTTTGGTCGGCGAGTATAAATGCTGAAATCGCCAAATGTTCAAATTGATTAAGCACCGGGGTAATAGGAGGTTGCCCGGTGGGACAAGGTTTGATTATGTCGAATTGGGCGTTAGTGCGATGTCATTTGCTCATAGTTGAATGTATTGCATGAGTGATGAATTGAAATATTTAATGCTTGTTCAGGTGGCGGTTCGAGTCTGGTGCCGTCCACGCACCGTCCGCCAGGTTAACAGGCAAGTGCATGGTAGAACAGTAATATATGGCGAATGATTGTTATTCGTGCTAATATGCCATGATTTACAGTATTTATGAGATGACGTATATAAATTGTGCTAATCATACCCTGATGAGTATCGTTTCTGATTAGACATTCATATTTGAGGCATATTGCATCATGCAAATGCATAAGAGCCAGGTCGGTGAGAAAATCATATGACTAGTCCGGAGTGCTCTTGAATAAGACCTACAGAGGTAGGCACTCCACGGGAGTGGAGGTTAACCTTGTATGAAAGAGGACGAGGCGAATGAGTGGTCCATCGACGGGTGGACCCTCCGCTATACCCCAGATAAGCTACGATTCTGAGCATACAGATGCATTGCATGATATTGCATTGCATGAAAGTGACAGAAAGTGATACGATTCTGAGACAATTGTGATTTGATTCTGAGCATCTGAGATGCATTGCATGATATTGCATTGCATGGAAGTGACAGAGAAAGTGATACATTCTGATGCATAGCCAGTGATTTACTGATTCTGATTCTGACATTGACTTACAGCTTCTGATTCTGACATTGATTTACATTTCTACGCTTTACATAGAATTGAATTCTTTACGAGACATAGGATAGATTTACATGTCTGATTCTGAGACTTAACTTACAGCTTACAGTTCGTGATATTGATTGAATTGTTAAAGTGGTGTTACTGTTTTATCATGTGCTTGCTGAGTCTCCGGACTCACCCTTGCTTTGTCGTTGTTTTAGGTGAATGACGACGACATGCATGGAATGGGGATAGAACTTTGGCACCGCACATGTAAATATAGTTTAGCCGCATAATCGAGACTTTATGTTTAATCCAAGTTTAGGCTTGTTGGCTCGTTGTTTGGTTTAGCTTGCTTGCGAGCCAGGGTTCTGTTTATGTTATAGCTTGTGAAATATGAAGCTAGTTGTCTGTGCATTTATCTTACAGTATTTGTGGTTTGCTTCCTGTAGGTAATCTTATAAAAAGAACAGAGTTGGTGCTGCTAAATGTTGAATTAGCAACACTTTTGTATTAAATAGGGTGTGGTGGTAGCATCTTGGACCCTGTGGAGGGTCGGGGTGTTACATCCAGTGAGCGCATATCTTCTGTCTTCATAGCTTCCATAGCTATTGGAGAAGAAGCATAGGTGTGGATACTTTAGGGGCGGATTTGAAGGCACCATTCACCCCCTCTGTTGCCATTTCGGTCCTACGGCTTCACAATGTTGGTAAGCTAAAAGTTACTCATAAAGTTCGCATGCCGTTTTTAGTTGATGGATATGAAGACAAGGTGGAGTGTGATGTCGTGACTATGCACATGTGTCACATCTTGTTGGGGTGTCCGTGGCAGTTTGATCGCAATGTTACATACCAAGGGAGAGCCAATAGCTTCACTTTTTTGCATAAATTTGTATTTCAATCTTTGCTGCCGAAGAGAGATGAGGAGATTATTTCTGACATTGCCATCAAGGGTAAGGAGCTTGTAAAGATTACCACGAAACCGAGGACAGTTTCGCTTGAAGAGGGAGGGGATGATATGGCCAAGAGTGTGAATGCTACATTGATTTGTGCTTCACCCATGCAATCTGAAGTTACAAAGCTTAGTAGTTCTGAATTGTGCAAGGAGAAAGATGCAATCGGTTATATGAGAAAGAAGAATATCCTAGTTCGTGCGGATGCTTATGTGATTCCTCCTTTGCGTAATGCAAATAAGCAAACTATGCATGGAATTAGAGGTGAGGATGGTAAAGAAAGAAAGCTAGTTTGGGAAAAGAGAAAGACACAAGATCAATCAAGTTCTCGTGATTGCAGTTCTGTCCACAATGTTTAAGAAGTTTTGAACGCCAATTCTGAGGTTTCCAATGCACACAAAATACATATTTGGAAAGCTAATGAAGTCTACTTTCCAACGAATCAAACGACACATGATTTAGAGCTTCCTACACAAAGTTATGGCAATTTTATTGGATGTTGCACGAGCTGTCCGAAGAGACGTGCGAGACTTGCCAAACATAATGAGTCCGAGTATTGCAATGCAAGTAAAGGTAAAATCCGACCATACCATGACTTTCTAAAGGTTGAGAAGGATTCCTTTTGAGGTTCCAAACGGATTACGAAGCTGTCGGGACCCGGAGCAACAACTCCGAAACCCTCTGTGTTAATTGCACTATCACAGGAAAAGCTAGTGCACACAGTGAAAACAAAGATAAATATCATGTGCAATGACAACTTTATTTAACTAATATGAGTCTGATGGCCAAAGTTTACAATAGCAGCAGAAGAAGACAACAGAAGAATAACAATAAGCAGTAGCCCATCCAGCCTTCACACAAGACGAATACCTGTAAGACGTGGCCTAGTCGTAGTCCTCACCGAAGTCGTCGAAGGCTTCCTCTGAAAGAGTTAAATTGAGCAACATGAGTACAAACGTACTCCACAAGTTACACCAGGAGATTTAACAGATTTGATGCATGCATATGGATTATCAAAGGAAGGCATAATATTGTTAGTTTGCATAAAAGGCAATATTGGAGTAAATACCAAAAAGGAAGTGTAAAAGCTGAATTTGATACAATATGTCATCCCCTACACCAACCTATCCACGGGCATCTCACCCGGACCATCTTTTCTCGAAACCAAACTCGTATGGATTCCATCCATCCATACGGTTTTCACCATCTCTCATGGATTCCATCCATCCATAAGATTTTCAAAATCTCTCATGGATTCCATCCATCCATAAGGTTTTCAAATCTCTCATGGATTCCATCCATCTATAAGGTTTTCATAAACCATTTTTAAAAACAAAGTCTAATCCGTGAAAAACTTTACTCAGCTTGCCCATGACCGTGGGCACGGCTATCTAGGATAGGTTATACACTCTGTAGAGGTTGTACAGGTTTACCCACATGACATGATCATCCCATATTGCCACCGGATAAACACACTTCCTTTGGTGTGCGGCGAGGAGATCATGACAAGGCTTTTACAATGCAAAGCCTTCAACCTAGCCATGCCAACACCGAGGTTTCACCACAACTTGAATCCACAAGTTGGAGCCCCCTCTTGAGCCGAGTGAGACTGCTCATGGCCTACGCCACGCTCACTTTCAACCTACAGCGAGACTCAGGTTGGGACTTGCAAATTAATCAGCAAGGACTGTCCATACCAGCCTTGTGGTAGTACAATAGGGCTTTACAACAGTACTCATAGACCGGTCCTTTATTGACTTAGGGCACCAACCACATACCTCTTGTGCCTGGCAATCAACATTGCGTCACCAAACAACAATGCATGCCAGCAAGCACCCACCACTCTAACCATTTGCCTAAGTCTAAACCAAGTTTTTATATTTTGTTTGTAAATAATTTCATAAACATTCTTGAATCACCAAAGTCAATGTCAAATTTGGCTGTCCAAAGAATTTGGGTATAACTAGAGTTCAAAACTGAATTTAAACTAACTTGAATAGAATTACACATGCATAATAATTTAAAACAACATAAATAATTTAAAATATTAGGATCAATATGGTCAAAGGTGTAACTTGCCTTGCTCGGAGACTTGGTGCTGCGAATCATTGAAATCGTACTCTCCGGAATAGTCGTAATCTATACACGAAGAACCAAAGAAAATAAATTCAAATGAAATCCAAATAAAATCCAAAAAATATAAAATATATACTAAGGGATAGATAATGATTTTAGATAAATTTAAGAGAAAGAATCAATGGATTCAGAATTTGTATAAGTGAGAACGAATATCTAGAAGTTTTGGATATCACATGAAATGTTAACAAAATCCGATAATTACTTGTTGAATAATACAGTGTCGGTAGGCTGCGAGGTGGTCGACGAACTGGCAAAATGGAACCATGGCGACGAGGCAAAGGTGGTGACATGGGTACGGCGATGAGGAACGGCGGCAATCACCAGCGGTGAGAGAAAAATGGCACCGATGGCACGGTAGCAACAACAACAAGTTGGAGAGAGATAGTGCCGGTTATAGAACGTGGAGATGCAAGGTGAGCATACGCTAGAACATGATATGGTGAAGCTAGTAAAATTATTGTCTAAGCTGAAACTTCATCGGAGACGATACAATCGACATTTGAACGACGACGGAAGAGAAAAAGGAAACACTTGATATCTTGGTGCTCGGTGAAGCGAATCCAAAATCATTTGAAAGGTAGCTACCTGGGATGGTTTGGCACGATATGACGTGAACGGATTGGGGAAAACACCACCGGATGGATGAGGACACGAGATGCCATTGGTGGCCATGGCGAGGTGTTGGAGGCAAAAATTTGTGGAGGCTTTTCGGGGAAACGGAAGGAAGCACGGCGTAGAACGCGATGAGGCAAGTCTAAGAAAAATTACGGCACATGCTAAAACTCAACAGAGACGGTGAATCGACGTCGGGAGTCGAAAACGGCCATCTTTGCGGAAAGCTCAATTTTTGACAATGGCTTCACGAAAAATTAAATAAAAATGCTGGATAAATTTCTTAGAGGCTAGGACATCATATGACGCAAACAAAAATCAAAGCGCTTATCGAAAAAGTGGTGTCGCGCGAAGGCACGGTTTCAGCGTCTGGCTCGACAAGGTCGACGAGGACTCGGGGAATCTTCGAGTGATGGCGATGCAAGCATGACGTAGAACGCGTCGAGGCAAACTCAACGGTACAGGCGGCTCGGCCAAAGAACATCAGATGGTGACGAAACACGGTGGAGAAGACATTCGGCGACCAGCGGGTTGACATCGGCGTTTCGGGCAAACGGAGAGGAGTTAGCGGGTGAGGTTTGCGGCGAAACGAAGAGGAGAACATCTGGAATGCAGTGCTCACCTTGGTTGTGGCGAAACATGCACGGCCGACAACATGAGAGGCACAACGGCGCAATTTGGCCACGGCGCTCTGGCGATGTTCCGGCGATGCTCCGACAAAGGCGATGTGAGCACCATATAGAACGCGTGAAGGCAAAGCCAATGGTGTGGTCAAAAGTGACTGGACTGCACTGTAGGCGGCGCAAACGGCCGAAGAACACCGATTAGTTGGCGAGAAAAAAATACCGATTGCGGTGAGGAGGAAGGGAGAGAGGCTTTGAGATTTCTGGGGTTGGGTGAGGATGAGAAGGGGCACCCAGTGCTTCCTTTTATAGGTCTTTCGGTGGCATGGCATATTTCCGCGAAATGGGCGCATGAAATTTTTTTGCGTTCTAAGCTTTAATTTAATCCAAATAAATTCAAACAAACTCCAAAATTTGAAAAGAGGATATAAATGGATAGAATGGAATTTTAGAAGAATTTAGAAGTTTGAATAGGCTCAATCGGAGTTAAAATGAAGAAATACGAGCTTTTGGAAATTTGAGAGGAGAGAAAAAGAATAAACTAATTTTCGGTGGAATTATTTTTGAACTAAAAAATCAGATTATGATGTCATCATGGGAAATAATTTTCGGTGGAATTATTTTTATATTGAAAATTGGCTTTTTATATAAATCCAAAATATCTTTTACTTAATAGTATTTTTAAGTTTTCAATTAAATTACTTTTAAGAAAAGCTTTTGTAAAAGCTGAAAACAAGCAAATAAAATCTCCAAAATTTTGGCAACCAAATAATACTTGATTTTATTTTAAATTAATTTTTTTACGATAATTTTGAAATAAACAGCTGAGCTGTTACAAACTACCCCCTTAAACAGAATCTCGTCCCCGAGATTCGCACGGGCTAGCAAACAAATAGGTTTGGATCTTACTCTGTATGGCTTAAGCTGAGATGTGGTTCAAATGTCCATTTGCAACTTTTGTAGCCTACTATTTGCTGTCTGGAGACTGTTGGCAGTTGATGCTCCAGCTTGACGCTTCCAAGATTAGGAGAGCAAACTCAAGGCAAAAGGAAAACAGCGGACGTTTTGCACAACCCAAAACAAAACAACCTAGCAAAAACCTTTATTAAACAAATATCAAGCAATAGTTATGGCTGTCGACAAAAAAGAAATCTGACAGCTCATAACTTCGACTACTGTCTAGCTTAACAACTTAACCTAACGATGGAAGAGTTGCCTTGGTGTGATCCTTCGCAGCTGTTGACGTATGAAGCATGACCCTTCAAGGCGAAGATTGAAGTGGTGGTAAAATCAAAGAATTCCAGCTGTTGCCATCTATTGTTATTTTGGAACAAGAGAAGATTAGAAATAAGTTTTTCAAAAATGACATAAAGAAGAGAAAGACTTGAGAGATGAGGATAAGCAAAGGTTGAGAGGTAAGAATAAGCAAAACTGTTTGAATTTACTGGTTACTTCAAATAAATCCTTAAGGTTCAACCATTCTATTCTATCTACGGTCACGTCTTAGAGTCATTATTGCTCTGATACCATCTCTGTCGGGACCCGGAGCAACAACTCCGAAACCCTTTGTGTTAATCGCACTATCCCAGGAAAAGGTAGTGCACACAGTGAAAACAAAGACAAATATCATGTGCAATGACAACTTTATTTAACTAATATGAGCCTGATGGCCAAAGTTTACAATAGCAGCGGAAGAAGACAGTGGAAGAATAACAAGCAGCAGCCCATCCAACCTTCCCACAAGCGTAGTCGTAGATCTCACCGAAGTCATCGAAGGCTTCCTCTGAAAGAGTTAAATTGAGCAACATGAGTACAAACGTACTCCACAAGTTATACCAGAAGGTTTAACAGATTTGATGCATGCATATAGATTATCAAAGGAAGGCATAATATTGTTAGTTTGCATAAAAGGCAATATTGGAGCAAATACCATAAAGTAAGTGTAAAAGCTGAAAACAAGCAAATAAAATCTCCAAAATTTTGGCAACCAAATAATACTTGATTTTATTTTAAATTAAATTTTTTACTGACAATTTTGAAATAAACAGCTGGGCTGTTATAGAAGCCTCTTGAACAAGAAAACAAAATATATAAAGATTTGAAGCCGGTTCAGACTCGGATTGGGACAGCTGGACAGACCGATACTAAAACGTCCATAACTTTCACAAACAGAGTCCGATTTGGGTGTTCTTGGACTCATTGGAAAGCTATTTCGAAGCCCCATACAATGGACAAGGTGCCAACCACGGAATCCTCATGGTCACATCGCAAATTGAGAGAGAATCCAGTGGTAACAGTTTAGATATTTCCTTTTTTCGTATTGGAGTTTGTTTCGGCCTTAGCCAGGCTGTGCGTGAGTTTTAGTCAAGGTCGTGCATTGTGCGCCAATATAAGGCAAGGGCCTTAGCCCCATTGTAAATTAGGTTATGATATGATAAGTTTTTATGCTTGTGAAATGAAGAAGAAAATCGCCATGATGTTATTGGCGGCCAGATTGCGTGATTGCAAGATTTTCTCGTTTGGAGTTTGCTGAGTTGGTGCAAGGCAAGAATAGGAGATTCTTGAGATTGCCCATCAAATCTACAAGGTTCATCTCTTCTAATTCGTGTGGAGTTCGGTGGATTGCTTCTAGTGTGCGCCTTGCGTACTAGTGTAAATTGCCCGCTGCATCAAGACAAGGACAAGACTCTATCCAAGGAGAAGGAACCTCGCTGATCATACCGGGAAAGATCGGGCCATCCCTACGCATCAACTAATCCTTAGTTGGTTCGCATCAAATATTCTCCTACTAGCATACATATTCGGACCTCAAGTTAGACACAACTTCAACTTGAGTTACACACGGAGACGAACTCTACTACGCCTTGAACTCTAAGTCAAGAATATTTCTAACAATCTCCCCCTTAATCTTGACTTGACATACTCTAGTTTTAGTCTTAATGCATTATGAACTAACAACCACGCCTCCACATGAAGCGTTCTACATACAAGCTACATGTAGGGACTCAACTCAACTGGTACGGGTCCATCCAGATACAAAGATTCTAAAACATTGAGGCAGTCGGACTCAACTACGACTTACTAAACTCATACTTGACACAGAACGGTGACACATCTCCTCAACATTCCGATTTCTTTCCACCTTACTTGAGTTTGGATGGTGACACATCTTCTAAACGTCCCTGACTGAACTCATCATCAGAGCATTGTTGATTCATCATCGCTGAGCGCTTCAGCAAAAAACACTTTCTTCATCCTCGGCTTGTTTCTCTATCCTGCGCACGAAAATTTTGCTCTGTGCCTACGCAAGAAAACAAGTCTTCTCTCCCTTCTGTGACGCTTTTCTATCTTGGCGCAAGAGACGACGCCGTGCTTCCTTAGAGACTTGGCGCCGCTCGTACAGAGGCTTCGGGTTTGCCTTCGCGTCGGGAATTTGCGTACACGCCGCACATAGGCTTCGTGAGCACTGCACGAACGGAGATGCGCCAAAACAGAAATCGCCAAGACGTTTTTCAGCGATTCGGTTCTCGTCTAGGCTCTGATACCACTTGTTAACTTTATTTCAGGAGAAAACACACACCTCGCAAATAAACTGAGAGAGCACATGAGAATATCTTAATTTCTCTATTCTCTTATTTGCTCCCCTTTTTTCTTACTTTTGTTATTACAAAACTAGCTACAAGCCTCCTCCATATATAGGCTAATACTTTCCTACTAACATACGTATTTGGACCTCAAGTTAGACACAACTTCAACTTAAATTACACACAGAAACGAACTTTAATACATCTTGAACTCTAAGTTAGGATTATTTCTAACATGAGCCCATATGTAAGCAACACATGGCAGTGTTGCCTATGTTGGCCCATAACGGTGACTTGAAAGGGGGTGGCATGTGAGACCAAGTCAATGAAGTCATGCCTTGTGATCCTGATGGTATGGTACCGACGAAAGCAAGCCACCTTCTGATGTATGCAATACATGTGGCAATAAAACTAGCCTTGTTTCTCTTCCTGACGGGACTGATGGTGTGTGGTTTTTTGACACATTTTACCGATCCTTATGTAGTTCATTAAATGTTGAGTAAATTTGCTCAGTACCAACGCAATCATGTTGGTGTTGCGAAATACCATCACAAAGGGACTTGGCTGGCAAATGAAATCCTGAACGCGAAAAATAGTGCAAAATACTATTGACGTTAGGATTACCGTCAGTTTAGGTCGTTAGCGTTCCTGGTAGACAAAGAAAAATTCTGAAATGACCAAGTTGTCCATCTTTCCCCTTCCTCATCTCTTCAGACGTTCAAGCTCCAACCATGGCAGTCATCACTGCTTGAGTCCGCTCAAGTGCCTCGGCCGACGCAGCCACCTCAGCCACTTAGCTCCCTCTGCCCCTGCACCGCCTGCTCCCACCATGGCCACACCGCCATGCCACCACCACCACCTATGCCTCCTAACTCCTGGCCGCTGCCACCACCTCCAAGAAGCTCCAACTCTAGCTCTCCAATACAAGCCAAGAAATTTACTAATTAATTATAAAATATGGGACATTGCAGCACAAATTTTGGGATTGCAACAAATTATTCGGATGGTGTTTCTCTTAATTCAAACAAAAACCAGAAAATCATCTAGCAAATCCGAAAAACAAAAACAAAGGCAATTGTCGCCATTGAGAGCGCACCAACCAAGCTCGCCAGCACCCGAGCGTTTATTTTATTGGTATTAAAAAGCTATCACAAATACAAAAAGAGGTAAATATGTGATCTGTACCATAATTAAAACATAATAGTCATATAGTGAACATATCAAAAAAGGAAAAAAAACATTCAGCTTGAGCATAACTTCTGCACCTGGAGAGATCGAATCTGCCTCAACAAAGCTTCAGCACATGCCATGAGGTTACCCTTGGTTTTACGCCATCTTGCATATGATCCCCAGATATCTGCATTGCTACCCCCAATTCGTACAATCTACACACACAATCAATCAGATATAAACTGCAAACTGTAGTGCGAATATAAGATGAAATGCCAACCCATAGAGCTTATAAACCTGCTGAAGGGTATAACCAATCATATCTAGCAATTGATTGGATTGCCTGGTCTCTTTATTTGCATCAACTGAAGTGTTGCTGATCGGTTCAACTTCTTGAATATCAAAAAGATGTGCAGGTTGTTCTTCGAGCGTGTCCATCACCTTGTCCAATAAATCAACATTCAAGCGTTTTATTAAGGACAAATATAATACCATTTTGACAGCTTCAAGTGTCTGCACAAGATACATTACATTATTTCAAGAGTCATTTTACAGAAACCAAACACATTCTAGCTGACATATAGGTCTGAGATAGAAAATGTTCGCCCTGCAAGATGTTGAGAAAAAGCCATATACCTCATATGGTAGACTAGTAACCCATTTGGTAAAATATGGAAAGTTAACACCAGAAATGGATGAGTATCATCGTTTGCAAATGACATTAAACTAAACACTTGAATAAATTGAAGAAAGAAACCATTCATAACAACGACATGCAGGGTTATCATGGCGTCGCCTAGGCGTCCAGTCGGTCGGAAGAGGACGCCGGGGACAGTCGCCCAGTGCGTGAAGACTTAGATGATGCCAGGCGACACCTAGACGTCCATGGCGTCGCCAGGACGTCGAGGCAGCCGACTGGGGAGAGGGGGAGTGGGCTTCAAAAGGCCGAAATGGCAAGTGTGAAATGGAAAGGCAAATACCCAAGTCCCGATGTAGTCGTCTCGCCGCCGCCGCTGGTAAGCTTTCTCCAAAAGATCTCCCGCCGCCGGCGCCGTCTCGCCGATCTGCTTCTTCCACCCGCCGATCTGCAACCTCCTCTCGCCGCCGCCGCCGAGCTGCTGCGTCGCCTCCTCCCGCCGTCTTCCCCGAGCTGCTACGTCGCCTCCTCCGCCAGCACCGATCTGCTGCTTCTCCCGCCGCCTTCGGCTTCCCTCTCCATCACCATTGGCTTCCCTCTCCAGCGCCGCCGCTCAGGTGATCTCAGATCTCCTCCCTCCTCCGGCTTCCCTCCTCTCTGCTTTCTAGGGTTTGTGGAGTGTGGTGAGCGAAGAGCCGAGAGCCAAGAGTCGGAGCGGAGAGTGGAGGTAGCCTCGGCTGCTCGCCTGTGTGGCCATGTATTTATCGGAGAGACAAAGACCGAGAGACGACGAAAGGACGAAGTGCTAATAGTGATTGCTTTTTTGTTTACGACATGTATTCAATATCCAGTCATTCATTATGTTTAGATTAATAGTAAGAAAATACATTAGATTTTAGTACGAATGTGCTTACGGTCATATAAGATATTGCTTGTATTTATTACTACCATCTAATTACTATCGTCTAACTATCACCATGACGGACGCCTAGTAGACTAGGCGTCCAAACGGTCCAGGTTCGCCGCGACTTGCCAGAGCGCCATGATAACCTTGACGACATGTCCTATAAACTAAAAAATTTACAAGTATAAAATTATGGAGATCAAAGCCCAACCGGGGAGTATGTTGATGTGTGTGATCGGCTGAAATAAGTATCACCTAGAAAGTTAAAATGCTAGCTTCAAGTGAGAAATCTAGAGAGTTTTTGTCATCAATACATATCTTACCAGTCTAATATTGCCGGTGTCCAAAGCAACCTTACTGTAATTTTCCCAAACTTCCCAGCTATTCCTCCTAATTTATTGTTAATCACAAACTTTTCCATAATAAATCTTACGGAATATGAGGTGATACGCACTTGAACTTTACAGCTTCCCTGAATGCTTGCACTGCTGCTTGGCTCTTTCCTCTAATCATGTGCCTGGATAGTAAACTGTATTAGATATAGAGTAAATTTCACAAAACCACACTACCTTTGGAAAACTATCACAAAACCGCACTTTTAATAATCAATTTCTGAGAACCACACTTCCCTTTGTATAACGTTTCACAAAACCACATTTTTAAGCATTGCCCTCATATCCAATGGGCTTGACAAGTAGGGCCCACTCACTAGTCTCAAAATACTATCCCATTTCTGTTTGCTGACATGGATATAAGAGCTGACACGCCAGTATGAATGATTACATGACTGAGTGCTAATTTGCTCCCAACAACCTCCTACAAATAACTGACTTGCCTTCCACTATCCAGCGCGGAAACTACCTCCATGTCAGCAAACGGAAAGGGAGTCTTACGAGACTGGTGAGGGGGCCCGGCCAGTTAGGCATGTTGGACATGACGGAAATGCTTAGAGGTGTGGTTTTGTGAAACATTATGAGACCAAAGATACATCCTAGCACTGTTCCACAAGTGAAACATCAAAACCAAAATATTCTACAGTTAGCTTGACCTGATGAACTAAAAATTGTCCAAATGAAACAAAGAAATATCAACAGTGCAAAGGAGGAATAAGAACTGTATGTGTGGTGAAAAAAAATGAAATCAGGGCACAAAATACCCTGTGAAACTATCAACATCAGAACATAGTAATGGAGGAATAAATCTAGAAGGTGAGCATACAAGCAGGCTATGTTGTTCCATGCTTCTCCGTTTTCAGGATCTATCTGCACAGCACGACAAAAAGCATCCACAGCTTTCTCAATATCTTTATCCTGTATGAACAAAAACAAAACAGTAGCTTACTCCTGTTGTCTTGAGTCCGTAGTTCTTTGAAAATGAATACTGTTGTGGTTACAGACCAAACAGAGAGGTGGTAGTATGGTAGTAGAGATGTTAGGTGAGCAATGTTTTCTTAGGCCTCTCCCCAAGGTCAGGACAGCTATATGTATATATATATATTCACATGGAGAGTATTTTACAATCATGTCCTTACACCTGAGCATCACTCTCAAGGGCATTTATGTCATTATACATGTCCCATTTTGGGCTTTACAACCTTCTAACAGGCCGGCTGGGCTTAGGTGGGGGCCACCCCTACAACAAATACCAATAATGTTAATCAGTTATGCTATGAACAAGCAAACATGTTAAAACAATATGTGCAAAGGTACTACGGAAAATGCAGCCATGGTGACATGCTCACTATTCCTATGGTGGAGAAAACCAGGCTGAAGAATAAAGGTGGAAAAACAATGAATTGTTGGCACGATCAACATTTGGATTAGCACAAAATTGTCTGCTATGTCAACACTCAACATGATAGTTTGTCCTGCTTAAAGGAATAAAAGCAAAACTTCCCAGTGCATGTTCTTAATTATGGCAAGGGTATAATGCAATAACCAGTGAAACTATCTCAATCATATCTTTGCCTTTTGTAATGCCTTACGCAAACAAGTCACAGGTACCCATAAACTTTTCTTTTTCTTTTTTACATTTTGCATTAATTTGATATATCCGAACGCATTGAATGGTTCATGCATTTCAGAATATTCCGGGTACCACTATGAGTTCCTTTCATGCCAATCAGAGAATAAAAAATGAAACAAGATATGTGAGGAAGACTGGGGAAGACTATTTTGCAAGTGAGCCATAGGATAAGAGCGAGGTGGATAAAATGGTGCCAAGCATCGGGCGTCGTGTGTGATAAAAAAATCTCTCAAAACTTGAAGGGTAAATTCTATAGGACGGCAATCAGATCTACGATGCTATATAGTGGAATGTTGGGCGACTAAAATATACGTAAAGAAGATGAGTGTAGCGTACATGAAAATGTTGCGACAGATCTATGGCTGTTAGACAGGTTCTGTGGGCTTGTGGCCTTGGGCCCATGTGTACTCAGTATAGGCAAGGATCTCTGGTTGGCCTATATTTCTATTAACCTAACCCTAGACATCCTTGCCTATATAAACCCACCTTGTACTGCTGCATCAATATAATACATTGAATTCAGTTCCTACACTCTTACATGGTATCAGAGGGTTGATCCTCCCGAACCGGTCGATCTCGACCATTCGTTCCGCCCAACCCTATCCTCTCCGCCGCCACACTCCTCTTCTCCCCTTGCTCCCACCGGTGCGCCCCCATCGACCACCGACGACACCGCCTGTGGTGGAGGAGACGCTGCGCCGCGATGCACACCTCGCCGCCGCCACGCGTTCGCGCGCCGCCCTCGCGGGCCGGCCGAGAGCGAGGCCGCCATCGCCGCCACGACCGCGCGCCGCCGCCGATCGGGAGCGTCGCGGCCCTCGCCGCGCAGCCCGTGAGCGCGCCGCCACCATCGGGACGACGACTCGACGCCGAGTCCGTCCGTGATGCTCCTCCCCTACACGACGCTCTTCTTCACGAAGCCGCCGCCATTGCCAACCTTCAAGCTCAAGCCGTCGGCGTCCAGAACATCCGGTTGCTTGTTCCCGTCGTCCTCGACCTCACCTCCGGCCACTACACACGGTGGCGCGAGCTCTTCCTCCTCGCCTTGGAAAATACTCCTCGAGGACCACGTGCTCGCCGATGCTTCCAACCCGGCTCTTCCTTTGGATCCGCATGGATGCGTCGTCAAGTCTGGATCCTCGGCACTCTCTCCACCGAACTCGCCGAGATCAGGCCGGGCGCCGAGCCACCGCGCGTCACACCGCTCGCCGTCGAGACCCGTTCCTCGGCAACCGGAGTCACGCGTCCTCTACCTCGACGCCGAGGTCCGCACCTTCATCCAAGGAGACTTGTCCATTGCTGACTACTGCCGCCGACTCAAGAGTATGGCCGATGGACTCACTGACCTCGGGGAGTTCGTCGCCGACCGCACTCTTGTCCTCCACGTGATTCGTGGCCTCAATGAGAAGTTTGCTGCCATCGGCTTGCACCTCCAACGGAGCAGACCTTTCCCCTCTTTTCTTGAGGCCCGTGCCGATCTTCTTCTGGAAGAACTCCACATCACCAACCGCAAATCGACATCAGCCACCGCTCTGCTCTCCTCCTCCGCCTCGCCTCGCTTCGCCATCGCCCAACCACTCCTCTGCTTCCGGCTCGGGAGGAAGCAACAGGTGGCATCGGGCGGGGTCCTCCCACTCCATGGACGGCGGCAAACGCTCCGGCCGAGCCGGTCAACACGGAGGTGCAGGCACAAACACATCTCCCCCCGGTGGCTGGCCCAGCTTCTACAACCCCTGGACAGGTACGATACAAATGTGGCCTGGTCTCCGTTCTCCTCTCCCGCAGGTCCGTCCCACCGGACCGGTCCTGTCTTCTCTGGCTCCAGCTGCGTCCTCCACAACCCCACGCCTGCTGGCCACCCAACACCATGGACTCCTCCCGCCGAACCACGATTTCTCGGAGGTCCTCCCACGCCACACCGGCTTCTACGGAGGTACTCCCACCTACCTACTGGACTCTACGGAGGTTCTCCATGGGACCGGCCGATCGAAACTACATCTCTTCTCCTTGGGACCAACACGACCTGCGGGTGCTTTCTCCACCATGACGCTTACCCCCAAAGAAGAACTCGAGTGGTTCTTCGACACCGAGCTACCTCCCACATGACCTCGATCCGGTACTCTCTCACTCCTCGGCCTGCTCCTCCACTCCTTCTTCCATTGTTGTCGAACGTGACTCTTTACTTCTGTTACTTCCACCGCACAAGATCTTCACGGATCGCCGCCTCCACAATGTCCTTGTTGCTCCACACTTATTAAAAATCTCATTTACATTAGATCGGTTTACATCCGATAATAACTGCTCAATTGAATTTGATCCCACCGGTCGCTCTGTGAAGGATCTTCGTCCCGAACGTGATCATCGGGTCCAATAGCTCGACCCGCTCTACCCCTGCATATCCCTCCTGCACTGTAGTCTCTTCTCGCCGCTTCCTCCGCTTCACTTTGGCATCGTCGTCTTGGTCATCCCATCATGAAGTCTTGTCTAAGTTAGCGAGTTCGTCTGTCATTCCCTCATGTAATAAAACCGCGACTCCCCAACTCTGTCATGCTTACCAACTGGGTCGTCATGTTCGTCTACCTTTCCATATGTCCGCGTCCCGTACTTCCAAAAAGTTTGATCTAATACATTGCGACCTTTGGACTTCACCTGTTGATAGTGTTTCTGGTTACAAATATTATCTGGTCATCCTCGACGACTACTCACATCACCTGTGGACCTTTCCTCTACGACTCAAGTCCGACACTTTCTCGACACTCACTAATTTCTTCTCTCTTGTTTCCACTCGCCTCGGTGTCACCATTAAAGCGATTCGGTGCGACAACGGCGCGAGTTTGACAACTTCAGTCGTCGCAGACGTTCTTCCTCACCCACTTGTCCACCACCGCATGTCACGCCTCTACACCTCCCAAATAGAATGGCAAAGCCGGCGTGTCATTCGTTCTACTAACAATGTCATTCGCTCACTTCTATTTCAGGCTTCTATGCCACCATCCTACTGGGTTCAGGCTCTGACCACTGCCACCTACCTCCTCAACATCCTTCCAACCAAGACACTAAATTTCTCAACACCTCACTACACACTCTGAGTCTTCACCTTCATACGATCATCTTCGCGTTTTTGGGTGCACTTGCTACCCAAATCTCGCCTCCACAGCCTCCCACAAACTCGCTCCTCGCTCCGCCGTATGCACTTTCCTTGGATATTCTGCACACCACAAGGGATACCGGTGTCTCGACATGAACTCTAATCGAGCCCACCTCTCCCGTCATGTCATCTTCGATGAAACTTCCTTCCGCTTGCCAATCTTCCTTCCACCTCCTCCACAGCGGACCTTCGCTTGATGACTACACTAACCATGCGCCGACTCCCATTGGACCGTCGTGCACCTCTTTACCTGCAGGTCCACCCACGGCATCTCCTACCACGCGTCTGGATAACGCCCGTGCAGGTGTCTCCACTCGCGTGCCATGCGCGGCCATGGACAACACTACGTCAACAGCCCCGTCGCACACACCGAGGTGATCGATGCGGTGTGCGAACACCTCCTGCCGGCCACGCCACGTCGCGGCCACTTCCTCGCCCGCATTGCCACATGCGGCCCCCGTCGGACACACCATTCGTCATGTCTACACAAGGCGGGCGAAGATGGACCTTCCACCTCCGCACCAAGACATGCGGCGCCTTCCCTGTGCCCTTCCTCCGGTCTTTGTCGGGGTGTCTCCGTACTCAATCGGCGCCGATGACGACACGCGGCAAGCAGGGTTTTCGGCTCCCTGCTCTCTACCACGTCGCCCAGTTGTCACCTGTCCCTCGGTCTTATCGCGCCGCCTCGCCGATCCCAACCGGCGAATCGCTATGGAAACCGAGTATCGCTCTCTTACAAAATCACACACAGGATTTGGTTCCTCGACCAAACAAGACCAATGTCGTTTCGTAAATGGATCTTTAAGCACAAGCTCAAGGCGTATGGTTCTCTCGGCGCTATAAAGCCCGTTGGGTGCTTCGTGGCTTCACCCAACGCCCGGAGTGGATTTCGCCGAGACCTTTAGCCTGCTGTGAAACCGCAACCGTGGCGAAAGGTTGGCTCTTGCCCTCTCCGAAAATGGCCAATCCATCAACTTGATGTGAAGAACGCATTCCTTCACGGGACCACGTCGAGAGACGCTCATCGCTCACAACCATCGAGCTTCGAGGATTCCACTCATCCGTAGTTTGTCTGCCGCTCGAACAAGTCATTATATGGTCTCAAGCAAGCTCCTCGCGCTTGATACAGTAGGTTTGCTTCATATCTCCTATCTCTTGGATTTATTGAGGCCAAGTCTGACACCTCCCTGTTTGTGTACAAACGTGGCACTGAGATGGTCTACCTGCTTCTTTATGTTGATGACATCGTCCTCACCGCCTCATCCAATGAACTCCTCCGTCGCATCATCTCGCATTGCAACAGAGTTCTCTATGACGGATCCGGGTGAGCTTCATCACTTGGGAATGCATGTGCGTAAGTGTCGTGGTGGTCTTCTCCTCTCACAACGACAAGATATCTTGGACATCTTGGGCGTGCGAGCATGGCGGTTGCAAGCCTGCGCCACCCCCGCAACACCGGTCAAAGATATCGACCTCAAACGGCGACCACATCCGATGATCCCGCGATTTCGCGGCTTAGCCGGGGCCCTGCAGTATCTCACATTTACCAGGCCAGACATCTCCTATGCCGTTCAGCAGGTGTCTTCATATGCACGACCCTCGTGAACCCCACCTAGCTACCATCAAACGGATCCTTCCGGTATGTTCGTGGCACTCTCCATCCGGGCCTCCTTATTCACCCTCCTCGCAGATCGATCTCGTGGTTTACTCGATCTTGACCGGGCGGTTGCCTGACGCAAGTCCACCTCCGGCCACGCCGTGTTTCTGGAGACAACCTTGTTTCTGGTCCTCAAGCGTCGAATCTGATATCACGCTCCAGTACGAGGTGAGTATCATGGTGTGGCCAATGCTGTTGCCGAGGCCTCCTGGTTACGCCACCTTCTGGAACTACATACCCCCCTTCAGCAGGCTACCTTGGTGTATTGCGACAACATCAGCTCAGTCTACTTGTCCTCCAACCCAATCCAACATCAGCGCACCAAGCACATTGAGATTGATCTTCACTTTGTCCGCGAGAAAGTGGCTCTTGGAGATCTTCGCGTACAGCATGTTCCCACCACCTCTCAATATGCCGACATCTTCACCAAGGGTCTTACTTCCTCGGTCTTCAGTGAGTTTCGATCCAGTCTAAACGTCCGTGCTATGGACGCTTCGACTGCGAGGGGGGGGTAGACAGGTTCTGTGGGCTTGTGGCCTTGGGCCCATGTATACTCAGTATAGGCAAGGATCTCTGGTTGGCCTATATTTCTATTAACCTAACCCTAGACATCCTTGCCTATATAAACCCACCTTGTACTGCTGCATCAATATAATACATTGAATTCAGTTCCTACACTCTTACAATGGTCACAAAAGGCAGGATCGAATCCGCAATGACGATATACGTGATAGGGTGGGGCAGGGTTTAGATTCCCAGTAGTTACTGGCCGGTAACCGGAAAACCCGGTCAGGTCCGGTACTCCTGTGCTGCAAATGAAGGATTGGATGCTTCATATTGCTGGTTGGGAGCATGCAGGGTCCATAGGGCATGGTAAAAAGTGGAAAGTGCTTGTTTTTTGTTGGTGCATGTGAAGGGAGCAAAGTGCTGCAGGTGGGGGACAAAAAATAGAGATGCTGCAGCACGGGAGTGGAGAGGAAAAGTAGTAGGAGCAGCAGCAGCTCAAGAGGGAGAGCAGAAATTGCAGCAGAGAACGGGAAGGAGAGGAGGAGCAGCATCACGGGAGGGAGAGGAGCAGAGCACGGGAGGGAGAAGAGGAGGAGCAGCAGCACGAGAGGGGAGAGGAGCAGCAGCAGCACACCAACATCTAGTTAAGTGAGTCCATGTCCATGCTCCACAGTCCACATAATTGTTCTTGTTGTTCTTCAGTTAGTTTACTTACAATAATACGAAATATACATGTTTTTGTTACAATAATAGGAAATATACATGAAGTGAGTCCATGTCCATGTCCATACTCTTTTACTCTTGTTCTTGTATAGAATGGTAGCATAATAGAAAATATACATGTTTCTGTTTATATACTGGAGAAGTTAGACAGAAGACATGGGTAAATCTTACTTCTGGGCTGTTGTATAATGTAAAACATGGCTAATGCCGCTGCATGATATTGTAAGTGATGGCTGGTAAAAGTATTAATGTTTGGGACCATGGAGAGAGACTAGGAGGTGTTGGGTGTCACGCCTGAAAGAACATCTTGCTGGGAAGCACGGAGATGTTATTCCTTGCAGTGGGGTTCCGGCGGAAGTGAGAAGGCTCATGCTAGCAAGTATAGAAAAAACGAAGGCCAAGAATAAATCTATTAGAGATGAGCGCCTGCGAATGGAGCAAGTTGCTTCAGAGCCTGTAGCTCGTGGTCCATCACGTGAAGATGTTTTTGATGATGATGAGGAAAAGCAGATAGAATGGGCTTGCCGAGAGTCGTTGGAGTTGCACCAGCTCGAGCAGAGGGCAAGAGCCCGGGGTGCGACATTTGAACATGGTGGTGGTAGTGGAAGTGCCACAGGAAGGGGTACAAGAAGTAATGCCCTTTCCAAGATGTTTGGCAGGTCGAAGTCTATGAGAGTTGATTTTGATATTTTGCGTAGTCAGGCACCCGTCCAACCCCGCATTGACACAACGCTTAAAAAAGAAGCAAAGTCAAAACTTGGGAAAGTTTGGGCTAAGTGGTTCCATAGTAATGACATTGCTAGAAATAAGGCAGAGTATCCTTATTTTCGTACTGCCATCATGGTTACACAAGAACTTGGTGAAGGCGTTCTATCACCTAGAGGCCATGAAATCGACGATCCATACCTTGATGCTAATGAACTATAGATAAAGGAGTATGTACAGGAGTTCAAAGAAGACTGGAGCATATATGGAGTATCCATCATGTGTGATTCTTGGACAGGACCTATACAGATGAGTATAATTAACTTCACGTTGTACTGCAATGGAAGAATGTTTTTTCATAAGTCAATGAATGCGACCGGTGACGTACAAAATGCGGATTTTTTTGTATCGTGAGATCCGTAAAGTTGTCGAAGAAATTGGAGTTAAACATATTATGCAGATTGTGACTGACGATAGTGCAAACTAAAAGAAAGCATGTCAACTGGTAATTGAAGAATATCCAACTATATGATTTGGGGAAGAATGCATCCCCCGTCAATGCACTGACAAAAGCAATTCAAAGAATAGCCGACACACCGGAGGATGCAGTGCAGGCTCTAGTCGAGATAGAATATTATCATAACCGACGAGGCCTATTTGCTTCAAACGAGGCTTACCTTGCTACTACTCATATGACTGCAGGTATGTTCAAAATACATCAAAATCAACCATCAGTACATGTTCTATATATTTTTCATATGACTTGCAGCTGCATGGTGGATGACATTTGGAGCGGAGACATTAACACTACAAAAATATGTTTTGCGGATTGTCTCACAATGTGTTTCCTCCAGTGGATGTGAACATAATTGGAGCACATTTGCTTTAGCGCATACCCAATTTTGGAACCGTCTTGGATACAAGAAATTGCATAAGCTCGTATAGGTCCACTACAATCTAAGGCTATAATTGCAAGAGCATGAGATCAGAAATGAAGATAGGGATGTAGATCCTTTTGGAGATCTCATTAATGCCACTATGTACGACAGAGCAAACCCAATCCATGAGTGGCTTAACAGCTCCATAAGCCACTCAGAGCCTCTGCTAGATGAGGAAGGTGAGCCCCCATGCCATCTATAATTGTAGTTAATGTCATCTCTGATAATGAACTCGATAAAGCACTAGATGACCAACCATTGAAGCAATAGACTAAGAAAACTATTGGCAAGGCTCGTTACAAAAAGAAAAACTTGTAGCCAACCAACTGAAAAATTGGCTCGAGACTTTGCCTCACTTACGCAACCAAGGAAACAAGCATTGTTGTCACGGCGACGCCTTCGCGTCCATGCGCCAGGGAGATGCCGAAGCGGAGCGCCTCGCCTTGGTCAGCTAGGCAGGCGCCCAGGTCAACGAGGCGTCCGCGGCGTCGACATGGCGTTGGGCGAGGCGAAGAAGGCGAAGGCTTAAGGGCTTCGGGCAGTAGTGAAGCAGTGAGACATACCTGGGTCACGACTCGCAAAGGGCTTTAGGCAGCAGCGAATACGAAGAGGCGAACATGAACCCTAGCTTCACCGCCAGCCGCTAGGTACGCCTGCCGTCACGCCGCTTCCTCCACCCACGCCTCCTCTCTCCTCTCCGCACCACATCCCTCCTCCCAGACTGCCCTCCTCTCGCCCCCCCGCCCGCTTCCTCCCTCCTCCCACCGCCTCACTCCTCCCACCGCCGCCTCCTCCCTCTCGCCACGCCGCCTCCTCCCTCCCGCGCACTTCCCCTCCTTCCCGCTGTCTCCTCCCGGTCTTGGCATGCTCCGCCACCACACAACAAAGAAAGCGAGCCACGACAATGAACAGCAGAGTTTGCCAGGGACACACCGACAATGACGGCGGCGATACCAAATAAAAATCAACAGACTCTCGCTGACTCGCTTGATCCAAACCTTTGAGCATATGCAGCGGTGGCGCGACGACGACGTCCCCAGCGGCGTCGACGACCCTCCCCTCCTCTCCCTCCCAACCAAGCAGCGGTGTCGACGACCCTTCCCTCCTTTCCCCTCCAAACCAAGCGGCGGCGGCGGCGACCCTCCCCTCCTCTCATCGCCCAGCCAGCCGGGCACGGAGAGACGTACTGTCTCATCGCCCAAGAAGAACGCCGGCCACGAGAGACACGGACCAGATCCGCGCCCAGGCGCCAAAGACTGCTGCTAGGTGATTGGAGAGGGGGAGGAAGGAGTGGGAGTACCTTGCTGGGCGACGGGGAGGGAGGCGCCACCGAGACGGGATCTACGAGATGGAAGTGTCGCCGAGACGGGATCGACGAGATGGAGGCGCCGCCGAGAGACCAGAGCGGCGAGATGGAGGCGCCGCCGGCCGACACCAAGGTTCCAGGTAATTCGCCGCCTAGGGTTTCTTTCTCGAGATCTCCTCTCTCTGGTTTAGCCACCGGACCACCGCCTAGGGTTCGCTCGGGTTCACTTCTTTATTTGGGCGCGAGCGCGCGGCCGTCACCTCCAGGCGTATGGCGTCGCCTTGTGCCTTTCCAACGCCATACGACGCCTAATCTTCGCCTCAGCGACGCCTTGGTGCTGAGGCGAATGCCATACATGCGCAGGGCAAGGCGGTGGCGACGCCTTGCCGACCGGGGGCGCCTTACCGCTTAGGCGACGCTCGACGCCTTAATAAGCTTGTTGCCGACACCAACGTCTAATTCCTTTGATAATGCTCCTCGTTACGCCTTGAGCGTAGTTCTTACTGTGAGACTGCTTCTCATTCTGAGTGGCAGCTCGCTATGGCAGAGGAGCTTAATGCTCTTCGACGTACGGAGACTTGGGACATTGTACCGACACCTGTGCATGCTCGTCCTATCACGTACAAGTGGGTGTACAAGATTAAGACCAGGTCTAATGGTACTATTGAGCGCTACAAGACTTGTCTTGTGGCTCACGGCTTCCAACAGGAGTACGGTTATGATTACGATGAGACGTTTGCCCCTGTTGCCCATATGACCACTGTTCGCACTCTTGTTTCGGTTGCTTCTATTTGCTGGTGGTCTATCTCTCAGCTAGATGTTAAGAATAGCTTTCTTAATGGTGTCTTGCATGAGGAGGTTTACATGCAGCCACCACCTGGGTATTCTGTTCCAGATGGCCATGTCTGTTGTCTTGGTCGTGCTCTTTATGGCCTTAAACAGGCCTCATGCCTGGTTTACGTGTTTTACCTCAGTGATTACCGTTGTCGGTTTCACTGTTAGTCATGGTTATTACAGCGTCGAGATATTGGCGATATCTCGTCGCCATATCGCCGTGGTGGACCGGAGGTCCATGCCGTCTGGACGGCATGGAGGTGCACCGTATCCGCAGCCAGATTTGGACTCTGATACCAAGATGTCACGGTCTCGGTGGGCGATCAGAATCGATAGCCGTCTTGCGCTAAGGAAGGTCTTGTGTGATCTTTGTGTTGGCGGGGGATCTGCAGGCTGGAAGGAGATCAAGAAGACAAGAAGAAGGAATAACGACAAGGCAGATAGAAGATGAGGTAAGTCTTTTCTTATCCCTCAATTCCCAGATCCTAATACATATATAGCAGTCGGCAAGTTAATCCGACTAGGACTCACACACGGCTCTATTGCCGTATACAACTCGGAGACCTCATCGCAGGGTCTATTGGGACTCAGCCGGGAACCCCCATATCGGGAGCAGGCGTAGGAAGGTTGGCCCGGCGACGGGTATATGTCTGGCCCCACATGACAATACTGCTCAACTGAAATTGCAGCCGATTGAAATGAAGAATCTAACGTAAGTTTTGTAAAAGCATTCATACATGGTTAGGATCTAGAAAAGACTAGTCATGTGCCCGTGCGTTGCAACGGAAAACAAATACAATGCAAATAGCATCTCTAATGACTATAGTCTATGGAAAATAGTAGAAAATAACAAGTCACAATACTAACATTTACGAGAAGCAACCCATGCACTCATATGCCATCCGGATATATTAGAAGATATTGTTCACACATATTATTGCAATGAGCTTTGCTACTTGATATGATAATTAAGAAAGTGAAGTCGCTTCACCCGGATGAAAAGAAATAGACCTAGATACAAAATCTTTCGTTCTTGAACTTCCTATGACTGCACCTAGAGGATTTCTGCAGTTGCAAAATCATCAGCACAATGTACATAGAGAGAACAATAGGCTTTTTTAAGAAATAAGGAATTTTATACCTCAAAACTATATTTATGTGACAAAATTTGCACCACTTCCTATAATTGTTGAATAGCTTAGTTACCACCACATCGACGACTTGGTCATCAAGCTATTTCAAGTGTGAAAGAAATGCTCCAATTAATTAACAGCAATGATGAACAAAAAAAAAGGAATGAATGGGAAATCAGGGATGAAATAGTATTATTTGCTAAGCACTTGAGAGACATGCGTACATTCAGTTTAATCAATCTAATTCCATGATGATAATCTTCGCCATGTGATGTAACATGGAAGGCAATAAAGTTAGCTGGCATTTTGCAAGCAGTTGCATCAAAGCGCAACTAATACAATGCCAAAAATATGTTTTCCAAACAAGCTCCACTAATCAAAGTACAGTCAAAAGTAATATCAAGAAAATTTTCAAACTGCATGTGTATGGCATGCCAAATGACAAAGAATGATCACAATGGATAATTGATCGAGTTTCATACGCTACAAATCAAGTGAAAAAAAATTAATTTATGTAAATCATCATAAAAATAAACAATACTTTTTTTGGGCGAAGGCTACCAGCACATTTCTCATAGAAGTGCCAATTGTTTACTTGAGGAGACTGTAGAGTCACACAAGGAACACATACTAATCTTATGCTTATTACTACATTATTAACATTTATATCCATATAGTCAAGCTATGAAAGTAAATAGCGACAGAGGATCATGCTTGCTAAGTGGATCAGGCTTTGGCTCAAGTCTTATGTGCACATTAGTGAGGAGGAGAATCAAATTCTCCCATTTTTCCTAACACCGTGTCCATTGCACACATGAGAAGTCGGTATTAGCTTAGTAATAGAATGGGAAAATTGAAATTGTCTCGCTAGCAGACCTGAAAGCCAAACATAGCTCTCAACCAATCTAGTAAATCAAGTTCACCCCCCTTCTGCCTTTCGATCTATGCATATAGTGTTTCTCTCTCTAAATAGGACATGCAATTGGTTTCGTAAGAGCTCAACTTCATCATTAGTGGTGCAATGGTCTCTTTTCTTACTCTCTCAAGCGATGCAGTCTAACTAAAAATTCGAATGAAGACTCACCTGTGCACCTATGTCACTCGTTTGATGTCCTCTTTCCTTTGATCTGCATCATTAGTTACTGATATGTGGAGAATTCAACACCAACAAAAAGAAAAATATAGGAATCAAATATAAAAAAACACCTGGGTAGCTATAGATGATTTTGTCACTACAAAAAAGCAAACACTGCACTATTGTGAATGCAAAACCGAACGTTTATAATTGTCATGTCGACAAATGGGAAGGGAGACTATACCTTTGCTCATGCAAAAGTAGCATAGCTCCTCTAGCTTCTTCTTTATTAATCTTCTCTTCATTCCAACAATCATAGTCCAATTATTTGCAATCACAAAACTAACTCACGTGCAATTCCCCAAAACATTTTCAAGCCCCGCAAAGCACGGTGTCCAATTTGCAATCGAATTAGTAAATTTTGGCAAAGAGACCCATTGTGGTGATTAAAACTTCAATGACATACAACACCCTGAACATCCAGAATTGTTGAGACCAAATCAATGTGCCTTTGCAAAGAATAAGAAAGAAAAGTGAATGATCAACATAGCCAACAAACCAGTTCCTCTCGCACTCAGTCGAACATCTCCGTGCTTCATTGACCAACCCAGTAGCATAACTGCGATAGTTCGGTTTGTTTCAACTATTCACTGCTACTATATAAAACTATATCATCAAATTGTTCGACCTATCCTTCCTTAATTCTATTTCCAAATCTACTCCTAATTCTTGTATCCAGCTCTTGGTTCCTAACATTCGCCACAAACAAATTGGTACACAAAAAGAATAACCTTTCAATGGTGTCCTTGCAGTCGTAGATGGCCTCCTGCGATCTGGTCTAGCACCAGTCGTGAACACCAGCATCGGCTTCTTAAATTCCGACTCCACAGCCGCCCCCATTCCATGGACTGCAGTCAACCACCTCCAACGCTAACCACTGCCTCCCAGGCATCACAAAGTAAAGCAAAGCTACTGGACCAAGGAAAACAGAAAATAAGTCACCTACAACAAAAAGGAAAATGTTCGAGAGACGGTGGTGACACAAGTGTAATTTACCTCAAGTGGCACCTAATCGATCAAAACCATAGTCAAGAATCTGCAATCTGATAATACCGGATCAAAAAGGTTAAAAAATCAAGACGTGTTCATTACAAAAGCATTACAAACCGGATCAAAACATCATCATTCGAAATAAGCAACACATGCCGCACTTCAAATCTTTCAAACATAACAATTGCGATTGGCATCTAGTGTCATTATAAGGGCTGCATGAACTATGAGAGAGATGATCATTCATCGCTACTGAATGGAGCTAATACTCACAAAGAGAGTGTTTAAGGGTGGTACTTAACTTTAGACAATGCCTTTTTATCATCAACTCACAACCACAAGTGACGCACATAAATTTACCCTTAAACGTTAAATATGCATTGTTCGATGTTTTCACACTCATTAACTCTTTCTAATATGATTGTTATCAAGCATATAGTTAAGAGTTGAGCATGCGTGAAGAATGTGAATATTAAAAGTTTATTCCGGCAAAGAGATGGCGGACTGCATTGATCGCCTGCTTTATCTATTTCAAGCCTAAAATTGCGTAACAAACCATCTATAGATCTTGCAGACCACTCAAAAGAAAGGTAGATGATGTCATAGGAGTGACGAACATATTCCATGTACTCGAACCGATAGACAACATCATCGTCAAATGGAGAGCGAATGGATGATCGTGTGCAATCAAAGTACTTCATTAGAGTCGGATCGTGTCCCCAACAACTGTGATAGCTTTCACCGCTTTATAGAAAACAAATTGCGGTCGGTTGAATTATCATATTTTCTCCAATCCCTTACAAGTCTAGCAACCGCACAAGCATAAGAGCTTCAGATAGTAATTCTTGTCCCTGTCATATATTCGAGACAAGTATGAACCTCACAGAACAAAGGCACTTGCATAATCACAAAGATAACTCTAAAGACATATGTACCTTGAAAACGTTTTGAGAATTATTCGCATCACATAAGCGACAATATTCATCGGTGGACTTCAAATTTTGTACCCAATTCCGTGCATCACAACAAAATAAGTGCTCATAAACAACATCCAATCACCAATGAAATGGCATACTCAACTTCAAACCGCACGAAGGAGCAACCAAGCAAGCGCGAGATGGAAAAAATCCAAACTATTCACCAGATCCAATTACCAAACTAACATAGATCAATACTTTATAAGCGTAATGCGCAGATGCAGCCGCGGTGGCGCGGCCTCGCACGATGTTGCGGAAGGCGGCGGCTCGCCCGCCCGCCCACCGCACGGAGAAACTAACCACCGGAGATCTCAACATCGCCTTCTGCGCATGCGGAGATCTCACCGTGTTAGACAAAACCAACAAAAAGGCGGGAGAAACTCTCCGATGGATTGCGAGCATATCGGATTAGGCAAGGGGTGGCGGGTACCTCCATCGAGGCGGGCGGCGGTGCACTTATGGGAGAGGAGGCGGAGACCTCGCAGATATCTGCTCGTAGCCCTCGAGCACCTCGCTTATGGCTACTCCCTCAATCCGGATTCCTCGGCCTTGCCGACGAAAGGAGCGGAGGCGGCGGCAAAGAAGGCGAGGCGGTTTCGGCGGAGGCGGCGAGCGGGGGAGGGGAGGGCGTCGTCGGCGGGCGGGGCGGCGGCGGCAGCGGGGGGAGGCGGAGGCGTCGGTGGAGCGGAGGAGGGGGAGGCGGCGGCGGTGCGGGGGGGGGAGGCGGGCGAGCGGAGAAGCGGAGGCGGCGGAGCGTGGTCTCGGAGGACTCGAGGTGGTGCGAAGGAGGAGGCGGCAATGGAGCGGAGGAGCGAGGAGGAGGCGGCGGTGGAGCGGAGGAGGGGGGAGGCGTGCGGGGTGGGGAGGAAGGAGTAGGAAGCAGCGGGGGGAAGGAAGAGGAGGAAGGAGGCGCCGCGTGGGGCGGAAGAGGAGGCGGCGGAGGTGAGGCAGTGGGGAGGCGGTTTCGTGAGAGGTTGGGGGCGACCATTTCGGAAGGAGTGGTGGGGCCCACACTATATGTTAGCTTTATTTTTCTGTGAAAAGGGGTGAAGAGGACGGACGGACTGCCACCAACTCCAATTTTTAAGTAGTAGAGATAATTACTGATGGGTGGCAAACCATCGCAAACAACAAACAGGAGCAGCGCCAAACAGGGCATAAGCATATGCTCTGTGGTACCAAATTGATAAATTGATATACCCATTATTGTTGCAGCAAACGGTGAAAAGAGAAAAGCAATGCAACCATGCCAAAAGGTAGAAGAATATAGTCTTGATACATATGTAGCTTATTTGAAAACAGAGATTTAGTTGTGTACTGGACATAGCCATTAAACAACAAAATACGCAAACTTACACGACCAACCTAAACAGCTAAATCAAATCTTCACTACAAGAATAAATATCAGGGATAATACAGAGTATATCAAGGAATTGAACATAATCTGCTAACTGGTAAGCAAAATTTATGAAGACAAAATGCAGTCTTAACAAAAAGTATAATGTATATGTGAAACTTGGAGGAACACCAATAAATATAGATGATGGACATTTGAAACCTTGGGGGAAAATAAAATTATCAACAATGTAGTAAATAGCAATTGATATTGCACTTACCAAATTCTCCATCATCAATACTGCACGCTGCTTTGTCCGACTACGGGTGGACTCCCACCTAATGCGCAGAATATCACACAAGCTCCTAACCTGAAATGAGACAAAACACAATTAATGAACTAACTATAAGGCTCACAGGGCAATCATTGTTAAATATGCTTTTCAGAAGAAAAAATATTTAATTGAGTAGACGATGGTCTAACCATGATTTGAGCATACAGAGCAAAAACCAGCAGCACACAGATAAGATTAGCCCCAAATCTTGGAAACCACCTTTCGCCTATTTATGCACACGAGTAGGATTAAGCCGCACATGTTTCCAGCAACATAATATGATGCAATTAAAACCATACCACAAAGTAAGACTCATCCTGAGAATCAATTGACTCAACGTATGGTGCCATCTCCCACCCTGTGTAAAAAATAGCAAAGAACTTACACATCTATAAAAAATAAATGAATAACAGATAATCATTTGAATCATATATGCTGAATTTCCATCCACTTAACGCATAAGATGGAAAAAGATTATTCAAAGATATAAACATTGGGACATAGTATCAAACATAACTCCGCCTGTGTAGTTTACTATATAGCCTGTCCCAAGCCAGGAAAAAGGAGGAAAGTTGTGTTAGGCTCGGCGAGCCAACGTAAAAAATCAAACCACCTTTTATGGAATGAAACCCAAAATTAAAGCCTACCCTAACTTGCTTGGAACAAAATGCTCTGTTGTTGTTGTTGTATAGTATTAAGCATAGCCAAAATAATTGAAAATCATATGAAGTTTCACAAATGAAATATCTGAGTGCCAGAAGATGTATTTGCTAACATGTGCAAGGTAGCTCTGTGTTTTAAATTTTAGAAATAACAAATAAATTTCATGCCAAACTATGGTATACATTGCTTTAACCATAAAAGGCAGTTTCTGTTCATTGAGACTTTTCAATGCCTTCAAATATGCAGATCAAACCAAATGTCATTAGTAAATGAGCTACGCTATTTTCCATGTATATATGTGAAAACAACCATACCAGATAACGACAAACATGAACTCTACATAATGCTTTTGCATCCAAGAATTTTAGCAGTTATTGCAAACTCAGCCATCTTTTGAGACCCAGTACCACATTTGAAAAATGGAAAGAAGAAAATTTGAGATACCAATAGTTTATGTAATATTATAACACTACAATAAATGTCTTAACCATGTTTAAAATAGAACCAAAGTTTCTCAAAAGTGTCCACAAGGAATGAAAATATGGTCATACCAGACATTTCATCACTCCGACTCCTTCGGCTCACATGTAAACATTGTTCAAGTACAGTAGCCTGTTGAATAGCAGTTAGTGATATTTCTGTGCTTGGATCTGTCATACTTTCACTGCTCAAATCATTCCCATTTTGCACTATTCTTGGCATTCTTAGTATATCAAAAAATTCATCACTTTCACCAGGAACAGAGCTCCTTGCATTTTTTTATTTAACCTAAGCTCTGATACCATGTTATGAATATTGTGTGTATATTGAAAAGGTCCAATGGGTAATACATATATGAAGTACAAAGGGATATTACAGGGGAATATGCCGATTTCTATTCTATGTCTAATACGCTTAACAGCCAGGAGGGCGACTTGACTCAACTTTACGACTTAATAACCTTGGCTACCATTCCTAGATATCTTTGTTACTTCAAAACTGGTGAGTGATGATACGCCCACACACCTCCCTCCTCTTAAAGAGGAACCACGCCAACAGGAGGGTCCCATGCCTCACACTCGATCACAACTCCTCGCGACGCTCCACTCTTTGTGCTACCTTCCCCATCTAAGCATGATAAATGCCTCCAATTCTTCCTCTTATCCAACCGAATCCTCAAAAATGTCCCTATCCAACCAGCTCATCCCAAATCATCGAGTCCCCTTTTGCTTTTCCCTCCCAAAATCAGTGTTAGTTTGCATCCTATTCCTTCGTCATTCCCCACAACGACAGCCATAGTAACGATTACGACCTTGTACAGCGCAGCGTGACAGTAGCTTTGCAACTGCGGTGAAAATTGTCTATCTAGAGATTTCATGCAAAGTTGCATGAGATAATGGGAACTCGAATATTTCAATATAACAATGATGGTATAAACCAAGAAATAGTGCTGTATTCAAGCATTTAAGATTTATATATAATTTGTTATCTAGAGATTTCATGCTCGTGTAACATATATTATGAGGAAAGTCTAGGCTACTAGCCTACTGTTAGCTTACCTTACTTATTACTTAGCTATAAACTGCCAGACAAAAACTTGCATCTCTTTAATATGAACCAACTGCTACTTCTACATTATTGAAAGCTGGCATTAAAAACTTCAAAACAAGATAAATAACATATAAGCAGCAGTCCTGCATTAAAGCATTTGATTTTCAAAAATTAGGAGTAAGATGTCTCATGCATCCAAATAATAATGGGGATGGCTATGGTACAAAGATATCTTAGCTACCAAAAAGTTACTCAATTGTTCTCTCCATCCACATTTTCCCACTTCCCACTTGTATGATGAGTGATGGATGGTGGGAAATGTTTTTATTTTGTAAAAATGCATAATATACAAGCACATATCCCATAGTCACTTGGAATTTGTTTGTTGTGGAAGACCCAAAGTATTACAAATGCTACAAAATTGCTTAAATTATAGCAAATTGCTAAAGAACATAATGACAAATAAACCTGCATACCATCTTAAATATAAGCTAGAACATCTCACTCATTTAAGTCCAAAATAATTTACTTACCATAACCTTGGTCATTGGGTGTAACAGAGAGCCGAGCATTTATTAGACTAACTGCATCAGCAACTTACCTAATAATCTGCCAGAGAACAAAACTTAACTTATCACAGCCAAAAAAATTCAACAGAAAATATGGCATCTGTATTTCAAGCGGAAATCCATACCGATAGCAGTAGATTAAATTATCCCACAATTCAAGATCTTTGAAAATATCCAGTGCTTCTCCAACTAAACCACAACTTATCAAAAGTTCGCCACGTTCTCTGAGTTCATACGAAGCACAACAAGTCACATAGTGTTGCCGAAAAAAGGCAAGAAGAAGGCTTAGGAATATCAATATGTACTTCCTTAATGAAGGGAGAGTTGGCATATGAACACCAAAAACCAATTTAGCTCTTTGTGAAGCCACAGGGAATTCTTTGCCAACATCTTCAGCCTAAGGAATGCACCAAATTTGCATATTAGTAGGTCATCATTTCCTGTGGTATTAAAAAAGCATAACGGAGGAGTGGTGTTGTCGGCATGTTATGATTGGAGAGATAAGGATTACTCAAACTAATTTTATGACCTTGCAGGATACACAACAAATGTTTAAATCTGTATATTGCGTTTTAAACAACATACTGCTCAACTGAAATTGCAGCCGATTGAAATGAAGAATCTAACGTAAGTTTTGTAAAAGCATTCATACATGGTTAGGATCTAGAAAAGATATTTACTGATGGGTGGCAAGCGGCCTGAATAAACAGATAGTCAATATCGCAAACAACAAACTGGAGCAGCGCCAAACAGGGCATAAGCATATGCTCTGTGGCACCAAATTGATAAATTGATATACCCATTATTGTTGCAGCAAACGGTGAAAAGAGAAAAGCAATGCAACCATGCCAAAAGGTAGAAGAATATAGTCTTGATACATATGTAGCTTATTTGAAAACAGAGATTTAGTTGTGTACTGTACATATCCATTAAACAACAAAATACGCAAACTTACACGACCAACCTAAACAGCTAAATCAAATCTTCACTACAAGAATAAATATCAGGGATAATACAGAGTATATCAAGGAATTGAACATAATCTGCTAACTGGTAAGCAAAATTTATGAAGACAAAATGCAGTCATAACAAAAAGTATAATGTATATGTGAAACTTGGAGGAACACCAATAAATATAGATGATGGACATTTGAAACCTTGGGGGAAAATAAAATTATCAACAATGTAGTAAATAGCAATTGATATTGCACTTACCAAATTCTCCATCATCAGTACTGCACGCTGCTTTGTCCGACTGCGGGTGGACTCCCACCTAATGCGCAGAATATCACACAAGCTCCTAACCTGAAATGAGACAAAACACAATTAATGAACTAACTATAAGGCTCACAGGGCAATCATTGTTAAATATGCTTTTCAGAAGAAAAAATATTTAATTGAGTAGACGATGGTCTAACCATGATTTGAGCATACAGAGCAAAAACCTGCAGCACACAGATAAGATTAGCCCCAAATCTTGGAAACCACCTTTCGCCTATTTATGCACACGAGTAGGATTAAGCTGCACATGTTTCCAGCAACATAATATGATGCAATTAAAACCATACCACAAAGTAAGACTCATCCTGAGAATCAATTGACTCAACGTATGGTGCCATCTCCCACCCTGTGTAAAAAATACCAAAGAACTTACATATGTATAAAAAATAAATGAATAACAGATAATCATTTGAATCATATATGCTGAATTTCCATCCACTTAACGCATAAGATGGAAAAAGATTATTCGAAGATATAAACATTGGGACATAGTATCAAACATAACTCCGCCTGTGTAGTTTACTATATAGCCTGTCCCAAACGACAAACATGAACTCTACATAATGCTTTTGCATCCAAGAATTTTAGCAGTTATTGCAAACTCAGCCATCTTTTGAGACCCAGTACCACATTTGAAAAATGGAAAGAAGAAAATTTGAGATACCAATAGTTTATGTAATATTATAACACTACAATAAATGTCTTAACCATGTTTAAAATAGAACCAAAGTTTCTCAAAAGTGTCCACAAGGAATTAAAATATGGACATACCAGACAGTAGCCTGCTGAATTGCCGTTAGTGATATTTTTGTGCTTGGATCTGTCATACTTTCACTACTCAAATCATTCCCATTTTGCACTAGTCTTGGCATTCTTAGTATATCAAAAAATTCATCACTCTCACCAGGAACAGAGCTCTTTGCATTTTTTTTATTTAACCTAAGCTCTGATACCATGTTATGAATATTGTGTGTAAATTGAAGAGGTCCAATGGGCAATACTTATATGAAGTACAAAGGGATATTACAGGGGAATATGCCGATATCTATTCTATCTCTAATACCCTTAACAGCCAGGAGGGCGACTTGACTCGACTTTACGACTTAATAACCTTGGCTACCATTCCTAGATATCTTTACTACTTAAAAAGTGGGCCAACATCCTGTTCTTGTACACTTGTACTTGTGGGCTATGGTACAAAGATATCATAGCTACCAAAAAGTTACTCAATTGTTCTCTCCATCCACATTTTCCCACTCCCACTTGTATGATGAGTGATGGATGGTGGGAAATGTTTTTATTTTGTAAAAATGCATAATATACAAGCACATATCCCATAGTCACTTGGAATTTGTTTGTTGTGGAAGACCCAAAGTATTGCAAATGCTACAAAATTGCTTAAAACATAGCAAATTGCTAAAGAACATAATGACAAATAAACCTGCATACCATCTTAAATATAAACTAGAACATCTCACTCATTTAAGTCCAAAATAATTTACTTACCATAACCTTGGGTCATTGCGTGTAACAGAGAGCCGAGCATTTATTAGACTAACTGCATCAGCAACTTACCTAATAATCTGCCAGAGAACAAAACTTAACTTATCACAGCCAAAAAAATTCAACAGAAAATATGGCATCTTTATTTCAAGCGGAAATCCATACCGATAGCAGTAGATTAAATTATCCCACAATTCAAGATCTTTGAAAATATCCAGTGTTTCTCCAACTAAACCACAACTTATCAAAAGTTCGCGATGTTCTCTGAGTTCATACGAAGCACAACAAGTCACATAGTGTTGCCGAAAAAAGGCAAGAAGAAGGCTTAGGAATATCAATATGCACTTCCTTAATGAAGGGAGAGTTGGCATATGAACTCCAAAAACCAATTTAGCTCTTGGTGCAGCCACAGGGAATTCTTTGCCAACATCTTCAGCCTAAGGAATGCACCAAATTTGCATATTAGTAGGTCATCATTTCCTGTGGTATTAAAAAAGCATAACGGAGGAGTGGTGTTGTCGGCATGTTATGATTGGAGAGAGAAGGATTACTCAAACTAATGTTATTGTTAAGGATAAGAAAAGGAAATATATAAAGACAGTTATTTATTTCCTTATATGACTTGTATTCCTACCATATACCCTCTTGTACTCTCCTATATATATGACCCTTTGGGTCTCATATCAATACACACAGTATTCATAACATGGTATCAGAGCAAAGGTTCAAATCCTAACATTTGTCCTTCCGCCGCCGTTGCCCCCGGGAGGATCAATCTCATGCTCTCGGGGGTGGCCATCTCCACGGCTGCCGTCGCCACCGTAGCCGCGACCGCCGCCGTAGCCGCCCCCGTCGCGACGCTGGTCGTAGCCCCAAAAAAAAACTTGACGATCTCGCTCTCCTTTTCTTCGAGTTTGTTGGACCGAAGACGGCGATGCGCGCCTGGGCCTTGTCGGAGAGGCCTTCCCGGTTGCATCTCAGATTCTGTAACACCTCCTCCACCGAGATGTGCTCCAGATCAACAAATTCGTTCTTGATCTGCTCCAGAACGTCCGTCGCCGCCGCCATCTTCTCCTTCGCCGCAGTCGGGCGCAGAGCGACCTCACGTCATCGCCGCTCATCTCCGGACGCTGCCGCCGATCGCCGCTGTACGATCGCCGCCGCCGCCGCTGTCGCCGGCCAAGATATCGCCACGGCCGTTCGGCCGCCTCCGGAAGCATGCTCGGCCGCCGCCTCTTGTCATCGCATCCGCCGCCGCCACCCCGTACCATCCGGATCCGGACGCCCGCGGCCTCCGCCGCGAACCACGCCGCCGCCGCCGCCGCCTGCTGCCGTTGATCCGCCCGTCGCCGACGCCTAGCCTCCGCTTCGTCTTCGCTATCGCGCCCCCGAGAATCGATCTCTGGGGCGCCAACTCTCCGGAGAAGCTTTGTCTGCCGTATGGGTTCGAGCCTTGAGTTCGAGTCCTCCTTACCTTCGGATCCCGGGATGAACCGCGGTGATGAAGTCGAGGAGGCGTAGAGGCGGGCGGCCGGCTTGCATACGCGGCCGGCGCCTCGGCGACGAGTTGTGGAAGTTGTCGACGACGGCGACGTCGTAGCTCTTCTTCGCCAGCCGCAGCAGACTGTGCGTCTTGATGAACCCCGCCGCCGTCACCACCAAGACGCCTCCTCTCGTCGTTCTCCGCCGCCGCACGACGCCGTTAGCCCCGCCGGCCGCCGCTTCACTCGCCGCCGCCACCCACCGCCACGGCTCCACGTGCCCGCGTGGCGCCGCCGCTGCCTTGGCTCTCCTCGCCCGAAGCCGCGAGCCCGCGTGATGGCGCCGCTGCCCGCCAACCGCCGCTACGAAGGCCTCCCGACTTCCGGTTCACCAGACCACGGCCATCGCCGAGAAACCCTAGCAACCGGCTCCAAATAAGTTGGTGTGAAAATGGGCCGAACGGCCCAAAACTGTTGGGATGCGGCGGGCTCCAGCAAGATGTGCGATGTCGTGCACGCGCGCATTGGGGGGCTTGACGCCTTCGTGGAGCACTTCACCGGATCGCAGTTCCCCTAAGACACCAAGGAGTTCCTACCGATGCGCTTCGCCGCCTCTTCTTCCGCGCCTTCTGCATGGTCGTCTTCACCGGTCGCGGATCTCGCCTGCGGGAACATGTCGACGCAGAGCCTCGAACGTGATCACCGCGCCGCCAGCTCGCAGTCTGCGTCGGCCGTCAACGCCGCCACGCGATCTTTGAAGCGCGTCGGTCATGTCGGCTGCGATCGTCCAGAGCATCCGGCGATCGCTCAAGGCTTCGCGGCTCTAAGCCCTAGATACTGCTCACCGCCGCGCCCGCCTCGCCCATGCCGCCGCTAAGCGGCCACTGTCACCGCCGTGGGAGCCGGCCTTCCGGCAGCAGCAGAGGTGGAGGCCGAGAGAGCCGCATGGCACGGCCGCTGCCGCTTTGCTCGCCGCACGGCTTGAGTGCGGGCTCGGGAGAAAAGAGGTAGCCACGGAAGAGAGAGAGGGAGAGGGTATTTTAAAGTGGATTTATTTTTCTGCTACTAGAGTCAGTCTTTAATTATTTTTTTGAGTCTTCCGTTGCGTCCATCCAAAATCCGTAGTTTCTAATTTTTTTTCGTTCAAGCCGTGCGAGTTCACAAATTTGTTGTCAGTCATAGAAGTGTAGGATTTTTATTTTGCTTGGCAGCAGCCGCCGCTCTACTATCAGAGCCGCGTGTAGATCGGAGAAGTCGTTATGATGCCGCCGCTTCTCTAGCCGCCGCCCCGAGCTTTAAAGGCCGCCACGCGTCATCTATGCACAGTGCCGCTGCCTCTTGGGTTTCGATCTGCGCCGTCATGCATCTATCTATTCCTCTTCGGTTTGATTTGACAGTTTATTCCAAAACTGCACGCAACGACGACATCATCAAGACTCGGACTTCGGATTTATCTTGTTTTAGTGTCAACTCTTTTCCAAATGCAATACTATTGCATACGTCTTGCATTTGAGAGGGGGTGTCAAGGATAAGAAAAGGAAATAGATAAGAACTCTTATTTATTTCCTTACGTGACTTGTATTCCTACCATATACCCTCTTGTACTCTCCTATATATATGACCCTTTGGGTCTCATATCAATACACACAATATTCATAACAGTTATCACCTTGCAGGTTACACAACTAATGTTTAAATCTGTATATTGCGTTTTAAACAACATACTGCTCAACTGAAATTGCAGCCGATTGAAATGAAGAATCTAACGTAAGTTTTGTAAAAGCATTCATACATGGTTAGGATCTAGAAAAGATATTTACTGATGGGTGGCAAGCGGCCTGAATAAACAGATAGTCAATATCGCAAACAACAAACTGGAGCAGCGCCAAACAGGGCATAAGCATATGCTCTGTGGTACCAAATTGATAAATTGATATACCCATTATTGTTGCAGCAAACGGTGAAAAGAGAAGCAATGCAACCATGCCAAAAGGTAGAAGAATATAGTCATGATACATATGTAGCTTATTTGAAAACAGAGATTTAGTTGTGTACTGGACATAGCCATTAAACAACAAAATACGCAAACTTACACGACCAACCTAAACAGCTAAATCAAATCTTCACTACAAGAATAAATATCAGGGATAATACAGAGTATATCAAGGAATTGAACATAATCTGCTAACTGGTAAGCAAAATTCATGAAGACAAAATGTAGTCATAACAAAAAGTATAATGTATATCTGACACTTGGAGGAACACCAATAAATATAGATGATGGTCATTTGAAACCTTAGGGAAAATTAAAATTATCAACAATGTAGTAAATAGCAATTGATATTGCACTTACCAAATTCTCCATCATCAGTACTGCACGCTGCTTTGTCCGACTGCGGGTGGACTCCCACCTAATGCGCAGAATATCACACAAGCTCCTAACCTGAAATGAGACAAAGCACAATTAATGAACTAACTATAAGGCTCACAGGGCAATCATTGTTAAATATGCTTTTCAGAAGAAAAAATATTTAATTGAGTAGACGATGGTCTAAACATGATTTGAGCATACAGAGCAAAAACCTGCAGCACACAGATAAGATTAGCCCCAAATCTTGGAAACCACCTTTCGCCTATTTATGCACACGAGTAGGATTAAGCTGCACATGTTTCCAGCAACATACTATGATGCAATTAAAACCATACCACAAAGTAAGACTCATCCTGAGAATCAATTGACTCAACGTATGGTGCCATCTCCCACCCTGTGTAAAAAATAGCAAAGAACTTACACATGTATAAAAAATAAATGAATAACAGATAATCATTTGAATCATATATGCTGAATTTCCATCCACTTAACGCATAAGATGGAAAAAGATTATTCAAAGATATAAACATTGGGACATAGTATCAAACATAACTCCGCCTGTGTAGTTTACTATATAGCCTGTCCCAAGCCAGGAAAAAGGAGGAAAGTTGTGTTAGGCTCGGCGAGCCAACGTAAAAAATCAAACCACCTTTTATGGAATGAAACCCAAAATTAAAGCCTACCCTAACTTGCTTGGAACAAAATGCTCTGTTGTTGTTGTTGTATAGTATTAAGCATAGCCAAAATAACTGAAAATCAAATGAAATATCTGAGTGCCAGAAGATGTATTTGCTAACATGTGCAAGGTAGCTCTGTGTTTTAAATTTTAGAAATAACAAATAAATGACATGCCAAACTGTGGTATACATTGTTTTAACCATAAAAGGCAGTTTCTGTTCATTGAGACTTTTCAATGCCTTCAAATATGCAGATCAAACCAAATGTCATTAGTAAATAAGCTACGCTATTTTCCATGTATATATGTGAAAACAACCATACCAGATAACGACAAACATGAACTCTACATAATGCTTTTGCATCCAAGAATTTTAGCAGTTATTGCAAACTCAGCCATCTTTTGAGACCCAGTCCCACATTTGAAAAATGGAAAGAAGAAAATTTGAGATACCAATAGTATATGTAATATTATAAAACTACAATAAATGCCTTAACCATGTTTAAAATAGAACCAAAGTTTCTCAAAAGTGTCCACAAGGAATGAAAATATGGTCATACCAGACATTTCATCACTCCGACTCCTTCGGCTCACATGTAAACATTGTTCAAGTACAGTAGCCTGTTGAATAGCAGTTAGTGATATTTCTGTGCTTGGATCTGTCATACTTTCACTGCTCAAATCATTCCCATTTTGCACTATTCTTGGCATTCTTAGTATATCAAAAAATTCATCACTTTCACCAGGAACAGAGCTCCTTGCATTTTTTTATTTAACCTAAGCTCTGATACCATGTTATGAATATTGTGTGTATATTGAAAAGGTCCAATGGGTAATACATATATGAAGTACAAAGGGATATTACAGGGGAATATGCCGATTTCTATTCTATCTCTATTACCCTTAACAGCCAGGAGGGCGACTTGACTCAACTTTACGACTTAATAACCTTGGCTACCATTCCTAGATATCTTTGCTACTTCAAAACTGGTGAGTGATGATACGTTCCACACACCTCCCCTCCTCTTAAAGAGGGAACCACGCCAACAGGAGGGTCCCATGCCATCACACTCGATCACAACTCCCTCGCGACGCTCCACTCTTTGTGCTACCTTCCCCATCTAAGCATGATAAATGCCTCCAATTCTTCCTCTTATCCAACCGAATCCTCAAAAACGTTCCTATCCAACCAGCTCATCCCAAATCATCGAGTCCCCTTTTGCTTTTCCCTCCCAAAATCAGTGTTAGTTTGCATCCTATTCCTTCGTCATTCCCCACAACGACAGCCATAGTAACGATTACGACCTTGTACAGCGCAGCGTGACAGTAGCTATTGCAACTGCGGTGAAAATTGTCTATCTAGAGATTTCATGCAAAGTTGCATGAGATAATGGGAACTCCGAATATTTCAATATAACAATGATGGTATAAACCAAGAAATAGTGCTGTATTCGAAGCATTTAAGATTTATATATAATTTGTTATCTAGAGATTTCATGCTCGTGTAACATATATTATGAGGAAAGTCTAGGCTACTAGCCTACTGTTAGCTTACCTTACTTATTACTTAGCTATAAACTGCCAGACAAAAACTTGCATCTCTTTAATATGAAACAACTGCTACTTCTACATTATTGAAAGCTGGCAATAAAAACTTCAAAACAAGATAAATAACATATAAGCAGCAGTCCTGCATTAAAGCATTTGATTTTCAAAAATTAGGAGTAAGATGTCTCAAGCATCCAAATAATAATGGGGATGGCTATGGTACAAAGATATCTTAGCTACCAAAAAGTTACTCAATTGTTCTCTCCATCCACATTTTCCCACTTCCCACTTGTATGATGAGTGATGGATGGTGGGAAATGTTTTTATTTTGTAAAAATGCATAATATACAAGCACATATCCCACAGTCACTTGGAATTTGTTTGTTGTGGAAGACCCAAAGTATTGCAAATGCTACAAAATTGCTTAAATCATAGGAAATTGCTAAAGAACACAATGACAAATAAACCTGCATACCATCTTAAATATAAACTAGAACATCTCACTCATTTAAGTCCAAAATAATTTACTTACCATAACCTTGGTCATTGGGTGTAACAGAGAGCCGAGCATTTATTAGACTAACTGCATCAGCAACTTACCTAATAATCTGCCAGAGAACAAAACTTAACTTATCACAGCCAAAAAAATTCAACAGAAAATATGGCATCTGTATTTCAAGCGGAAATCCATACCGATAGCAGTAGATTAAATTATCCCACAATTCAAGATCTTTGAAAATATCCAGTGCTTCTCCAACTAAACCACAACTTATCAAAAGTTCGCCACGTTCTCTGAGTTCATACGAAGCACAACAAGTCACATAGTGTTGCCGAAAAAAGGCAAGAAGAAGGCTTAGGAATATCAATATGTACTTCCTTAATGAAGGGAGAGTTGGCATATGAACACCAAAAACCAATTTAGCTCTTTGTGCAGCCACAGGGAATTCTTTGCCAACATCTTCAGCCTAAGGAATGCATCAAATTTGCATATTAGTAGGTCATCATTTCCTGTGCTATTAAAAAAGCATAACGGAGGAGTGGTGTTGTCGGCATGTTATGATTGGAGAGATAAGGATTACTCAAACTAATTTTATGACCTTGCAGGATACACAACTAATGTTTAAATCTGTATATTGCGTTTTAAACAACATACTGCTCAACTGAAATTGCAGCCGATTGAAATGAAGAATCTAACGTAAGTTTTGTAAAAGCATTCATACATGGTTAGGATCTAGAAAAGATATTTACTGATGGGTGGCAAGCGGCCTGAATAAACAGATAGTCAATATCGCAAACAACAAACTGGAGCAGCGCCAAACAGGGCATAAGCATATGCTCTGTGGTACCAAATTGATAAATTGATATACCCATTATTGTTGCAGCAAACGGTGAAAAGAGAAAAGCAATGCAACCATGCCAAAAGGTAGAAGAATATAGTCTTGATACATATGTAGCTTATTTGAAAACAGAGATTTAGTTGTGTACTGGACATAGCCATTAAACAACAAAATACGCAAACTTACACGACCAACCTAAACAGCTAAATCAAATCTTCACTACAAGAATAAATATCAGGGATAATACAGAGTATATCAAGGAATTGAACATAATCTGCTAACTGGTAAGCAAAATTTATGAAGACAAAATACAGCCATAACAAAAAGTATAATATATATGTGAAACTTGGAGGAACACCAATAAATATAGATGATGGACATTTGAAACCTTGGGGGAAAATAAAATTATCAACAATGTAGTAAATAGCAATTGATATTGCACTTACCAAATTCTCCATCATCAGTACTGCACGCTGCTTTGTCCGACTGCGGGTGGACTCCCACCTAATGCGCAGAATATCACACAAGCTCCTAACCTGAAATGAGACAAAACACAATTAATGAACTAACTATAAGGCTCACAGGGCAATCATTGTTAAATATGCTTTTCAGAAGAAAAAATATTTAATTGAGTAGACGATGGTCTAACCATGATTTGAGCATACAGAGCAAAAACCTGCAGCACACAGATAAGATTAGCCCCAAATCTTGGAAACCACCTTTCGCCTATTTATGCACACGAGTAGGATTAAGCTGCACATGTTTCCAGCAACATAATATGATGCAATTAAAACCATACCACAAAGTAAGACTCATCCTGAGAATCAATTGACTCAACGTATGGTGCCATCTCCCACCCTGTGTAAAAAATACCAAAGAACTTACATATGTATAAAAAAATAAATGAATAACAGATAATCATTTGAATCATATATGCTGAATTTCCATCCACTTAACGCATAAGATGGAAAAAGATTATTCAAAGATATAAACATTGGGACATAGTATCAAACATAACTCCGCCTGTGTAGTTTACTATATAGCCTGTACCAAGCCAGGAAAAAGGAGGAAAGTTGTGTTAGGCTCGGCGAGCCAACGTAAAAAATCAAACCACCTTTTATAGAATGAAACCCAAAATTAAAGCCTACCCTAACTTGCTTGGAACAAAATGCTTTGTTGTTGTTGTTGTTGTTGTATAGTATTAAGCATAGCCAAAATAATTGAAAATCAAATGAAGTTTCGCAAATGAAATATCTGAGTGCCAGAAGATGTATTTGCTAACATGTGCAAGGTAGCTCTGTGTTTTAAATTTTATAAATAACAAATAAATTTCATGCCAAACTATGGTATACATTGCTTTAACCATAAAAGGCAGTTTCTGTTCATTGAGACTTTTCAATGCCTTCAAATATGCAGATCAAACCAAATGTCATTAGTAAATGAGCTACGCTATTTTCCATGTATATATGTGAAAACAACCATACCAGATAACGACAAACATGAACTCTACATAATGCTTTTGCATCCAAGAATTTTAGCAGTTATTGCAAACTCAGCCATCTTTTGAGACCCAGTACCACATTTGAAAAATGGAAAGAAGAAAATTTGAGATACCAATAATTTATGTAATATTATAACACTACAATAAATGTCTTAACCATGTTTAAAATAGAACCAAAGTTTCTCAAAAGTGTCCACAAGGAATGAAAATATGGACATACCAGACATTTCATCACTCCGACTCCTTCGGCTCACATGTAAACATTGTGCAAGTACAGTAGCCTGCTGAATAGCCGTTAGTGATATTTTTGTGCTTGGATCTGTCATACTTTCACTGCTCAAATCATTCCCATTTTGCACTAGTCTTGGCATTCTTACTATATCACAAAATTCATCACTTTCACCAGGAACAGAGCTCCTTTCATTTTTCAAAGCCGCAACATCAGCTGGCTGGATTACTGGTCTTCGCAACAAGTACCATTTGGGACTTCGCATCCACCTATACCAAGGGATGGTTCACTTCATATTTTTCAAGGATAATGGTTCTCTTAATGTTATGCAACAGCAAGACGAATGATATAAATGAAGTACCACTAAGAGAAAGATACATCATAATTTTCTCATTTTCTTAAACAACACCCGCGAATAATCACACTAAAGAGCTATTAGGTGTTATTTGATACTAATTTCAGAAAATGAAAGTCAAGACATAAATTTAAATAACATTCTTTGCAAAATGAAATGATGCCTCTATCAACCTAGCTCTGAAAAGTTTGATATACATAACAGAAAGAGAAAGGGCCAAAATGTGCAGCATAATCCACCTGGTGTATTGTTCGAAAACCAAGAATCCCTGTAAGAGAGAGAGATGCAGCCCACATGCTTCTTGAGCACTATCCAGATGCAACCTATCCAAATACCCAAACCAAAATATTTAAGACAGTACTATGCTCAGATTGGCTACAGGTTTTCTGCTCCCACCAGAATTTAGTATATAGGTCAGCTAAATTAGCAGAAGTTACACAGCCCGATGAATGTAAATCAGGTCCCTACAACATCTACTAGTACAGCAAAATAAAGCTATTAAACATCCATAAAAGATGCTTCTACGGATAGCATTTGTTTCCAAACATATCCCAAGAGAATCCAATGATAATTGTTCACAGTTATTGGACATTGTACTAACTCAAGTTACACAAGGCGTGCCCAGCATTCTAACTAAATTTTCAGGACAGCCTTAAATAATGCATGTAGTGAAACAATAGTATGTTTGAGTGTTTGACATACAAGATATTACCTTTTTTATCAGCATTGGCATTTAACAAGCATCTAATTATTAAAACTACCAAAGTTAATTAGCTCCAAACTAATTTTAATTACTTAAGAGCATCATGTTTGGTCCATGCTAAATGAAAGAGAAACTAACTAGAGAGGAATTACATATATCGATAATTGAAATCATATTTTGAAATCTATATATACGAAGTTCCGGACACATTTTTTACTATTCTTTAGTTTACTTCTACTGATTTTGAACAATAGCTTTCTGATAAAAGTTTAGCATGCAATAGTTTAGGCTCTCATGAAAACAAGCAAAGGATAAATATCTTCTAAAGAACTTTTAAGCCCTAACATTAATACATTATTTAGTCAAGAAAGACGGGGAGGGGAGGGATTGGGTGTGGGGGGACCTTGAAGCATCAACTCGACCATATTTATACTCCACAATACCAGCTTCTAAGAAAGCAGCTGAGACAAAATAAGAGACTTCTCCATCACACAACAAAGGATCCCAGTAGCTAGAAACCTTTTCAAGTTCACCAAAGTGGGCCAACATCTTGTTCTTGTACACTTGTACTTGATCAAACAATGAGGATGATAACTCAATCTAAAATGTTCTGCTGGAACATGCATATTCTACATAACCACCATGACACACTCCAGCAATCAGAGGAATCCAGACTCTTTATGCTCGTGAACAGAAGTTCTCCAAAGACAATGAACTGCACAAGAATAAGATAAGAACTAGCATGCTCAAATCTGAAATACTGCAAGTCTGTAAATGCAAAATAAGGGCAAATGCATTTGCCCTCTTAAAGTTTGAATGTTGCACATATAGACCTGAGCATTGTGCCAGTCTTACATCTGAAACAAACACAGCCTTGTGCCCAATGCTAATTGCAAAATAAGGCAATTGGTACAATGTCAGCTGCTTCATTACAACGATAACGTCTGCAACACCCAAAGACTCAAAACACATCCACACACGGAATTGCTAGCACTGTCTTTAAGTCTTAATCACATCTACAGACGATATAGGTTTAACCTCCCATCAAAACGCAAGTGCCACATGTTGATATATAATTGTCCAATATATGTATATCTAGGATCAATCACAACATAACTAATTTTAGTTTTACAAACATTACACATATGATAAGCAGCAGATTCTATCTAAAGATGATCCAAGATATGGAACAACAAACATTGTTAACCTTCAGTTCATATGTAAACCCAAACATTATACTATTATAGATTACTAAAGTAGTAGTATAGGTGCCAATTTAGTATTCGAAAATTACAATATTTTAGTTTACTCTTCTTACATATTCATAACCACAATACTGACCAGTGTCTTGAGAGAAATAATGTGCCAATGTTAAATGAGTGTTTCATTGGTGCTAAATGCTTGGAATTGACAAAGTCAGACAGGTTGTCAGGCTACTGCTTAGAATGGTTAGTCTGTAAAGTGAGCCAAGATAATATAATTACATAAAAAACCATGAAGGGTGCTATACATTACATGGCATACAATGACTATGGTGGTGTCATTTCACAAGGCTCGGAAACCGACCATCAATGTTCTTTTACCAAACTATGTGCAATTTCAACATAGATCAACTGTTTGCAGAAAGACTATAGGGGAGGTGCAAGTAGATTAAACAAACAAAAATGAAAGAAAATTCCAATTCTTAACGAAAACAACACAGTAAATACCAATGCATGAACAGATAAATCAATGAGCAATCCTCCAAATAAATACCTGCAAGAGCAAGAATTTCCCATGAACATGGGAACCAAAAGAAGCTAAATGATCTGAAGCCCTTGCATCCCATTTGCCTCCAAGATTACTATACCATCCTTCATCCAAAGATGAAGTCCAGAAAGGAAAAGGGGAAAACTTCCCTGAAGGCCTACAACTAGTTTATAGAAAGCAAATATAAATACAGTAGCAGCTGCACTGGCATATCTCTAGAAATTTCGATTGGTTATAAGGTAATCCCAAAAAGTCAAATCAAGTAACAATTTTCTTCTTATGATACAACCACCGTGACTTTCATAATTAACAGAAACATGTGGTTGCAGTAGATATAACATTTAAAAGAATATTGAAACATCTAACTTGTAAGTGTTCACTAGATATCAAAGTAGCACACACATGGATGTCCTTTCCCTTTAGTTATTTTATAAGGTTTGTAAACAATTAACTTTAGGGAAATTTACTGATCAGTATGCTGTATTACAGTCCACACCTTATTTTGGGTGTAGGAAGCCACAGATTGTCCCCATAAGTCCGATATAAGCTCACCACATTCTCTTCATGCATCTTTAGGCCTGCCTCCCTAACACCCTCCACTAATTTCTCCTTCCCATGAACAGGATACATGTCTGACAAGAAGCTTACTTTAGGAAGCCTTCACTAATTTCACCTTCCCAATAGACGGTTCACACAAGCTTCACATAACTTCACCACATTCTCTTGCCCACAGCTCACTCTCCCACATTCATCCCTTAGTATTCCAAGTTTCATCTCCCCCTGCCAATACCAGATGTTTCTCCCTTGTAAAACAGGCGTGTCACATGTTAAGATTTGAGAATGTCACTCAATGGTATTTCCATTTTTCTCTGTCAACATACAGGAACAACAACTTGTACGTCTTACTTGGCCATTGATGATCAGCTTACTTTAGGGAGCCTTAAATTTAGCAAATTTGAAAAGTTCTGCCTCAACGACATAAATTAAATTTCCAACAGCTTAAGTCTAGGGGCCCCAAAGAACATGACTCAACCATTGCATTCTGTTGGCCCAATGCATAATCACTACAATGCAAACATTTGTGGATGAAAGAAGGCCACGAATCCTCAAAAGAAGCGTTTCAAAATTTCTATCATATTTTGCCAAGACAAGCAACCATGTTCTGAAGCCAGTTTCCCCTAACTACATACAAGATGAAAACGCAGACGGGAAACTCAGAAAATAATTTAGCGAAACCAACTCACCCGGTCACGTTCTGCTGCGCGAACGCGAGAAGCGCGGCCACCGCGGCGGAGAGCACAACCGCGCAACTGCACTCGAACCCCTCGCCCGCCAACCCTTCATCGTCCCCCCGCAGGAACGCCTGGGCGGCGGCGGCGAGGTCGGCGTAGAACTGCGCAGCGGAGTCGGGTGCGACGGTTGAAACGGATGCGGGGAGGAGGTGAGGGGCGGCGGAGGCGAGCGCGGCCGCGTAGTCGCCGGCCTCGACGGCGGCGAGGGCGGAGGTGGCGACGGGGCCGAGCGGGTGGGGAGGGGAAGCGAAGGGGCGGCGCCGGGGAGGCCGGGGAGGGGAGGGTGCAGCGGAGGAGGCGGAGCTCGGCCTCCCGGAGGAAGTTGGGGTCGGCGGCTGTGGAGTCCGCCATGGCGGTGGCCGATGGCGAGGCTATTAGGGTTTTCGAATCCAAACGGCACCGAAAAGGAGAAGAGCACAGGCGGCGGGTACTCATGGGGCCGATGGCGAGGCTTTTAGGGTTTTCGAATCCAAACGGCGCTCTTTTAGGCTTTCCATTTGTGTTATTTTACAAAAAAAATCAAGTGTGAATAATTGCATTTGTGTTATTTTACAAAAAAAAATCAAGTGTGAATAATTGTATCAGCTAATATTAGATGATTGTACATTTGCAGTTCTCTGCTCCCATAATTTCTGCTAGACTATTATTTGCCCATGAGTTTCATCTCAGGGTTCCCTTTCTTAACTTTTTTTTTTTTGCATTCTTCATTTTTCATAGAAAATTTATGCAAGAGGTAACTTTTAAACATACTATTCAAAACATCATTTTCAAGACTAGTGTTCTTGAACCTTTATCTTCCTTCCACAATTTTCCATTATTAACTATTGCAAGATTTTTCCCCGTGCTTCAGTGATCAAAAGTCAAAAGAGAAAAACCATGGGCAAATAGGCATATGATACAACAGCTTTACCTCTTTGGTAGTCAATATATTTGCACCCTTGATATCGCTATGTATGACACCTTGTTCATGCAGATAAACAAGGCCTTCCAACACCTGGTTACATATATAAAAATAAAAAACAGACATAGCAAAATAGGAAAGTAGAAGTAAACACCGTATTCACCTGAGCGATGTAAATGTTCAAAGATTTTAAAATGTTTAGAAATGTATCATTTTCCAAAGATGTGTAAATGTTCTTCTGCATATTTTGTATGCCTTGGTTGGTAATATACTCAATCTTTTTTATTGATAGCTCTTCTGTATTTAACATGTATTTCTATTTCTTCTCTATCATGACTCCTGGAATACTTTTATTGGGTATTGTGGTAATACATTGTGTATTTTGCTAATACAATGAATTCATTATTGGGTGATGTTAATGTAGCAGATAGGTGATAATGCTGAGTGGAATGATGAATACACGAGGATAGTAAGTGAATTATTTGCTAAACAAGTAATTGCTAGGAATCACTCAAATACACATCTGAATAATCCTAGTTATGCCTTACTAATTGCTAATTTTGAGGAGAAGACTAGGATAAAGTACACAAAGAGGCAATTTAAAAATAAATAGGATAAACTGAAGAATGATTACAAACACTTGAAAGAAATTAACGACAAAGAAAACAAACTTAGGTTGGGATCTTGAGAAGAAAACAATTATGACCACCACTCAACGATGGAAGGAATTAAAGAAAATAAGTCATTACAAATTACACATTCATGTACATATGTACACTTCTACCTATATTTAACTTGTAACATTGTTGTTGACAGGAATATAAAGGATGTGGCAAGTTTGAGAAAGGTGAACTTCAAAACAAGGACTTGTTGCACACGATATTTGAAGATATTTGTAACACCGGTCAAGACCATTGGTCTCCTGTAATGAGAACCTTGCCTTAAAGTCCCGTGTGCGCATCCACACCTATTGATGTTGAAGAACATGAAGATGACAATGATGACAATGATGATAGTGAATAAGAAGATGAGTCACCAATTAGTGCTATAGGGAAGAGAGCATGTGGTCCTACCAATGAGAATGGGAAGAAACCAAAGAGTGAATCTGCGGTCATGCAATACCAACTGAAATGAATCGTTGAGTTGAGTGACATATCGCATGCATCTTTTGTAGCATTTGCACGAAAGAGAGAGGAAGTCTCGGTGTGCACCATCAAGGATGTAATGGAGTTGGTCGAAGAGTGAGGTGCTGTCATGAGCATTTCATTGCATCTGAACTTTTTGTAAAGAATTAGCAAAGCGAAATATTTGTGATATTGCACAATAGCGAAGGACGATTTGAATAGCTTAAAAGGAAATATGGTCCCAATATGACAAGTAGAAATTGGGTTGTAACCTTAGAATGTTTTTGAAGGCGTTCCTATAAGTACTTTGCCTTGTATGCTTTATATATCTTTCATCTCAATTGGCTTGTAAGACTTTATTTTATTTATGAGACATTATTTGCCTAGTTATCTACTATCATTTGATCCCATGCATAGTCATGTAATTTTTTATTGTTATTTGTCTCATTTATGTTAGTGAGTACTACTATTTGTATTACCATTTGTCTCATTTATTTTGCCACATTCTACTATTGATATATACAGATAGTTTGTTTTTATAGGAGTTTGTCTAATTTAAGTTGGTACTTTTTTCTATTTTCATGCACAGATGTCCTTCTCAGAAAAGCGAAAGTGAAGTGAGTGATACCCCTGATGAAGAACATGGTGTGATGTTAAGATGATGTGTCTACAACAAGATATGGCAGGTCACTTAGCTACTGCTACAATTATCATGGAGAATTATTATCCAACCTATCCTGACAAGAATGAGCCTAAGACTTCACGTCTTAGTGAAATGGGTTGGGTAAAAAAACCTTAACCACTCTAAGGGAAAGCCATCATATGTTTCATATAAATGCTGCAATCTTCTATAGCCTACATGATCTTTTGATTAGTACTTACAACTTAAAATCAACTACTCATATGAGTTGTATTGAAGCGTTGGTTATTTTATTGTACATTTGTGGTGGCTCTGAATTGGACCAAACAACACAGAATCGGTTGAAGCATTCTAGTGAGACAATTAGCAGAAAGTTGGTGAGGTTTTGGAGTATATGAGTCAAGATGTCTCAGGATATTGTGCAGCCAAACGATCCTAACTTCTCTACTGTTCGTAGTAGAATTAAAAATGATAGGAGGATGTAGCCACATTTCAAAAAATGCATTAGAGATCTCGACGGTACACACATCCTTACAACAATTGCCCAAAAACATCATATTAGATACATTGGTAAACCAGAGAGTACAAATCAAAATGTAATGGCGATATGTGCTTTTGACAAGCGTTTCATATATGCATATATTGGTTAGCCAGGAGCTATGCATAGTACTAGTGTACTTTATCATACATTGGATGTAAACAGAGATATCTTTCCACATCCTCCACAGGGTAATTTTTATTTTTGTATCATTTTGAGAATTTATTTACTAGTAATATTCATGCATTTAATGTTAGCAGAGGTAATTTGCAACTTAATTTTCAGGTAAATATTATCTTGTCGATGCCAGTTATCTGAACAGGATAGGATATCTAGCACTATACAAGGGGCAAAGGTACCATATTCTTGAATTTCGGAGATGTGTTGCTCCAAGTGGTGAGAAAGAAAAATTTAACAAATCGCACTTAGGTGGTCATAACATCATTGAGAGGACATTTGGTGTCTGGACGATGAAATGAAGAATTCTTCTGAAGATGCCGAGTTTTAAAATATACAAGCAAAAAATGATTGTTGTAGCTACCATTGGACTTCACAACTTCATGCGTGATCATGCTTTGGCGGATAAGCATTTCTATAGGTTTGAGAGAGATCCTAATTATGTGCCCACAATACCAACGAGATATGCAAAATATGTCATTTCTTAGGATGCATCAGATGTGTCAACATCACAATCAAGTGATAGAGCCATGGATAGATTTTGTGATGACCTTGCAATGGCAATCGCTAAAAGTTGGTCAAATCTGCCAAGTTAGTCGTAAAAATACGAAAAGGCAAAGGGGAATTATTTGAAGTACAATAATAGATAAAGAATTATCTGTTTTCATAGTCATGCCAATATAACACTATGGTTTCTGTCGCTTTATGGATATTGCTTTCAATAGTAATTATCTATTCTAAAATCATACGTGTTGTTGTTTTCAATAGTAATATGTTCACTATGCACTGGATCAATTTTTCTATTCCTACTTGTTTCCTTTTCTCTAGATCTTTACAAACTTTGGCAATGAGCGCTGACCACGATCGGGTGAGGTTGCATGTTAACTAGCAAGCAAGAAACAAGATTGACAACATAGCCCTTTTGTTCAAAAGCAACTTTATTAGCATACTTGTCGTATTTGGTACAATAGTATATATTATTAGTACAATATATACAGTTTTACAGAGATATTACATGATAAGTGTATCTAGGAAGCAAAAACACAGCACATGAATTTCTATGTTGTACTTGGACATTCTGACATGGACTCACTTCACTTGTTGATGAAAGAGACACCCTTTTGGATGCTCTCGGCCAACTCTTTCTTTGCATTCTCTAGTCCAGCTTTGCTTGAGAGTGATGTACGAAGAAAATAGGTAATGAAGGTCAACATAATTCCAGGATATCAAAAATAATTGGCCCTTGGTCACCTATTTTCCAACCAGGAAGAGAGCAACAAGAATTACCTATACGTGTCAACGTTTATTGATTAATGCAACGTCATCGCGCACATTGAAATGCGGTGGTGTGTAGTGGTCATTACTTGTACACGCACACGACCATGCAATGGTGTCCTCGTATTGAAATGCAACAATAGTAATAATTTTGCCTCAAAAAATGAAGTGCAATAACTAGGGGTAGCATGGTCTATTTGCCTCCAACCCCCATCTTATGTTTCTAGAGCCACCCTACTAGCCAAACGCTTTTCAGAGGTAGCTCCAAATTTTTAGAGAATCTAGAGAAAATGCTGAAAAATGATAATCGGGAGCTCTACCAAATAGACCCCTATTCTTTTTGAGACGGTAGTGGATGATGAAGTCACCGATATAGATGGAATATATGATTTTAGGCTCAGAAAGCCGTTAGAAGAATCTGCTCCAACAAGCCATTCCATTTGTTTCAACTTTCAGATAAGCCCAAAAGAACAGGACTGCAATGGCTGCAAGAAGCCGTGGCTGAAACTAGGGGTGTTCAATTTGGCTTTTAGTTTTTGGCTTTTTGTTGAGTTGAATTGAGAAGCGTTGTATTTGGCAGTTTAGCAAATGGTATTGAGTGAAACCATTGAATTACACTAGTTCTTCCTAAGTTCTTAGATTGTGGAGCTCCACATGTCCACAAGAACAATGCTAGTGCTTCTTTGGAGCAAACCTCTGTACTAGACTGCAGGCCATAGTTAGTAGCAAGAGTGTTGTGCAGTCTCTAGAACACTGGCCTTCGTATTCTGAACAAATCATAGCATCACTGATTCGTGGTGAGTTGTTGTTCGACCCATTGAATTCCCGTCATGACAGGAATTCTAGGTGGCGGCCTAGACAAGGACGACACGTCCTCATTGAGACATACGAATCTGACATATACGAGTAATGCGATGGAGCCACTGGAAACTTTGTTGCCATCGCTGTCTCCAACGCCATAGCCTTTCCAGCTGATAATCACTTCATGAAACCAATAACCAATTGGTGTTTAGTTCTCAAATTGTACGACTCAGCCAAACACATAAATTTTGATTGAACGACATCATGCAATTCACAAATAAATTGAACAATGTTAAATGAATGTAGTGCCTAACATTACAGAGTGCATGACACAAGAGTCAAATGTAGTTTATGTAGGGCGAAGAAACAACTCAAATTAATGTCAAAACCGAAATGTGCAATAGGACACATCGGTTGAAATAGAAATGACATTGCTTAAAGCTGGTTCTTCATTCGGTTCCAAGTCCTCCTAATCCAGCGAAGTCATCCCTCATCCATCTTCATGGTGAGGAACCGTCGTGGCATTATTTTTCATGAAGAGTTGGCTCGTAGTAGTGCTCGTCGGTATCCTTGCTAGTTCTAGCCTCCTCGACAGTTCATCAGCACCCATTTCTTTCCTAGATGAATCGCACATAGGGGAAGTGGCGCATACACCCGGTGCATGGGAGGTAATGGTATGTGTCTTCTCGTAGAGGTCGACGGGGCACTTTAGCTCAGTGTCCCTATCGATGGTCTTGGCATTCATACTATCGACGGAAGAGGGCATCAATAGCCATAGGTGCTTGCCTCTCGCTGCCTTGGACGGTCCAGTGCTACCACCGTACACGGTGAGGGGATGCCCTCCTCGTTGTTGGACTCCAGTGTGTTGGCACGGGGCACAAATGAGTGCTCATTTGTGTAGGTCGCAGTGCTGAAAACAACGTCCATCATGTCCTCGTTTTCAAAGGGAGAGTTCTTGAACTTGAGAATGCTGGCCCTCGCCTGCAAATACATAAAACAAGGCAAACAAGAAGTGAGCGATGGTTACTGTGCGGAGGAAATGCATGTAACAACACACCAATGTAACACAACACATTCCCTGTGACTGCCTGTGCCCACCATTGGTCATCAGCGATGATGGAGCTGCTCTCCGGATTGACGCCAAGTCCAGACATGTGCTACTTCGAGGTCTTCCATGCTACATATTCCCATTTGAGGTTATGCCACTTGTTCTTCATTTGCTTTTGGAGATATATCCGGCCAATGCATTCTACAAACTTGCTACAAAGGTTGTTGTAACCCTCCCTGTTGAGACGACCAAATTGTTAGTTGTGCATGGCAACCTCCTCAACACAAATCTCCAAGAAAATGTAGGAAAATTCCTCGCCCTAGCTAGCCGTGGCCTTGTGCATATACACGTACCACCAATGCGGAATAAGCAAATTAAACATGAAATGAACACACCATGCCCGTAAACATGTCGGATGAAACATGCGGAAATGAGCAAACAAAGCTATCAGACATTCATGCTTGAAGAAATTGGAAACAAGAACCAACAACAACCACAATCTGAAAGGAGACGAACATAGAAACAACAGTTGGCAGCCACTGTATGTACCTTACAAGTCTAGCTAGAATCGAGCGAAAAGAGTTCACGACCCAAAGAAGATGACACCGCTGGATCCAGCACAACTAGAGGTCACTGATGTGGAAAACAACACAGAAAGCAAGCGGGTCGACCGGATCCATCGGAGGCGGGTTAGCCGAAGCTGGGGAGGAAGCCGACGATGGTGGTAGTGACGAATCCAGAGAGGTAGGGGAGCCGGCTCGGGAAACGATGAAGGGTATGAAATCCCTCATAGATCTAGAAAGGAGGGGGCCGCAGACGATGGGTGGAGGGCAACAAGGCTATGCGGTCATGCACGCCAGCGGGCGTGGGTGGATCAGGAGCGGAGGGAAGTGGGGGAGAGAGTCACAGTGATGAAAGGGGAAAGGTGATGAGAGAGTGAGCATGCGAACGAAGTTGTCAAGGCATTGGTCTTATCCTTCGGTCTGAAGTTGCTATAGTCCCAACACAGAGCTACTTCTGAGAAGTTGCTGCAAAAGCCCATGCATTCAATTCGACTTTCGGCTTCTAGAAGTCAAAAGCCGGTAAACGATGTGGGTTGGAACGATGCCATCGTTGTATTGATCAGGTACAGATGGAACAGTGGCACAACAATGTGTGTCCGTACATTTCAAATGAAATTAGGATTTCAAACACTAGGGATGTGCGAGCTAATATTTAATTAATACTTATATTAACACATGCCCAATTCCAAATTTGATTAGGATAAATTAATTCTATTTCTAAAGTTAATAGTTTATATTATCTGTAATTACTAATTTATGTATTCCAACTCAATTTTGATTTTTCAAAATTTTTGCCTGTTGAGAGCCCATGTGAGAGGTGCTCCCATGTTTGTGATGAGTAATTGACACGTGTTCTGAAAGTTTGAGTTTGATTTGAGTGGTTCGTGCGTGCGTTATCGACTAATGCAAACGTTGATTACATTATCTCGAGCGGTGCTATGTGATGTGTTTTCTTGTATGTGATGGCTACAGGACCTTGAGGCGGAGTCATGGCGAGGCACGGGATGACCGGACTGGGCACAGGCAGTGCTGAGGTCGGAGCGGTCGAGATGTGCCGAAGACGGCGAGAACTCGAGGTGGTTGCGAGGCTTGGGTGACAAGAAACGAGGAAGCTTCCCAGAAGGTGTAGCAGGGGCATTTTGGTAAATACGCAAGGCTGCAAAGTGGAAGCGGATTCAGTTCAAATTAATGGGTAAAGCGCTGAGAATTAGCGGGCAAAGCAAATTGTAAACCCGAAAAGGAAGATTATAAATAGGAGGGGTGTCTCCTAGTTGTAGCATGGAGTTTTAGGGTTTTGAATGGGCTTTTGCTTTGGGTTTTTTTTCTTTTGTTCTGTTGGGAGTTGGTGAGGTGAACATAGTCTCTTTTGCCTTGTCTCTCATGTATGCGTAAGTGGACTTTGGTTCTGTCTTCTTGGGTGTGTTGCTCACGATGTGGGAATGGGGATGAAATGGTTGTAGCAAAATTCTCTGTAGTCATTCACCTCAATGTATCCATTCAAGATATCTTGTATTCTGAGATGGTGTGATTTCAGTTTCTCCCTATGTTTTTCTTTTTGCTCTGTCTTCGTTGCTGCTGTCTGTTCTTCATGGTTGTGAATGGAGTCTTTGTTCAACTTGCTGCAATTTGGCTTTGCTCTGAACTGAGTACCTCCTTAAGGCCACTTGGCTAGTTTATACTCGAGAGCAAATCTTTTGACTAGCTGCACTCTTCTCAGAAATCTTTTGCTAGCATTTCCTCTGTTTTGGGCATTTCTAGGGTTTACTATTTCCATAAGCAGAGGATTGTTGTTTTCTGATGGTCCAAGCTGAAAGGCTCTCCTTTTGTCAAGATTTATCTCTCTAAGAGTTTGTTATTGCAGTATTTGTTCATCTTTGCTCTCAGCTAGCAATCTGCCTCTCATCTCTGTTATTTGGAGTCTGAATGTTTCAAGTTCTTGTGGCCGATATTTTTTTGTGTGTGGTTCTCTGCCGAATTGACTCTGTGTTTAATTTCTCTTCTTTCTAAGTTCAGTCTGCTATCTTGTTTGGAATCCTGTTGATTTGACCTGAGAAGCAAAGCAGTCATGAAATCATTTCTCTTTATTAGTTTCATCTTTTCAGTATTTACTGTGTCTCAGTTTCAGATTGCAGTTTTTTTTCTGAATTCCTCACCTAACTGTTTTTCCTTTCTTGGTTGAGCTTTTCTTAATTGTTTGTGCTTTTCTCTTTGCTTGCAGTTTCAGTTTGTTTCGTTTTCAGTTTTGCGTGTCTGCAGTCTTTTACTTTTTCTGCTATGCAGCTTTTCAGTTTTAGTTTTCAGCTGTGACTTCTCTTCTTCAGATCAAACCGGCTTCTAAATTGCAATCTGACCGGTTGAGATACTGCTGTTAGACCGGCTGCAGCTTGCTGTTCTGAGAGTTCAGATTTGTCGGGACCCCGGATTACCAAATCCGGACCCTCTGTGTATTACAGCACTAGTCCCAGATCAAAGCTAGTGCACACAGTTAAACAGTGATGATTACATTGCCAAAGACGAATATTACAATATTATAAAGAGTACTGACCAAAGGTCTTACAACACAAACGAGGTTTCTAGACCTCACAAATAAACATAAACACAGTGGAAGCAAATAAACTTGATAAAGACCCATCAATACGCCACGTGCAATTGGTGGGGAGCGCCCTAAACGTCTGAAATCCTTCATCAAATCCAACCGCAGAGTAGTGAAGCCTCCTTCTTGAACTTCATACTCCTCTGAGATATATATTTTAGGTGTAGCATGTGAGTACATAAAGTACTCCGCAAGTCTTGGGAAAATGCAATAGATGCAAGGTTTAACAAAGAGGGCTATATGGCTCTTTTGCACAAAACGACATTTAATTTCCAATACCAAAACTATTTTTGAAAGCGACAGTTTAACTGAAATATTTACTCTAGCTAAAACCATTAAGCATTTTTAATCATAAAGATTCTACCACCAAGTTTGATACTACGGGTTCCAACCACCCACACCGGTTCCGACCACGGACAAAATCCCGAGAGTTCCATCCACTCTCGGGTTCCTAAACTTTGTTTTAAACCAAAATAAAGATCTACCATGTGAAAGCATTCCTTGCCGCCCTTGACCGTGGGCACGGCTATTCGAATAGTTTTACACTCTGCAGAGGTTGTACACTTTACCCACAAGAGACAAGTTATCTTAATAGTCGAGATGCTTCCTTAGGCATGAGACCCGGATAATTCATCACAAAGCCTTTACCTTACTTTAGTCTAGCTAGACACCACCACCGAGGTTTCACCGTCAAGGGTTAACCACCCGACGAAGCCCCTCTTGCGCCGTATGAGTACAAGAACCTGTCCCTCATCGTGAATAACCAAGAACCACGGTATCCACTTTCCATCGGTGGTACCTAAACTAGTCTATTATAAGTTAATCGACTAGGTCGTACCCATATAGACATGTGGTTGTACGGTGGTGCTCGGGCGGACAAACACAAGAGTCGGTCCTTAATTGACTAGGGCGGAACATACACTTTTCAAGATCTCGTGCTAACCGCACCAATCCAAACCAACCATCCGCCCGCCTAAACAATTTTCACAATTGCTTTTATTTCACAAGAACCGTGGCAACACCAATTGCCACTCACATCCGAACAAAAGAATAGATCATCGAAATGTAATTACCATTCCAAGGTTACTAAAGTTATAAAGCATGTCTAAGCATCTTACTACCGATACAACAATTATCAAAGAATTTGTAATAATCTCAATAATGAGACAAAGGAAATCCTAGGGTGTCAAAGGTACATGGTTGTCAATGTCAAATGAGGGCATAACAATCATCGGTTTAACTATTACTTCTAAAACGAAATTATCATTTTATGTAACATAGCAATGCATTAACTTTTAAAATAATTTAAAACATTTCTCAAACATAGGTTCAAGATGATCAAAGGAGACTTGCCTTCGTGGGTGAATTCTGTTTCTCTTGTTGCGGTTCTGCGAACTCTTGACCAGATCGGATTCTCGCAAAAAACGAGAACACAAAGGACAAATGAATACAAATAAAAGTACAGAATTTATAATAATATTACTGGAATGAAGTTTATAAATTTAGATGAATTTAGGAGGAAGTTTCAATGGAATCGGGTTCAAACGAGGGAGAAAGGGTATTTGAAATTTGAAACTTAAATTTCAAAATATCAAATAAATTTCAAAATTTGAAAGGATGGCAGAAATGTAAAGATTGGAATTTTGATGAATTTAGAAATTTGAACGGACTCAATCGGAGTTAGGATGAAAAAGTTATGGCCTCGGAAGATTTAAATCAAAGGGAAAAAGAAAACTACGAGTTTACCCTCGAGGATACGACCACGTTAGGCGTGCGACCACGGCAAAAGTTACGACCATGTAGTCTTTTACGACCACGATAATATTACGACCACGTAGTCTTTACGACCACGGCAAAGTTACGACCACGTAGTCTTTACGACCACGGCAAAGTTACGACCACGTAGTCTTTACGACCACGGTAAAGTTACGACCACGTAGTCTTTACGACCACGGCAAAAGTTACGACCACGTGGTCTTTACGATCACGGCAAAGTTACGACCACGTAGTCTTTACGACCACCGTGGAGCTTTCGACCACGATGAGCGGCTTACAACCACGAGTTACGGAGATCCTACGGCTCCGAGAGTTTACGACAACGGGATCGGACGGCTACGAGTCCCCGACAACAGGAGGCGATCGACCACGGAGGAGCGATCGAGCGCAGGCTCGCCGGCGGATCGGCGGTGGAGCTCGGGGTCGGCGACCGACGATTTCAAAATAAAGGAATGCGGGAATGCGTGTTGGTGCACACGGAGTTACCGAGAACAAATGAGGACGGTTGGCGATGGCGAGCGGCGGAGGCGATCGGGTTCCCGGTCTTGCGGCGGCGGCGAGGAGGTCGACGAGGGGTCGGCGAGGTTCGCGGAGGCGCGAGGAAGCCGAGGAGTTGACGGTGAGACACGAGGATGACCGGGCGGCGGCAAGTCTCTCCGGAGTTGGAGACGGCGGAGACGGAGTCGCCTGCATGGAGGCGGTGGAGTGGCCGGAGAGAGAAGTAGAGGGAGAGGTGGAGGGAGTGCAGGGGCTCGGGGGTTTAAATAGGGGTGAGGAGAGGAGGCGGTGGCGATTTGTCGCCAGAGCGGGGAGGTGGGCGGCGGTTTGCGGCGATTTTGGGAACCGTGGGGAGAGGAAGAGGGAGAGAGGCGGTGGGCGCGAGTGACGATCGGTTGGGGAGAAGAAGAGGGAGGTGGCCGAGAGAAATGGCCGGGGTGGCGGGGCGGTTGCGGCGGTGGTTGCGTGAGGGAGCGACGACCACGCGAGGAAGACGGAATCGATCGGTGGGGACCAGCGCAGAGAGAAAAGAATGAGGGAGGCGGCGACACAGATTCTGGGCAAGGACGCCACAGATCCTGCCGTCCACGCGGTGGCGGAGGAGAGGGAAGGCGGGATTCCACCGGGTGACGTGGGCGGTGGATCGGCCGTCCACTTGGCGCCCGGAGAGAGAGAAAAGTGATTTTTCCGAAAATAGTTTTAGTAAATGACAATTGCGTAAACTTCATTAAGCCTCGGAAAAAAATATAAAAAATTACTTCTAAAAATTCTAGAAAAAATTCATATAAGTTTTTAGATACCTTTTGAACTTAAATAAAATATTTCCAAGATGTTTTGAAGATATATTTTCATATAAAAATTTCTTTTTAATTCTAAAAATTGATTTTTTTAAAAAAAAACTAGAAAACTCAGAAAAATTCAAATAAGATCCAAATATTTTTAAAATAATTAATTTGAATTTAAATTTTCAAGATTTGCAAGTTTTGGGATGTTACAAGATTGGTGTTTTTTGCTCTAGTCTGTAGCTACTGAATTCCTTCGAACCCGGTTAGACCGGTTTCTGAATCTGCAAACGGACTTCTTTCTTTCTTGTTTTTTCGCACTCTGTTGAAATGGTTTTTCCGTGATCCGTGTTCGGCAAAAAGTCGGTGTTTCCGCTGCTTTTCTTTGCTTGATCTTACGGTTCAGATTTAGTAGCATGTTATCTTTTATTCCTTTCGGCCCTGTTCAGTTTAGTTTGTCAAGCTTTCAATTTCTGCAGTCAAGCTAATCTGCAGCATGCTGATCTTTTGAAGCTTTCGGTCAGTTCAACTTTTGGTCAATTTTTGATTTCTCATAAAAATATTTGGTCAGTCATCTTGTGGCATCCAGTTCCTTCAGTTTTCGGCAAAATTGTTCTCGTCTTCCAGTGAGCAAATTTCTTCTGTCTTCCTAGCTACTATAGATATCGGAGAAGAAGATTATGTAGATACTTCGGGACGATTTTTGAAGGCACCATTCACCCCTCCTCTGTTGCCGATTCCGATCCTACACTTGTAGATATGTAACACCCCAGCCCTCCACAGGACCCAAGATGCTACCACCACACCCTTATCAATTCAAAAGTGTTGCTAATTCAACTTTTAGCAGCACCTCTCCTGTTCTTTTTATATCATTACCCACAAGAAGCAAACCCCAAATAACAATGGGATAATTGCAAAAACAACTAACTTCATATTTCACAAGTTATAGCATAAACAAAACCACAGGAACCTTAACACTATATTAAACATAAACCTCAGCGTACGGCTAAACTGTTATGTACATGTGCAGTGCTAAAAGTGCTATCCCATTCCATGCATGTCGTCGTCATTCACCTAAAAACAACGACAAAGCAAGAGTGAGTCCGGAGACTCAGCAAGCACACGATAAAACAGTAACACCACTTTAGCAATTCAATCAATTTCACGAATCAGAAGTCAGTAATTAAGTCTCAGAATCGATATCAGAAATCTATCCTATGTCTCAGAAATCAGTAAATCAATATCAGAATCAGAAATCAGTAAGTCAATGTCAGAATCAGAAATCAGAATCACAACTGTTTGTATCTGTATCACTTTCTCTGTCACTTCCATGCAATGCAATATCATGCAATGCATCTGTATGCTGCTCAGAATCAGAATCGAAATCGTATCAGAATCAGATCACTTTCTGTCATTTTCATGCAATGCAATATCATGCAATTCTGCATGCTCTGTAACTGTAAATCACAACTGTCTGTAACTGTATCACTTTCTCTGTCACTTTCATGCAATGCAATATCATGCAATGCATCTGTATGCTCTGTAACTGTAGCTTATACCGGTATAGCGGAGTGTCCACCCGTCGATGGACCACTCATTTGCCTACCTCTGTAGGTCTTATTCAAGAGCACTCCGGACTAGTCATTTGACTTTCTCACCGACCTAGCTCTTATTCAAGAGCACTCCGGACTAGTCATGACTTTCTCACCGACCTGGCTCTTATGCATTTGCATGATGCAATATGCCTCAAATATGAATGTCTAATCAGTAACGGTACCCATCAAGGTATGATTAGCACAATTCATACACATCATCTCATAAACACTGTAATTCATGGCATGGAAACATGAATAATAAACATTCACCACAATTTACTGTTCTACCATGCACTTGCCTGTTAACCTGACGGACGGTGCGTGGACGGCACCAGACTCGAACCGCCACCTGAATAAGCATTAACCATTTCAATTCATCGCTAATGCAATACAATCATATACGAGCAAACGACATCGCTCTAACGTCCAACCCGACATAATCAAATCATGTCCCACCGGGCGACATCTCATTGTCCCGATACTTAACCAGTCTGTAAAATTAGCGATCTCATTATTTGTACTCGCCAATCGGTTTCTACACACTTAACCTCATTTTAATCGATCACACTATTGAACCTCAAATTATGCTCTCCTTCTCCTCTTACGCCACAAATCGACCCGGATCAACAAAGGCAATACCGATTTCACTGTTCAGGCAGTCATATTAATAAACGATATCTAACTGATCACATGCAATCAATTCTAATTATCGGTATACTAACATATGCCTGACTTGGCAAAATAAGCAGGAGAAGGGTTTACGATATGCTACCACGGCCCCGAATGACCTGGATCGAGGCACTATTTCTTTTCCTTGGCGGGACGGTAGATCCGCGACGGCCGACTTTTCCCTTTTTCTTCTTTTCCTTTCTTTTCTCTTTTCCTTCTCTCTTCTTTTTCCTTTCTTTTCTCTTTTTTTTCTTTCCTGGCGGCGGCGCCCCTGGCCTTTCTTCTTTTTTCTTCGCCCAGCCCCTCCCTTCTTCCTTTCTTTCCACGCCGACGCTCCCTCTTCGTTTCCTCCGTCGGACGGCGTCTCCCGCGCCTCCTCTTCTTCCTCCTCACGGCCGGCGCGGCCCCCTCCTCTTCTCCCCACCGAGCTGGCCCTCCTCCTCCCTCCCTTGCCCTTGCAAGGCACCGGCGGAGCAGGGAGCGGCAACATATGGTCACGGGGTGGCGCCGCATGCGAAGCCGAGGGCAAGCGCGCAGCGAGGGAGGCGGCGGCACCAGGTGGCGGTCGGCGGCAAGACGCACGCGGGAAGACGACGGCCGGTCGGGGAAGGCGGCGGCTGCCGGAGCCGATGAGCGACAGCCCTGGCTAGCGAGCTATGGCGGCGGCGGCGGCGGCACGCACCACGACAAAGAACACGAGAGGAGCAGCAGCAGCAGGATCCAGGTGAGCACGGGGGATGGGGAGAGCAAATCGACTTTTGCCTCCTCCCTCCCCGATATTTCTCTTTTATAGGCTATGGGCTGGGCTGGGCTGAGCTAAATCCAGCCCAGGTGTTACATTCTACCCCCTTAACCGAATTCAACCCCGAATTCTGCAACTCGATAATCTATACAGACACAATTGAATCAAACAAACATTAACTGTAACTCGTACCCGTGGAGAACAACTCCGGGTACATCTCGCGCACGCGAGATTCCAATTCCCACGTCGCTTCTCGCTCAGTCTGATGCGACCATAGGACTTTAACATACTTCAACGTTACGTGCCTCAACACTCTCTCGATTCCTCCGAATCCGAACGGGACGGGACTCAAAGGTGAGGTCTTGCTTAAGGCGGTGGTTCTAGAACAATCTCATGTTCCGGATCCCTTAAGTACTTTCTCAACATAGAAACATGGAACACATTATGAACTCCTCGCATAGACTCGGGAAGATCCAAACGATATGCCGACTTTCCAATTCGTGCCAGAATCAGAAACGGCCCAATGTATCGCGGGCTAAGCTTCCCTTTGATCCCAAATCTCACAATTCCTTTAGTGCGAGACACTCTCAAAAGCACATGATCCCGCACTTCGAACTCTAAATCTCGCCTTCTAACATCCGCATAGCTCTTACGCCTACTCAGGCGCTAGCGGATTCGCCTAATGTCCGCCACTGCTCCATCGTCTGTTGGACCCAATCGGACCCAGAATCGCTTTTCACCTACGGCATCCCAACAAAGTGGCGATCTACATTTCGCCCATACAACCTCAAATGGCGCGGCCGAACACCGAATGGTAGTCATTATTGTAGGCAAACTCATGAAAGTGCCAACCGATCCTCCCAGCTACCTTTCCATGACAAAACACAGGACCTCAACATATCCTCTAGTGTTTGAATGGTGCGTTCGGATTGCCCATCTGTCTGTGGGTGGAAAGCGGTACTAAATTGGAGTTTTGTGCCCAAAGCGCTTTGTAAGCTCTCCCAAAACTTGGAGACAAACTTAGCATCTCTCGTCCGAAACTATCGCTTTGGGCACACCATGCAATCTCACTATCTCACGCACATAGACAAAAGCCAAATCACTCATGAATTGTTGTGCGAATAGGGATGAAGTCTTGCGGACTTCATCGAATCGGTCCACCACTACCCAAATCGCATCCTTACCTCGCTGGCTACGAGGCAAGCCGACTACAAAGTCCATGGTAACATCATCCCATGGCCACTGTGGAACATCTAAAGGCTGCATTAGTCTAGCAGGACGCTCATGCTCAGCCTTTACTTGTTGGCAAATCCCGCAAGACGCCACATACTGCGCGGCATCCACTTTCATTCTCTTCCACCAAAAACTCTTTTTCAAATCCCGATACATCTTGGTCTCGCCAGATGTACCGTGTCTGGCATGCGATGAGCCTCTCAAAATATCTTCCTTGACTCGAGCCTTTTGTGGCACGCAAAGACGCCCCTAAACCGCAATGCGCCCGACTCATCAAGGCTGAAGTCCCCTGATTTTCCCTCATCGAGGCGCTTCCTCACTTTTTGAAGCAACCTATCGTGCTGTTGCGCTTCTTTCACCCGTTCTGGCATTGCCGATTCCAAGAATAACCGTGTGTCTCTACCGTGTTTGCATCGACATAGCAATAGGAAATTCCCATCCGTTCAAAGTCAGCAACGAGACAGCCTACAGTGGAGGGTGTCGTTTTGCGACTAAGGGCATCAAGAACCACATTTGCTTTACGGATGGTACCGAGAGTGAGATCATAATCTTTGATCGCCCAACCACCTCCTTTGCCTCAAATTCAACTCTTTACGAGTGAAGATGTACTTGAGGCTCTTATGGTCGATGAAAATATCACGTGATTCTCCATACAAATAATGCCTCCAAATCTTTAGAGCGAAAACCATCATGCCGACTCTAAATCGTGAGTAGGGTAATTCGCTCATGTTTCTTTAATCGTCATGAAGCATACGCGATCACTTTGCTATCTTGCATGAGCACGCAACCCAAACCCACTCGCGATGCATCCGAGTAGACCGTGAAACACTTCCCTGGCTCAGGAAGAGTGAGAATAGGAGTAGTTACCAACTTCTCTTTCAGAACATTGAAACTGTGCTCACATTCACCGGTCCACTGGAATTTCACGCCCTTCCGCGTGAGTTGAGACATTGGCTTAGCAATAATGGATAAATCTTTCACAAAACGCCGGTAATACCCAGCTAAGCCAAGAAAACTTCTCACCTCCTTAACATTGGATGGTCTCTTCCGCCTACTATCGTTGAAATCTTGGTTGGATCTACTGAAATGCCTTCCTGGTTAATCACATGTCCTAGGAAGCCCACTTGTAAATCCAAAACTCGCACTTCTTCACTTGGCAAAAATTGATTTTCCTCGAGTCTCAAGCACAAGCCTCAAATGTTGCTTATGCTCTTCCTCCGTCTTGGAATAAATCAAAATATCATCAATGAACACAACCACAAAATCATCCAAATATTTGTGTAACATGTTGTTCATTGTCTCCATAAAGATAGCAGGGACATTCGTTAGTCCAAAGGACATAACTTTGTACTCATAGTGCCCATACCTCGTGGAGAAAGCTGTCTTTTCAATATCTTGCTCCCGCACTCGAATCTGATTATACCCAGATTGTAGATCAATTTTAGAAAACACCTTGGCTCACTTCAATTGATCAAACAAGTCCTCAATACGAGGCAATGTGTATTTATTCTTGATGGTCACCCGATTAAGAGCACGGTAATCTATGCACATACGCCAACTCCCATCCTTCTTTTCAGTGAATAGGACGGGGGCTCCCCAAGGTGACACACTGCGACGGATCAACCCCTTGGACAACAACCCATCCAATTGCTTCTTCAACTCTTCTTGGAGTGGTCGTGCTAAACGGTACGGTGACATAGAGATAGGTCGAGTGCCAGGAACAAGTTCAATTCTAAACTCCACATCTCTTGCGGGTGGCATTCCGGAGCTCTTCAGAAATATGTCGAGTACTCACATACCACTGGAATATCCTCAATGCGCAAAGGCGCACTCGAATTTTCCACAAGTGATAGAAGTAACCCACACTTAAACATTCGTCGGCCAGAGAACAGGCTGGCCAACACAAAAAAGAACCCGGAGGTGCATTCCCCTGAAAGATTATCTCCTCCCCTGAAGGAGCTTGCAAAGTGATTGTCCTCCAGAAACAGAAATCATCGCCTTGTAGCGATGCAACCAGTCCATACCGAGGATAACATCAAAATTCTCTATCGGAATAACCATGAGGTTAGCCACAAAATCGTCGTCCTCTATGGAGACTATGCATCCGGGACAAACCATAGAGCTAACAATAATACCCCCTGGAGAATTGACTGTAACTAACTATGAAATCTGTTGCATGCTTAATTTTGCCTTTCTAGCAAACTCACTAGAAACAAAGGAATAAGTGGCACCGGAGTCAAAAATAACGAGAGCACTGTGTAAATCCACTAACACAGTACCTGTCACAACGTCTGGTCGACTCGCAGACTCGGTGGCGTGCAATGTGTATCTCCGGCAAGACCGGGCAAAGAAGAGCTCGATGCTCACTGACTGGCATCGGAAAGGGAGGCGGTGCAGCATACTGAAGTGGATGTAAGACCCCAGATTTTAACATCCGAAATCCTCTGTGATTAATTGCACTATTCCCTGGATCAGTAGATAGTGCTCACAGATACAGAAAATGAATATCAAATACATACCATGCGGAAGCGTAAATATAATAGTAAACTTACACATGGGCCGATTAGGCCGAAGTCAATAAATTGCAGCAGCGGAAGAACGAAGCATACAGTGGGACCTTCAGACATGCCCACAGTGCACCAACCGGAGGTTCGCGACCCAGCCCTTGACGCCTTCACCTTCTTTGCCTTCAAGACCCAAGTATTGCTGAGGCGTAGTGATCCGATTCCTGATTCTGGATTTTGTTATGAGAGCGAGTGTGAGCACACTAACCACCGTGCTCCGCGAGCCAATACACAGAATGCAGATATATAGTATGCATGGCTTATCAAAGGAAAGGCTCGAGTTGTTTTATTTGCCAGAAATCGCTTTTGGTAGCATTATCATTATTGAACCCTAGTGTTATAGTTGCCACCTAGGACTCCACACGGCGATTGTCAGAATTGACTCATCCACCAAAATATATTTTCTTTATCGATTGTCGACTAAGAGTCCAAACAGCAGGGTCCACCGATCATATATTCCCTATATACATAAATCTATTCGAATCCATCAATACATTTATATTTCGGGTTCCTAATATTCCAATCTTGCAATCACTAACCACCAACTCCTCACTTTTAACTTCTAATGATTCTCTAACATGATTACTTTTTAAACCACCGAAATCATTTGTATCAGAATACTCTATCAATTCTATCCTTTTTGTTAATAATCCAAATCCATAATTTGCTCTTTCCATACTCCACCTTATTTTTCCATTACCTATCTCCAACCCATTTATCAATATTTCTCCACCAAGAATATTACTAATCGAGTCTATACTCCAATTATCTTATCTCTAAATTTCCACTAAATCAAGTCACCCATCAAGATCAAATCCTTTCAATCCCATTAGGTCAAGGCTACGACTTACTAGTATATATCCACCAATGTTATCATTGATCAAGATTATACTTCCGTATTCATTATTATCCCTCCAAACTTCCAAGATTCAAATCATCCCTCTAGTATTTGGGTAAATCCTAATAATCCCATTATTACCAACATCTCCTAGGAATTTATATCAGTGGAGTAATCCAACAATTATCTCTTGACTTTCTAATTCTCCAAGATTCATTTAATTCATCTACCTAGCTTGTATATTCATTTAGACTCCACCAAGGTACTCCCAGAATCCACACTATCGTTTCCCTTCTATGATCGACATGAATCCACCAGCATCTTTTATATTTCTATCATAGCAACTATCTCCTTCTCTACACCCTCGGTTTGTTGTTCCCGACCTTTGGTTTGGTGAGAAGTATTATCACCATTTAAAATATAATACATAGAAATTTCACGACACCTAGCGCTTTGAACCAAACATATTATGTAAGAGAATGCAATAACAATAGCGATTCGATCCCATTCACCGTTACATGGCATCTCGCACCATATGCTTAATCCTTTCAATATATAGCCGCTTAACTTATCACCGACGACACCCAGACAACACAAATCGTGGCCTTGCACCGCCTCCACTTTTCCATTCCCACCCACAAAGTTTTTGAAATAGAACTATATCGGTTAAGTTCCCATGTCCGCCCATGACCGTGGGCACGGCTATTCAATAGTTTTGACTCGCAGAGTTTGTACACTTTCACCACAAGCGATAATCCACTCAAGCCCCACCCGATTCCATGGTCGTGGTCAAATAGATTATCACATGACTGCTCGTGATATCTAGTTCCTCTAGTCATCTCACCCTATGGGTCGCTCCCACTTGCGGTGGGTCCCATACGTTGCGGGATGTTCACCACGGCTACTAGCATTATGCGGGCTCCACTTCCCCAATGCTAGTTCGACCGGTGAACGCCACCTCCCCGGTGTCCCTTTAGGCCTCCTTTGCCCTTGCATAACCACGCCTATCCACTCACCGGTGAGATGAGTCGGGGAGTTTCGATACCACTACTTAGCCAAGTTGTACTTTACAGACATGTGGTTGTACTGTTTTACACGGGCTAACATGACAAGATTCAGTCCTTAGTATTACTTGGGCGGTTCTACCACATTCCATATTTGTGCTCCCACCGCACAACACCAGCCCCCAAATCATCCGCATAAAACCATATTCAAGCAAGTTGAGGTTTTTGGGAGCATAAAATAATCATATCCAACACGAATACAGTCATTATCACCATGACCGCCCAAACCGCTTTCTCATGATTGAAAATGTTGATGATGTCAGCATTTCAACGCCCGAGTATCTATGCAACACTAAGCATGACGCATAATTAGGGACTTATTTTCGAAAGATTACTACTATAATTTTTGCTAGGGCGACAAGGTTCGCATAATTCAATATTCCAAAAAGGGGGTATAATATTAATCAAGGCAAACGATAGGCATATAACTAGAATCTCGAATTAAACATGTAGTTGCATATAAAATAATAGCATGCAATTTGATAATTTAAACAAAAGTAATTTGCAGAAAATGTAGGTTCAACATGATCAAAGTATTGACTACTTTGGCGCGGTTTATCATGATCTTGAGCTCACACAATGCTTTCTCCGAGTTTCGGTCTTTATCTTCACTTCGCTCTTGATCAGGTTTGATCTCTTGATTCTTCAGAACTCCAATTGCTAATTACGGGATAAACGACTAAATTCAAATGAAAGCAAATAACTCAAAAGATCCATATAAATCCGAATAATCTTGATTTAGTTTTATCTGAGGTAACGGTCGGTTCGGGTGATTTGGGACAAGGTTGGTAGTATAATACACTGACTCAGTCTTTATGTTAATAACTTTCTTTTATTATTTTTGCATTTATCAAGGAAGTTTCATGAGTCAGGTTAGACCTATGAATTGGTGTATTCTGTCGAGTGCTAATGTTGGAGCATACGATTATGCTCAATATTATTAAGTACTAAAATCTAGTGTTAAGACTTAATTAATGGTACTGTTGTTATCTTGCTTATCCTTTGGCTACTATTAGACTTAGCTTTATTTCTAATCTTAGTTTAAACTTAGCTATCCATGCACAGCTTGGTGTGTAAGGTCACATTTCAATATCTGCTAGTTAGCACCACCCTCTGCAAATTATATTTAACGGAGGCATGTTAGGTATTGGGTATAGGTTTTAATTATAACTAAGGGTAGTCCTTAATTTAGAGCCTTGATTTCATGTCTAACATAATATCCAAACCTTTAACTTTATTTAAAACTTCTTTTCGATTAAGTTACTTACTAAATTTGAATACTTAATCAGGGTCACTTTCTCTTTATCACTGCCCTTAATTAATACCCAGATGTTTAAATAATTATCTAAACTATCTCAAGTATTCACCTATGATAACCAACCCGTTATTAAATATTTAACATTCATATGTTATATATATATACTAATCAAATTTATTGGCTTTTATGGGTTTTTCCTAAATTACTCAATCGCTCATATGCATACATTTTTAACTACTTTTAACTTCTACTAGGGGTATATTTTTTTATTTAAGGCCTTACTTTTATCATTAAGTATGATATCCACTATCTTTATGCCGTTTTGAATAATTGATCAAAGTCACCTTTTGGTAACACCTTTAATTTGGATCTCAGATTTAAATCTATAACACTAGTTACTTATATGTAACACTTAATCTATTATTAAATCTCAAATAACCTCATGATACTTCCTAATCAATATCTATAACATTTCCTAGATTAATCCCCAATTTTTCCATTATTTTTCTGGAGTTAAACGGATTATAGAAAATCAAAAAGAAATGCAAGAAAAGTGGCGGCCGCTGGAGCTCGAACTCGGGACTACCTCGAGAGAGCACTAAGCAGTCAGCGCTGATGACCAACTGGGCGTGGCCCGCTTCGTGATAAGGAGTGGGGGTTAAATCACATGAAGCAAGTGCACAGTAGAGCAAACAGGTATTCAACAAAAAAGGGGAGTGTGTCAGGCGAGGGGCAAGCAGGCGGTGCCGCCGGCGAGCGGTGACCGGAGGAAGGGTGGAGGCCGGCAAAATGGAACTCCAAGGAGGCGAGGAAGTTAGTGGGGAGGTGGCGCGGCCGGAGGCGCGGGCGGGCGGCCGCCGGAGCGGCCGGCGGGTAGTCATGGGGCGACGGCAGTGGTGCGAGAAGGGAAATTGACCGGTGCATGAGCATTGGGGTCGGTGGAACTCACCCATGGCGACGGCTTGGCAGGGAGGTACCGAGGCGAGCCGGCGGCGTGAGCTGGGCGTGGAAAGACGCCGTCGCCGGCGAGGCACAAAGTGGTGGGAGGCCCAAGAGACGAAGGGATGACGTCGCGATGCCCCAAGGACGCCCGAGCGGGAAGGAATTGGCTCGGCATGAATCCGTCGGCTTCGCTTGGCCGGCCTGAAAGATGGGGTCGCCGTGAGCTAGGGGCTCGGTACCGATTCCGCGGGGTGGGAGGTGGAGGAGAGCGTGGCGAAGCGAGGGTGGGCAAGACGACCTCTATAGGTGGTCAAGGAGCGGCAGCAGGCGGGCCCGTATGGTCTTGTCGAGCGGCGGCGGTGGCATACGGCGATGGCGGCGGCGTTGCAGAGCGGTGTGACAAGCAAGGCAAGGCGGTGGCGGCGGCGGAGTGAACAGCGAGGTCGCGAGGATTCGGGGCATGATGGCACGTCGTCGTGCGTGCCGAGCTTCGAAAGGGCGCCGCGTGCGTGATGCGACAGGTCCGGGCGGAGGCGGCAGGGCGGTGCGCTCACGGCGGCGGCGCATGGCAGGGAGGCAGGGCATGCTCGCCACGGGGGTTCGGCGCATGGGAGAGAAGGAAGAGGGAGACGCGGAGGTCGCTCGGCCACAGAAAAAGGAGGGAGGAAGAAAAGAAAGAAGGAGGCGAGCGCGTCTGGGAAAGAAGAAAAGAAGGGAGGAGGCCGTGCTGCCAGGGGGCCCAGCGGCAGAAAGAGAAGGAGGAGAGAGAGAAAAGGGAATGGTGGGCCCGCATGCAATAGAGAAAAATTGTTAGAGAATGAGAAAAAATGGAAAGCTTTTGGATTTGAAATTGGGACTTCTATTTTCGGATTTAGGTTTATTGATTCCAATTTTGAAATCTTTATTCAATTATCTTGATACGAAATATACCAGTCTTCTGTTTCGATTTTATTTAACTTTTGCTACAAATTGTATTTACAAATTTTCGAATGTCCAAATTCTAGGTTTTTGTATGCTATTATTTCTATAATGAGATTTTATATTTTAACTTAGTTTCCCCCCATGCTGGATCATCTTTTCAGATTCGTACTTAAAATTTTAGTTTTCTATTATTTGCATATTTTCTTTTATAACATTACTAATGTTTGTTTTGTTTTTCATGAATTTCTTTAATTATCAAAATCTCAACCAAAGTTTTAAGAACCACTATATAAAAATCCAAATTCAAATAGAATATACGGCAAAAATAATTCAAAAGCTTCATATTTTCAAATTTAAATTTTTGGAATGTCACAGTGGAGTAACTGGAGTAGGTGGCCAATAATACCCGGCAGGTGGCACCCAAGAAGGAGGTCACCAGTGGAGCATTGCCAACACCGGATCGACCCCGAGATGAGGCATTCGATGACGCAGATACCGGCTCTCACTTGATGATGCTGGAGGGATTTTGACGACAGACCTTCTCCATGTGGCCCATCCGGCCACAGTGTCGACACTCTCCGCCCGTAAACATTCGCCACTCGGTGCTCACCACCACACCTAAAGCAAATCATGCCCCGGGGCGGGACAGACGCAAAGTCGGTGGTGCGAGACGCACGATATCAATGATTTAGACTTGGATGGTCAGAAGAACGTCGACTCCACTTAGGCTTCTTAGGAGCGGACCGCTGAGATGACCCACCCCTCTCACTATAGCTCCTCTTCTGGTCACCACCAGAAGCACTCGGACCACCAGAGGGTTGCGACCCTTTAGTGTGGTGCATTTCCATCTCCATCCTCGGCTCGCTCAACCACGCACCTAAAGTCACGTGGCGCAGTAGCACCCATAACATGCCGATACTCAGAACTGAGCCCTCGGCGGAACCTTTTGGCCTTCTCAAGGTCACTATTTGCAACCGACGGTACAAAGCGGATCAAGTCGTTGAACCGCGCCTCGTACTCAGCTACTGTCATCTTTCCTTGCACAAGGGTCGACAGGGCAACCTCCATACTCTCCACAAAAGACTCTGGGTAGTACTTCGCCTTGAACTGCTCGACGAAGACCTCCCAGGTGGTTGGACCTTGGGCAGAGGTCCTAGCTTAAAGGACTCCCTCCCACCAGATGTCCGCCTGACCTTTCAACTGAAATTCCACAAAGCGAGCTCTAAGCTGTGAAGTTATCTCTAAGGCTTCGAACTGTCTTCCCATATAGCGCAACCAGTCTGCAGCTTGGACTGGCGTACCCGTCCCGTCAAAAGTATCCAACCACAATGCCATCCATTCGCGAAGGCCCATTCTTGGCTCCGATCGCGATGTAAACGGCAATGGACAACAACAAATACGGCCGCAGCAGCCGGCCGCAGCGCTGTCGTGCATACGGACCTCCTCTATGAACTCCCTCAACAATGTCAAGACCTTGCACGATCCCCGCCTACGATCGCCGGCAGACCCAACTTCCACGTCGGGTGCCTCTGCCGAACCTCTAGCGATGACTCCGCTTGGGCACGGCCACGACCACGGCCTCCACGGCCTCGGCTCGTACCGCGACCACGACCTCTACCTCTCGGCATCTCTGCTCACAACAGAGAAGCGATCACACAATCATCAACTTTAACAATACAAATCCACAACACAATTAGGGAAAACGCCTATGCAATGCAAATCCCAAACCCCATTCTACTGTGCAGCAAAGTGTGTCATGTTTTAGTTTCATAATTAACCTAGGTCATCAATTTATCCAGCACGGACCTAACGCCCGCTCTGATACCAACTGTAACACCCCGGCCCTCCACAGGACCCAAGATGCTACCACCACACCCTTACCAATTCAAAAGTGTTGCTAATTCAACTTTTAGCAACACCTCTCCTGTTCTTTTTATATCATTACCCACAGGAAGCAAACCCTAAATAACAATGGGATAATTGCAAAAACAACTATCTTCATATTTCACAAGTTATAGCATAAACAAAACCACAGGAACCTTAACACTATATTAAACATAAACCTCAACAGACGGCTAAATCATATGTACATGTGCGGTGCCAAAGTGCTATCCCATTCCATGCATGTCGTCGTCATTCACCTAAAACAACGGCAAAAAGCAAGGGTGAGTCCGGAGACTCGGCAAGCACACGATAAAACAAGAACACCACTTTAGCAATTCAATCAATTTCACGAATCGTAAGTCAAATTAAGTCTCAGAATCAGATATCAAATCTATCCTATGTCTCAGAAGCAGTAAATCAGAATCAATATCAGAATCAGAAATCGTAAGTCAATGTCAGAATCAGAATCACAACTGTCAGATCAGATCACTTTCTCACACTTCCATGCAATGCAATATCATGCAATGCATCTCAGATGCTCAGAATCAGAATCGCAAATCGTGCGTAATTGTATCACTTTCATCATTTTCATGTAATGCAATATCATGCACTCGCATGCTCAGAATCAGAATCACAACCGTGCAGAATCAGATCACTTTCTCTGTCACTTTCATGCAATGCAATATCATGCAATGCATCTCAGATGCTCAGAATCGTAGCTTATACCGGTATAGCGGAGTGTCCACCCGTCGATGGACCACTCATTTGCCTACCTCTGTAGGTCTTATTCAAGAGCACTCCGGACTAGTCATTTGACTTTCTCACCGACCTAGCTCTTATTCAAGAGCACTCCGGACTAGTCATGACTTTCTCACCGACCTGGCTCTTATGCATTTACATGATGCAATATGACTCAAATATGAATGTCTAATCAGTAACGGTACCCATCAAGTTATGATTAGCACAATTCATACACATCATCTCATAAACACTGTAATTCATGGCATGGAAACATGAATAATAAACATTCACCACAATTTACTGTTCTACCATGCACTTGCCTGTTAACCTGACGGACGGTGCGTGGACGGCACCAGACTCGAACCGCTACCTGAATAAGCACTAACCATTTCAATTCATCGCTAATGCAATACAATCATATACGAGCAAACAACATCGCTCTAACGTCCAACCCGACATAATCAAATCATGTCCCACCGGGCGACATCTCATTGTCCCGATACTTAACCAGTCTGTAAAATTAGCGATATCATTATTTGTACTCGCCAATCGGTTTCTACACACTTAACCTCATTTTAATCGATCACACTATTGAACCTCAAATTATGCTCTCCTTCTCCTCTTACGCCACAAATCGACGGATCAATATGGTAATACCGATTTCACCGCTCAGCAACATATTAATAAACGATATCTAACTGATCACATGCAATCAATTCTAATTATCGGTATACTAACATATGCCTGACTCGGCAAAATAAGCAGGAGAAGGGTTTACGAGGCGTTACCCTGGCCCCGAATGACCGGATCGAGGCACTATTTCTTTTTCCTTGGCCGGATCGGGCAGATCTGGCGACGGATCAGACTTTTCCCTTTTTTTTCTTCTTTTCCCTTTCTTTTCTCTTTTCCTTCTCTCTTCTTTTTCCTTTCTTTTCTCTTTTTTTTTCTTTCCTGGCGGCGGCGCCCCTGGCCTTTCTTCTTTTTTCTTCGCCCAGCCCCTCCCTTCTTCCTTTCTTTCCATGCCGACGCTCCCTCTTCGTTTCCTCCGTTGGGCTGCGTCTCCGCGCCTCCTCTTCTTCCTCCTCACGGCACGTGCGCCCTCCTCTTCTCCCCACCGAGCTCGGCCTCCCCTCGCTCCCTTGCCTTGCACAAGCAACGGCCAGGCAGGAGCCGGCAACGGCAGTGAGCCAAGGCGGCGGCACTACCGCCGAGGTGGCGCCATGAGCCGAGGGCAGCGTGAGAAGAAGAGGAGCGGCGGCGCGGCAAATGCTCCCGCGACGAGCGGGGCAGGGCTCGGCTCAACGGCAATGGCGGCAGGCGGCGGCACCGATGGCGGGTCGGCGACGCACAAGACGCACGGGGAAGACGACTCACTGGTCGGGAATACGGCGGCTGCCGGGCCGATGAGCAACCATGGCTGGTCGGCGGCGGCGGCCGCGGCGGCGTGCACCACGACAAAGAACACGAGAGGAGCGAAGCGGCGGGATCCGGTGAGCACGGGGATGGGAGAGCAACCGACTTTTGCCCCCTCCCTCCCCGATATTTCTCTTTTATAGGCTATGGGCTGGGCTGGGCTAAATCCAGCCGAGGTGTTACAAGATATTACAAATTCAATCATTATTATGAAATTAATACTAATTATAAATTTAAGTTGATATAGTAGTATTACAAATTAACATTAATTCCAAAATTAATATTTATTGTAAGGTTAGTACCAAGTTTTTTATTGGAAATAGTTGGGGAGACCCCAAGGTATATATTTTTATATATAGAAAATTAGAAAGAGTTTATGTACACAAAAAAGTTACAACCCAAAGGTGCAAAGAACATCAAGTGATTGTGTCTAGCCAATCAAAAAAATAATTGTCTGCTCTTTAACTTAGTGCACATGCAACACAAGCTCACTGTTGACAATCACAAAGTCATCACTTTCGCCAGCAACACGAGCTTACTATATCACAAAATTCATCACTTTCACCAGGAACAGAGCTCCTTTCATTTTTCAAAGCCGCAACATCATTCTGAGCTCCTGTGAGTTCTGTTGCTTGTCCCACATCAGCTGCTGGATTACTGGTCTTCGCAACAAGTACCATTTGGGACTTCGCATCCACCTATACCAAGGGATGGTTCACTTCATATTTTTCAAGGATAATGGTTCTCTTAATGTTATACATCATAATTTTCTCATTTTCTTAAACAACACCCTCGAATAATCACACTAAAGAGCTATTAGGTGTTATTTGATACTAATTTCAGAAAATGAAAGTCAAGACATACATTTCAATAACATTCTTTGCAAAATGAAATGATGCCTCTATCAACCTAGCTCTGAAAAGTTTGATATACATAACAGAAAGAGAAAGGACCAAAATGTGCAGCATAATCCACCTGGTGTATTGTTCGAAAACCAAGAATCCCTGTGAGAGAGAGATGCAGCCCACATGCTTCTTGAGCACTATCCAGATGCAACCTATCCAAATATCCAAACCAAAATAATTAAGACAGTACTATGCTCAGATTGGCTACAGGTTTTCTGCTCCCACCAGAATTCAGTACATAGGTCAGCTAAATTAGCAGAAGTTACACAGCCCGATGAATGTAAATCATGTTCCTACAACATCTACTAGTACAGCAAAATAAAGCTATTAAACATCCATAAAAGATGCTTCTACGGATAGCATTTGTTTCCAAACATATCCCAAGAGAATCCAATGATAATTGTTCACAGTTATCGGACATTGTACTAACTCAAGTTACACAAGGTGTGCCCAGCATTCTAACTAAATTTTCATGACAGCCTTAAATAATGCATGTAGTGAAACAATAGTATGTTTGAGTGTTTGACATACAAGATATTACCTTTTTTATCAGCATTGGCATTTAACAAGCATCTAATTATTAAAACTACCAAAGTTAATTAGCTCCAAACTAATTTTAATTACTTAAGAGCATCATGTTTGGTCCATGCTAAATGAAAGAGAAACTAACTAGAGAGGAATTAGATATATCGATAAATGAAATCATATTTTGAAATCTATATATACGAAGTTCCGGACAGATTTTTTTACTATTCTTTAGTTTACTTCTAGTGATTTTGAACAATAGCTTTCTGATAAAAGTTTAGCAAGCAATAGTTTAGGCTCTCATGAAAACAAGCAAAGGATAAATATCTTCTAAAGAACTTTTAAGCCCTAACATTAATACATTATTTAGTCATGAAAGATGGGGAGGGGAGGGATTGGGTGTGTGTGGGGGGGACCTTGAAGCATCAACTCGACCATATTTATACCCCACAATACCAGCTTCTAAGAAAGCAGCTGAGACAAAATAAGAGACTTCTCCATCACACATAGTATCAAACATAACTCCGCCTGTGTAGTTTACTATATAGCCTGTCCCAAGCCAGGAAAAAGGAGGAAAGTTGTGTTAGGCTCGGCGAGCCAACGTAAAAAATCAAACCACCTTTTATAGAATGAAACCCAAAATTAAAGCCTACCCTAACTTGCTTGGAACAAAATGCTTTGTTGTTGTTGTATAGTATTAAGCATAGCCAAAATAATTGAAAATCAAATGAAGTTTCACAAATGAAATATCTGAGTGCCAGAAGATGTATTTGCTAACATGTGCAAGGTAGCTCTGTGTTTTAAATTTTAGAAATAACAAATAAATGACATGCCAAACTATGGTATACGTTGCTTCAACCATAAAAGGCAGTTTCTGTTCATTGAGACTTTTCAATGCCTTCAAATATGCAGATCAAACCAAATGTCATTAGTAAATGAGCTACGCTATTTTCCATGTATATATGTGAAAACAACCATACCAGATAACGACAAACATGAACTCTACATAATGCTTATGCATCCAAGAATTTTAGCAGTTATTGCAAACTCAGCTATCTTTTGAGACCCGCATGCCGTGCTTATTATATGTCGCTTAGGCGACGCTTAAGCGTCACCTAAGCGGTAAGGCTGTCCGGCGTGGCAAGGCGCCGCCCGCCTTGCCGCTCGTGCTAAGCGCCCGCCGCACCAGCGCCGGCGTCTCGTGCTGCCGCCTCTGAGCCGCCACGCCCGCCGCTGCCTCCTCCGCCACGCCCGCCGCCGCCGTCTCGAGCCGCCGCCGTCGCCGTCTCCAAAGCGGTGGCGGCGGTGGCGTCGCGATAGGGAAGGCGGCAGCAGGGGAGACGTGGAGCAGAGTGCGGAGTGGCTACCGGCGAAGAAAGAGAGAGAGGAGATGCCGGCGAGCGAAGAGAGAGAGAGAGTGGAGAGGCCAACGAGCGAAGAGAGAGGGAGGCGGGGCGTTCGACGGATCCGGGGCGGCCGATCGGATCCGGGCCGGTCGGTAGCTAGGGTTATGTGTTTGGCATTTTTACAGTTTAGTCCTCAGAGGTTTACGAAATTATAATTAGGTCCTTCTAGGTCCTCCCTCTTTAGATTTCTTCATATTTCTTCGATTCGGTCCTCACGAACTCCGTTTTCTTCGCCTTATGACATATGTAAGCGTCGCCGCCTCACGCCTTACCGCTTAAAAGGTGTGAGGGGGGTGGGTCGCCTTACCTCGCATTACCGCCTTAATAACCTTGCCCAGTACCACATTTGAAAAATGGAAAGAAGAAAATTCGAGATACCAATAGTTTATGTAATATTATAACACTACAATAAATGTCTTAACCATTTTTAAAATAGAACCAAAGTTTCTCAAAAGTGTCCACAAGGATTGAAAATATGGACATACCAGACATTTCACCACTCCGACTCCTTCGGCTCACATGTAAACATTGTGCAAGTACAAGAGTCTTGAATAGCCGTTAGTGATATTTTTGTGCTTGGATCATCATACTTTCACCGCTCAAATCATTCCCATTTTGCACTAGTCTTGGCATTCTTAGTATATCAAAAATTCATCACTTTCACCAGAATGTAGCTCCTTGCATTTTTTTATTTAACCTAAGCTCTGATACCATGTTATGAATATTGTGTGTATATAGAAGAGGTCCAATGGGCAATACATATATGAAGTACAAAGAGATATTACAGGGGAATATGCCGATTTCTATTCTATCTCTAATACCCTTAACAGCTAGGAGGGTGACTTGACTCGATTTTACGACTTAATAACCTTGGCTACCATTCCTAGATATCTTTAGTACTTAAAAACTGGTGAGTGATGATACGCTCCACACACCTCCCTCCTCTTAAGGAGGAACCACGCCAATGTGAGGGTCCCATGCCCCACACTCGATCACAACTCCTCGCGACGCTCCACTCTTTGTGCTACCTTCCCCATCTAAACATGATAAATGCCTCCAATTCTTCCTCTTCTCCAACCGAATCCTCAAAAACGTTCCTATCCAACCAGCTCATCCCAAATCATCGAGTCCCCTTTTGCTTTTCCCTCCCAAAATCAGTGTTAGTTTGCATCCTATTCCATCGTCATTCCCCACAACGACAGCCATAGTAACGATTACGACCTTGTACAGCGCAGCATGACAGTAGCTATTGCAACTGCGGTGAAAATTGTCTATCTAGAGATTTCATGCAAAGTTGCATGAGATAATGGGAAATCCGAATATTTCAATATAACAATGATGGTATAAACCAAGAAATAGTGCTGTATTCGAAGCATTTAAGATTTACATATAATTTGTTATCTAGAGATTTCATGCTCGTGTAACATATATTACGAGGAAAGTCTAGGCTACTAGCCTACTGTTAGCTTACCTTACTTATTACTTAACTATAAACTGCTAGACAAAAACTTGCATCTCTTTAATATGAACCAACTGCTACTTCTACATTATTGAAAGCTGGCATTAAAAGCTTCAAAACAAGATAAATAACATATAAGCAGCAGTCCTGCATTAAAGCATTTGATTTTCAAAAATTAGGAGTAAGATGTCTCATGCATCCAAATAATAATGGGGATGGCTATGGTACAAAGATATCTTAGCTACCAAAAAGTTACTCAATTGTTCTCTCCATCCACATTTTCCCACTTCCCACTTGTATGATGAGTGATGGATGGTGGGAAATGTTTTTATTTTGTAAAAATGCATAATATACAAGCACATATCCCATAGTCACTTGGAATTTGTTTGTTGTGGAAGACCCAAAGTATTGCAAATGCTACAAAATTGCTTAAATCATAGCAAATTGCTAAAGAACATAATGACAAATAAACCTGCATACCATCTTAAATATAAACTAGAACATCTAACTCATTTAAGTCCAAAATAATTTACTTACCATAACCTTGGGTCATTGGGTGTAACAGAGAGCCGAGCATTTATTAGACTAACTGCATCAGCAACTTTACCTAAAAATCTGCCAAAGAACAAAACTTAACTTATCACAGCCAAAAAAATTCAACAAAAAGTATGGCATCTGTATTCCAAGCGGAAATCCATACCGATGGCAGTAGATTAAATTATCCCACAATTCAAGATCTTTGAAAATATCAAGTGCTTCTCCAACTAAACCACAACTTATCAAAAGTTCGCCATGTTCTCTGAGTTCATACGAAGCACAACAAGTCACATAGTGTTGCCGAAAAAAGGCAAGAAGAAGGCTTAGGAATATCAATATGTACTTCCTTAATGAAGGGAGAGTTGGCATATGAACTCCAAAAACCAATTTAGCTCTTTGTGCAGCCACAAGGAATTCTTTGCCAACATCTTCGGCCTAAGGAATGCACCAAATTTGCATATTAGTAGGTCATCATTTCCTGTGGTATTAAAAAAGCATAACGGAGGAGTGGTGTTGTCGGCATGTTATGATTGGAGAGATAAGGATTACTCAAACTAATTTTATGACCTTGCAGGTTACACAACTAATGTTTAAATCTGTATATTGCATTTTAAACAACATACTGCTCAACTGAAATTGCAGCCGATTGAAATGAAGAATCTAACGTAAGTTTTGTAAAAGCATTCATACATGGTTAGGATCTAGAAAAGATATTTACTGATGGGTGACAAGCGGCCTGAATAAACAGATAGTCAATATCGCAAACAACAAACTGGAGCAGCGCCAAACAGGGCATAAGCATATGCTCTGTGGTACCAAATTGATAAATTGATATACCCATTATTGTTGCAGCAAACGGTGAAAAGAGAAAAGCAATGCAACCATGCCAAAAGGTAGAAGAATATAGTCATGATGCATATGTAGCTTATTTGAAAACAGAGATTTAGTTGTGTACTGGACATAGCCATTAAACAACAAAATACGCAAACTTACACGACCAACCTAAACAGCTAAATCAAATCTTCACTACAAGAATAAATATCAGGGATAATACAGAGTATATCAAGGAATTGAACATAATCTGCTAACTGGTAAGCAAAATTTATGAAGACAAAATGCAGTCATAACAAAAAGTACAATGTATATCTGAAACTTGGAGGAACAGCAATAAATATAGATGATGGTCATTTGAAACCTTGGGGGAAAATTAAAATTATCAACAATGTAGTAAATAGCAATTGATATTGCACTTACCAAATTCTCCATCATCAGTACTGCACGCTGCTTTGTCCGACTGCGGGTGGACTCCCACGTAATGCGCAGAATATCACACAAGCTCCTAACCTGAAATGAGACAAAGCACAATTAATGAACTAACTATAAGGCTCACAGGGCAATCATTGTTAAATATGCTTTTCAGAAGAAAAAATATTTAATTGAGTAGACGATGGTCTAAACATGATTTGAGCATACAGAGCAAAAACCTGCAGCACACAGATAAGATTAGCCCCAAATCTTGGAAACCACCTTTCATCTATTTATGCACACGAGTAGGATTAAGCTGCACATGTTTCCAGCAACATAATATGATGCAACTAAACCATACCACAAAGTAAGACTCATCCTGAGAATCAATTGACTCAACGTATGGTGCCATCTCCCACCCTGTGTAAAAAATACCAAAGAACTTACATATGTATAAAAAATAAATGAATAACAGATAATCATTTGAATCATATATGCTGAATTTCCATCCACTTAACGCATAAGATGGAAAAAGATTATTCAAAGATATAAACATTGGGACATAGTATCAAACATAACTCCGCCTGTGTAGTTTACTATATAGCCTGTCCCAAGCCAGGAAAAAGGAGGAAAGTTGTGTTAGGCTCGGCGAGCCAACGTAAAAAATCAAACCACCTTTTATGGAATGAAACCCAAAATTAAAGCCTACCCTAACTTGCTTGGAACAAAATGCTTTGTTGTTGTTGTTGTTGTTGTATAGTATTAAGCATAGCCAAAATAATTGAAAATCAAATGAAGTTTCACAAATGAAATATCTGAGTGCCAGAAGATGTATTTGCTAACATGTGCAAGGAAGCTCTGTGTTTTAAATTTTAGAAATAACAAATAAATGACATGCCAAAGTATGGTATACGTTGCTTTAACCATAAAAGGCAGTTTATGTTCATTGAGACTTTTCAATGCCTTCAAATAGGCAGATCAAACCAAATGTCATTAGTAAATGAGCTACGCTATTTTCCATGTATATATGTGAAAACAACCATACCAGATAACGACAAACATGAACTCTACATAATGCTTTTGCATCCAAGAATTTTCGCAGATATTGCAAACTCAGTCATCTTTTGAGACCCAGTACCGCATTTGAAAAATGGAAAGAAGAAAATTTGAGATACCAATAGTTTATGTAACATAATAACACTACAATAAATGTCTTAACCATGTTTAACATAGAACCAAAGTTTCTCAAAAGTGTCCACAAGAAATGAAAATATGGACATACCAGACATTTCACCACTCCGACTCCTTCGGCTCACATGTAAACATTGTGCAAGTACAGTAGCCTGCTGAATAGCCGTTAGTGATATTTTTGTGCTTGGATCTGTCATACTTTCACTGCCCAAACCATTCCCATTTTGCACAAGTCTTGGCATTCTTAGTATATCAAAAAATTCATCACTTTCACCAAGAACAGAGCTCCTTGCATTTTTTTATTTAACCTAAGCTCTGATACCATGTTATGAATATTGTGTGTATATAGAAGAGATCCAATGGGCAATACATATATGAAGTACAAAGGGATATTACAGGGGAATATGCCGATTTCTATTCTATCTCTAATACCCTTAACAGCCAGGAGGGCGACTTGACTCGACTTTACGACTTAATAACCCTGGCTACCATTCCTAGATATCTTTACTACTTAAAACGGTGAGTGATGATACGCCCACACACCTCCCTCCTCTTAAAGAGGAACCACGCCAATGTGAGAGGGTCCCATGCCCCCACACTCGATCACAACTCCCTCGCGACGCTCCACTCTTTGTTCTACCTTCCCCATCTAAGCATGATAAATGCCTCCAATTCTTCCTATTCTCCAACCCAATCCTTTGGGGAACGGAGGAGGCCCAGCAACTGAGAAACCTCCACGTTTTCACAGATTGGAATTTCCCTCCTACGACGGACAAGGGGATCCAATGAGCTGGCTGCAAAGATGTGAACAATTCTTTCGCGGGCAGAAAACATTGGAAAGTGAAAAAGTTTGGCTGGCATCATACCATCTGCTCGGAGTGGCGCAACAATGGTATTATCAATCGGAGAGGATGAAGGAGAGCCCAATTGGCGCGCTTTCAAAGATTATATCAATCTCAGATTTGGGCCGTCCATCCGTCACAATCCTCTGGGCGAATTGAAGGAATTAACTCAAACCGGAACGGTGGAAGAATACCAACAGAAGTTTCTCGCTATCCTCTGCCGGGTTGAGCACCTTCAATCAAGACAGCAGGTCCAGTTATTCACACCAGGACTGCGAGAACCAATTCGCACGGATGTGGAACTTCAAAATCCGGCCAACTTGCAAATGGCAATGGCTCTTGCTCGGGCCTACGAGAAGCGAGCGCAGGTTAGTGGACAAGATATGAACATCACGCCAAGAAAACCACAACCAACACAGATAGCGGCAACAGCACCGGCTCGGCTGCCTCCACCAAATCACTCTGCCAGTCCTAATCTCGCCACAGGGTCCGCGCAAGGTGCAGTACGACCCCGCCGGACGATTCAACGCCGTTTTCTCACAGCAGAGGAAATGGAGCAACGGAGAACTGCAGGGCTCTGTTTCAACTGCGATGAGAAATTTACACCCGGCCACCGTTGCAAGCGATTGTTCATGCTATTTGCTCCCAGCGGTGGCTCTGACGACGACGCAGATTGGGACGTCACTCCAGAAGAAGGCGAACCGCGTATTTCACTATATGCGGCGACTGGAATTACACCGAAAGCAGCGCAGACCATGCAGCTCAAGGTGGTTGTGGGCGGCGCAACCCTGCTAGCTCTGTTGGATTCCGGCTCCACTCACAATTTCGTTACTACAGCAGCTGCCGAGCGCGCCAACCTCTCTATTCAAACACGACGAGGGTTGCAGGTGCTGGTTGCTAACGGCGACAGGGTGCAAAGCTCAGGATTTTGCCCGGCAGTGAAGTTACAGATTGATCAAGAACACTTCTCCATCAACTGTTATTCTCTTCCGTTGGACGGATTTGACATAGTCCTTGGTATACAGTGGCTCCGCACGTTGGGACCCATATTGTGGGACTTTGATACTCTAAGTATGACGTTCTGGAGAGGAGATCACAAGGTCCAATGGTGTGGGCTTCAAAATGCACGAGAGTTACCACAGGTCTGCAACATCTCAGGACCGACATTGATGGACACATTGCTCCAGGAATTTGATGGCCTGTTTGAATCACCACAAGGGCTACCGCCGGCTCGAACACAGGACCACCACATACATCTTGTGCCGTGGACGGACCGGCCTCTGTCGTCCTTATCGCTACCCTCAGCTCCTCAAGGATGAGCTAGAACGTCAATGTGGAGAGATGCTACAGCAAGGGGTTATACGCCCAAGCACTTCTGCTTACTCTTCACCAGTCTTACTAGTAAAGAAGCACGATGGCACTTGGCGACTTTGTGTGGACTACCGGGCTCTCAACAATCAAACAATTAAAGACAAGTTTCCGATTCCGGTTGTAGATGAACTTCTTGATGAATTAAAAGGAGCCAAGTTCTTCACTAAATTAGACCTTCGCTCGGGATATCATCAAGTACGGATGCATCCTCCAGACATTGAAAAGACGGCTTTTCGCACCCACGAGGGCCTCTTTGAGTTTCTGGTCATGCCCTTCGGCCTAACTAATGCACCGGCCTCATTCCAAGCACTCATGAATAGCATTCTCCGCCCATATTTGCGCCGATTTGTCCTGGTCTTCTTCGATGACATCCTGATTTACAGTCCGTCATGGGTAGAGCACCTTCGCCACGTTCGAGCAGTCCTTCGGCTCCTCCAACAACACCAGCTTTACCTCAAGCGCTCCAAGTGTTTCTTTGGCGAATCATCTGTCGCATATTTGGGTCACGTTATTTCGGCGGACGGAGTGGCCATGGATGCTTCCAAGGTGAAAGCCGTGCAAGACTGGCCAACCCCACGCTCTGTTCGAGCTCTTCGAGGATTCCTCGGCTTGGCGGGATACTACCGCAAGTTCATTCAATGTTTCGGACGATAGCGAGACCACTCACACGCCTCCTCAAGAAGGAAGCGCTTCATGGAAGATGAGGCGCAGCAGCTTTTCGATCCTCAAAGATGCTCTCTCACGCGCCATCCTTACAACTTCCGAACTTTGAACTTGAGTTTATAGTGGAGTGCGATGCGTCGGGATCCCAGACGGGCCATGTTACACCAAGGCCACGGTCCCATCGCTTTCTGATCAGTGTTGGCTGCCGACATGCACATCTCGCAAAGATATGAACGAGAGCGATGGGACTCGTAATGGCGATCGACATTGGAGGCCATACTTGTGGGGCGCCGTTTATAGTCAAGACCGATCACTATAGCCTCAAGTTCCCGCCGATCAACGGCTCTACCATTCCACAACACACGGGTCGCAAGCTATTCGCTATGATTTCCTTATCGAGTTCAAGCCGGGCGACTAAACACCGTGGCGACGCCTTGTCTCATTGTCTTGGAAGAAACCGGATCACTAATCGCTATTTCGGGACCAGATTTTGCTTTATTTCACGAACCACGCCGAGGCTAATGCATCCGATCCGGCGTTGGTGGCTCGCACACAAGTCCGTGAGGAACTCTCGGGCGCCTTGGCAAATCTCCGACGGCTCTGCGCTTCACAACGATCATGTCCATGTGCCCTCCTCGCCGCCGCTCATCATCAATTTCGCACACGACCCATGCAAGCGAGCCATGAGGGAGTTCAAGACACTACATCGCCGAGTGATTTCCATGTGCCAAAAGATCGTCACCGGTGGAGGACTTTGTCCGTTCTTGCCAAATTGCCAACGCAACAAACCGTGCAGCCCATCCCGCCTACTTCGCAGCCCTTACAAATCCCTCACGCATTTGGGATGACATTGCCATGGATTTTGTTGAAGGATCGCCATGAGTTAATGGCAAATCGGTGATACTCACCGTGATTGATCGGTTCTCCAAATATGCACACTTCGCCATTGGCTCACCCCTATATCGCAAGTTCGGTGGCGGATATTCTTCGATGAGATTGTCCGCTTGCATGGTATCCCCGCCCATTGTGAGTGATCGCGATCCAAAGGTTCACCAAGAACTTTTGGTCGAACTTTTTCGCTGACGGGACTAAACTACACTTGAGCTCCGCCTTCCACCCGCAGTCCGATGGCCAGTCAGAGGTGACTAACAAAATCATTGCTATGTACCTTCGTTGCATGACAGGAGATCGTCCACGCCAGTGGGTTCGCTGGTTGCCATGGGCAGAATACTGTTATAACACGTCCTTCCAAACATCGCTGCAAGAGACCCCCTTCAAGGTGGTCTACGGTCGGAACCCTCCTACGCTCCGACCACATTCATCCATGACAACTCGTTTACAAGCCGTCGATCAGCTTCTCTTGGAGAGGGATCAATTGCTTGCAGACATCAAGGATCGCCTCCTATTGGCTCAGCAACACCACAAACAGGCCTATGATGCCAAGCATAGAGCCGTTTACTTTGAGATTGGACAATGGGTATGGCTCCGTCTTCATCAGCGCCAAGCGTTATCACTAGCCCCCAATGTGAACCGAAAACTGTCGCCTCGCTATTATGGTCCATACCAGATCATGGAACGGATTGGCGATGTGGCATATCGTCTGCAGTTACCAGCCCGTGCGCGAATCCATGACGTTTTCCATGTCAATTTGCTAAAACATTACCATGGCACACCTCCACATGAAATTCCAGCTTTACCACAGATGATCCATGGTCGGATTGCTCCAATTCCACATCATGTTGTTCGCGCTCGGACGGCTAATGGAGAGCGGGAGGTGTTAGTGCATTGGGAAGGAATGTCAGCCGCTGAAGCCACTTGGGAGCCCCGGATCGGTTAAAATGTCGCTATCCACTTTTTAAGCTCGAGGACGAGCTTCTTGTCGAGGAGGGAGAAATGTCGGTGGCAGATTCGCAAGGTATTTGGGAGGAGACGTCATCCTGTGCACGGATGCGACCGAGGAAGCGAGATCCGCACCGCCTCGGACTCTACCGCAGGTTAGGGTTTGGGTTTCCAAGTTATTGGTACTAGCAAGTCGTATAGGACTCGGTCTCAGTACCGTATTAGAATTGTACTCGGTTTTGATTAGATTTGTAAAAGTATCCCATTAACCTAGACTCTCCTCTATTATATAAAGAGGATGATCCATATCAATAAAGGGGTAGAGAAATATTACCTCAATCTGAATCTCCGCCTCTTCAATTCCTGCCTTCTCTCTCTCTGCCGAGGGATCCTCATGTGATCCACCGCCTCTCTACTCGATCTCGTTGAGAAACCCTAGGTTTCTCAACCTCTTCCAGCACGGCGCCCTCATCTTCTTCCAGTTCAAAGCTTCCTGCAGCACACGCCTACAATCTGAGGTCTAGGCGTGACAATCCAACCAGCTCATCCCAAATCATCGATCACTTGGAATTTGTTTGTTGTGGAAGACCCAAAGTATTGCAAATGCTACAAAATTGCTTAAATCATAGCAAATTGCTAAAGAACATAATGACAAATAAACCTGCATACCATCTTAAATATAAACTAGAACATCTCAGTCATTTAAGTCCAAAATAATTTACTTACCATAACCTTGGGTCATTGGGTGTAACAGAGAGCCGAGCATTTATTAGACTAACTGCATCAGCAACTTTACCTAATAATCTGCCAAAGAACAAAACTTAACTTATCACAGCCAAAAAAATTCAACAGAAAGTATGGCATCTGTATTCCAAGCGGAAATCCATACCGATAGCAGTAGATTAAATTATCCCACAATTCAAGATCTTCGAAAATATCCAGTGCTTCTCCAACTAAACCACAACTTATCAAAAGTTCGCCATGTTCTCTGAGTTCATACGAAGCACAACAAGTCACATACTGTTGCCGAAAAAAGGCAAGAAGAAGGCTTAGGAATATCAATATGTACTTCCTTAATGAAGGGACAGTTGACATATGAACTACAAAAACCAATTTAGCTCTTTGTGCAGCCACAGGGAATTCTTTGCCAACATCTTCAACCTAAGGAATGCACCAAATTTGCATATTAGTAGGTCATCATTTCCTGTGGTATTAAAAAAGCATAACGGAGGAGTGGTGTTGTCGGCATGTTATGATTGGAGAGATAAGGATTACTCAAACTAATTTTATGACCTTGCAGGTTACACAACTAATGTTTAAATCTGTATATTGCGCTTTAGACAACTAATTTTAATTACTTAAGAGCATCATGTTTGGTCCATGCTAAATGAAAGAGAAACTAACTAGAGAGGAATTAGATATATCGATAATTGAAATCAGATTTTGGGTGAGCGGGGGTGGGGACCTTGAAGCATCAACCCGACCATATTTATACTCCACAATACCAGCTTCTAAGAAAGCAGCTCAGACAAAATAAGAGACTTCTCCATCACACAACAAAGGATCCCAGTAGCTAGAAACCTTTTCAAGTTCACCAAAGTGGGCCAACATCTTATTCTTGCACACTTGTACTTGATCAAACAATAAGGATGATAACTCAATCTAAAATGTTCTGCTGGAACATGCATATTCTACATAACCACCATGACACACTCCAGCAATCAGAGGAATCCAGACTCTTTATGCTCGTGAACAGAAGTTCTCCAAAGACAATGAACTGCACAAGAATAAGATAAGAACTAGCATGCTCAAATCTGAAATACTGCAAGTCTGTAAATTAGCTCCAAACTAATTCTTTAAATAACATTCTTTGCAAAATGAAATGATGCCTCTATCAACCTAGCTCTGAAAAGTTTGATATACATAACAGAAAGAGAAAGGGCCAAAATGTGCAGCATAATCCACCTGGTGTATTGTTCGAAAACCAAGAATCCCAGTGAGAGAGAGATGCAGCCCACATGCTTCTTGAGCACTATCCAGATGCAACCTATTCAAATACCCAAACCAAAATAATTAAGACAGTACTATGCTCAGATTGGCTACAGGTTTTCTGCTCCCACCAGAATTCAGTATATAGGTCAGCTAAATTAGCAGAAGTTACACAGCCCGACGAATGTAAATCAGGTCCCTACAACATCTACTAGTACAGCAAAATAAAGCTATTAAACATCCATAAAAGATGCTTCTACGGATTGCATTTGTTTCCAAACATATCCCAAGAGAATCCAATGATAATTGTTCACAGTTATTGGACATTGTACTAACCCAAGTTACACAAGGTGTGCCCAGCATTCTAACTAAATTTTCATGACAGCCTTAAATAATGCATGTACCGAAACAATAGTATGATATTACCTTTTTTTTCAGCATTGGCATTTAACAAGCATCTAATTATTAAAACTACCAAAGTTAATTAGCTCCAAACTAATTTTAATTACTTAAGAGCATCATGTTTGGTCCATGCTAAATGAAAGAGAAACTAACAAGAGAGGAATTAGATATATCGATAATTGAAATCATATTTTGAAATCTATATATACGAAGTTCCGGACACATTTTTTACTATTCTTTAGTTTACTTCTAGTGATTTTGGACAATAGCTTTCTGATAAAAGTTTAGCATGCAATAGTTTAGGCTCTCATGAAAACAAGCAAAGGATAAATATCTTCTAAAGAACTTTAAGCCCTAACATTAATACATTATTTAGTCAAGAAAGACGGGGAGTGGGAGGGATTGGGTGTGGGGGACCTTGAAGCATCAACTCGACCATATTTATACTCCACAATACCAGCTTCTAAGAAAGCAGCTGAGACAAAATAAGAGACTTCTCCATCACACAACAAAGGATCCCAGTAGCTAGAGACCTTTTCAAGCTCACCAAAGTGGGCCAACATCTTGTTCTTGTACACTTGTACTTGATCAAACAATGAGGATGATAACTCAATCTAAAATGTTCTGCTGGAACATGCATATTCTACATAACCACCATGACACACTCCAGCAATCAGAGGAATCCAGACTCTTTATGCTCGTGAACAGAAGTTCTCCAAAGACAATGAACTGCACAAGAATAAGATAAGAACTAGCATGCTCAAATCTGAAATACTGCAAGTCTGTAAATTAGCTCCAAACTAATTCTTTAAATAACATTCTTTGCAAAATGAAATGATGCCTCTATCAACCTAGCTCTGAAAAGTTTGATATACATAACAGAAAGAGAAAGGGCCAAAATGTGCAGCATAATCCACCTGGTGTATTGTTCGAAAACCAAGAATCCCTGTGAGAGAGATGCAGCCCACATGCTTCTTGAGCACTATCCAGATGCAACCTATCCAAATACCCAAACCAAAATAATTAAGACAGTACTATGCTCAGATTGGCTACAGGTTTTCTGCTCCCACCAGAATTCAGTATATAGGTCAGCAAAATTAGCAGAAGTTACACAGCCCGATGAATGTAAATCAGGTCCCTACAACATCTACTAGTACAGCAAAATAAAGCTATTAAACCTCCATAAAAGATGCTTCTACGGATAGCATTTGTTTCCAAACATATCCCATGAGAATCCAATGATAATTGTTCACAGTTATTGGACATTGTACTAACCCAAGTTACACAAGGTGTGCCCAGCATTCTAACTAAATTGTCATGACAGCCTTAAATAATGCATGTACTGAAACAATAGTATGTTTGAGTGTTTGACATACAAGATATTACCTTTTTTATCAGCATTGCCATTTAACAAGCATCTAATTATTAAAACTACCAAAGTTAATTAGCTCCAAACTAATTTTAATCACTTAAGAGCATCATGTTTGGTCCATGCTAAATGAAAGAGAAACTAACTAGAGAGGAATTAGATATATCGATAATTGAAATCATATTTTGAAATCTATATATCTGAAGTTCGGACACATTTTTACTATTCTTTAGTTTACTTCTAGTGATTTTGGACAATAGCTTTCTGATAAAAGTTTAGCATGCAATAGTTTAGGCTCTCATGAAAACAAGCAAAGGATAAATATCTTCTAAAGAACTTTTAAGCCCTAACATTAATACATTATTTAGTCCAGAAAGACGGGGAGGGATTGGGTGTGGGGGACCTTGAAGCATCAACTCGACCATATTTATACTCCACAATACCAGCTTCTAAGAAAGCAGCTGAGACAAAATAAGAGACTTCTCCATCACACAACAAAGGATCCCAGTAGCTAGAAACCTTTTCAAGCTCACCAAAGTGGGCCAACATCTTGTTCTTGTACACTTGTACTTGATCAAACAATGAGGATGATAACTCAATCTAAAATGTTCTGCTGGAACATGCATATTCTACATAACCACCATGACACACTCCAGCAATCAGAGGAATCCAGACTCTTTATGCTCGTGAACAGAAGTTCTCCAAAGACAATGAACTGCACAAGAATAAGATAAGAACTAGCATGCTCAAATCTGAAATACTGCAAGTCTGTAAATTAGCTCCAAACTAATTCTTTAAATAACATTCTTTGCAAAATGAAATGATGCCTCTATCAACCTAGCTCTGAAAAGTTTGATATACATAACAGAAAGAGAAAGGGCCAAAATGTGCAGCATAATCCACCTGGTGTATTGTTCGAAAACCAAGAATCCCTGTGAGAGAGAGATGCAGCCCACATGCTTCTTGAGCACTATCCAGATGCAACCTATCCAAATACCCAAACCAAAATAATTAAGACAGTACTATGCTCAGATTGGCTACAGGTTTTCTGCTCCCACCAGAATTCAGTATATAGGTCAGCAAAATTAGCAGAAGTTACACAGCCCGATGAATGTAAATCAGGTCCCTACAACATCTACTAGTACAGCAAAATAAAGCTATTAAACCTCCATAAAAGATGCTTCTACGGATAGCATTTGTTTCCAAACATATCCCATGAGAATCCAATGATAATTGTTCACAGTTATTGGACATTGTACTAACCCAAGTTACACAAGGTGTGCCCAGCATTCTAACTAAATTGTCATGACAGCCTTAAATAATGCATGTACTGAAACAATAGTATGTTTGAGTGTTTGACATACAAGATATTACCTTTTTTATCAGCATTGCCATTTAACAAGCATCTAATTATTAAAACTACCAAAGTTAATTAGCTCCAAACTAATTTTAATCACTTAAGAGCATCATGTTTGGTCCATGCTAAATGAAAGAGAAACTAACTAGAGAGGAATTAGATATATCGATAATTGAAATCATATTTTGAAATCTATATATACGAAGTTCCGGACACATTTTTTACTATTCTTTAGTTTACTTCTAGTGATTTCGGACAATAGCTTTCTGATAAAAGTTTAGCATGCAATAGTTTAGGCTCTCATGAAAACAAGCAAAGGATAAATATCTTCTAAAGAACTTTTAAGCCCTAACATTAATACATTATTTAGTCCAGAAAGGCGGGGAGGGATTGGGTGTGGGGGGACCTTGAAGCATCAACTCGACCATATTTATACTCCACAATACCAGCTTCTAAGAAAGCAGCTGAGACAAAATAAGAGACTTCTCCATCACACAACAAAGGATCCCAGTAGCTAGAAACCTTTTCAAGTTCACCAAAGTGGGCCAACATCTTGTTCTTGTACACTTGTACTTGATCAAACAATGAGGATGATAACTCAATCTAAAATGTTCTGCTGGAACATGCATATTCTACATAACCACCATGACACACTCCAGCAATCAGAGGAATCCAGACTCTTTATGCTCGTGAACAGAAGTTCTCCAAAGACAATGAACTGCACAAGAATAAGATAAGAACTAGCATGCTCAAATCTGAAATACTGCAAGTCTGTAAATTAGCTCCAAACTAATTCTTTAAATAACATTCTTTGCAAAATGAAATGATGCCTCTATCAACCTAGCTCTGAAAAGTTTGATATACATAACAGAAAGAGAAAGGGCCAAAATGTGCAGCATAATCCACCTGGTGTATTGTTCGACTACGTTACACGGATACTCACAAAAGTCACGTACCGGTATCGGATACTGTACCGGATACGGATACTGCCCCGATACGCTCCGATACGTATCCTGCACGTATCCTCTAATTTTTTATTTTTCAAAAAAAGAAAATAATTTCCGATACTTCTTCGATACTTCTCGGATACTTTCCCGATACTTCCCCGATACCTCTCGACCTAATAAGCAATCTTCTCTCCGTTTGGTCGATCCATTCCCATCTTTCTCCACACCCACATCGCTCCTCTCCCCTACGGCTGCCGCCACCAAGACGCCGCCGCCACCGCTCCTCGCTCGCCAGCTCCACTTCCTCCCGTCGTCCGCTCTCCTTCCCTCCCCGCCCGCCTCCTTCCCTACTACCTTCCATTCCTTCCCCGGCCTGCGCTGCCGCCGCCAAGATGCCGCCCGCTCCCCTTCCGTCCCTGTCGCCCACTCCCCTTCCCTCCCCGCCAAGACGCCGTCGCCTCCCATCTTTCCCCACGCCGCATCGCCCTCCTCTCCCTCAGGTGCCGCCGCCATCGATCCTCGTCGGCCACTTCACTTCCTCCCATCGCCCGCCTCCTTTCCCTCCCGTCGCGCTCCCTTCCTTGCCGGCTCCCTTCCTTCCCAGCCCCACGCCACCACCGCCAAGACACCGCCCACCCCTTCCCTCCCGTCAAGACGCCGCCGCAGCCTCCACGCCACCGCACTCGGTGAGTTCGGATTTGTCTTGTAATGGTAGTTGGATGATGCTAGATTTGTGACTTTATGCTTTGGATTTGTGCTGTAATGGTGGTGGAGATATACTGATTTTCATTCTGTCCTAAAAATTGATCTTCATTCTGTCCTAAGAAGATATACTGATTTCCAATATTTTGTTCTTGCAAAAGAATTATCAGCCTTGCATTCTGTCCTAAGAAGAGATATTGCATTTTGTCCTTTAAATTTTAGTGAGAACATAGCCTTCAGATCTATGCTTGATTTTTGCCTTTGCCTGAAGTCTAAAGACAGCTAGCTAAATGATAATAGCCTAATACCTTTGAAACATTCAGGGAATAACTTTCCTTAATGCAAATCAGTCTATTTTTTCTGTCTTACATTTTCTTAGCTATATGTAAGATTCATGTACTATGTACATAGCTACGAGCTAGTAATGCATCATGTCAGTTTGCTAATCTGTTACAGATGACAGTTCAATTCAATGTTTAGACATGTTTCTTGCAAGTTTCAGGTTTCATTGCCCTCTTGGAGGAGCAAAGAGAAAAGAATGTGCTTTATCACAAAGTGCTGAATCTGTTCTGTAATGGTAGCTGGATACTATATTTGTGACTTTATGCTTTCTTAGGGTCTTAGAAAGGGAAAAGTTGATCTGCATTCTGTTCTTGTAGGAATTCATTAATTTCTGATTTTTTTATCTTTATTACATATATATAAACGTATCGCTGTATCGGTGTTTTTGGGAATATGGCGAATCGCTGTATCGACGTATCGCGTATCCGTATCCGTATCGGGGTATCCGGGCAACATAGTTGTTCGAAAACCAAGAATCCCTGTGAGAGAGAGAGATGCAGCCCACATGCTTCTTGAGCACTATCCAGATGCAACCTATCCAAATACCCAAACCAAAATAATTAAGACAGTACTATGCTCAGATTGGCTACAGGTTTTCTGCTCCCACCAGAATTCAGTATATAGGTCAGCTAAATTAGCAGAAGTTACACAGCCCGACGAATGTAAATCAGGTCCCTACAACATCTACTAGTACAGCAAAATAAAGCTATTAAACATCCATAAAAGATTCTTCTACGGATAGCATTTGTTTCCAAACATATCCCGAGAGAATCCAATGATAATTGTTCACAGTTATTGGACATTGTACTAACTCAAGTTACACAAGGTGTGCCCAGCATTCTAACTAAATTTTCATGACAGCCTTAAATAATGCATGTAGTGAAACAACACTACAACAGTATGTTTGAGTGTTTGACATACAAGATATTACCTTTTTTATCAGCATTGGCATTTAACAAGCATCTAATTATTAAAACTACCAAAGTTAATTAGCTCCAAACTAATTTTAATTACTTAAGAGCATCATGTTTGGTCCATGCTAAATGAAAGAGAAACTAACTAGAGATGAATTAGATATATCGATAATTGAAATCATATTTTGAAATCTATATATACGAAGTTCCGGACACATTTTTTACTATTCTTTAGTTTACTTCTAGTGATTTTGAAGTTTGAACAATAGCTTTCTGATAAAAGTTTAGCATGCAATAGTTTAGGCTCTCATGAAAACAAGCAAAGGATAAATATCTTCTAAAGAACTTTTAAGCCCTAACATTAATACATTATTTAGTCAAGAAAGACGGGGAGGGAGGGATTGGGTGTGTGTGTGGGGGGCATGAAGCATCAACTCGACCATATTTATACTCCACAATACCAGCTTCTAAGAAAGCAGCTGAGACAAAATAAGAGACTTTTCCATCACACAACAAAGTATCCCAGTAGCTAGAAACCTTTTCAAGTTCACCAAAGTGGGCCAACATCTTGTTCTTGTACACTTGTACTTGATCAAACAATGAGGATGATAACTCAATCTAAAATGTTCTGCTGGAACATGCATATTCTACATAACCACCATGACACACTCCAGCAATCAGAGGAATCCAGACTCTTTATGCTCGTGAACAGAAGTTCTCCAAAGACAATGAACTGCACAAGAATAAGATAAGAACTAGCATGCTCAAATCTGAAATACTGCAAGTCTGTAAATTAGCTCCAAACTAATTCTTTAAATAACATTCTTTGCAAAATGAAATGATGCCTCTATCAACCTAGCTCTGAAAAGTTTGATATACATAACAGAAAGAGAAAGGGCCAAAATGTGCAGCATAATCCACCTGGTGTATTGTTCGAAAACCAAGAATCCCTGTGAGAGAGTGATGCAGCCCACATGCTTCTTGAGCACTATCCAGATGCAACCTATCCATATACCCAAACCAAAATAATTAAGACAGTACTATGCTCAGATTGGCTACAGGTTTTCTGCTCCCACCAGAATTCAGTATATAGGTCAGCTAAGTTAGCAGAAGTTACACAGCCCGTTGAATGTAAATCAGGTCCCTACAACATCTACTAGTACAGCAAAATAAAGCTATTAAACATCCATAAAAGATGCTTCTACGGATAGCATTTGTTTCCAAACATATCCCAAGAGAATCCAATGATAATTGTTCACAGTTATTGGACATTGTACTAACTCAAGTTACACAAGGTGTGCCCAGCATTCTAACTAAATTTTCATGACAGCCTTAAAAAATGCATGTAGTGAAACAATAGTATGTTTGAGTGTTTGACATACAAGATATTACCTTTTTTATCAGCATTGGCATTTAACAAGCATCCAGACTCTTTATGCTCGTGAACAGAAGTTCTCCAAAGACAATGAACTGCAAAAGAATAAGATAAGAACTAGCATGCTCAAATCTGAAATACTGCAAGTCTGTAAATGCAAAATAAGGGCAAATGCATTTGCCCTCTTAAAGTTTGAATGTTGCACATATAGACCTGAGCATTGTGCCAGTCTTACATCTGAAACAAACACAGCCTTGTGCCCAATGCCAATTGCAAAATAAGGCAATTGGTACAATGTCAGCTGCTTCATTACAACGATAACATCTGCAACACCCAAAGACTCAAAACACATCCACACACGGAATTGCTAGCACTGTCTTTAAGTCTTAATAACATCTACAGACGATATAGGTTTAACCTCCCATCAAAACGCAAGTGCCACATGTTGATATATAATTGTCCAAGATATGTATATCTAGGATCAATCACAACATAACTAATTTTAGTTTTACAAACATTACACATATGATAAGCAGCAGATTCTATCTAAAGATGATCCAAGATATGGAACAACAAACATTGTTAACCTTCAGTTCATATGTAAACCCAAACATTATACTATTATAGATTACTAAAGTAGTAGTATAGGTGCCAATTTAGTATTCGAAAATTACAATATTTTATTTTACTCTTCTTACATATTCATAACCACAATACTGACCAGTGTCTTGAGAGAAATAATGTGCCAATGTTAAATGAGTGTTTCATTGGTGCTAAATGCTTGGAATTGACAAAGTCAGACAGGTTGTCAGGCTACTGCTTAGAATGGTTAGTCTGTAAAGTGAGCCAAGATAATATAATTACATAAAAAACCATGAAGGGTGCTATACATTACATGGCATACAATGACTATGGTGGTGTCATTTCACAAGGCTCGGAAACCGACCATCAATGTTCTTTTACCAAACTATGTGCAATTTCAACACAGATCAACTGTTTGCAGAAAGACTATAGGGGAGGTGCAAGTAGATTAAACAAACAAAAATGAAAGAAAATTCCAATTCTTAACGAAAACAACACAGTAAATACCAATGCATGAACAGATAAATCAATGAGCAATCCTCCAAATAAATACATGCAAGAGCAAGAATTTCCCATGAACATGGGAACCAAAAGAAGCTAAATGATCTGAAGCCCTTGCATCCCATTTGCCTCCAAGATTACTATACCATCCTTCATCCAAAGATGAAGTCCAGAAAGGAAAAGGGGAAAACTTCCCTGAAGGCCTACAAATAGTTTATAGAAAGCAAATATAAATACAGTAGCAGCTGCACTGGCATATCTCTAGAAATTTCGATTGGTTATAAGGTAATCCCAAAAAAACAAATCAAGTAACAATTTTCTTCTTATGATACAACCACCGTGACTTTCATAATTAACAGAAACATGTGGTTGCAGTAGATATAACATTTAAAAGAATATTGAAACATCTAACTTGTAAGTGTTCACTAGATATCAAAGTAGCACACACATGGATGTCCTTTCCCTTTAGTTATTTTATAAGGTTTGTAAACAATTAACTTTAGTCTAGGGGCCCCAAAGAACATGACTCAACCATTGCATTCTGTTGGCCCAATGCATAATCACTACAATGCAAACATTTGTGGATGAAAGAAGGCCACGAATCCTCAAAAGTCTCGTTTCAAAATTTCTATCATATTTTGCCAAGACAAGCAACCATGTTCTGAAGCCAGTTTCCCCTAACTACATACAAGATGAAAACGCAGACGGGAAACTCAGAAAATAATTCAGCGAAACCAACTCACCCGGTCACGTTCTGCTGCGCGAACGCGAGAAGCGCGGCCACCGCGGCGGAGAGCACAACCGCGCACCTGCACTCGAACCCCTCGCCCGCCAACCCTTCATCGTCCCCCCGCAGGAACGCCTGGGTGGCGGCGGCGAGGTCGGCGTAGAACTGCGCAGCGGAGTCGGGTGCGACGGTTGAAACGGATGCGGGAGGAGGTGAGGGCGGCGGAGGCGAGCGCGGCCGCGTAGTCGCCGGCCTCGACGGCGGCGAGGGCGGAGGTGGCGACGGGGCCGAGCGGGTGGGAGGGGAAGCGAAGGGGCGGCGCCGGGGAGGCCGGGGAGGGAGGGTGCAGCGGAGGAGGCGGAGCTCGGCCTCCCGGAGGAAGTTGGGGTCGGCTGCTGTGGAGTCCGCCATGGCGGTGGCCGATGGCGAGGCTTTTAGGGTTTTCGAATCCAAACGGCACCGAAAAGGAGAAGAGCAGAGGCGGCGGGTACTCATGGGGCCGATGGCGAGGCTTTTAGGGTTTTCGAATCCAAACGGCACTCTTTTAGGCTTTCCATTTGTGTTATTTTACAAAAAAAATCAAGTGTGAATAATTGCATTTGTGTTATTTTACAAAAAAATCAAGTGTGAATAATTGTATCAGCTAATATTAGATGATTGTACATTTGCAGTTTTCTGCTCCCATAATTTCTGCTAGACTATTATTTGCCCATGAGTTTCATCTCAGGGTGCCCTTTCTTAACTTTTTTTTTTGCATTCTTCATTTTTCATAGAAAATTTATGCATGAGGTAACTTTTAAACATACTATTCAAAACATCATTTTCAAGACTAGTGTCCTTGAACCTTTATCTTCCTTCCACAATTTTCCATTATTAACTATTGCAAGATTTTTCCCCGTGCTTCAGTGATTAGAAGTCAAAAGAGAAAAACCATGGGCAAATAGGCATATGATACAACAGCTTTACCTCTTTGGTAGTCAATATATTTGCACCCTTGATATCGCTATGTATGACACCTTGTTCATGCAGATAAACAAGGCCTTCCAACACCTGGTTACATATATAAAAATAAAAACCAGACATAGCAAAATAGGAAAGTAGAAGTAAACACGGTATTCACCTGAGCGATGTAAATGTTCAAAGATTTTAAAATGTTTAGAAATGTATCATTTTCCAAAGATGTGTAAATGTTCTTCTGCATATTTTGTATGCCCTATTATTGGTTGGTAATATACTCAATCTTTTTTATTGATAGCTCTTCTGTATTTAACATGTATTTCTATTTCTTCTCTATCATGACTCATGGAATACTTTTATTGGGTATTGTGGTAATACATTGTGTATTTTGCTAATACAATGAATTCATTATTGGGTGATGTTAATGTAGCAGATGGGTGATAATGCTGAGTGGAATGATGAATACACGAGGATAGTATGTGAATTATTTGCTAAACAAGTAATTGCTAGGAATCACTCAAATACCCATCTGAATAATCCTAGTTATGCCTTACTAATTGCTATTTTTGAGGAGAAGACTAGGATAAAGTACACAAAGATGCAATTTAAAAATAAATAGGATAAAGTGAAGAATGATTACAAACACTTGAAAGAAATTAACGACAAAGAAAACAAACTTAGGTTGGGATCTTGAGAAGAAAACAATTATGACCACCACTCAACGATGGAAGGAATTAAAGAAAATAAGTCATTACAAATTACACATTCATGTACATATGTACACTTCTACCTATATTTAACTTGTAACATTGTTGTTGACAGGAATATAAAGGATGTGGCAAGTTTGAAAAAGGTGAACTTCAAAACAAGGACTTGTTGCACACGATATTTGAAGATATTTGTAACACCGGACAAGACCATTGGTCTTCTGTAATGAGAACCTTGCCTTAAAGTCCCGTGTGTGCATCCACACCTATTGATGTTGAAGAACATGAAGATGACAATGATGACAATGATGATAGTGAATAAGAAGATGAGTCACCAATTAGTGCTATAGGGAAGAGAGCATGTGGTCCTACCAATAAGAATGGGAAGAAACCAAAGAGTGAATCTGCGGTCATGCAATACCAACTGAAATGAATCGTTGAGTTGATTGACATATCGCATGCATCTTTTTGTAGCATTTGCACAAAAGAGAGAGGAAGTCTCGGTGTGCACCATCAAGGATGTAATGGAGTTGGTCAAAGAGTGAGGTGCTATCATGAGCATTTCATTGCATCTGAACTTTTTGTAAAGAATTAGCAAAGCGAAATATTTGTGATATTGCACAATAGCGAAGGACGATTTGAATAGCTTAAAAGGAAATATGGTCCCAATATGACAAGTAGAAATTGGGTTGTAACCTTAGAATGTTTTTGAAGGCGTTCCTATAAGTACTTTGGCTTGTACGCTTTATATATCTTTCATCTCAATTGGCTTGTAAGACTTTATTTTATTTATGAAACATTATTTGCCTAGTTATCTACTATCATTTGATCCCATGCATAGTCATGTAATTTTTTATTGTTATTTGTCTCATTTATGTTAGTGAGTACTACTATTGGTATTACCATTTGTCTCATTTATTTTGCCACATTCTACTATTGATATATACAGATGGTTTGTTTTTATAGGAGTTTGTCTAATTTAAGTTGGTACTTTTTTCTATTTTCATGCACAGATGTCCTCCTCAGAAAAGCGAAAGTGAAGTGAGTGATACCCCTGATGAAGAACATGGTGTGATGTTAAGATGATGTGTCTACAACAAGATATGGCAGGTCACTTAGCTACTGCTACAATTATCATGGAGAATTATTATCCAACCTATCTTGACAAGAATGAGCCTAAGACTTCACGTCTTAGTGAAATGGGTTGGGTAAAAAAACCTTAACCACTCTAAGGGAAAGCCATCATATGTTTCATATAAATGCTGCAATCTTCTATAGCCTACATGATCTTTTGGTTAGTACTTACAACTTAAAATCAACTACCCATATGAGTTGTATTGAAGCGTTGGTTATTTTATTGTACATTTGTGGTGGCTCTGAATTGGACCAAACAGTACAGAATCGGTTGAAGCATTCTAGTGAGACAATTAGCAGAAAGTTGGTGAGGTTTTGGAGTGTATCGTCAAGATGTCTCGTGATATTGTGCGACCAACGATCCTAACTTCTCTACTGTTCGTAGTAGAATTAAAAATGATAGGAGGATGTAGCCACATTTCAAAAAATGCATTAGAGACCTCGACGGTACACACATCCTTACAACAATTGCCCAAGAACATCATATTAGATACATTGGTAAACCAGAGAGTACAAATCAAAATGTAATGGCGATATGTGCTTTTGACAAGCGTTTCATATATGCATATATTGGTTAGCCAGGAGCTATGCATAGTACTAGTGTGCTTTATCATACATTGGATGTAAACAGAGATATCTTTCCACATCCTCCACAGGGTAATTTTTATTTTTGTATCATTTTGAGAATTTATTTACTAGTAATATTCATGCATTTAATGTTAGCAGAGGTGATTTGCAACTTAATTTTCAGGTAAATATTATCTTGTCGATGCCAGTTATCTGAACAGGATAGGATATCTAGCACCATACAAGGGGCAAAGGTACCATATCCTTGAGTTTCGGAGATGTGTTGCTCCAAGTGATGAGAAAGAAAAATTTAACAAATCGCACTTAGGTGGTCGTAACATCATTGAGAGGACATTTGGTGTATGGAAGATGAAATGAAGAATTCTTCTGAAGATGCCAAGTTTTAAAATATACAAGCAAAAAATGATTGTTGTAGCTACCATTGGACTTCACAACTTCATACGTGATCATGTAACATCCCAGCCAAAAAAATGGCATAAAATGCTACCAACTTCTAGCCAAAATTAAAACTTCTAATAATTATTCCAAAAGATTCGACCCAGTCTTATCTATTCAATCATTAATAGCAAATCTAGATAAACAGAAACAATTCTATTTCCATAATAAAGAACGGAAGCGATATCAAATAGTTCTAATCATTATTACATTTAATCTGATGAATAATAAAATGAACCAATTAAACTAACCAGCCACTAAGATTATAATGACTGTCTTTATTTCTTATTGAAGGAACAGTGCACGTGCATCTGGACTAGCCATTCATGTCCCCATGTATGTTGATCTCACATTGGTACCTAAAATAAACAAATAACAACAAGGGTGAGTCCAACGACTCAGCAAGTATAAACTGTAACAAAAGCAAGTATGAATATTAACTGTCAAGTTAAACATGTTTCATATGAATTTCATGCTATGCAATATGATCAAAAGTCATTTCTCATCTCTTCGTATTTTACTGGTAATGCGGAGTGTGCATCCGTCAATGCACACCCATGCCTGTACCCTCGGGTACAAAGACCAATTGCCCACACTCCACAAGTGTGGGGACCTCGGCAACTGATCACCACGTGACCAAGACTTCAACAATTCTCGAGATGATGCATATATGTGAATGTATCAACAAGATAAACAGCATTCAACATATTATGCATCAATTTAATCTCAAAATGCTATAATGTAAGCAGAACATAAATAGCATTATCAACTCATAACTTTACTAAAATTCACAAGTAAAGCATTCATAACTCAATCATCACTCATATCATCCAAATGATCAAATCACACAAATTAATCATAGCAAAGTTATACTTGCCTCAACCGTGAGACAACGAAGAGCGGCGGGCGAAACCCCGAATCCGCTCTCCTCCTGAATAATTAATTAATAATTACTAATATAACAGTAACGGATTTCTAGATATAAAATATCAGCAACCCCAATTACCCCAACAATTTATCTCAATTAAAATCCCCAACTCCCCTCGGCCAAATCTGCCCAACCACAGACAACCGACTTCAAAAATCCATAACTTCCAGTACGTAAATCCAAATTAAGCGTTCTCAGACTTTCTGGAAAGATAATTAAATTATCTAAATAAACTTAGTTGGGAAGCCTCTCTGATTCTACCATTTTCTACCCGATCCAAACCCTTTTCTAAAGCATCAACAATCACGTCGGACTCTCTGGACAGCGCACTAAAACGATCATAACTTCCACCCAGAAACTCGGAATCCGGACTTCTTTATCTCTCTGGAAATCTAAGAAACTTATTTACAACTTTACCAATTTGAACGACTCCTGAATCGCCACAATTCCCGTCGCACAAATCGATCTACTAAAATCTGTCCAAAACTACCCCGATCTGCAGAACAGCAGCACTAGAAAATTCATAACTTTCGCTACACAAATCCGAATCATGTGTTCTTGTACTCCCTGGAAAGACAATTACGCCCTCTACAATGGTCTAGAAGGGGTCCAGACCTGAATCCCGACGGAACTAGATCAAAACAGCCGACCAACAGAAACTGTCCTAATAGATCCGAAAACCGACGTCGCTAAACCAACTCAAATCAATCTAATACGGGGGCAACGGGATTACCCTCGAAGACACGATGAAGAACACACGAACGCCCCGCTGAATCCTCCACTTGATCCTCTGGATCCTCGCAGTGCCGCGGCGGGGAGGAACGAAGGCGACGACGATGACGACGACGACGCACCGGCGGCGGCGGCGGCGGCCCGGGACGTCAGGGCAGCGAGGCAGGGCGTGGGGCGGGGACCGGCCAGGCGGCACTGGGTGCAAAGGGAGGTGGGGGCTAGGTTAAGAGGTGGCCTCCCCCCTTTGGGCCAAGAAAAACCCACCTGGGCCAAGGCCTGGGCCCAGGTTGCCTTAGATTTTCAGAAAACCCCTCGAAACACTTTTAATTTTCAATCTTTTCCTTCTAGGTCCCTCTCTCTATTTAATAATTAAACAAACAATTGAATAACAAATAATAAAACATTCTGGGGTATCACAGATCATGCTTTGCCGGATAAGCATTTCTATAGGTTTGAGAGAGATCCTAAATATGTGCCCACAATACCAACGAGATATGCAAAATATGTCATTTCTTAGGATGCATCGGATGTGTCAACATCACAATCAAGTGATAGAGCCATGGATAGATTTTGTGATGACCTTGCAATGGCAATCGCTAAAAGTTGGTCAAATCTGCCAAGTTAGTCGTAAAAATACGAAAAGGCAAAGGGGAATTATTTGAAGTACAATAATAGATAAATAATTATCTGTTTTCATAGTCATGCCAATATAACACTGTGGTTTCTGTCGCTTTATGGATATTGCTTTCAATAGTAATTATCTATTCTAAAATCATACGTGTTGTTGTTTTCAATAGTAATATGTTCACTATGCACTGGATCAATTTTTCTATTCCTACTTGTTTCCTTTTCTCCAGATCTTTACAAACTTTGGCAATGAGCGCTGACCACGATCGGGTGAGGTTGCATGTTAACTAGCAAGCAAGAAACAAGATTGACAACATAGCCCTTTTGTTCAAAAGCAACTTTATTAGCATACTTGTCGTATTTGGTACAATAGTATATATTATTAGTACAATATATACAGGTTTACAGAGATATTACATGATAAGTGTATCTTGGAAGCAAAAACACAGCACATGAATTTCTATGTTGTACTGGACATTCTGACATGGACTCACTTCACTTGTTGATGAAAGAGACACCCTTTTGGATGCTCTCGGCCAACTCTTTCTTTGCATTCTCCAGTCCAGCTTTGCTTGAGAGTGATGTACGAAGAAAATAGGTAATGAAGGTCAACATAATTCCAGGATATCAAAAATAATTGGCTTTGCTTCAGCCGTTTGAAGAATCTGCTCCAACAAGCCATTCTATTTGTTTCAACTTTCAAATAAGCCCAAAAGAACAGGACCGCAATGGCTGCAAGAAGCCGTGGTTGAAACTAGGGGTGTTCAATTCGGCTTTTAGTTTTTGGCTTTTTGTTGAGTTGAATTGAGAAGCGTTGTATTTGGCAGTTTAGCAAATGGTATTGAGTGAAACCAATGAATTACACTAGTTCTTCCTAAGTGCTTAGATTGTGGAGCTCCACATGTCCACAAGAACAATGCTAGTGCTTCTTTGGAGCAAACCTCTGTACTAGACTGCAGGCCATAGTTAGTAGCAAGAGTGTTGTGCAATCTCTAGAACACTGGCCTTCGTATTCTGAACAAATCATAGCATCGCTGATTCGTGGTGAGTTGTTGTTCGACCCATTGAATTCCCGTCATGACAGGAATTCTAGGCAGCGGCCTAGACAAGGACAACACGTCATCATTGAGACATACAAATCCGACATATACGAGTAATGCGATGGAGCCACTGGAAACTTTGTTGCCATCGTTGTCTCCAACGCCATAGCCTTTCCAGCTGATAATCACTTCATGAAACCAATAACCAATTGATGTTTAGTTCTCAAATTGTACGACTCAGCCAAACACATAAATTTTGATTGAACGACATCATGCAATTCACAAATAAATTGAACAATGTTAAATGAATGTAGTGCCTAACATTACAGAGTGCATGACACAAGAGTCAAATGTAGTTTATGTAGGGCGAAGAAACAACTCAAATTAATGTCTGAAACTGAAATGTGCAATAGGACACATCAGTTGAAATAGAAATGACATTGCTTAAAGCTGGTTCTTCATACGGTTCCAAGTCCTCCTAATCCAGCGAAGTCATCCCTCATCCATCTTCATGGTGAGGAACCGGTCGTGGCATTATTTCTTCATGAAGAGTTGGCTCCGTAGTAGTGCTCGTCGGTATCCTTGCTAGTTCTAGCCTCCTCGACAGGTTCATCAGGCACCCCATTTTTTCCTAGATGAATCGCACATAGGGGAAGTGGCGCATACACCCGGTGCATGGGAGGCAGTGGTATGTGTCTTCTCGTAGAGGTCGACGGGGCGCTTTAGCTCGGTGTCCCTATCGATGGTCTTGGCATTCATGCTATCGACGAAAGAGGGCATCAATAGCCATAGGTGCTTGCCTCTCGCTGCCTTGGACGGTCCAGTGCTACCACCGTACACGGTGAGGGGATGTCCTCCTCGTTGTTGGACTCCAGTGTGTTGGCACCGGGCACAAATGAGTGCTCATTTGTGTAGGTCGCAGTGCTGAACACAACGTCCATCATGTCCTCGTTTTCAAAGGGAGAGTTCTTGAACTTGAGTATGCCGGCCCTCGCCTGCAAATACATAAAACAAGGCAAACAAGAAGTGAGCGATGGTTACCATGCGGAGGAAATGCATGTAACAACACACCAATGTAACACAACACACTCACTGTGACTGCATGTGCCCACCATTGGTCATCAGCGATGATGGAGCTGGTCTCCGGATTGACGCCAAGTCCAGACATGTGCTACTTCGAGGTCTTCCATGCTACATATTCCCATTTGAGGTTATGTCACTTGTTCTTCATTTGCTTTTGGAGATATATACGGCCAATGCATTCTACAAACTTGCTACAAAGGTTGTTGTAACCCTCCCTGTTGAGACGACCAAATTGTTAGTTGTGCATGGCAACCTCCTCAACACAAATCTCCAAGAAAATGTAGGAAAATTCCTCGCCCTAGCTAGCCGTGGCCTTGTGCATATACACCTACCACCAATGCGGAATAAGCAAATTAAACATGAAATGAACACACCATGCCCGTAAACATGTCGGATGAAACATGCGGAAATGAGCAAACAAAGGTATCAGACATTCATGCTTGAAGAAATTGGAAACAAGAACCAACAACAACCATAATCTGAAAGGAGACGAACATAGAAACAATAGTTGGCAGCCACTGTATGTACCTTACAAGTCTAGCTAGAACTGGAGCAGAAAGAGTTCGCTGACCCAAAGAAGATGACACCGCTGGATCCAGCACAACTAGAGGTCACTGATGTGGAAAACACACAGAAAGCAAGCGGGTCGACCGGATCCATCGGAGGCGGGATAGCCGAAGCTGGGGAGGAAGCCGACGATGGTGGTAGTGACGAATCCAGAGAGGTAGGGGAGCCGGCTCGGGAAACGATGAAGGGTATGAAATCCCTCATAGATCTAGAAAGGAGGGGCCGCAGACGATGGGTCGAGGGCAACGAGGCTATCTTGGTCATGCGCCACGGGCGTGGGTGGATCAGGAGCGGAGGGGAGTGGGGGAGAGAGTCACAGTGATGAAAGGGGAAAGGTGATGAGAGAGTGAGCATGCGAACGAAGTTGTCAATGCATTGGACTTATCCTTCGGTCTGAAGCTGCTATAGTCCCAACACAGAGCTACTTCTGAGAAGTTGCTGCAAAAGCCCATGCATTCAATTCGACTTTTGGCTTCTAGAAGTCAAAAGCCGGTAGACAATGTGGGTTGGAACGATGCCATCGTTGTATTGATCAGGTACAGATGGAACAGAGGCACAACAATGTGTGTCCGTACATTTCAAATGAAATTAGGATTTCAAACACTAGGGATGTGCGAGCTAATATTTAATTAATACTTATATTAACACATGCCCAATTCCAAATTTGATTAGGATAAATTAATTTTATTTCTAAAGTTAATAGTTTATATTATCTGTAATTACTAATTTATGTATTCCAACTCAATTTTGATTTTTCAAAATTTTTGCCTGTTGAGAGACCATGTGAGAGGTGCTTCCATGTTTGTGATGAGTAATTGACACGTGTTCTGAAAGTTTGAGTTTGATTTGAGTGGTTCGTGCGTGCGTTATCGACTAATGCAAACGTTGATTACATTATCTCGAGCGGTGCTATGTGATGTGTTTTCTTGTCTGTGATGGCTACAAGACCTTGAGGCGGAGTCATGGCGAGGCACGGGATGACCGAACTAGGCACAGGCGGTGCTGAGGTCGGAGCGGTCGAGATGTGCCGAAGACGGCGAGAACTCGAGGTGGTTGCGAGGCTTGGACGACAAGAAACGAGGAAGCTTCCCGGAAGGTGTAGCAGGGGCATTTTGGTAAATACGCAAGGCTGAAAAGTGGAAGCGGATTCAGTTCGAGTTAATGGGTAAAGCGCTGAGAATTAGCGGGCAAAGCAAATTGTAAACCCGAAAAGGAAGATTATAAATAGGAGGGGTGTCTCCTAGTTGTAGCATGGAGTTTTAGGGTTTTGAATGGGCTTTTGCTTTGGGTTTTTTTTCTTTTGTTCTGTTGGGAGTTGGTGAGGTGAACATAGTCTCTTTTGCCTTGTCTCTCATGTATGCGTAAGTGGAATTTGGTTCTGTCTTCATGGGTGTGTTGCTCACGATGTGGGATTGGGGATGAAATGGTTGTAGCAAAATTCTCTATAGTCATTCACCTCAATGTATCCATTCAAGATATCTTGTATTCTGAGATGGTGTTATTTCAGTTTCTCCCTATGTTTTGCTTTTTGCTCTGTCTTCGTTGCTGCTATCTGTTCTTCATGGTTGTGAATGGAGTCTTTGTTCAAGTTGCTGCAATTTGGCTCTACTCTGAACTGAGTACCTCCTCAAGGCCACTTGGCTAGTTTATACTCGAGAGTAAATCTTTTGATTAGCTGTACTCTTCTCAGAAATCTTTTGCTAGCATTTCCTCTGTTTTGGGCATTTCTAGGGTTTACTATTTCCATAAGCAGAGGATTGTTGTTTTCTGATGGTCCAAGCTGAAAGGCTCTCCTTTTGTCAAGATTTCTCTCTCTAAGAGTTTGTTATTGCAGTATTTGTTCATCTTTGCTCTCATTAGCAATCTGCCTCTCATCTCATTATTTGGAGTCTGAAAGTTTCAAGTTCTTGTGGCTGATATTTTTTTGTGTGTGGTTCTCTGCCGAATTGACTCTGTGTTTAATTTCTCTTCTTTCTAAGTTCAGTCTGCTATCTTGTTTGGAATCCTGTTGATTTGACCTGAGAAGCAAAGCAGTCATGAAATCATTTCTCTTTATTAGTTTCATCTTTTCAAGATTATTCTTGTGTCTCGATTTGATTGCGCTTTTTACAATTCCTCACCTAACTGTTTTTCCTTTCTCGGTTGAGCTTTTCTTAATTGTTTGTGCTTTTCTCTTTGCTTGCAGGTTCAGTTTGTTTCGTTTTCAGTTTTGAGTGTCTGCAGTCTTTTACTTTTTCGCTGCGACTTTTCGATTTGAGTTTTCATTGTGACTTCTCTTCTTCAGATCAAACCGACTTCTAAATTGCAATCTGACCGGTTGAGATACTGTTATTAGATCGGCTGATGCTTCCTGTTCTGAGAGTTTAGATTGGTGTTTTTTGCTCTAGTCTGTAGCTACTGAATTCCTTTGAACCCGGTTAGACCGGTTTCTGAATCTGCAAACGAACTTCTTTCTTTCTTTGTTTTACGCACTTCGCCGAAATGGTTTTTCGTGATCCGTGTTCGGCAAAGTCGATGTTTCCGATTTCGTTTCTTTGCCTCAGTCTTACGGTTCAGATTCAGTAGCATGTGATCTTTTATTCCTTTCGGCCCTGTTCAGTTCAGTTTGTGAAGCTTTCAAGTTCTGCAGTCAAGCTAATCTGCAGCATGCTGATCTTTTGAAGCTTTCGGCCAGTTCAACTTTTGGTCAGTTTTTGATTTCTCAGAAAAGTATTTGGTCAGTCATCTTGTGGCATCCAGTTCCTTCAGTTTTCAGCAAAATTGTTCTCGGCTTCCAGTGAGCAAATTTCTTCTGTCTTCCTAGATACTATAGATATCGGAGAAGAAGAAAATTATGTAGATACTTCGGGACGATTTTTAAAGGCACCATTCACCCCTCCTCTGTTGCCGGTTCCGATCCTACACTTGTAGATATTACAAATTCAATCATTATTATGAAATTAATACTAATTATAAATTTAAGTTGATATAGGAGTATTACAAATTAACATTAATTCCAAAATTAATATTTATTGTAAGGTTAGTACCATGTTTTTTATTGGAAATAGTAGGGGAGACCCCAAGGTATATATTTTTATATATAGAAAATTAGAAAGAGTTTATGTACACAAAAAAGTTACAACCCAAAGGTGCAAAGAACATCAAGTGATTGTGTCTAGCCAATCAAAAAAATAATTGTTTGCTCTTTAACTTAGTGCACATGCAACACGAGCTCACTGTTGAAAAAGATTCTTCTAGCTAGAAATATTTGGATGCGATATTATGAAAAAACTTTGTCATTCCTTTGTTTCCAGATGTGCCATGTTGCAATAATGAAGATTTCCATATAGAACACAGAGTTAAAGGGCAATCCAACTCTCTCCACCTTCAATTTCACATTTGTCATATTATCCCAATTTATTCCAATAATAGCCCAGCACGATCGGCTAAAGTGACAAACAAAGTAAAGGTGATTCAAGGTTTCCTCTTCTCTATTTTGACGTAAAACACAGAATTGGTCAACCTCAATAGTAAAAGGCCTTCTACGGAACGTGTCTTTAGTATTCAATCTATCCATAAGAAGCAGCCAAGCAAAAACCTTGAGTTTCATGGCACACTAACTTTGCCAAATCCATTTGAGAGGCCTTGGTGTATTAGTATCATGTTGGAATTCAACCTACTACATAATTATATTTCCAAATTTTTATTTAAATACTCTAAAACTTATTTTATTTCACAGCGTACTCAAAAACAAATTTGCATATATTTATATGTTCCAAGTTTAATATTTATTCTAAAATTTGTTTTAATTCATAATTTTCATTTCACATTATAAGGATTTGATTCTAGTAGTAAGTTTATTTCTAGATATGACTTTAGTTATGTTCTGGAAATTAATTCATATCCTAAATTAAATATTTTTTACCAATATAATCTATTTTTGAATTCACCTCAATTGTGAAATAAGTACCCATATTTTTCCCATTATAATTTATTTTTTATAAATTTGTTTATGTGTATATATTCTAACTTTGATTCTAAATCCCAAATTAGCACTTACTTTGACTATTTCAGAATTAATTTTTATCAAATAATTATATTTTCAAAATGTTTATACAATCTAATTTACTTATGATTTTATGTTTTGTTCCAAAAATAATTTGAAGTCCTACTTTTGTTTTATTTAATCCGATATTAATTCTTTTTTGATCAATTTTGATCATTATATGTATAATAATTTGCTTTCAAGTACAGACTGATCACTATTATGCTACCATTATAATTTCTAGGGTGACAAGGGTTGAGTATTCAATTATCTCAAGGCATGGGGTTTAATAACAACAACGTACATATATGTTCATAATAATTAATAGCATTTAATTTGATAATTGTAACATCCCGAAATTGGGTTATTTCAAAAATGTGGAATTTTAAAATCATTTCCTGCATTTTGTTGGCATTTAAATTTCTTTGAATATTTGGTTGAAATCTTTTTGAGATTTGTGGCGTGCAAATTAAATATCAAAGAGTAACCCCAGGTGCAAATAATAGAAAACTAAAATCTTAAATACGAATCTGAAAAGATAATCCAGTATAAGAAAAGAGGAACCCATTTTAAAATATGAAATCTCATAATTGGGAATAATGGCAAAAATAGCAATAAAAGTGAAGACAAAAATACAAACACTTATACATAGATATATATATACAAATTGTGCAAAGAAAAATTTAGCAATATAAGAAATAAAAATATATATATATATAGCGTCTAAGACTCGAACCTTTCCCACCATGGGTGAGAGTCGCACCTTGCCTCACATGGCGCCATGAGCATGCCCGCGCCACCACCGCCACGGCCTCTTCCTGCTCGGCCAATCTCATGGTGAGCTTCCTCTACCTTCTTCTTGCTACATGCTCGCCAATTCTTCCTCCCTCCACCACGCCCACCCCATTTCACCCTCATCTCCGGCCGCCGAGCCTTGCCGCTGGCCCGCCACAGCACCTCCTAGCCGGAGCCGCCACCTCCGGGGGCTTCCTCTTCCCCACGGGTTTCCGTTTTGGCCGTCGCGTCTCCTCCCCGGTTGCTCCCCGCCGGCGACGCCGCCCAGCTCGTGCGCCGCTGGGCCTGCTCTGCTTCAAGGGGTGGCATCCCCGGCTTAAGACGAAAAATCGCCCTATAGGGGTAAGATAAACCCGAGTGCTCCCACAGCTATGGCGCTAATTCTCTTCCCAGGGCTCCCTCGGCTGCTTCGAGCCCTCGCTCACGTGGCCGAGGTTGAGCCCATTCTTTTAATTCATGACGACAAGTGGGCCCCACTGTCGTGACCGCCCTGCGCGATCCGCCGTCGGTTGGGTCCTTTGTCAAGGCGATGGGGAGAGAGAGGCGGCCACGCCACGGCCCCGCCTATCGACGCCCGCATGAGTGGGTGCTGCCAGTGGGCCCCATCTGTCAGAATTTTTATATTTTCTGTATTTAATTAAACCGAAAGGTTTGAAAAGTGCATAACTTATTCATTGTAACTCCAAATTAAATGAAACAAATTTCTAAAATTATCTAAATTCAAGATCTGTCTAATGAAACCGAAATTGTGATTTTTGAAGCAGCTTTGAATTTAGTAAATAATTTAGAGAAGCTAATGAAATCTAATGCAAAATAGATTATTAGATATTTAAAATGTAATTAGTTGTCATAAAAGGATAAATGTGTCTTTACTGTTTATTTTAAATCCAAAGTTAATTAAAGGCATCAACAAAGAAAAATGACTTTTGTTAAATTGTCCAAATTTAATAAAGGTTGCCCTTAATCAAAATTAAGATAAAGACCAATGTTAGCAAGCCGCCAATAAAAAGTCTTAGTGGTAGTTTTTGCTAAATAGCAAATATTGAGGTATGACCCTATATAACAAACTTTGCCCAGATAGAATCATACACCTATCCGTAACTCATGGAACTTCCTAAATAAATACAAAAATAATAAAAAGAGGCTAGTAATAAAAAGAGCGAGTTATCGTACCCCGTCACCGACCTTACCCCAAAACACCCATTAACTCATAACGGGGCTAAATTGATTTCATTTGGATATATGTGGGCCTTTTGAGTTATTTGCTTTTATTCGTGTTCAGTCGTTTAGCACGTAATTAGAAATTGGAGTCCTGAAGAATCAAAGGGTCAAGCGAGGCCAAGATCGAGGTGAAGATAAAGACCAGAAGCTTAGGACCTTCGAATAAGAGAGCGTTGAGAGAGCTCAAGACCATGTAATCCGCACCAAAGAGTCAATACTTTGATCATGTTGAACCTACTTTTCTGCAAATTACTTTTGTTTAAATTATCAAATTGCATGCTATTATTTTATATGTAAGTATATGTTTAATTTATGATCCTAGTTATATGACCATGTTTACCTTGACTAATATTACACCCTCTTTTGAATACTTGATTATGTGAACCTTGTCACCCTAGCAAAATTATAATAGTAATCTTTCGAAAATAAGTCCGTAACTATATGCCATGCTTAGTATTGCTTAGATATTCATGGACGTGAGAACACCTAAGCATCACTTTCAAACATGTGAGAATTTGGTTGGGCAGTCATTGTGATGATGACTGGTATATGTTGGTATGAATATTTTATGTTCCCAAAATCCTACTTGCTTGGAAATCAGGCGGATGGTTCGAGGGTGTGAGTGTGAAAGTGGTGCAGTGGAAGCACAAAAAGGGATAGTGGTAGAACCGCCCAGATAACCCTAAGGACCGAATCTTGTGATAGCCTCCCAAGGTACAACAGTACAACCACATGCTGACAAAGTGTAGGCAGGGCTAAATAATTTGCATAGCTCTAGTGTGGTTACGTGAAGGTATGAACACGAGCACAGGGATGGATAGTCTCATCCCCGCCTTTGCCCGTGATGGCTCACGAGGGACCCTTCTCGAGGGATGGTCGCATCCTACAGAAGATAGACCTTAGCGGGCGTAACCACAAGTAGGATTATGCATTGTAATAGTCTGTGATAGTCTACTCAACTGCATGGCTAAGGAATCATGTGGAGCAACGAGCAGAGCTATCTCTTGTGGGTAAAGTGTACAAACTCTGCAGAGTCAAAACTATTCGAATAGCCGTGCCCACGGTCATGGGCGGACATGGGAACTTAACTAGATATAGTTCTATTTCAAAAACTTTGTGGGTGGAAATGGAAAAGTGGAGGGCAGAGAAAGACCCTTATTTGAGTTGTCCTGGGTGTCGTCCCAGTGGAAATTGTCCTGGGTGTCGTCCCAGTGGAATTGTCCTGGGTGTCATCCCAGTGGAATTGTCCTGGGTGTCGTTCCAGTGGTAATGTAAGCGGTTATAACGCTGAAAAGTTAAGCATATGGTGCAGAGACTATGAAATTGTGGATAGAATCTGGACCTCTATTATTATTGCATTCTGTCACATTATGTTTTGTTTAAATGGCTAAGTCTCAGGAAGTTTCTATGTATTATATTTCGAAAGCAAATAATGGCAATACTTCTCCCAAAATAAAATGCCAGGAAGATTAAATAGAGTTGTAAGAAAAGAAGATAACTGTTGAGGTAAATACATAACAATGTTTGGTGGATTCATGTCGAATATAAATAAGGGAATGATAGAAAGGAGGTTAGGAGAAATAAATTGGTAGAGTCTAATTGAATAGACATGTTAGGTAGAGGATTTAAATGATTTTGGAGGATTAGGAGGGCGTAAAGGTAATTACTAGAATTAATGGGATTGATAGGACGTGATCTAGATGGATGAATTGAATTTGTGAAAATTTGGAGATATGAGAACTGGGATGTAAACTTGATTAATGATGTTCTTGGTGGAGGAATACCGATAAAGTAATTAGAGCTAGATGATGGAAAGTAATGATTAATTATGGGAAGAGTAAATTTCAGAATTGGATCATTAACCAAGGAATTGAATTGTTAGAATATTCTGATACAAATGATTTCGGTGGTTTAAAAAGTAATCCTGTTAGAGAATCATTAGAATTCGGAAGTGAAGAGTTGGTGATTTGTGATTACAAGATTGGATTATTAGGAATTCGGAATACAAAAGTATTGGTGGATTCGAATAGATATAGGTATATAGAAAATATATGTTCGGTGGATTAAATAAATAATGTCGCTACGTTTGGTGGATTAAATAAATGATGTCACCCGCTGTTTGGAGTCTTAGACAGCAATCAGTAAATAAAATATATCTTTGGTGGATTAAGTCAATTATGACAATCGTCGTGTGGAGTCCTAGGTTGCAACCATAACACTAGGGTTCAATAATGATAATGCTACCAAAGAGAAATTGCTGGCAAATAAGACAACCCGAGCCTATCCTTTGATAAGCCATGCATACTATTTATTTGCATTCTGTGTATTGGCTCATGAACACGGTGGTTAGTGTGCTCACACTCGCTCACAACAAATCCAGAGCCAAGGATCAAATCACTGTGCATCAGCAACACTACAAATCCTGATGACAAAGAAGATGAAGATGTCAAGGGTAGGTCGCGAACCTCCAGTTGGCTGCCTGTGGGCAAGTCCTGAAGGTTCCACTGTGTGCTTCGTTCTTCCGCTGCTGCAATTTTCTGATTTCAGCCTAATCGGCCCATGTGTAAGTTTACTATATTAATTATGCTTCCGCATGATGTGTATGTGATATTCATTTCTGTAGCTGTGAGCACTATCTAGTGATCCAGGGAATAGTGCAATAAATCACAGAGGATTCCGGATGTAAAATCTGTGGTCTGGCAGGCATGGTATCAGAGCATATTGACTACAGGTCGTGACCTAGTTAGCCTGGCCATTAGTTTCATGATTAGAATTATTTGCTCAATACCTAATTTCAAAAATATAAGTTATATTGCTCAATCTCCTCTCTCCTAGATGATTCCTTCTCATCTGTATGCTGTCGTAGCCACTTTTACTTCAAGGGCTCTCTTATCCCGAATTCAGAATGATGAAAATCCAGTACTCCTCTTGTAAACTCTCCTTGAAAACCTATTTTGGGGCTAGCAACCATAATGCTTAAATTTAAAGCTTAATTCCAAAAATTGTTTAACCTTGGAGGGCCGATTATCAAATTATTTACGAAATCCATTTTCAAACTCATTTTAACAAGCCTGGATCTTCTAAGGAAATTTCCATAAACTCAACTACTCGCCTAAAACTGATTCAAAAATTTACCCTGGTACCTCAAATAGTTCAAAACAAAGTTATTTCTTGAAAGTTTTCCCCGACGAGGACCTTGTTTTTCAAAAATTGATCCTACGGGCTAACCTTGGAGTGTTACCTTTGAAAGAGTTATGTTGGTAAAAACCTATTTCCCATGTTTGGTTTTGTCACACCTAGTTAAAAGAAAATTCTTTATTTTTGCCGCAAAGTTTCATTTAAAATAATAATATTAATAATGATAACGCAGGAATGAGTATTGATGTCAATCAAAATACCCGCCAAATACTTTCCTCTTCTGTCTATTGACCAAACAGGAAATTTTTTGATCCTCTTCTCGTACCTTACTCCCAAAAATTTAAGGTTAGGAACGCTGACAATGTTCATGAAGATAAGGTGGTCCTATTTTAAATAGGCTATGCAGATGAACCCGATACTCTCTTTTGTGTGCTCCCCGAATAGACGTTGTATTGTCGTAAGATTTCACCTTGGCCCTGTGCACTGCCTTCTTGCCCTCGGGCATCCTATTTCGCAGTCACAGGAAAAGCTTGCTTTCAAAAATTTGCGTGGTTCTGCATCACCCCAGCTTCTGGGGTATACTCTCTTTGAATTTTAATGGGTTAGAATATCTTACTTCTACAATGTGACACTCGTCTCATGCTGTTTCCTCTCACCTTTTCTGGAAAATCCTATCAGGCCCAATGGATAGAAGCAAGACCACTGCCTCAGTCAGGAGTAAAGAGGGAAGAATAATAATTGATGCTCGCAACAGCCCCAACCACGTGTACCAGCCATCACAAGGATTCACTCTACGAGAAAAGTCAAAGAGAGGCTATCATCATGAAAATAACAGCATCCCTGGACTAAGTAAAGGCACCCAGAAAAAGAAAAGTAAGTGTTTCAGATGTGGCGACCAGGGACATTATGTGAAGGATTGCCCCATCAATAGGAAAGACAAAGCGAGTAATGGATGCCGTCACCATCAGCCTCAAGTCCGACGAAGAAGAACTAGTCGCAAAAGCTTTGTCACTAGACTAGGAAGCTACACTGAATAGTATATGCAGTGAGTGTGGCAAAGTAGGACATGTCGCACAACACTGCCCTCCATTGCGGCAAGTTGGCCGGGAAGCCTGCTTCACCTGTGGCCAAACCGGATATTACTGCTACAATTGCCCAGTTCCCTACTGTTTATACTATAGGAAATATCATTATCCGGATGACTACCTCACAACTCTAATAGCTTGTAGGCGTTGTGGAGAAAGGGGACATGAGAAAAGTCAATGTACAGCTAGCTGCCCCAACTGTGAAGAAGACCACCCACCAGAAGAATGTCCAATCAGCAAGGTCACCTATTTTCTTTGCGAAGGACAAAACCACTGCCCAAAGACTGCTCCATGAGCCTATTGATGACCAAAGCAGCCGAGATACAACGGACGAGTCTCCGAGTTGCCATAGGACTTATCAAGCCCAAAGTTAGAAAAGCTAACTAATGTCTGTAATCATTTATTTTAAGGGGGGTAGCAAGAGTAGACAAGAATGTTGGAGAACTCCTGTAATGTATAATTACCTTGGTGATACAATAGATGGCACCCAAGCTAATTAGACCAGTACATAAAAATTTACAAGGCTAGCAAGTTTTATGGTAGTAGTGACTATGAGCCACACCCACGCTTAAATCGCCGTGTTTGGCAATGGCAAAGAATAGGAATATGATTACAGTAAGGACAAAAGACCACCATCCTCGTACCGACATCCCTTAGACCGTCTACACTCTAGGGCATAGGCCAATAGTATGAATTCTATGACCATCACATGCCCAATAGACGATGCGACCACTCCACTCTGCAAGGACAAAGAAACGACGAAGTCAACAAGCAAGCCTCTGGGAGTTTACGACCTATCCCAGAAAACAAGGTTTCTCTTTTCCCTTTTTGTTTCTCCAAGTTCTAACCCCTATTATGCAGATTTTCACTTCTCGTGAAGCTAAAGAATTGAGCGTCAAATAACACCTAGAAACCCATTGCTAGCCTTAACTAAAGTAACCCCACCTACTTTCTCTCTATTCTACCGGAATCTCGGGGTCGAGATTCATTTAAGGGGGGTAGATTTGTAACATCCCGAAATTGGGTTATTTCAAAAATGTGGAATTTTAAAATCCTTTCCTGCATTTTGTTGGCATTTAAATTTCTTTGAATATTTGGTTGAAATCTTTTTGAGATTTGTGGCGTGCAAATTAAATATCAAAGAGTAACCCCAGGTGCAAATAATAGAAAACTAAAATCTTAAATACAAATCTGAAAAGATGATCCAGTATAAGAAAAGAGGAACCCGATTTAAAATATGAAATCTCATAATTGGGAATAATGGCAAAAATAGCAATAAAAGTGAATGACAAAAATACAAACACTTATACACACACACACACATATATATATACAAATTGTGCAAAGAAAAATGTAGCAATATAAGAAATAATATATATATTATATATATATGCAAAAATCTAGTAGGCCAGCAAAGTAGTAATAGGTGAAATTATGTATATACACATATAACCTAAATAATAATAATAAAAACTCATTTAATAGCTGAAAGTTTAAAAGTTAAAATTTAAATGTCATACAAAGATTGAAATCAATAATCATAAATGGGAGATAGAAATTTCAGTTAAAGTCCAGAAATTCAAAAAAAATAATTAGCATGAGCCTTCTTTTTCCCTTTTCCCCCATTTTCCTTTTTCCCTTTTCTCTTCCTAGTGGGCCCCACATCCTTTTCCCGTTTTTCCCTCTCCCTCCTTCTTTCTCCCCCTGCCGCTGGGCCCCGCCACCTCCCTTCCTCCTTCCCTTCTTTTCTTCTCCCCGAGCGCCTGCTGCCTTGCCTGTCTCTCTGCGCCGACCGCCCCCCTCTCTGCCGCCGCCTCGCCGCCGCCCTCCTCTGCTTGAGCCCCGCCGGTCCCCTTCCATTGCCGGTCCCCACCCTCTGCTGCCATAAGAAGCCTCCGCGCCTTCCCCTTCTTCCCACCCTCTTCCTCCACCGCCATTACCACCGCCGGCACCTCTCCGGTGAACCATTTACCGATTCCTTGCGGTGGAAGCAGCGTCTCGGCACCCCGAACCTTTCCCCACCGCCGGTCGGAGCTGCAGCCTGCCCCAGCTCATCGACGCCATGAGCATGCCCGCGCCGCCAATGGCCTTCGGAATTGGATCATTAACCAAGGAATTGAATTGTTAGAATATTCTGATACAAATGATTTCGGTGGTTTAAAAAGTAATCCTGTTAGAGAATCATTAGAATTCGGAAGTGAAGAGTTGGTGATTTGTGATTACAAGATTGGATTATTAGGAATTGAATACAAAAGTATTGGTGGATTCGAATAGATATAGGTATATAGAAAATATATGTTCGGTGGATTAAATAAATAATGTCGCTACGTTTGGTGGATTAAATAAATGATGTCACCCGCTGTTTGGAGTCTTAGACAGCAATCAGTAAATAAAATATATCTTTGGTGGATTAAGTCAATTATGACAATCGTCGTGTGGAGTCCTAGGTTACAACCATAAGACTAGGGTTCAATAATGATAATGCTACCAAAGAGAAATTGCTGGCAAATAAGACAACCCGAGCCTATCCTTTGATAAGCCATGTATACTATTTATTTGCATTCTGTGTATTGTCTCGCGGAGCACGGTGGTTAGTGTGCTCACACTCGCTCACAACAAATCCAGAGCCAAGGATCAAATCACTGTGCATCAGCAACACTACAAATCCTGATGACAAAGAAGATGAAGATGTCAAGGGTAGGTCGCGAACCTCCAGTTGGCTGCCTGTGGGCAAGTCCTGAAGGTTCCACTGTGTGCTTCGTTCTTCCGCCGCAATTTTCGATTTCACCTAATCGGCCATGTGTAAGTTTACTATATTAATTATGCTTCCGCATGATGTGTATGTGATATTCATTTCTGTAGCTGTGAGCACTATCTAGTGATCCAGGGAATAGTGCAATAAATCACGAGGATTCCTGATGTAAAATCTGGGTCCGCGGGCATGGTATCAGAGCATATTGACTACAGGTCGTGACCTAGTTAGCCTGGCCATTAGTTTCATGATTAGAATTATTTGCTCAATACCTAATTTCAAAAATATAAGTTATATTGCTCAATCTCCTCTCTCCTAGATGATTCCTTCTCATCTGTATGCTGTCGTAGCCACTTTTACTTCAAGGGCTCTCTTATCCCGAATTCAGAATGATGAAAATCCAGTACTCCTCTTGTAAACTCTCCTTGAAAACCTATTTTGGGGCTAGCAACCATAAACTCAACTACTCGCCTAAAACTGATTCAAAAATTTACCCTGGTACCTCAAATAGTTCAAAACAAAGTTTTTTCTTGAAAGTTTTCCCCGACGAGGACCTTGTTTTTCAAAAATTGATCCTAAGGGCTAACCTTAGAGTGTTACCTTTGAAAGAGTTATGTTGGTAAAAACCTATTTCCCATGTTTGGTTTTGTCACACCTAGTTAAAAGAAAATTCTTTATTTTTGCCGCAAAGTTTCATTTAAAATAATAATATTAATAATGATAACGCAGGAATGAGTATTTGTAACACCCCAGCCAAACAATGGCCTGAAATGCTACCAAACTAACAACATAATAAAACTATGCTAAGGCATTCTATAAAATTTCGGCAGAGCCTCCTTTGTTTATTGATAAAAATGAAGTTCTAACAATATTATCAAAAGGTATGAATAACCGCAAGCAAAGTAATTTGGCTACTAAGCAGAAACATCTATAAAACTTAAGTAAAGCACGGAAGCAATATAAAGAAGTTCTAATCCATTATTACATCTTAATCTGAAGGTCATAATCAAATACCACTTGAACTAATCAACAAATAATAATTAGAGTTCCCTATCTTCTCCATGGTGAATATTTCGTGCAAGTGCAACAATACTAATCCCTCTTTATTCCCATGCATGCTGACCTCGTGAAGGTACCTAAAATAAACAAACAACAACAACAAAACAACGGCAAGAGTGAGTCCAATGACTCGGCAAGTATAATCGTAACAAATGCAAGCATGAACATTAACTCTCAAGTTAAACATATTACATATGAATTTCATGCTATGCATTATGATCAAAAGTTCCTCTTTCTCATCTCTTTCGCATTTTACCCAGACGCGGAGTGTGCATCCGTCAATGCACACCATGCACTGCACCCTCGAGTGCAGGGACCAATTGCCCACACTCGCAAGTGTGGGGACCTCGATCTTGATCACCGCATGATCAAGACTTCAACAATTCTCAATATGATGCATATATGTGAATGTATCAAAAGATAACGAGCATTCACCATACTACGCATCAACCAATCTCATAAATGCCATAATGTAAATGAACATAAATAGCATTCTCAATTCATCACTTACTCATACTCACAATTTAAACAGTCATGATTCAACCATCATCCAAATAATTCAACAAATCCATAAACACACAGATTTTCACATCACAGATTTTCACATCACAAATATACTTGCCTCAACCGCGAGAAAATGAAGAACACGTAGAAGGCACAACCCCCGGAATCCGCTCTCCTCCTGAATATTTAATTAATAATTACCAACATGACAGTAGCGGGTTTCTAGATATAAAATAACAGCAACCCCAATTAACCCAACAATTTATCTCAATTAAATCCCCAACTCCCCTCGGCCAAATCTGCCCAACCACAGACAGCCGACTTCCAAAAATCATAACTTTCAGTACGTAACTCCAAATTAAGAGTTCTTGGACTCTTTGGAAAGATAATTAAATTATCTACAAAACCTTAGTTGGGGAGACTCTCTGATTCTGCAATTAACTAGCCGATCCAAACCCTTTTCTAAAGCATCAATATTCACGTCGGACTCTCTGGACAGCGCACTAAAACAGTCATAACTTTCACCCAGAAACTCGGAATCCGGACTTCTTTACCTCTATTGAAAGCTAAGAAACTTATCTACAATTTTCCCAATTTTAAGGACTCCTGAATCGCCACTATTTCCGTCGCACAAACCGATCTACTAAACTCTGTCCAGAACTACCCCGATCTGCAGAACAGTCGCACTAGAAAATTCATAACTTTTGCTACACAGATCCAATTAATGTGTTATTGTACTCCCTGGAAAGATAATCAAACCCTCTACAACTTTCTAGAAGGGGTCCAGACCTGAATCCCGACGAAACTAGATCCAAACCGCCGAGAAACAACTACTGTCCCAGCAGCCCAAAAAACCGACGAATCTAACTCGGTTAAAACCAATCTAGAGACTACCGGGGATTACCCTTGGCGACACGACGGCGAACACGTCGGCGAACACGACGAATCGGCGATGAACACGCCGCGATCTCCTCCTCTCTTTCCTCCGGATCCACGCGGTGCAGCGACGAACGTCGGCGACGGCGCGGGGAGGAGGCGACGACGATGAAGAAGACGACGGCGCAAGACCGGAAGAAGACGTCGGGGCAGCACGGGGCGGCGGCTGCTGGGGTGGAGACGCAAGGGGTGGAGGCGCAGGGGGTGGGGGGCTGCCTAGGGTTTTAAGAGGTGGCCTCCCTTCCCCTCTTGGGCCAAGAAAAACCCACAGGGCCAAGGCCTAGGCCGGGTTGACTTAAATTTTCATAAAACCCTCAAAACTCTTATAAATTTAATTATTTCACAAAGTCCTCTCTCTATTAATTAAACAATTAATTAAACAATTTCCGGTATTACATTCTACCCCTTAAATGAAATTCGACCCCAATTCTAACGCAACCTCAACAGAAAACAAAACAACCAACTAGCAATTAACTAGCACCCGCGTGAACAACACGGCATCTTTCGCGCATGCGAGACTGCAACTCCCAAGTTGCTTCTCTCTCGGTCTGCTGCGACCAAAACGCTTTGACATACTAAATATTTTTTTTTCTAATTGCTTGCACCTCGCACATAGGTTCTTGAAGATCCAAGTGGTTTTCCAACCTCCCGATCCTTGCTCCTTACATCCGCATAACTTTTCACCGCTCTGGGCGTAATGATTCGACTCACCAAGGCCACTCGTTGAACTTACGCCCCTACAACACTTGAATTGTGTAGCTTTAATTCTTGAATGGTGGTGGTCTTACTCGTTGGTCAACGGTTTTAATGAAGCCCACGCTCCGGATCTTTCAAGTTCTCCTCGATACCGAGTCATACAAAGCGTGTGTATCCCACACTAGAACCCAAGGTAGTCCTAGTGATACACAAACCCTAAAACTTCGCAATTAACAAAAGCGATTAAATACACATCGGGTTATCATTCCCTTTAGTACCAACCCACACAATCACACAACATATATATCTCATGTTTCCATTCTCAATCGATCTCTTTACCTTAGCAATGAGCACCCCTTAAACACGGGCACACCACGGGGTCAAGGTAAACCCACTCTTTCACACACGAATACAACCGAAAATAAGGGATTCTTATTGCAATCACGCATCACCCACTCCCCACCAAAGGATCAAATCATAAAGAAAATCGAGGATTCAACATAAGAACCTCTCCACCTTCCAAGTAGGTGGTTTGCAAACAAACAACACATACGTCAAGGGAATCACTCAAATGTCAAACCCGTCCATTTTTTCCTAAACCGGAAAAATCACACAAGCCAACAAAAGTCAACTCAAACCACAAAGACTTTTCTCTCATCACGTAGCTCAAACAAGAATCGGGAGCATTTTACCACCGATTTTTTTATTAAACTTCCTCTTGAATCACGAGGTTCCAAATTATCCCATACCATACTAGCTCAATTCTCTTAAATTGGCAACATCAACTCTATGTTCAAACCGAGTGCATCCAACACACTTTTGTAGAGGACTCTACTATTCTCATAATAACATACTCTAGTCAACTCCTCTTCCCACATGTTACTTTAACGAATAATTTCCAATGCACCTCATCGTTATTTTCACCCACCAACACTTCACCACAAATCTTAAGGACAATCAACATGAATTTCTCGGCTCACATACCCATTTACTACATCCAAAGGATACTATCAAGGAACATCATAATATTCGAATCCACTCCTTCCACTATTCTCACGCAATAACATTAGCCTCCAAGGTTCTAGCATAGATCACCAACCAAAATTTCCCATCTCTAAGGCTTCTATACATATACTTGATATATTTAATACAAAGACTCTTAAATTCGGTGACTAAAATTTCCACAATCAACCATACTCAATCATTAACAACCATATGAAATATATTCTCAACTTGATTATCTCAGAGAAAGATTCTAACTCCTAGAGGGTTACTCACCGAGCTAAGTTATACATGGCAAAATTCAACAATCCTTACTATCCCAATAATTCTCACAACGGTTGGGCTTCTTCACAATTATAAACTCATTAACTATACCATCATAATCATTCTAATAATCCTTGCAAAGTACCCCATCATGATGCTCCAATAAAATTGATCAAGATTCCCATACTTTCAATAATTCCAACGTTCCAAAGAAATGAACGTAACACTCATGAACCACACCTAGGTTCTTCTAGTTGCAACAATAAAACTATTTAGCCCCAAGGACAACATCTTCTTTAAATCAAATCCTCATCGAGAATTATTCAACAGAACAATTTATCACTCCAAGAATCTCAAGTATCTTGATACCCACAATCTCACCCAGACTAATCACAAAACCACACCAACCAGGTTGCCATACACATCTTAAAGGTCTTTGCAACCCAAACTGCGTACCCTTTCTTGGAGAAGCAAAGAAGAAAATTTCAAGACAAGGTCCATCTGCAATAAATACAAAACCAAGAAAACAAAGATCTTGGACAACAAAGGATAAGACCACGGTGAAGGCGCATGCCTCCTCGAGACGAAAACATCAAATCTCAACCAATACGAATACAGATTGTCATTTGAGCTCGAAACTCTTAAGCAGCGAAAATAAGAAGTCAAACACACTTCACAAAGATTGCACAACTTGACTTCAACCTTCAAAACTTTTATCAAACTTTTCCTTTTAACAAAGAGAACAACCTTCTTTGAATACGGTATCACCTTAACAATTCCAACAAAAGAAGAGTTGAAGACCACAACACATTAATTCTTTAAGAACTAATTAAAATCCTCAACACGACACTTTGCTTAAAACAATTTCAGCTACCACATAAATCATGAGATCAAAGATCGCATACACACTATCAAAACTTTTGATTTAAATAGTACCAAGGAATTTATTCAAATTCTTCTATTTAATGAACCTTCAACATTACCATCATAACCACAAATGGACCAACATACTAACATCGAATAATACATTCTTAACAAGCATCATCATATCCTCAACTCCTTCATAAACTTTTCCAAAAGAAACATAAGAAATCATTGCATCATGTTTCTAATATCTAAGTAAGGTTGCAACTACTTGATCTAGGAGAACCTAGTGCATAAGCCACATAAATAGAACAAAGCTCTTAAACAAGATGATACTAGAACAAGATAATCTCGAAATCATGCTAGTATAAATTTCTTACTAGATTTCATATATTCCATTCTTTATTGGTGCTCAACTCTAACTTAGCACCAATTGATTGTACTCTATTCACTATTGGCAATAATTGATTATTATTCGGTCATAACAACATTCATGATCCTAACTCCATTTTACAATTATAAGACATTCATGAGCATAGATTTTGTATCCTACCTTACATTCGAAATTAGAATGGAAATGACTTTAAACTTCAATGATACCACTCGTAAGACAAGTTTCTACAAGTCAATGCATCAACCTTCATCTATTCCTTTATCGTATTTCAACAATTTAGCATTGTAAAAGATAGATGAAACCAGCAATTGTGCATGCTCATAAAGCATCTAAATAAAAGACATGTTAAGGGTCAATATTACCAAGGTAATATTCTAACACCTCCTTACTTAATTATTCCAAACGGTTGATTAATTACTAAAGACAAAGATAATTCAATTTGTCCAACATGATAGAAATTCAATAATCATAATAATCATTCTAATTCTTTTGCACACTCCTCAATAACTCCATGAGTTCTTGTCATGAATAGACAACTTCTTAATCGTAGTTCTTCTCAAAACTATTACAAGGCAATATCAAATTAAACCACTACACTTCCAAGGATACTAGTAAAAGAAATTAATTATACACTACGCTATCATATCAACTTAATAATTCAAACCTTATGAATTAGTTTATATGATTACCACCTTCCACTTAAGCATAGCAAAACAATCATAATAGATTTTAACACTCTCTTTCAAAAAAAAAAGAGGAACAATAACTTCAACGCTCGAGATAAAGGAATACATAGATCCAAAACTTTCACATAACACTGAGTTTTGCAACTTCAAAATTTGCACTAAAAAATAAAACACCAAGCGAACCAATGAGCCATGATTCGCAACAGACAAACTCCACGAAGGAACTAACCTTACAAATCAACAATAAGCACGGTAGCAAAGTATCTCAAGAGTCCTGAAAGAAACCATAACTGTTTCAAGGAATAGGTAGAGACCAATTGCATACCCCCAACCGCAAGAACCACAATCTCAAAAGAAATTCATTAACGCAATCGACCAAGAATTAGTGGAATCAACTTGAGGATATTAATAACTTTTCTAAGAAACTCACCCGCAACACCTACAATTAAGTTACCTGAGGTAACTACATTGCTAATCCTTATACTACACCCAAAGGTAAATCTGGCAATGCCAAGGTAGCACATCACAACATCTACATCATCTCATTGACTATTCCCACTCATAACATATCATAGGAGCAAATCATAATCATACAAGATTATCAATAAGCATACAAGATTATCTCATAATGTAAATCATCAATACAACATGTCAAAAGCATAAATGCAATGCTTGACCCATCCCATCCTCTTGTGCACCAAGGTGTCAATTTAATAATTTAATTACCACGGACCTAAAGCCCGCTCGATACCAATCTGTAACACCCAGTACCAAACAATGGCCTGAAATGCTACCAAACTAACAACATAATAAAACTATGCTAAGGCATTCTATAAAATTTCGGCAGAGCCTCCTTTGTTTATTGATAAAAATGAAGTTCTAACAATATTATCAAAAGGTATGAATAACCGCAAGCAAAGTAATTTGGCTACTAAGCGAAACATCTATAAAACTTAAGTAAAGCATGGAAGCAATATAAAGTTCTAATCCATTATTACATCTTAATCAAGGTCATAATCAAATACCACTTGAACTAATCAACAAATAATAATTAGAGTTCTCTATCTTCTCCATGGTGAATATTTCGTGCAAGTGCAACAATACTAATCCTCTTTATTCCCATGCATGTCTTGACCTCGTGAAGGTACCTAAAATAAACAAACAACAACAACAAAACAACGGCAAGAGTGAGTCCAATGACTCGGCAAGTATAATCAGTAACAAATGCAAGCATGAACATTAACTCTCAAGTTAAACATATTACATATGAATTTCATGCTATGCATTATGATCAAAAGTTCCTCTTTCTCATCTCTTTCGCATTTTACCAGATGCGGGTGTGCATCCGTCAATGCACACCCATGCACTGCACCCTCGGTGCAGGGACCAATGCCCACACTCCGCAAGTGTGGGGACCTCGATCTTGATCACCGCATGATCAAGACTTCAACAATTCTCAATATGATGCATATATGTGAATGTATCAAAAGATAACGAGCATTCACCATACTACGCATCAACCAATCTCATAAATGCCATAATGTAAACAGAACATAAATAGCATTCTCAATTCATCACTTACTCATACTCACAATTTAAACAGGTCATGATTCAACCATCATCCAAACAATTCAATAAATCCATAAACACACAGATTTTCACATCACAAATATACTTGCCTCAACCGCGAGAAAATGAAGAACACGTAGAAGGCACAACCCCCGGAATTCGCTCTCCTCCTGAATATTTAATTAATAATTACCAACATGACAGTAGCGGGTTTCTAGATATAAAATAACAGCAACCCCAATTAACCCAACAATTTATCTCAATTAAATCCCCAACTCCCTCGGCCAAATCGCCCAACCACGACGGCCGACTTCCAAAATCATAACTTTCAGTACGTAACTCCAATTAAGCGTTCTTGGACTCTCTGGAAAGATAATTAAATTATCTACAAAAACTTAGTTGGGGAGACTCTCTGATTCTGCAATTAACTAGCCGATCCAAACCCTTTTCTAAAGCATTAATATTCACGTCGGACTCTCTGGACAGCGCACTACAACAGTCATAACTTTCACCCAGAAACTCGGAATCTGGACTTCTTTACCTCTATTGAAAGCTAAGAAACTTATCTACAATTTTCCCAATTTGAAGGACTCCTGAATCGCCACTATTTCCGTCGCACAAACCGATCTACTAAACTCTGTCCAGAACTACCCCGATCTGCAGAACAGTCGCACTAGAAAATTCATAACTTTTGCTACACAGATCCAAATAATGTGTTATTGTACTCCCTGGAAAGATAATCAAACCCTCTACAACTTTCTAGAAGGGGTCCAGACCTGAATCCCGACGAAACTAGATCAAAACCGCTGAGAAACAACTACTGTCCCAGCAGCCCAAAAAACCGACGAATCTAACTCGATTAAAAACCAATCTAGAGACTACCAGGGATTACCCTTGACGATACGACGACGAACACGTCGACGAACATGGCGACGAACACGCCCGCGATCTCCTCCTCTCTTTCCTCCGGATCCACGCGCAGTGCAGCGATTTAACGTCGGCGACGGCGCCCGGGAGGAGACGACGACGATGAAGACGGCGGCGGCGCGGGAAGAAGACGTCGGGCAGCACGGGCGGCGGCTGCTGGGTGGAGACGCAAGGGTGGAGGCGCAGGGGTGGGGGCTGCCTAGGGTTTTAAGAGGTGGCCTCCCTCCCTCTTGGGCCAAGAAAACCCACAGGCCAAGGCCTAGGCCCAGTTGACTTAAATTTTCATAAAACCCTCAAAACTCTTATAAATTTAATTATTTCACAAAGTCCCTCTCTATTAATTAAACAATTAATTAAACAATTTCCGGTATTACATTCTACCCCTTAAATGAATTCGACCCCAATTCTAACCGCAACCTCAACGAAAACAAAACAACCAACTAGCAATTAACTAGCACCGACGTGAACAACGCCGGCACGCTCACAGCATGCGAGACCGCAACTCCCAAGTTGCTTCTCTCTCGATCTGCTGCGACCAAAACGCTTTGACATACTAAATATTTTTTTTCTAATTGCTTGCACCTCGCACATAGGTTCTTGAAGATCCAAGTGGTTTGCCAACCTCCGATCCTTGCTCCTTACATCGCATAACTTTTCACCGCTGCAGGCGTACCAATGATTCGACTCACCAAGGCCACTCGTTGAACTTACGCCCCTACAACACTTGAATTGTGTAGCTTTAATTCTTGAATGGTGGCTGGTCTTACTCGTTGGTCAACGGTTTTAATGAAGCCCACGCTCCAGATCTTTCAAGTTCTCCCTCGATACCGAGTCATACAAAGCGCTGTGTATCCCACACTAGAACCCAAGGTAGTCCTAGTGATACACAAACCCTAAAACTTCGCAATTAACAAAAGTGATTAAATACACATCGGGTTATCATTCCCTTTAGTACCAACCCACACAATCAGACAAGACATATATCTCATGTTTCCATTCTCAATCGATCTCTTTACCTTAGCAATGAGCACCCCTTAAACACGGGCACACCACGGGGTCAAGGTAAACCCACTCTTTCACACACGAATACAACCGAAAATAAGGGATTCTTATTGCAATCACGCATCACCCACTCCCCACCAAAGGATCAAATCATAAAAGAAAATCGAGGATTCAACATAAGAACCTCTCCACCTTCCAAGTAGGTGGTTTGCAAACAAACAACACATACATCAAAGGGGAATCACTCAAATGTCAAACCCGTCCATTTTTTTCCTAAACCGGAAAAATCACACAAGCCAACAAAAAGTCAACTCAAACCACAAAAGACTTTTCTCTCATCACGTAGCTCAAACAAGAATCAGGGAGCATTTTACCACCGATTTTTTTTTATTAAACTTCCTCTTGAATCACGAGGTTCCAAATTATCCCATACCATACTAGCTCAATTCTCTTAAATTGGCAACATCAACTCTATGTTCAAACCGAGTGCATCCAACACACTTTTGTAGAGGGACTCTACTATTCTCATAATAACATACTCTAGTCAACTCCTCTTCCCACATGTTACTTTAACGAATAATTTCCAATGCACCTCATCGTTATTTTCACCCACCAACACTTCACCACAAATCTTAAGGACAATCAACATGAATTTCTCGGCTCACATACCCATTTACTACATCCAAAGGATACTATCAAGGAACATCATAATATTCAGAATCCACTCCTTCCACTATTCTCACGCAATAACATTAGCCTCCAAGGTTCTAGCATAGATCACCAACCAAAATTTCCCATCTCTAAGGCTTCTATACATATACTTGATATATTTAATACAAAGACTCTTAAATTCAAGTGACTAAAATTTCCACAATCAACCATACTCAATCATTAACAACCATATGAAATATATTCTCAACTTGATTATCTCAGAGAAGATTCTAACTCCTAGAGGGTTACTCAACGAGCTAAGTTATACATGGCAAAATTCAACAATCCTTACTATCCCAATAATTCCAACAACGGTTGGGCTTCTTCACAATTATAAACTCATTAACTACACCATCATAATCATTCTAATAATCCTTGCAAAGTACCCCATCATGATGCTCCAATAAAATTGATCAAGATTCCCATACTTTCAATAATTCCAACGTTCGAAAGAAAATGAACGTAACACTCATGAACCACACCTAGGTTCTTCTAGTTGCAACAATAAAACTATTTAGCCCCAAGGACAACATCTTCTTTAAATCAAATCCTCATCGAGAATTATTCAACGAACAATTTATCACTCCAAGAATCTCAAGTATCTTGATACTCACAATCTCACCCGACTAATCACAAAACCACACCAACCAGGTTGCCATACACATCTTAAAGGTCTTTGCAACCCAAACTGCGTACCCTTTCTTGGAGAAGCAAAGAAGAAAATTTCAGACAAGGTCCATCGCAATAAACACAAAACCAAGAAAACAAAGATCTTGGACAACAAAGGATAAGACCACGGTGAAGGCGCATGCCTCCTCGAGACGAAAACATCAAATCTCAACCAATACGAATACAAGATTGTCATTTGAGCTCCGAAACTCTTAGCGGCGAAAATAAGAAGTCAAACACACTTCACAAAGATTGCACAACTTGACTTCAACCTTCAAAACTTTTATCAAACTTTTCCTTTTAACAAAGAGAACAACCTTCTTTAAATACGGTATCACCTTAACAATTCCAACAAAAGAAGAGTTGAAGACCACAACACATTAATTCTTTAAGAACTAATTAAAATCCCTCAACACGACACTTTGCTTAAAACAATTTCAGCTACCACATAAATCATGAGATCAAAGATCGCATACACACTATCAAAACTTTTGATTTAAATAGTACCAAGGAATTTATTCAAATTCTTCTATTTAATGAACCTTCAACATTACCATCATAACCACAAATGGACCAACATACTAACATCAGAATAATACATTCTTAACAAGCATCATCATATCCTCAACTCCTTCATAAACTTTTCCAAAAGAAACATAAGAAATCATTGCATCATGTTTCTAATATCTAAGTAAGGTTGCAACTACTTGATCTAGGAGAACCTAGTGCATAAGCCACATAAATAGAACAAAGCTCTTAAACAAGATGATACTAGAACAAGATAATCTCGTAAATCATGCTAGTATAAATTTCTTACTAGATTTCATATATTCCATTCTTTATTGGTGCTCAACTCTAACTTAGCACCAATTGATTGTACTCTATTCACTATTGGCAATAATTGATTATTATTCGGTCATAACAACATTCATGATCCTAACTCCATTTTACAATTATAAGACATTCATGAGCATAGATTTTGTATCCTACCTTACATTCGAAATTAGAATGGAAATGACTTTAAACTTCAATGATACCATTCGAAGACAAGTTTCTACAAGTCAATGCATCAACCTTCATCTATTCCTTTATACGTATTTCAACAATTTAGCATTGTAAAGATAGATGAAACCAAGAATTGTGCATGCTCATAAAGCATCTAAATAAAAGACATGTTAAGGGTCAATATTACCAAGGTAATATTCTAACACCTCCTTACTTAATTATTCCAAACGGTCGGATTAATTACTAAAGACAAAGATAATTCAATTTGTCCAACATGATAGAAATTCAATAATCATAATAATCATTCTAATTCTTTTGCACACCTCAATAACTCCATGAGTTCTTGTCATGAATAGACAACTTCTTAATCGTAGTTCTTCTCAAAACTATTACAAGGCAATATCAAATTAAACCACTACACTTCCAAGGATACTAGTAAAAGAAATTAATTATACACTACGCTATCATATCAACTTAATAATTCAAACCTTATGAATTAGTTTATATGATTACCACCTTCCACTTAAGCATAGCAAAACAATCATAATAGATTTTAACACTCTCTTTCAAAAAAAAGAGGAACAATAACTTCAACGCCGAGATAAAGGAATACATAGATCCAAAACTTTCACATAACACCGAGTTTTGCAACTTCAAAATTTGCACTAAAAAATAAAACACCAAGCGAACCAATGAGCCATGATTCGCAACAGACAAACTCCCACGAAGGAACTAACCTTACAAATCAACAATAAGCACAGGTAGCAAAGTATCTCAGTAGTCCGGAAAGAAACCATAACTGTTTCAAGGAACAGGTAGAGACCAATTGCATACCCCAACCGCAAGAACCACAATCTCAAAAGAAATTCATTAACGCAATCGACCAAGAATTAGCTGGAATCAACTTGAGGATATTAATAACTTTTCTAAGAAACTCACCATAACACCTACAATTAAGTTACACGAGGTAACTACATTGCTAATCCTTATACTACACCCAAAGGTAAATCTGGCAATGCCAAGGTAGCACATCACAACATCTACATCATCTCATTGACTATTCCCACTCATAACAGTCATAGGAGCAAATCATAATCATACAAGATTATCAATAAGCATACAAGATTATCTCATAATGTAAATCATCAATACAACATGTCAAAAGCATAAATGCAATGCTTGACCCATCCCATCCTACTGCACCAAAGTGTCAATTTAATAATTTAATTACCACGGACCTAAAGCCCGCTCGATACCAATCAGTAACACCCAGCCAAACAATGGCACGAAATGCTACCAAACTAACAACATAATAAAACTATGCTAAGGCATTCTATAAAATTTCGTGAGCCTCCTTTGTTTATTGATAAAAATGAAGTTCTAACAATATTATCAAAAGGTATGAATAACCGCAAGCAAAGTAATTTGGCTACTAAGCAGAAACATCTATAAAACTTAAGTAAAGCATGGAAGCAATATAAAGAAGTTCTAATCCATTATTACATCTTAATCAAGGTCATAATCAAATACCACTTGAACTAATCAACAAATAATAATTAGAGTTCTCTATCTTCTCCATGGTGAATATTTCGCAAGTGCAACAATACTAATCCTCTTTATTCCCATGCATCTTGACCTCGTGAAGGTACCTAAAATAAACAAACAACAACAACAAAACAACGAAGAGTGAGTCCAATGACTCAGCAAGTATAATCAGTAACAAATGCAAGCATGAACATTAACTCTCAAGTTAAACATATTACATATGAATTTCATGCTATGCATTATGATCAAAAGTTCCTCTTTCTCATCTCTTTCGCATTTTACGTGACGCGGAGTGTGCATCCGTCAATGCACACCATGCACTGCCCTCCTGCATGGGACCAATGCCCACACTCCGCAAGTGTGGGGACCTCGATGCTTGATCACCGCATGATCAAGACTTCAACAATTCTCAATATGATGCATATATGTGAATGTATCAAAAGATAACGAGCATTCACCATACTACGCATCAACCAATCTCATAAATGCCATAATGTAAACAGAACATAAATAGCATTCTCAATTCATCACTTACTCATACTCACAATTTAAACAGTCATGATTCAACCATCATCCAAACAATTCAACAAATCCATAAACACACAGATTTTCACATCACAAATATACTTGCCTCAACCGCGAGAAAATGAAGAACACGTAGAAGGCACAACCCCCGGAATCCGCTCTCCTCCTGAATATTTAATTAATAATTACCAACATGACAGTAGCGGGTTTCTAGATATAAAATAACAGCAACCCCAATTAACCCAACAATTTATCTCAATTAAATCCCCAACTCCCCTCGGCCAAATCTGCCCAACCACAGACAGCCGACGTCCAAAAATCATAACTTTCAGTACGTAACTCCAAATTAATAGTTCTTGGACTCTTTGGAAAGATAATTAAATTATCTACAAAAACTTAGTTGGGGAGACTCTCTGATTCTGCCATTAACTAGCCGATCCAAACCCTTTTCTAAAGCATCAATATTCACGTCGGACTCTCTGGACAGCGCACTAAAACAGTCATAACTTTCACCCAGAAACTCGGAATCCGGACTTCTTTACCTCTATTGAAAGCTAAGAAACTTATCTACAATTTTCCCAATTTGAAGGACTCCTGAATCTCCACTATTTCCGTCGCACAAACCGATCTACTAAACTCTGTCCAGAACTACCCCGATCTGCAGAACAGTCGCACTAGAAAATTCATAACTTTTGCTACACAGATCCAATAATGTGTTATTGTACTCCCTGGAAAGATAATCAAACCCTCTACAACTTTCTAGAAGGGGTCCAGACCTGAATCCCGACAAAACTAGATCAAAACCGCCGAGAAACAACTACTGTCCCAGCAGCCCAAAAAACCGACGAATCTAACTCGATGTCAATTAAACAATTTCCGGGGTATTACAGTATTGATGTCAATCAAAATAGCCCCCAAATACTTTCCTCTTCTGTCTATTGACCAAACAGGAAATTTTTTGATCCTCTTCTTGTACCTTACTCCAAAAAATTTAAGGTTAGGAACGCTGACAATGTTCATAAAGATAAGGTGGTCCTATTTTAAATAGGCTATGCAGATGAACCCGATACTCTCTTTTGTGTGCTCCCCGAATAGACGTTGTATTGTCGTAAGATTTCACCTTGGCCCTGTGCACTGCCTTCTTGCCCTCGGGCATCCTATTTCGCAGTCACAGGAAAAGCTTACTTTCAAAAATTTGCGTGGTTCTGCATCACCCCAGCTTCTGGGGTATACTCTCTTTGAATTTTAATGGGTTAGAATATCTTACTTCTACAGTGTGACACTCGTCTCATGCTGTTTCCTCTCACCTTTTCTGGAAAATCCTATCAGGCCCAATGGATAGAAGCAAGACCACTGCCTCAGTCAGGAGTAAAGAGGGAAGAATAATAATTGATGCTCGCAACAGCCCCAACCACGTGTACCAGCCATCACAAGGATTCACTCTACGAGAAAAGTCAAAGAGAGGCTATCATCATGAAAATAACAGCATCCCTGGACTAAGTAAAGGCACTCAGAAAAAGAAAAGTAAGTGTTTCAGATGTGGCGACCAGGGACATTATGTGAAGGATTGCCCCATCAATAGGAAAGACAAAGCGAGTAATGGATGCCGTCACCATCAGCCTCAAGTCCGACGAAGAAGAACAAGTCGCAAAAGCTTTGTCACTAGACCAGGAAGCTACACTGAATAGTATATGCAGTGAGTGTGGCAAAGTAGGACATGTCGCACAACACTGCCCTCCATTGCGGCAAGTTGGCCGGGAAGCCTGCTTCACCTGTGGCCAAACCGGATATTACTGCTACAATTGCCCAGTTCCCTACTGTTTATACTATAGGAAATATCATTATCCGGATGACTGCCTCACAACTCTAATAGCTTGTAGGCGTTGTGGAGAAAGGGGACATGAGAAAAGTCAATGTACAACTAGCTGCCCCAACTGTGAAGAAGACCACCCACCAGAAGAATGTCCAATCAGCAAGGTCACCTATTTTCTTTGCGAAGGACAAAACCACTGCCCCAAAGACTGCTCCATGAGCCTATTGATGACCAAAGCAGCCGAGATACAACGGACGAGTCTCCGAGTTGCCATAGGACTTATCAAGCCCAAAGTTAGAAAAGCTAACTAATGTCTGTAATCATTTATTTTAAGGGGGGTAGCAAGAGTAGACAAGAATGTTGGAGAACTCCTGTAATGTATAATTACCTTGGTGATACAATAGATGGCACCCAAGCTAATTAGACCAGTACATAAAAATTTACAAGGCTAGCAAGTTTTATGGTAGTAGTGACTATGAGCCACACCCACAGTTAAATCGCCGTGTTTGGCAATGGCAAAGAATAGGAATATGATTACAGTAAGGACAAAAGACCACCATCCTCGTACCGACATCCCTTAGACCGTCTACACTCTAGGGCATAGGCCAATAGTATGAATTCTATGACCATCACATGCCCAATAGACGATGCGACCACTCCACTCTGCAAGGACAAAGAAACGACGAAGTCAACAAGCAAGCCTCTGGGAGTTTACGACCTATCCCAGAAAACAAGGTTTCTCTTTTCCCTTTTTGTTTCTCCAAGTTCTAACCCCTATTATGCAGATTTTCACTTCTCCGTGAAGCTAAAGAATTGAACGTCAAATAACACCTAGAAACCCATTGCTAGCCTTAACTAAAGTAACCCCACCTACTTTCTCTCTATTCTACCGGAATCTCGGGGTCGAGATTCATTTAAGGGGGGTAGATTTGTAACATCCCGAAATTGGGTTATTTCAAAAATGTGGAATTTTAAAATCCTTTCCTGCATTTTGTTGGCATTTAAATTTCTTTGAATATTTGGTTGAAATCTTTTGAGATTTGTATGCAAATTAAATATCAAAGAGTAACCCCAGGTGCAAATAATAGAAAACTAAAATCTTAAATACAAATCTGAAAAGATGATCCAGTATAAGAAAAGAGGAACCCGATTTAAAATATGAAATCTCATAATTGGGAATAATGGCAAAAATAGCAATAAAAGTGAATGACAAAAATACAAACACTTATACACACACACACACATATATATATACAAATTGTGCAAAGAAAAATGTAGCAATATAAGAAATAAAATATATATATATATATGTATATGCAAAAATCTAGTAGGCCAGCAAAGTAGTAATAGGTGAAATTATGTATATACACATATAACCTAAATAATAATAATAAAAACTCATTTAATAGCTGAAAGTTTAAAAGTTAAAATTTAAATGTCATACAAAGATTGAAATCAATAATCATAAATGGGAGATAGAAATTTCGATTAAAGTCCGAAATTCAAAAAATAATTAGCATGAGCCTTCTTTTCCTTTTCCCCATTTTCCTTTTCCCTTTCTCTTCCTAGTGGGCCCCACATCCTTTTCCTGTTTTCCCTCTCCTCCTTCTTTCTCCCCTCACTGGGCCCCGCCACCTCCTTCCTCCTTCCTTCTTTTCTTCTCCCCGCGCCGCCCTGCCGCCCGTCCCCTCTGCGACCGCCCCTCCCCTCTGCCGCCTGCCTGCCGCCTTAGTCCTCTGCTGGCTGAGCCCCATGGTCCCCTTCCCCCGCCTGTCCCCCACCCTCTGCGGCCATAAGAAGCCTCCGCGCCTTCCCCTTCTTCCCACCCCTCTTCCTCCACCGCCATTACCACCGCGCACCTCTCCCAGAAACCATTTACCGATTCCTTGCGGTGGAAGGCGCCTCGGCACCGAACCTTTCCCCACCGCCGGTTGGGCTGCACCGCCTCACTCATCGACGCCATGAGCATGCCCGCCGCCAATGGCCTCCGCCACCACCGCCACGGCCTCTTCCCCGCTCGGCCAATCTCATGGTGAGCTTCCATCTACCTACTTGCTTCCGCTACCGCCAATTCTTCCTCCCTCCACCACCGCCGCCACCCATTTCACCCTCATCTTGACCGCCGAGCCTTGCCGCCCCGCCACAAGACCTCCTAGCTGAGCCGCCACCTCCGGGCTTCCTCTTCCCACGGTTCCTGCTTGGTGGCTGTCGCTCCCTCCCCGGCTCGCTCCCGGCGGCGCCGCTCATCATGCGCCGGGCTCGCTCGCTTCAAGGGTGGTATCCCGTCTTAAGACGAAAAATCGCCCTATAGGGGTAAGATACACCCGAGTGCTCCCACAGCTAGCGCTAATTCTCTTCCCACCCGGGGCTCCCTCGGCCACGCGCGTTCGAGCCCTCGCTCACGTAGCGCCGAGGTTGAGCCCATTTCTTTTAATTTCCAAGATCGACAAGTGGGCCCCACTGTCGTGACCGCCCTCGCGCGATCCGCCGTCGATTGGGTCCCGCTTTGTCGGGCGATGAGGAGAGAGGGGCGCCACGCCACGGCCCGCCTATCGGCGCCCGCATGAGTGGGTGCTGCCAGTGGGCCCCGCCTATCGGCGTCCGCATGAGTGGGTGCTGCCAGTGGGCCCCATCTGTCAGAATTTTTATATTTTCTGTATTTAATTAAACCGAAAGGTTTGAAAAGGGCATAACTTATTCATTGTAACTCCAAATTAAATGAAACAAATTTCTAAAATTATCTAAATTCAAGATCTGTCTAATGAAACTGAAATTGTGATTTTTGAAGCAGCTTTGAATTTAGTAAATAATTTAGAGAAGCTAATGAAATCTAATGCAAAATAGATTATTAGATATTTAAAATGTAATTAGTTGTCATAAAAGGATAAATGTGCCTTTAGTGTTTATTTTAAATCCAAAGTTAATTAAAGGCATCAACAAAGAAAAATGACTTTTGTTAAATTGTCCAAATTTAATAAAGGTTGCCCTTAATCAAAATTAAGATAAAGACCAATGTTAGCAAGCCGCCAATAAAAAGTCTTAGTGGTAGTTTTTGCTAAATAGAAAATATTGAGGTATGACCCTATATAACAAACTTTGCCCAGATAGAATCATACACCTATCCGTAACTCATGGAACTTCCTAAATAAATACAAAAATAATAAAAAGAGGCTAGTAATAAAAAGAGCAAGTTATCGTACCCCGTCACCGACCTTACCCCAAAACACCCATTAACTCATAACGGAGCTAAATTGATTTCATTTGGATATATGTGGGCCTTTTGAGTTATTTGCTTTTATTCGTGTTCAGTCGTTTAGCACGTAATTAGAAATTGGAGTCCTGAAGAATCGAAGGGTCAAGCGAGGCCAAGATCGAGGTGAAGATAAAGACCAGAAGCTTAGGACCTTCGAATAAGAGAGCGTTGAGAGAGCTCAAGACCGCGGTAATCCGCACCAGGCGAGTCAATACTTTGATCATGTTGAACCTACTTTTCTGCAAATTACTTTTGTTTAAATTATCAAACTGCATGCTATTATTTTATATGCAAGTACATGTTTAATTTATGATCCTAGTTATATGACCATGTTTACCTTGACTAATATTACACCCTCTTTTGAATACTTGATTATGTGAACCTTGTCACCCTAGTAAAACTATAATAGTAATCTTTCGAAAATAAGTCCGTAACTATATGCCATGCTTAGTATTGCTTAGATATTCATGGGCGTGAGAACACCTAAGCATCACTTTCAAACATGTGAGAATTTGGTTGGACAGTCATTGTGATGATGACTGGTATATGTTGGTATGAATATTTTATGTTCCCAAAAATCCTACTTGCTTGGAAATCTGGGCGGATGGTTCGAGGGTGTGAGTGTGAAAGTGGTGCAGTGGAAGCACAAAAAGGGATAGTGGTAGAACCGCCCAGATAACCCTAAGGACCGAATCTTGTGATAGCCTCCCAAGGTACAACAGTACAACCACATGCTGACAAAGTGTAGGCAGGGCTAAATAATTTGCATAGCTCTAGTGTGGTTACGTGAAGGTATGAACACGAGCACAGGGATGGATAGTCTCATCCCCGCCTTTGCCCGTGATGGCTCACGAGGGACCCTTCTCGAGGGATGGTCGCATCCTACAGAAGATAGACCTTAGCGGGCGTAACCACAAGTAGGATTATGCATTGTAATAGTCCTGTGATAGTCTACTCAACTGCATGGCTAAGGAATCATGTGGAGCAACGAGCAGAGCTATCTCTTGTGGGTAAAGTGTACAAACTCTGCAGAGTCAAAACTATTCGAATAGCCGTGCCCACGGTCATGGGCGGACATGGGAACTTAACTAGATATAGTTCTATTTCAAAAACTTTGTGGGTGGAAATGGAAAAGTGGAGGCCAGAGAAAGACCCTTATTTGAGTTGTCCCGGTGTCGTCACAAGGAAATTGTCCCGGTGTCGTCCCTGGAATTGTCCCGGTGTCATCCCGTGGAATTGTCCCGGTGTCGCTCGATGGTAATGTAAGCGGTTATAACGCTGAAAAGTTAAGCATATGGTGCAGAGACTATGAAATTGTGGATAGAATCTGGACCTCTATTATTATTGCATTCTGTCACATTATGTTTTGTTTAAATGGCTAAGTCTCAGGAAGTTTCTATGTATTATATTTCGAAAGCAAATAATGGCAATACTTCTCCCAAAATAAAATGCCGTGAAGATTAAATAGAGTTGTAAGAAAAGAAGATAACTGTTGAGGTAAATACATAACAATGTTTGGTGGATTCATGTCGAATATAAATAAGGGAATGATAGAAAGGAGGTTAGGAGAAATAAATTGGTAGAGTCTAATTGAATAGACAGGTTAGGTAGAGGATTTAAATGATTTTGGAGGATTAGGAGGGCGTAAAGGTAATTACTAGAATTAATGGGATTGATAGGACGTGATCTAGATGGATGAATTGAATTTGTGAAAATTTGGAGATATGAGAACTGGGATGTAAACTTGATTAATGATGTTCTTGGTGGAGGAATACCGATAAAGTAATTAGAGCTAGATGATGGAAAGTAATGATTAATTATGGGAAGAGTAAATTTTAATTGGATCATTAACCAAGGAATTGAATTGTTAGAATATTCTGATACAAATGATTTCGGTGGTTTAAAAAGTAATCCTGTTAGAGAATCATTAGAATTCGGAAGTGAAGAGTTGGTGATTTGTGATTACAAGATTGGATTATTAGGAATTCGGAATACAAAAGTATTGGTGGATTCGAATAGATATAGGTATATAGAAAATATATGTTCGGTGGATTAAATAAATAATGTCGCTACGTTTGGTGGATTAAATAAATGATGTCACCCGCTGTTTGGAGTCTTAGACAGCAATCAGTAAATAAAATATATCTTTGGTGGATTAAGTCAATTATGACAATCGTCGTGTGGAGTCCTAGGTTGCAACCATAACACTAGGGTTCAATAATGATAATGCTACCAAAGAGAAATTGCTGGCAAATAAGACAACCCGAGCCTATCCTTTGATAAGCCATGCATACTATTTATTTGCATTCTGTGTATTGGCTCGCGGAGCACGGTGGTTAGTGTGCTCACACTCGCTCACAACAAATCCAGAGCCAAGGATCAAATCACTGTGCATCAGCAACACTACAAATCCTGATGACAAAGAAGATAAAGATGTCAAGGGTAGGTCGCGAACCTCCAGTTGGCTGCTTGTGGGCAAGTCCTGAAGGTTCCACTGTGTGCTTCGTTCTTCCGCTGCTGCAATTTTTTGATTTCGGCCTAATCGGCCCATGTGTAAGTTTACTATATTAATTATGCTTCCGCATGATGTGTATGTGATATTCATTTCTGTAGCTGTGAGCACTATCTAGTGATCCAGGGAATAGTGCAATAAATCACAGAGGATTCCGGATGTAAAATCTGGGGTCTGACAATAATTTAAATAGAAATAACTTGCATAAAATATAGATTCATTATGATCAAAGTATTGACTTGCCTTACTCACTTGTTGCTTGGTCTTGTGGATCTTGGTTTGCCTCAGCTTCTTCTTGGGCATCGTATGTTATTCAAACGATTGCACAAAAAACTGGATAAATACTAGTGAAATGAAACTAAATTCAAATGAACTCTAAAATTCATGATTTTGGTCCCATTAGCTAGATATTGAATTTAGATGAATTTAGAAATTTATTTCATCAATTTGGACTTAAAATATATAAGTTATACCTTCTCAAAATTTGGATTTAAAATTAATTCTCGAAAATAAAATAGAAGAGAGAATTTCTCGACCCACTGAGATTTTCTTTTTATTTTTCATTTATTTCTTTACTGAAAAAAGAATTGTGTATGACAGGTGGGGCCCATGGATTTTTAATTTCTTTTGGAATTATTGTAACTAGAAATGTCTACGGTGACTGACAAGTGGGGCTAGCTACTGTGTAAACAGCAAACTTAGGCCCACATGTCAGTGACTCATATCACTTAAGCTGATTTTAAAAGGATTTTTAAATAGGAGGGCCCACATGTCATAGACTCTGCAATAATTAAATGAAGGCGCCCGCATGTCAATGGTGGTCTAGCATGTAAATGACATCATTAGCGTAATCTAATCCCGATTTAAATCATAACAATGTGTGAATAGTATCTTCTTCCTCTCGTCGAGGAGAGGAGAACTCCTCACAAGTGAGGGAAGCTTCGGCGCTAGGTGAGCATGATGAAAACAGACTCCGCGATGTCTCGCACACATACAGGCCGATTTTCATGGCTCGAATTGGCTAGCAGAATGATCGGCAGCAAGCACAACCTGTGAAGGAACAGGGGCCATGGCACTCAGGCGATATATGGCATTAGCGTTCAATCTCTAGCTCCTAGAGCTTCTAGGGACTAACACAAGACTACCTGAGGTGTTGGGAGCGTTCATGGATGCTGAGGACAGACGACGCTGTGGATCAGCGGTGGTGCTACTTGGAGCACGGCACCGGCAACGTACTATGATCCTTACTTCAATCTAGGAGTGGAGAAGGCATCAATGGATGCTAGTGAAGCTCCATGCCAAAGGAATTTGATTGTGGCTCACTGAATTAGTGCGGACGGCAGTGGCCAGAGTCAGGGAAGAAGACTCGCTCCGGTGAGTAGGAAGCGATTTAGTGGAGTGGGAGGCTCAGTGGGGTGTGACGATCTCATTGGATGCATGCTCTGGAATTTATAGGCCACGAGGGGTCTTGGCAGCATGGGCCCGATCACAATGGTGGTCGTGAGGTGTCTCACAGCTCCAGTTTGCCATAGGGGCACCGAGGGAACGTCGCACGGTCATCGAGGCGATAGGTGAATGTAGGACCAAAATGACAACAGAGGTGGGGGTTAATGGTGCCTTCAAAAATCGCCCCTAAGTATCCACAAACTTCTTCTCCAATAGCTATAGAAGCTACGAAGTTAGAAGATGGAAGCTTACAAAAGGCCACAAGCCGATTGACAAAAGAGCTAAAAATAGGCTCTGTCGAAAAAGCTACGAAGCAGCATGTTTGAGTGCTCATCAGAGACAAGAGGGAAGAACACAGAACAGAAAAGCAGATTGCCGAAAACAAAGAACTGAAAGCTACAAAGAAGTCTGACCAAAAACTGACCTGAAGCTTCAAGAACTGAACCAGCCGAAAGTCTTAAAAGATCACAGGCTGTAGACTCTTTCGACTGGAAACAGAGCAAGCTGGATACACAAAAAAAAAACGAAACTATAAGCAAAAAGGAAAAGCAAAACACAGAGAAGAAAAGCACAACCGAAAAAAAGAAAGAAAAGCAGTTAGGAGAAGAAAACAGAGAGCTAAAGACTGAAAATTGCAGGGTCAGTAAAAGCTGAGAACAAATCGGACCATAAGCTACAGACTTGATCAATGCTTCAATGATCAGATGCTACAGACCCAAGACATAAAACAGAGAAGCAAAAACAGAAAAGAAGCAGGCAGAGGGCAGTCGACAAGAAGAAGTACAGGGAAAAATGAAGCTGCAGCCGAAGACAGAGAAACTAAAGAAGAACAGTACATAGGCTGACAAAAAACTGAATGCACAGACTGTTTCCTAAAAACTGAACAAAGATCAAGTGGTTTCGTTGGAAATCTTCTCCAGTGACCAAGACAGCAGGGAGAAAAATTCATTTGAGACAAAGAACCCACTTTCCTAATAGAGAAAGATCAAAACGCCTGGATGAGATCAATCGGCAAGATCACTGAAAGCAGATAGGAACAGTAATTACTGACGGGTAGGAGAAAACAGAGAGAAGGATGAACGGTTGCTGTTCCTCTCAGAACAAAAATTCAGACTTTAACCTAAAACATCTTGGCTGAAACCAGGATGAGAAGATTCAGATTAAGAGAGCAGTTCGGTATATAAACTGACAAGGGAAGTCATTCAACTGCAGAGTCTGGACCAAAGAAGACAAAAATCAGATAAGAGCCCAAGAGCAGTCCTGAGCCATGAAGATTATCCAAAATGACTTTTGAAGTAATACACCAAGCCATAGTACAATAGAATGCTATCTAGATCATGACAATGTACGTATAGATAGGTTAAGCCAAATAAGTCATAATCTGAAATTTGTCGAATTTCTTAGCATGACAATGCTATCTAGATCATGACAATGCTCGGCTTGGGCTGCGCCAGGGGTAGGGGAGAAGAAAGAGGGCTAGGCCCAATGGCTTGTGGACCAAATGGACCCAGTGGGCTGAGCCTATCACGCCCATTCTATTTTTCTGAATTTTCTTTATATTTTAGTTTGAATTTTGATTTAATTTGTACCTTCGAAACAAAGGCCAATTAATGTATGAATTTTAATTTTTAAATCAATTGGCACCAATTTTTCCCATGTACTAATTTACCAATTTAAGGCTTTTGGTTAGCAATGGATTTGTAGGGTTACATCATTTTATATTAGACTTTATTTATAAACGTATGTACATAAATATGTTTGCACATATGTGCATATATTTATATTCATGTATGTATGTATGTATGCATGTATATTTACTAACCAGCGCGTAGCTGTAAAATATGTGGACAAGTTACTGACATTTCTGAATGAAGTTATTGCCAAACCTTCACAATGTTGAAAAGTTATCATCGGTTCTGCATTAAGTTACCATCGGTAGTGAGTGAAGTTACTGTCAATGCTCACAGTACGTAGCCGGTGGTAGCTTTCTTCACATCCGATGATAACTTTCCGAACAACCGGTAATAACTTACTCGAGCGCAAAACTTCGCGTATATTATACACACATACGTAGACACACACACACACTTACATATGTTTTGATTTGGGGTTTTGTAACAGCCTGGAAAAGTCAAAAGGGACTGTGAAATAAAAATTTGTGAATTATCTTACGACACATCGTATTGAGTTGGGCTTTTAAAATATTTCTGGAAAAATTTGGATAAGGTTCCAAAAAGTAAGATATTAAGATGGAAAGGCACCTGTTTAAATGATAGAAGATTCAAATTTTAAATACGAATATAAAAAGATGATCCATAAAAATGCACAAGTTGAAATAAATATTTTGTTTAGTGCAAAATTAGATTTAAACTTAGAAATAAATATTACGTAAATGCTTGGCATAAAATTTTAAAAATATATATATATTTTACACAAAATAGTTATACCCTAAATAAATAAAAAGAATAGAAAGGAAAAAGAAAAAGAAAGAAAATAAAATAAAAAGAAAACAGGGAGCCGGCCAGCCGACCGCCCACCCCTTCTTCCGCACACTCCCGTCGACCTCTCGCTCCTCTCCTCGAACGGTGGGCCCCACCGCCTGACCCCTCTCCTTTCTTCTCGCGCGTCGGACCCCTTCCTCCGCCTCGGCAGACGACGCCCACGTCGCGATGAACCCGCTGGAGGGGCGGCTGCCTGGCAGACGCATGCGCCGCCTTGAACCCCGCTGCACCCCAGTAGCCGCTGCGCCGCCGCCGCCAACCTCGCCACACGACAGTGCCCCCGCCTGCGTCGGGTTCGCCGTGGCCAGCACCACCCGGTCGGCTATAAAACCCGGGGTGTCCCTCAAAAGGACCGCCGAGTCACCCCAAACCTTCCACCAAAAGCAATCGGCTCAAAAGCCACCGGATCACCGTCATCCTCCTTTCTCCCCCAACTCCGGCCGTCGGCCCCTCCGCGCAATTCCGCAGCTACTCGCCATCTCCAGAGCATCGCCGACCTTCTTCCGGCCTCATCCGAGCTTCTCGTCGCCCGTGCCTCGCCAGCATCGAACGCCTCCCCAAGCGCCCCGCCACCACACGTCGCCGACCTACCTCCGGCGAGCTCCGACCCTCACCGGCACCTCCGCGCCTTCACGGGACTCAAAGAACCTGCTTTTTCCTCCCGCTACCGCCCGGACCTCCCTCGCTGGCGATGCCACCGCCTCACCGACCTCGGACCGCCTCGCCGGCCCCACACACCCCTTAAGAGGTAATATTACCCCAGGGTTGAGATGCGTCATGAGCCCGCCTGCTAGCAGCGCCACCCTTTCCCCGGCTCCCTCGGCTGTTCGAGCCCCGCCACGCAGCGCCGAGGTTGAGCCTTTCTTTTAAATCACCGACAAAGTGGGCCCCACTGTCGGATCACAGATGCACGGCCGCCGACAATGGACCACACTGTCGGGCGTGAGGGGCGACGTGAACCATCGCCGCCCGGGCCCCACGTGTCGGCGCCATGAAGGCCTGTCACCGACAAAGGTCCCACATGTCGACTTTGTTATTTTCCAGATTTAATTGAACCGAAAGTATTCAAATGGGCATAACTTATTCATTTTAGCTCCAAATTAAGTGAAACCAATTTCTAAATTCATCTAAATTCAAGATCTATCTAATGGAACCAGAACCAATATTTTTGTAACTTGTTTGAATTTTGTGATGTTATTTCGAATGTTGTATTGATTTTATCCAAATTTTCGCGCACGTAAAAAAATTAGCATTCGAAGCTCAGGAAGAGGAAGCTGCAGCTGTAGGCCCCAATACACAGAACCCCGACATCTGTAATCAAGGCGAGTCAATACTTTGATCATTTTGAGCCTACCTTTTCAAGAAATTACTTTGATTTCGCTTATTACAAACCGCATGCTTATATTTATATTGCAATACATGTTAATTTCAGATTCTAGTATATGTCCCTGCTGTCTTGATTATTATCATTATACATCCCTTCTGTTATACCTGGTTAAGTGATCCTTGTCTCCCTAGTAAAAGTAATAATGATATTACTCGTTTTGAAAATAAGTCCCTAAGTATTAATGCCATGCCTAGAGTTGTTTAGGTGGTTAGGGGTGTGAGAGCACCCTAGCATCTCTTATAAATTTGAGAAATCATTCTTGGGCAGTCATTGTGATGATGACTGGTGTATGTTGGTGTAACTATTTTGTGTTCTAAAAGAACCCCACATGCTTAACTATCTGGGCGGATGGATCGAGGGTGTGTGTGTATGTATGAATGGTGCTGTGATAGCACAAAGGGGATTGTGGTAGAACCGCCTGATAACTATTAAGGACCTAATCGGTGATGACCTCCCAAGGTACAAACAGTACAACCACATTCTGGCAAAGTGTAGGCAGGGCTAAATAATTTATGTAGTTCTAGTGTGGTTACATGAAGGTGTGAACACGAGCAAAGGGACGGATGGTCTCATCCCCGCCTTTGCCCGTGATGGCTCACGAGGGACCCTTCTCGAGGGATGGTTGCATCCTACAGAAGATAGACCTTAACGGGCGTAACCACAAGTAGGATTATGCATTGTAACAGTCCTGTGATAGACTTCTCGACTGCATGGCTAAGGAATCATGTGGAGCAACGAGCAGATCTATCTCTTGTGGGTAAAGTGTACAAACTCCGCAGAGTCAAAACTATTCGAATAGCCGTGCCCACGGTCATAGGCGGACATGGGGATATGAATAGATATAGTTCTATTTCAAAATTTTGATGGATGGGATGGGATAAAAGTGGAGGGTAGAAAAGGGCCCTTATTTGAGTTGTCCTGGGTGTCGTCCCAGTGGTAAGGTAAGCGGCTATAACGCTGAAGGCACGATATGAAGAGCAGAGACCATGTAACGGTGGATGGCCTCTGACTCGTTGAAAATAAACGTATATGTTATGGGCATCATGTTTAAAAAGTTCAAAAAGGCTAGGTCTTAGGGAACTTTTAAGTATTGTAGTTCTAAAAGCACATTTCAGCAAACAAAATAATCCGAACCTCCCTTGGATAAGCCTTGCATACTACTTAATGCATTCTGTGCATTGGCTCGCTGAGCACGGTGGTTAGTGTGCTCACTCTCGCATTACAAAAAAAAAACCAGATTCAGGAGCTCAAGATCCTTATGCCTACGAGGAAGCACCTGCTACGGATGGAGGAGACAACGCCGAGACTTAGGACGAATATTTCACGCTTAGAACCTTGGGCCATCAGACTAAGGTGTGGGTTGCATACAAATATTGCTGGTACTCTGGCAGTATTTGTATGACCACGTTTGCCCCCAGCCTTTGCCTGTGGTTAATAGGCCTGCTTTGTTCTGCTTCCGCTGTTGTACTTTTGAAATGTAAACATTTGGCCTGAGCGGCCCCATCAGAAGAACTCCGCCCTTTTGAAGGCCTAACTTCGACTATGTTATGTAATAGTATTATGATATTGTGTGAATTCAGCGATGTATGAAATGATTCAGCAATGTATCTGTGTGCATTATCTACTGATCCAGGGAATAATGCGGTAAGACACAGCAGATTCTGGGTTGAAAAATCTGGGTCTGACAGAGCTGGTATCAGAGCATACGACTGTAGGGTAAAAACCTTAGGTGGCCGTTAGTACTTAGGACTGCGAAGGTTACAAAATGTATAAAAAGGAATTTCTTAAAAATGTAGCATAATAATTCTTCTCGCATCCTTCCTAGGTCTACTCTGTTCTACATTTCGCTTGGTATTTTGAAAATTACTAACGATATTATTTAATTACGATGATGGAGTTGCGAGCACGGACACTGGGACTTCTTCGCTCACGGAGTGCGTGAGGGAGAGTTTGTGGATATACTTCAAAACTACTCCACTACTTGGCTACGAGGACACGCCCATCTACCGGGCCGGAGGACCGTGATGGGGGAGACGAGTCCTGGTTAGTCGAGATCTTCATCTACCCCCGGCGCGAGGGAGACCCGTCTCACGTTTTCCTGACTACCCACCGGAGGAGCTTGGTGGCGGCAACTCTGACAGACGCCTTGCCGTCCGCCACGGCTCGACTTTGCGACATCCACGCGACCGGTGTTAGAGTCTCCTTCGCCTACCACCCGCTACGACGAGCACGCCCGTGCACGACGGGACCCGGTGACCGAGTTGGAGGACGACCCGAGGCTCATGCATCAAGTGGACCTCACCCGGGCCATGGGTACAGCACACGTGGTGGCGCAGGAGGAGATCATCGCGCCTCGGGAGCGCCTGCTCGCACGCCACATCGAGGTGGAGTCCTTGCGAGAGCAGGTTGCCCAATGTGAGCGGGCCTTAGTGGAGGCCAAGGCGGGCGGCCGCCGCGCCTGCACTCAGCAGACGCCACACCACCACAACTCCAAACCTCCGCCAGTTCCGGGACTCGTGACTAGGCTCACGGCACGTAAGAGCGTGCGGCCCCCGGGCCCCAGTCCGCTCTACACCGAGGAGAGGCTCGCCGCGGTGCTCACGCCTCACTCCGACACCGACCCGCCCGAGTTTAGTGGTAGCAGTCCTGCTCCCAGTCGGACTACACCCCTCCAAGTCCAGTGTTGGTGACATGGAGGAGTAGGCGTCTGAGGTTCGATAAGTACAAGACTTGCTAGGGTTTGGCTAGTGTTAGCAAGCTACGATCCCGCCTTATTAGTAGCAGCTTGAGCCGTTGTCTTAGTCTCGTGTATGTGTAAATTATGAACGCTAAGTATGTGTATGTTTGCCCAAAGATGGCTTGTGAGGCCATAGAAAGCTGGCTATGTGGTGTGTTGTCCGTGCTTAATGAAAACGGCCTTGTGTTTTAAATTTTTTTTTCTGCTGATGATGTTTGGATTTGGTTCTTTTATATGATGACCTTGGGTTGTTAGTCTTATGGGGTTAGAACAAAAATTTGACAGAGTACTAAAATACCTGCAGATGGCCAGCCATAGAGTTACCTGAGCACAAGTCGGTGCAAACCCGCACATGCGTGCGTAAGTAGAAGCCGACCAAGAAGCACAAAGACGTGGGAAGGGAAGAGGCCCAAGTCAAGGGTAAACCTCCCACCCCGCCGCCAACCCGTCCATGGCGTAAGTAATGGCACAAAGAAACACAAATACTTCAGTTATTTACGCGGGCCAAGAAAGCCAACACCAATGTCCATGTTTCGACACAGGCGACTTCATCAGGCCCGGCCCTTACCTTGCCGGGCGATGAGCCTCTCGAGGCGGAAGATTGGCTACGGGACACCGAGAGGAAGCTCCGTATAGCCAAGACCGCAGAGAATAACCAAGTAATCTTTGCAACCCACCAACTCCAGGGAGCCGCAGCTGCCTGGTGGGAGAATTACCTGGCCACAAAAGGATATGAGGACACCCCTACTGGAGCTAGCACGACAATTGTACCATGGGCAGAGTTCAAGGCGGCCTTCAAGGCCAACTTTGTTCCAACTGGTGTAATGCGAATGAAGAAGAATGAATTCGCAATCAAGCAGGGCAAAGATGCCGTCGGTGAATACCTCACTAAGTTTAACCAACTGCTCGCTACGCCCAAAGGATGTAGCGATTTAAGAAGAAAAGATTAACGTGTTCTTCGTGAGGATGAATGAAGAATCATGAGTGCGACTTATCATTCAAGATTTCACAAGCTTCCACCAACTTGTGAATAAGGCACTAGTTCGGAAAATGAGAAGAAAACTTGAGGCTAGCCGCAGCGCAAGCAAGTGGCTCAACGACCTCAAGGGAGATTCATCCAGAAGTTCTTCAACAACCCCTCCTTCTCAGGAACAGCCCCGCCTGCATCCCAAATCCAGACTCCGTCCCAAGTGGCAACACTTTCCAGACTCCCCATCCTTCGTGCCGGTTCTCGAACCACCTCTGGCCTCCTTCAATCACATACTGTGGAGAAAAGAGGCATTTGCCTATCGCCGCCATGCAATGCACATACCACTCCCGTGAAGTTCAATTTGGGGATCACTCCCAACCGAGGCCAAGCTTCAAACCTAGCAAGTGAAACCGACCCTCAATCCAACAGGCGACATCAACTCCAAACCGGGTGGGTCAATCACGCCACCGCAGAGAAGTCGAGGAGGTCACTGAGTCCCGCTGGTATGTTTTCTATTAAGACATTACCAGCACATGTTCTTTTTGATTTCGGGGCATCACATTCATTTATAGCCAAAAGATTTGCCGATAAACTTAGACTGCCCACTTATTCACTGAAGAAACCAATGGTGCTTAGCTCACCCGCAGGGGTTACTAATGCTACCTTAGTATGCCCTGGGGTAGAAATTGTCATGGAAAGGTTCTGGTTCCTAGCAGATTTAATAGTTCGCCTCGCACTCGGATATTATATCGGGATGGACCGGTTAGCCAAACACCAAGGAATACTAGATTGTGCCACGAGGAGAGTGAAGCTAACCAAATGCCCGGGGCTAACCATTGAGGTAAAAGTGGACCGACTGTATCGATGGGGCCGTGCCATATATTATTGCGAAGATGTGCCGTTGGAAGGGATGATGGTGGTACAAGACTACCCTGAAGTCTTCCCCGAAGATTTGGGTTATCATCAACTAAAAATTAGGCCGGAGGACATTCCAAAGACTGTTTTTACCACTAGATATGGACTGTATGAATTTACAGTTATGTCTTTTGGTTTAACTAATGCCCCCGCCTATTTCATGAACCTTATAAATAAGGTTTTTATGGAATACTTGGATAAGTTTGTGGTAGTATTCATCGATGATATACTCATCTACTCCAAGACCGCGGAAGAACATGCTGAGCATCTGCGACTGGTACTAGAAAAGCTGAAGGAACACCAACTCTACGCCAAATTCAGCAAGTGTGAATTTTGGTTGTCTGACATTAGTTTCCTGGGACATATAGTGTCTGCGGGAGGCGTGTCGATCGACCCCGCTAAAATTGCTGCAGTGACAAAATGGCAACAGCCCACCTCCATCACGGAGGTAAGGAGCTTTCTTGGATTAGCAGGATATTACAGGCGGTTCATAGAGGGGTTCTTTCGGATTGCCAGGCCAATAACCCAACTCCTCAAGAAGGAACAGGCATTTGGGTGGACCAGGGCTTGTGAAGAGAGCTTTCAAGAACTGAAAAAGAGGTTGACTACCACCCCAGTACTGGTTCTGCCCGATGTACGCCGAGATTTTGAGGTATACTGTGATGCTTCACATCAAGGACTTGGGGGTGTGCTGATGCAAGGAGGAAAGGTTGTAGCTTATGCATCCGTGCGCCGCCCTCATGAAGCAAACTACCCGACCCATGACCTGGAACTAGCCTCAGTGGTGCATGCCCTAAAAATCTGGAGGCACTACCTTATTGGCAACCACTGCGATATATACACAGATCACAAAAGCCTCAAATATTTTTTCACCCAGTCACACCTTAACCTGAGGCAGAGGAGATGGCTTGAACTGATCAAAGATTACGACCTAAGCGTCCACTACCACCCCGGAAAGGCTAATGTGGTAGCAGATGCTCTAAGTCGTAAGGCCTATTGTAATAATCTTATGGTTCAGGAACACCAGCCGGAGCTATATAAAGAATTAGTGGCCTTGAACTTAGAAATAGTGGGAAAAGAAACCTTAGCGGTAATGGAGTGCAGACAAGTATAGAAGAGAGAATTATGGCCGCACAAAAAGAAGACCCAGTTACTCTAAGATTGAGAAGACTAATGGAAAAAGGGAAAGCTCCCAAGGTGACTATGGATCAGCAAGGAGTCTTAAGGTACGAGGCGCGTATCTTCGTGCCCCACCAGAAGGATCTCAAGGACCTGGTACGCAGGAAAGCCCATAGCTCCGCATATTCCCTTCACCCTGGAAGTACCAAAATGTATCAAGACATGAAGCAATGGTACTGGTGGCCGCGCATGAAGAGGGACATCGGTGAACATGTCGCCTGCTGTGATGTGTGCCAGAGAGTGAAGACTGAACACCAAAGGCCGGCAGAAATGTTACAACCCTTGCAAATACCTCAGTGGAAATGGGAGGAAGTTGGCATGTACTTCATTACGGGATTTCCGCAAACAAAGTCAGGGTATGACTCGGTATGGGTAATAATCGACCGATTGACCAAAGTGGCACATTTTATTCCCGTCAAGACAACCTATAAAGGGGATAAATTGGCTAAATTGTACATGTCCCGCATCGTGTGCTTGCACGGTGTACCCAAGCGGATAGTGTCAGATCGTGGCTCCCAATTTGCCTCACACTTCTGGGCAAGCCTGCATGAAGCCCTAGGTACCCACTTAGATTTCAGCACTGCCTATCACCCTCAGACGGATGGTCAAACAGAGAGGGTAAACCAGATATTGGAAGACATGTCATGGGCACTGTGTTCGGACTTCTCAAAGATTGGGATAAATGCCTACCCTACCGAGTTCGCATATAACAATAGCTATCAAGCTAGCCTGCAGATGTCCCCTTGAAGCCCTCAGATGGAAGAAAATGCCGCACCCGCTACACCGGGTCGAAGTGGGGAAGGCTACGTGTTTGGACACAAACTCTAAGGCAAGCGTAAGAAAAGGTTCGCCGATTAGAGATCGATTGTTAGCAGCTCAGTCCCGGCAGAAGAGTTATGCGGACAAGAGGCGAAGGCCACTAAGTTTTGAAGTTGGGGATCACGTATATTTGAAGGTATCACCCTTGCGTGGGGTCAAGCGATTTAAGGTCAAAGGCAAACTCATCCCGCGCTATGTTGGTCCATTCCCGATTGTGGCCAATAAAGGAGAGGTTGCCTATCAGCTAACACTACCACCAAACCTGTCCGATGTACACGATGTCTTCCATGTGTCCTAGCTGAAGAAATACTTGCGAGTGCCGGAAGACAAAGCTCCATTGGAGGCCATCGAGCTCGAGAGGGATCTAACTTACAAAGAGCGTCCAGTCAAAATTTTGGACACCATGGAAAAGAGAACCAGAACCCAATCCATTCGCATGTGCAGAGTACAATGGAGCCATCATTCGAAGAAAGAAGCTACCTAGGGCCCAAGATCACCGCGAGAGATTACCACGCTTTGTTTTCTAGCTAAGCGAATCTCGGGTCGAGATTCTTTTAAGGAGGGTAGATTTGTAATGACCGAAAAGTCAAAAGGACCGTGAAATAAAAATTTGTGAATTATCTTCGACACATCGTATTGAGTTGGGCTTTTAAAATATTTCTGGAAAAATTTGGATAAGGTTCCAAAAAGTAAGATATTAGGAAGGAAAGGCACCTGTTTAAATGATAGAAGATTCAAATTTTAAATACGAATCTGAAAAGATAATCTATAAAAATGCACAAGTTGAAATAAATATTTTTTAGTGCAAAATTAGATTTAAACTTAGAAATAAATATTACGTAAATGCTTGGCATAAAATTTTAAAAATATCTATATTTTACACAAAATAGTTATACCCTAAATAAATAAAAAGAATAGAAAGGAAAAGGAAAAAGAAAGAAAATAAAGAAAACGGGAGCCGGCCAGCCGATGTGCCTAGCCCAGCCCCTTCCCATGCCACACTCCTCGACCTCTCGCTCCTCCCTCGACCGGTGGGCCCCACCGCCGGACCCCTTCCTCCCTCGCCAGACGACGCCCACGTCGCGATGAATTCGGAGGGGCAGCTGCCCATCCAGACGTCAGCGCCGCCTTGAACCCCGCCAGACCCCACCGCCGCCCGCCGCCGCCGCCAACCCCACCACATGAGAGCCGCCGCCGCCTGTCGGGTTCGCTGGCCAAGACCACCGGTCGGTTATAAAACCCGGTGTCCCTCAAAGGACCGCCGAGTCACCCCAAACCTTCCACCAAAAGCAATCGGCTCAAAAGCCACCGGATCACCGCATCCTCCTTTCTCCCCAACTCCCGTCGGCCCCTCCGCACTCCGCCTACTGCTGCAGTCGAGCTCAATTCCTTGCTCCCACACCATCTCCGAGCATCGTGACCTTCTTCCTACTCATCTCGAGCTTCTCGCCGCCTGCCTCATGGGCATCGAACGCCTCCCGAGCGCCCCACCACCGCACATCACCGACCTACCTCCCATGAGCCCGACCCTCACCGGCACCTCCGCGGCTTCACCGGACTCCAAGAACCTGTTTTGCCCTCCCGCTACCTCCCTGACCTCCCTCCCGCCGACGCCACCGCCTCTCCCGCCTCGGCTCCCGGCACCCCTTAAGAGGTAATATTACCCCTTAAGGGTTGAGATGCGCCATGAGCCCGCCTGCTAGCAGCGCCACCCCTTTCCCCGGCTCCCTCGGCGCTGCTCGAGCCCCGCCACGCAGCGCCGAGGTTGAGCCTTTCTTTAAAATCCACCGATAGGTTGGCGCCACCGTTAGCGATCACACAGACAAGACGGCCCGCCGACAAATGGACCCCGCTGTCGAGGCGGAGGGGCGACGTGAACCATCGCCGCCGGGCCCCACGTGTCACGCCGCCAGCAGGCTGCCATCACCGATGGGTCCCACATGTCGACTTTGTTATTTTCCGTTTAATTGAACCGAAAGTATTCAAATGGGCATAACTTATTCATTTTAGCTCTAAATTAAGTGAAACCAATTTCTAAATTCATCTAAATTCAAGATCTATCTAATGGAACCGAACCGATATTTTGTAACTTGTTTGAATTTTGTGATGTTATTTCGAATGTTGTATTGATTTTATCCAAATTTTCAAGACGTAAAAAATTAGCATTCAAGCTCGTGAAGAGGAACACAGAATGTAGGCCCCAATATTCCAAAATTTAAAATTTATTTCAAAATTTAAAACAAGAAAATGTATTTTAAATATTTTATTAAAGCCCAAAAGAGTTCATTTTATTTTTCCCAACCTTCCCATAATTTTTAATTAATTTTTGAGAATTTTCTGGAATTTATAAAATTATTAAAAGTAAATCTGAAATTAAAGTATTTTTATTAAGTCTAAAATGTTCTCGGAAATATTCTATGAATTTTCTGGAATTTTTAAATATTATTTATTATTTTTCCAAGCAATTATAATGTTTCTAGTATTTTCTGAAATTAAATCCGAAAATTAAAACCCGGATTAATCTTGTGCCGACACATGTCGCGCCCAGATTAAATCTACCTTTTCCTTGATCTAATCTAAGCCATTCACCATTATAAAAATCCAACGTTAAAGTGGAGCCACGTGTCAAGCATCCAACGGCCCGTACCCCTTCACACCTCTCTCTCTCTCTTTCTCTCACCGACAAGTGGGCCCCACATGTCATATGTTTCTTCCACCTCCCCTTCTTCTTCCTCCCTGCATTCTCTCTCTTCCCTCCATTGATGACAGAATGGAGCTTTGAATACCGGCCGTTTTCTTCGCTTTAATCCCCGTTTGATGGCCCATTAAACCCCCCTAATCACGCCTCCCCTAATGCCAGCCATTTTTCCCCGTTGAATGCCCCCATTTCCGACCGCAACCCTGCCACCTCCTCTCCCCCGCCGCCTTCCCCCCTTTCGCCTATAAAGCCCCCGGGAGCTCTTCGCACCCCACACCCCCCGCTCTGCTCCTCTCCTTCCGAGCGTCGAAGCCGCCCGAGAAGCCATCGCCGCCATGCGCCCTTACCGCCGCCACCTCGCGCTCGCCGCCGGTCGCCCCCGCTCGCCGCTGGTAAGGCCGGAGCCCTCAGCGGGTGGTGTCTGGCTAGACTAGAGTAAGGTAAAGGCTTCGTGATGAATTATCTGGGTCTCATGTCAAAGGAAGCATGTTGACTAATAAGATAACTTGTCTCTTGTGGGTAAAGTGCACAACCTCTGCAGAGTGTAACACTATTCGAATAGCCGTGCCCACGGTCAAGGGCGGGCAAGGAATGCACTCACATGGTAGATCATTTGTTTGTGGTTTTAAAATAAAAAGTTTTGGGAACCGGGAGTGGTTGGAACTCCGGAGTTGTCTCAAGCGGATGCGACCAAAGTGTGGGTGGATATAACCCGTTGATTTGAACCTTGCGCGATAGAGCCAGTGATCTAGTGTTGGTGGTTGTAACCTTCACTATTTAACTTGATAAATTTTGTTTAAACAATTACCTTATTTAAGTTGATGCCTTCCGAAAATAACTAATGGTATTTGAAATAAAACATTGCTTTGTGCAAAAAAACCATACAACCCTCCTTTGTTAAGCCTTGCATCTATTGTATTTTTCCAAGACTTGCGGAGTACTTTATGTAGTCACATGCTACACTTAAAATAATAACCAGAAGAGTATGAAGCTCAAGAAGGAACCTTTGACTACGGCGCGTATGGATTCGACGAAGGCTTTCCGGAGAACTAGGTTGCGTTTCCCCAGTCAATTGCCTGTGGCGTATTGATGGGTCTCCGCTGAATTTACTTTTTGCTTCCGCTGTGTTTTATCTTTTGTGTGAGAGCGAGGTCTTGTAACCTCATTTGTAATAAAGGTCTTTCGGCCTGTACTCTCTTTATTATTGTAACTTCGTTGTTGGCAATGTAATCATCACTGTTTAACTGTGTGCACTAGCTTTGATCTGGGACTAGTGCTGTAATACACAGAGGGTCTGGATTTGAAAATCTGGGTCCCGACAGAGATGGTATCAGAGCCAACTTGACTGTAGGACGTGACCTAGTTAGAATGGCAAAAACCTTAAGGACCTATATTTAATAAAACTATTTAAGAAAATTTTCTATATCTCTTTACTTCTGCTCTATTCCTGATCTTATATTCACTTGTTTAAAAATGTCTTTACTGATCTTCTCTATTAATTCAAACTTGTAGATGGCCGGTTCATCTCCGTTGACTCTTGGGACTACTTTTCTCATGGCGAGAATATTAGAGCATTTGTTGGCCTTCTTCGTCAGCTTATGTAGTATCTGAAGTATCCCCAACCGCCCATTTTCAGGGGGCAGAAAGTCAGGATCATGGACCAAGATTCTTGGTCGATGGAGGTATTCCTATATGCACGGGAAGGAGAATTCAACTCTCCCACATACCCCATCGATCATCCTCTGACCGACCGCTCGGGCGCTATCCAGATGCGGCCGTCGCTTTAGCCGACTTGTCCGAATCATAAGGATATTCTGCAGCGACGCCTTCTCGCTTCTTTCCAACCACCGAGCAGATGTAGCTATCCGAGCCCTTCGAGATCTCTCGTGGATGATCCCGGCCGACGCACTGTGCGGCTTACTCAGCGATGGCGCCTACCACGCCAAGTGCCTTGAAGGAGATTGGACAACTTCGGATGCTCCTCACTTCGAGCTACCAGCACTCCGACACTCTCCGTGCTCAGCTCATCCAGAGCCAGGCAGCAGAGTTTGAGCTGGGGCAACTCCGAGCCGACAGCGGTCCTCCGAGGACTACGCCGCCTTCACTGCAGTAGTCATTCCCAACAACCGTGCTCCGACTCGGCAGTCCGCTACCTGATATCAGCATTGGAGATTCCAGCAGAAGACGCAGTCTCTCCCGTTCTCGCTCTTGCTCACATTCGCCTACCTCCAGTCATAACCATCCTCGTTCTCGTGGATCTTGCAACCGCCCCATGTGTGGTTGTAGGCAGCTCCATGTGGGTAACTCAGAGGAGGACCCAGAAGAGGACCCAGTGGAGGATCCTAAGGAGCACATCTTCGAGGAGGATGAGTAGTTGTTGAGTCAGTAGTACCCAAATAAAATGTCTACCTTCCTTAGAACGTTTTATATTATGTTGGTGTGCTAGATGGACTGTACCAAGCCTTAGTGCACTTGTGGTACAACCATTCTTAAAAATATTTTAATTTCAAAGATAAATTTCTTCCAAGTTGTTGTTGTGTTCTCTCTTGTGTGTTGGTTTGGGATGTTGTTTAGTTCCCCTTACTTCTTACCTATGCTATCTCCCTCTTATCTTTTGCTTTTCCCGGTTACCGCTTCAGATGGTGAACACAAGGAATAAAGCCGGCAACAGCCGTGGTGCCAATGCTCAACCGGAAAACAACATTCCACCACCTCCTGCTCAAGCTCCTAGCATGGAACAGATGATGGCAATGCAACTACAACTGCTACAAACCTTAGCCCAGAATCAAGTTCAACAAGCTCCATAGGCACCCGTTCAAGCACCGCAGTCGAAGCTAGGAGAGTTCATGAGAACCAGACCGCCAACCTTCTCTGGTGCGGTAGATCCAATGGAAGCAGATGATTGGATTAAGGATGCAGAGAGGAAGCTGATTTTGGCTCAGTGCAGTGATAATGAGAAGGTGCTTTACGCCCATCGCCTAAAAGGAATTGCAAAGAACTGGTGGGAGAACTTTTGTGCCGCTCATCAGAATGTGCAAGCCATCACTTGGGCTGAATTTGATGAAGCCTTTCAGACAAAGACATGTCCCTACTGGAGTAATGGAAATGAAGAAAATGGAATTTCATAAACTGCAGCAAGGAAACCTCAGTGTCACTGAGTACCTGAATAGGTTCACCCAACTATCCAGGTATGCTCCTGAAGATGTTGCAAGTGATGCAGCAAAGATCTAGCGGTTCATGCAGGGACTTGAACCTAACCTCAAGGTGCAGCTAGTTTCAAATGATTATCCCACTTTTCAGCATATGGTGAATAAGGCCATAATACAAGAGGAAGCTCAACGTCAGTTGTATGAAGTCCGGAAGAGGAAGTTTCAAGCTCAGCAGGGTACAAGCAGTTCTCGGCACCACCCTAATCCGCCCCAGTTCAGCAAGCCCTCAGTGCCAAATGTGCCAAGGACACCATTCAGTGGACCTCGTCCGATTCAGCAAGCACCTAGAGCAAGAAATGCAGGCCAGCCCCAGCAGAACAAGACTTCAACTGCAGGAGTGTAATGCTTCAATTGCAAGAATATGGGACATTATGCCAATAATTATCCGCAGAAACGCCCAGCGTGACTCCTGTACATTTCAATCTGGGGACTACACCAGCCAGAGTTCCAACTGCAGGCCAGGGCCGTGGAGCACCTCAAACCCCAAGGACTCCGCAAGCAATGAACAGAGGGCATGTTAATCATGTCACTGCTGAAGCAGCTCAGGATGCACCAGACATCGTTCTAGGTAAGTTTCTTGTCAACTCAGTACCTGCATCAGCATTATTTGATTCTGGAGCTTCGCATTCTTTTGTGTCAAAAGATTTTGTTGAAAGATATAATTGGGATGTGCGTTTGCTAAAGAACCCTATGCTAGTCCAATCACCTGGAAATAAAATGAAGACTAGTACGGTTTGCCCTAGAGCAACTATAGATATAAATGGAGTAAAATTCCTAGCGAATTTAATTATAATAGACTCCAAGAGCCTAGATGTAATACTTGGTATGGATTGGCTAACCAAGTATAAAGGGCAGATAGACTGTGCCAATCGTGCCATTGCTCTTACCAACTCTGAAGGAATTCAAGTGAAGTACAAGTCAAATCCATCTTCTCAGAATAGTTGTGGGTTGAACAGGTTGAAGGGAATAACTTTGGAAAAAGTGCCCATAGTAAGAGAATATCCAGATGTGTTTCCTGAAGATTTGCCAAGAATGCCACCAGATAGAGAAATTGAATTTGTCATAAATCTAGTACCTGGTACGGCTCCGATATCCAAGAGATCCTACCGGATGTCTGCAAATGACCTAGCTGAAGTTAAGAAGCAAATTCAGGAACTGCAAGAGAAGGGTTTTATTAGACCAAGTTCTTCGCCTTGGGGAGCACCAGTACTTCTAGTGAAGAAGAAGGATGGCAGTCTTCGTATGTGTGTGGACTACAGATCCCTGAATGATGCGACAATTAAGAACAAGTACCCATTGCCCAGGATAGATGATTTGTTTGATCAGTTAAAAGGATCTTGTGTCTTCTCCAAGATTGATCTCCGGTCAGGTTATCATCAAGTGAAGATTAGACCAGAAGATATACAAAAGACAGCATTTTCCACTCGTTATGGACTGTATGAGTTTACAGTAATGTCTTTTGGTTTGACCAATGCTCCCGCCTACTTTATGAATCTGATGAATAAAGTGTTCATGGAGTATTTGGATAAGTTTGTTGTCATATTCATTGATGACATTCTGATCTACTCCCGGAATGAGGAAGAACATGCAAAACATTTGAGGATAGTTTTGGAGAAGTTCAGAGAGCATCAGCTGTATGCCAAGTTTAGCAAGTGTGAGTTTTGGTTGAAGAAAGTAGCTTTCTTGGGACATGTGATTTCTGCAGGAGGAGTGTCTGTAGATCCTGAAAAGGTAACAGACGTACTCAACTGGTCACAACCCAAGTCAAGATGTCGTAGATCGAGTTTTACGAGTTTAGCGAGATATTATCGACGTTTCATAGAAGGATTTTCCAAGCTTGCAAGACCTCTCACTCAATTGCTAAAGAAGGAGAAGAAGTTTGAATGGAGTAAATCTTGTGAGGACAGTTTTCAAGAATTGAAAAAGAGGTTAACATCTGCACCAGTGTTAACGCTTCCAGATATTAGAAAGGATTTTGAAGTATTCTGTGATGCATCTAGACAAGGTTTAGGCTGTGTTTTGATGCAAGAAGGAAAGGTCGTAGCCTATGCTTCAAGGCAATTGCGCCCGCATGAGCAGAACTATCCGACTCATGATTTAGAGCTAGCTGCTATTGTGCATGCTCTAAAAATATGGAGGCATTATTTGATCAGTAATCGCTGTGAGATTTACACGGATCACAAGAGCTTGAAGTATATATTTACCCAGCCTGACCTCAATTTGAGACAGTGAAGATGGCTTGAGTTGATAAAGGATTATGATGTTGGAATCCACTATCATCCAGGAAAAGCTAATGTAGTAGCTGATGCTTTGAGCAGAAAGAATTATTGCAATAACTTGATGATTCAAGATCGGCAGTCTGCACTTCATGAAGAATTTCAGCGACTCAATTTAGAAGTAGTAGAGGAAGGATTCCTAGCTACTTTGGAGGTTCAACCAACTCTACAGGATCAAATCAAGGCAGCTCAAAAAGAGGATAAATATGTTAAGGATATTAAAGAAAATATGAAGAAAGGAAAAGCGCCAGGATTTTCAGAAGATGAGGAAGGTATCCTTTGGTTTGGAAAAAGAATTCTTGTACCCGAGAAGAAAGAAATAAAAGAGTTAGTCCTAAAGGAAGTTCATGAATTCGGATACTCAATTCACCCTGGAAGTACAAAGATGTACCAAGATCTCAAAGAAAGATATTGGTGGACATGTATGAAAAGAGAGATTGCTGAATATGTAGCTTTGTGTGATGTGTGCCAGCGAGTCAAAGCTGAACATCAGAGGCCTGCTGGACTTTTGCAACCTTTGCAGATACCCGAGTGGAAATGGGAAGAAATTGGTATGGATTTTATAACTGGATTGCCAAGAACAAAGTCAGGGTATGATTCAATTTGGGTTATTGTGGACAGACTGACAAAGGTCGCACATTTCATTCCAGTAAAGACCACTTATTCAGGAGATAGAGTTGCAGAATTATATATGTCAAGAATTGTGTGTCTGCATGGAGTTCCAAAGAAGATTGTGTCAGATCGAGGATCTCAATTCACTTCAAGGTTTTGGCAGAAGCTGCATGAAATTTTGGGCACAAATCTAAATTTCAAGACAAAGATACCATCCTCGACATGATGGTCAAACAGAAAGAGTAAATCAAATACTGGAAGACATATTGAGAGCCTGTGCTTTGGCAAATAAAGCAAGTTGGGATCAAAGTTTACCCTATGTAGAATTTTCTTATAATAATAGTTATCAATCCAGCCTACAGATGTCTCAGTTTGAAGCTTTGTATGGCAGAAAATGCAGAACACCGTTGTATTGGAAAGAAACTGGAGAAGGACAAGTGTTTGGACTGGATGTGTTAAAACAAGCAGAAGAGCAAGTCCGTCTGATCCAGGACAGATTAAAAACATCACAAACAAGACAGAAAACTTATGCGGACAATCGCCGAAGAGCGTTAGAATTTGTACCTGGAGATCATGTGTATCTGAAGGTTTCACCTCTCAAGGGAATGCGTCGTTTCAGCGTTACTGGAAAGTTTGCTCCGAGATTCATTGAACCATTTCCTGTTCTAGCCAAAAGAGGAGAAGTTGCTTACCAGTTGGAGCTTCCACCTCAGTTGTCGAATGTACACAACGTCTTTCATGTGTCCCAGTTAAGAAAGTGTCTCAGAGTACCAGAAGAGCAAATGCCTTTAGAAGAAGTGACTTCGAAGGAGGACCTATCATATTCGGAGTATCCAGTCAAAATTTTGGATGAAGCAGAGCGTCGTACCAGAAACAAGAGCATCAAGTTCTGTAAAGTGCAGTGGAGTAATCATTCAGAGTCAGAAGCAACTTGGGAGCGAGAAGAAGACCTAAGAGCAGAGTTTCCTAATCTTTTTCCCAGTCCGTCCGAATCTCGGGGTCGAGATTCTTTCTAAGGGGGGTAGGTTTGTAACATCCCAAAATTTTGAGTTTTGAAAATTTTAAATTCAAATTAATTATTTTAAAGCAATTGGCTTTTATTTGGATTTTTCTGTGCATTTTCTGGAATTTATTTCAAAATTTAAAACAAGGAAATGTATTTTAAATATTTCATTAAAGCCAAAAAGAGTTCATTTTATTTTTCCCAACCTTCCCATAATTTTTAATTTTTTTGAGAATTTTCTGGAATTAAAAATCAATTTTAAAAGATAAAAGGAATTTTATAAAATTATTAAAAGCAAATATGAAATTAGAAGTATTTTTATTAAGTCTAAAATGTTCTCAGGAATATTCTATTAATTTCTTGAATTTTTAAATATTATTTATTATTTTTCCAAGCAATTATAATGTTTCTAGTATTTTCTGAAATTAAATCTGAAAATTAAAACCCGGATTAATCTTGTGCCGACACGTGTCGCGCCCAGATTAAATCTACCTTTTCCTTGATCTAATCTAAGCCATTCACCTTCATTAAAATCCAACGGTTAAAGTGGAGCCACGTGTCAAGCATCCAACGGCCCGTACCCCTTCACACCTCTCTCTCTCTTTCTCTCACCGACAAGTGGGCCCCACATATCATATGTTTCTTCCACCTCCCCTTCTTCTTCCTCCCTCCATTCTCTCTCTTCCCTCCATTGATGACCGAATGGAGCTTTGAATACCGGCCGTTTTCTTCGCGTTAATCCCCGTTTGATGGCCCATTAAAACCTCCTAATCACGACTCCCCTAATGCCGGCCGTTTTTCCCCGTCGAATGCCCCCATTTCCGGCCGCAACCCCGCCACCTCCTCTCCCCGGCCGCCGGCCTTCCCCCTCCCCTTTCCGCCTATAAAGTCCCCGGGAGCTCTTCGACCCCACACCCCGCCTCTTTTCCTCTTCTTCCGAAGCCGCCCGAAAGCCGCCGCCGCGCGCCTTGCCGCCGCCGCCCGCCGCCGCCCGCCGCCGCCTCGCCGCCGCCGCCGGTAAGGCCGAGCACTTCCCGAGATCGCCGCCGCCTCCTCTACCTTCCCGCCGCCGCCGACCGCCGCCGCCGCCGCCGCGGTCGCCGCCGCCCGTCGCTCTGTCTTGCGCGCCGCGTGGCTGGTTGGTTTAGACCGAGGCGGATGGTAAGATTGGTTTGGTGCGGTTAGCACGAGAACTTGTAATGTGTATGTTCCGCCTTAGTCAATTAAGGACCGACTCTTGTGAATGTCCAAACTGAGCACTACCGTACAACCACATGTCTATATGGGTACGACTTAGCTGAATAACTTACAATAGATTTGATGAGGACATCACTTCTTCGGATATACACAACACTCCTCCACTTGATATTCAAGGACCAATTACTAGAGCTCACACCGACAATTGAATTTACATGTGAGCTCGCTCCTAAGTACTTCTTTTGTTCATTTGAGAATCGATTACTACCTAATGATTTAATTATGATTAGGAACCATGGAGAGGATCAAGAAGTACTTGGAGAAGGGCTACGAGGCGCACGAGTCCAGCAAGGGTGGTCGAATCATGTTGGATGTCCAACTCAAGCCCACTTCGAATCCAATTCGGGTCCAGGACCAGGTCGCACTAAAACGGACGCCCAGATCGCATCCGGACTCCGTTTTGGACGTTCCACATATGTATGGAAAGCTGAGAAGATAAGCTTTCCAATGGCTCTGGTCTCATATCAAAATTCCTTCTGAGTCAACGGGAATCGTCGAAACAAGTGGACGTCCAGAATCTGTCAGGGTGCTGTGACACCGTCTTTTGGGCCGCTCGCTTTGTATCGTGTTGGAGTCCATTAAGGACGCGTCCCAGGGTTTTGCACGCCCTTACTCCTTTATATACAGCCGCCACCCCACCATTAGGGTTGGGTTTTGCTTAGATTAAATCTGTCTTTGAACAGTTTCGCGCTCATCGGTTTGTGAGACCCCAATTATCGAGTGCTACATCAATATATCTGCAATTCAGTTGTGATCTTTCTTGTTCTTGCTTGTGTTCTTCGATTCGCAGGCAAGGATTAGCCTTCTTGGCGAGGTCAACCGGGCTGCGCACGGTTGATAACCTGAGGAGACGTGGTGCTGCGATTGCGGGGTTCGGACGTGTTGTTCGAAGCCGGATCGATTTGTGTCGCGCCTCCACCAAATCGAACATATCCGAACCTGTTGGAAGATCGGGACCCGTTCCCATCAAGTGGTAATCGAGCTTGGTGTTCCTCCGTGTTCGAGTTACCCTCCTTTGTTATTTTCGGTTTCGTCCTAGAGTCCAAGAAAAGCCCTACAAAAAAATTGTAGTCATAGGTTGTTTCTGTCCTAGATCTCGCTTAGCCTTTGCACAAGTTGATTCTAGAGTCCGTAGTGTTGAGTTTGTGTCCTTAGTCGAGTTGTGTTGCTGGTTTAGATCGTGTTTTGTTCGAGTTGTTTTCCCACCCGCTACCACCCTTCAAACCCTAGCCGTCACGCTTCGCTTCCTCCACCCTCTGCTTTTGTTTTCCCACCCATATCCCACCCTCTGTTAACCCTCTGTTTTCGCCATCCATCACGCCTCGTGATCACACCGCATCATCCCCACCTTTCCCGAGCTTCGCCACCGATTCCACAAATTCCTCCACCCGATCTTCGTTTTGACCCCACAAGAACCATAACTTGGAGGTCCATCTTGAAACGCCATAACTTTTGCATACTGGACTCGAAATCAGTTGCTTTTTTTTTGAAATTGGGTGAAATTAAATTTTACATCCGAATCTCCCCAACTTTGTCGGGTTCGACGAATTTATTTTCCCGAAATTCGGCCTGGAAAGTGTAGTACTCGCGCTCCGAAACTGAATCACCGAATTTGCAAGACATTCATTAATTTCTGTAGGCCACCTTACATCCGATTGAGTTGCAACTTTGTGTGGTTCCTATTTCTGTGCTCTGCTCTGTGAAAAAATAAAAAAAATACAAAAAATTCGTTCATCAAACATGGAATAAATTCGTGATCAATGATGGTTTTTTGTTTAGAGCTAACCGCCTATGCATTCCAGTTGGATCCGTTCGTCTTTTGTTGTTGCAGGAGGCGCATGGCGGCGGATTGATGGGACATTTTGGTGCTAAGAAGACGGAGGACGTTCTGACCACACACTTCTTTTGGCCAAAGATGAGGCGAGATGTTGAGCGGTTTGTGGCTCACGCACTACATGTCAAAAGCTAAGTCTCGCTTGAATCCACATGGTTTATATATGCCACTTCTGTTCCTTCTATTCCGTGGCGATATTTCTATGGACTTTGTTTTAGGGTTGCCCAGACTAAGAGGGGAGAGATAGCATTTTGTTGTTGTGGATCGTTTTTCTAAGATGGCTCACTTTATCCCATGTCATAAAACCGATGATGCCGTTCATATTGTCGACCTCTTTTTCAAAGAGATAGTTCGCTTGCATGGTATGCCTTCTACTATTGTTTCGCATCGTGATGCCAAGTTCTTGAGTCACTTTTGGCGCACTCTATGGAACAAGTTGGGTACAAAGTTGTTGTTCTCACGACATGTCACCCACAAACCGATGGCCAAACCGAGGTGGTGAACCGCACATTATCTACCATGTTGAGAGCTATTTTGAAGAACAATTTAAAGCTATGGGAAGAGTGTTTGCCGCATGTTGAGTTCGCATATAATCGAGCGGAACACTCCACCACCAAGGTAAGTCCTTTTCGGGTAGTGTATGGATTCAATCCCGTGCCCTATTGATATTTTACCTTTGCCTACTAGTGAGAGAGTTCATAATGATGCTAAGGAGCGTGCTGATTTTATTCTCAAAATGCATGAGACTACTAAGGCAAACATTGAAAAGATGAATGAAAAATATAGGATTACCGGTAGTAAAGGTAGAAAGGAAGTTAAACTTGAACCGGTGATTTTGTTTGGTTGCACTTATGAAAGGATAGATTTCTGAGTTAAGAAAGTCAAAATTGATGCCTAGAGCTGCTGGTCCTTTTAAGATAGTTGAGAAGATAAATGATAATGCATATAAACTTGAGTTGCCTCCCGAGTTTGGGGTTAGTCCCACCTTTAACATTTCAGATTTGAAGCCATGCTTGGGAGAAGAAGATGAGACCGAGTTGAGGACAACTCCGCTTCAAGAGGGGAGGATGATGAGGACATCACTTCTTCGGATATACACAACACTCCTCCACTTGATATTCAAGGACCAATTACTAGAGCTCGCGCCGACAATTGAATTTACATGTGAGCTCGTTCCTAAGTACTTCTTTTGTTCATTTGAGAATCGACACTACCTAATGATTTAATTATGATTAGGAACCATGGAGAGGATCAAGAAGTACTTGGAGAAGGGCTACGAGGCGCACGAGTCCAGCAAGGGTGGTCGAATCATGTTGGATGTCCAACTCAAGCCCACTTCGAATCCAATTCGGAGTCCAGGACCAGGCCGCACTAAAACGGACGCCCAGATCGCATCCGGACTCCGTTTTGGACGTTCCACATATGTATGGAAAGCTGAGAAGATAAGCTTTCCAATGGCTCTGGTCTCATATCAAAATTCCTTCTGAGTCAACGGAATCGTCGAAACAAGTGGACGTCCAGAATCTGTCAGGGTGCTGTGACACCGTCTTTTGGGCCGCTCGGCTTTGTATCGTGTTGGAGTCCATTAAGGACGCGTCCAGGGTTTTGCACGCCCTTACTCCTTTATATACAGCCGCCACCCCACCATTAGGGTTGGGTTTTGCTTAGATTAAATCTGTCTTTGAACAGTTTCATTGCTCATCGGTTTGTGAGACCCCAATTATCGAGTGCTACATCAATATATCTGCAATTCAGTTGTGATCTTTCTTGTTCTTGCTTGTGTTCTTCGATTCGCAGGCAAGGATTAGCCTTCTTGGCGAGGTCAACCGGCTGCGCACGGTTGATAACCCGAGGAGACGTGGTGCTGCGATTGCGGGTTCGGACGTGTTGTTCGAAGCGGATCGATTTGTGTCGCGCCTCCACCAAATCGAACATATCCAACCTGTTGGAAGATCGGGACCCGCTCCCATCAAGTGGTAATCGAGCTTGTGTGTTCCTCCGTGTTCGAGTTACCCTCCTTTGTTATTTTCGGTTTCGTCCTAGAGTCCAAGAAAAAGCCCTACAAAAAAAATTGTAGTCATAGGTTGTTTCCTGTCCTAGATCTCGTTTAGCCTTTGCACAAGTTGATTCCAGAGTCCGTAGTGTTGAGTTTGTGTCCTTAGTCGAGTTGTGTTGCTGGTTTAGATCGTGTTTTGTTCGAGTTGTTTTCCCACCCGCTACCACCCTTCAAACCCTAGCCGTCACGCTTGCGCTTCCTCCACCCTCTGCTTTTGTTTTCCCACCCATATCCCACCCTCTGTTAACCCTCTGTTTTCGTCATCCATCACGTCTCGTGATCACACCGCATCATCCCCCACCTTTCCCGAGCTTCCGCCACCAGATTCCACAAATTCCCTCCACCCGATCTTCGTTTTGACCCCCACAGCAACCATAACTTGGAGGTCCATCTTGAAACGGCCATAACTTTTGCATACGGACTCGAAATCAGTTGCTTTTTTTTGAAATTGGGTGAAATTAAATTTTACATCCGAATCTCCCAACTTTGTCGGGTTCGGCGAATTTATTTTCCCGAAATTCGGCCTGGAAAGTGTAGTACTCGCGCTCCGAAACCGAATCACCGAATTTGCAGACATTCATTAATTTCAGTAGGCCACCTTACATCCGATTGAGTTGCAACTTTGTGTGGTTCCTATTTCGTGCTCGCTCTGTGAAAAAATATAAAAAATACAAAAAATTCGTTCGTCAAACATGGAATAAATTCGTGATCAATGATGGTTTTTTGTTTAGAGCTAACCGCCTATGCATTCCAGTTGGATCCGTTCGTCTTTTGTTGTTGCAGGAGGCGATGGCGGCGGATTGATGGGACATTTTGGTGCTAAGAAGACGGAGGACGCTCGACCACACACTTCTTTTGGCCAAAGATGAGGCGAGATGTTGAGCGGTTTGTGGCTCACCGCACTACATGTCAAAAAGCTAAGTCTCGCTTGAATCCACATGGTTTATATATGCCACTTCTGCTCCTTCTATTCCGTGGGCGATATTTCTATGGACTTTGTTTTAGGGTTGCCCAGACTAAGAGGGGAGAGATAGCATTTTGTTGTTGTGGATCGTTTTTCTAAGATGGCTCACTTTATCCCATGTCATAAAACCGATGATGCCGCTCATATTGTCGACCTCTTTTCAAAGAGATAGTTCGTTTGCATGGTATGCCTTCTACTATTGTTTCGATCGTGATGCCAAGTTCTTGAGTCACTTTTGGCGTACTCTATGGAACAAGTTGGGTACAAAGTTGTTGTTCTCACGACATGTCACCCACAAACCGATGGCCAAACCGAGGTGGTGAACCGCACATTATCTACCATGTTGAGAGCTATTTTGAAGAACAATTTAAAGCTATGGGAAGAGTGTTTGCCGCATGTTGAGTTCGCATATAATCGAGCGGAACACTCCACCACCAAGGTAAGTCCTTTTCGTAGTGTATGGATTCAATCCCGTGCCCTATTGATATTTTACCTTTGCCTACTAGTGAGAGAGTTCATAATGATGCTAAGGAGCGTGCTGATTTTATTCTCAAAATGCATGAGACTACTAAGGCAAACATTGAAAAGATGAATGAAAAATATAGGATTACTGGTAGTAAAGGTAGAAAGGAAGTTAAACTTGAACCGGTGATTTTGTTTGGTTGCACTTGCGAAAGGATAGATTTCCTGAGTTAAGAAAGTCAAAATTGATGCCTAGAGCTGCTGGTCCTTTTAAGATAGTTGAGAAGATAAATGATAATGCATATAAACTTGAGTTGCCTCCCGAGTTTGGGGTTAGTCCCACCTTTAACATTTCAGATTTGAAGCCATGCTTGGGAGAAGAAGATGAGACTGAGTTGAGGACAACTCCGCTTCAAGAGGGGGAGGATGATGAGGACATCACTTCTTCGGATATACACAACACTCCTCCACTTGATATTCAAGGACCAATTACTAGAGCTCGCGCCCGACAATTGAATTTACATGTGAGCTCGTTCCTAAGTACTTCTTTTATTTGAGAATCGATTACTACCTAATGATTTAATTATGATTAGGAACCATGGAGAGGATCAAGAAGTACTTGGAGAAGGGCTACGAGGCGCACGAGTCCAGCAAGGGTGGTCGAATCATGTTGGATGTCCAACTCAAGCCCACTTCGAATCCAATTCGGAGTCTAGGACCAGGTCGCACTAAAACGGACGCCCAGATCGCATCCGGACTCCGTTTTGGACGTTCCACATATGTATGGAAAGCTGAGAAGATAAGCTTTCCAATGGCTCTGGTCTCATATCAAAATTCCTTCTGAGTCAACGGGAATCGTCGAAACAAGTGGACGTCCAGAATCTGTCAGGGTGCTGTGACACCGCCTTTTGGGCCGCTCGCTTTGTATCGTGTTGGAGTCCATTAAGGACGCGTCCAGGGTTTTGCACGCCCTTACTCCTTTATATACAGCCGCCACCCCACCATTAGGGTTGGGTTTTGCTTAGATTAAATCTGTCTTTGAACAGTTTCGCTGCTCATCGGTTTGTGAGACCCCAATTATCGAGTGCTACATCAATATATCTGCAATTCAGTTGTGATCTTTCTTGTTCTTGCTTGTGTTCTTCGATTCGCAGCAAGGATTAGCCTTCTTGGCGAGGTCAACCGGCTGCGCACGGTTGATAACCCGAGGAGACGTGGTGCTGCGATTGCGGGGTTCGGGGCGTGTTGTTCGGAAGTCGGATCGATTTGTGTCGCGCCTCCACCAAATCGAACATATCCGAACCTGTTGGAAGATCGGGACCCGCTCCCATCAAGTGGTAATCGAGCTTGGTGTTCCTCCGTGTTCGAGTTACCCTCCTTTGTTATTTTCGGTTTCGCCCTAGAGTCCAAGAAAAGCCCTACAAAAAAAATTGTAGTCATAGGTTGTTTCTGTCCTAGATCTCGTTTAGCCTTTGCACAAGTTGATTCTAGAGTCCGTAGTGTTGAGTTTGTGTCCTTAGTCGAGTTGTGTTGCTGGTTTAGATCGTGTTTTGTTCGAGTTGTTTTCCCACCCGCTACCACCCTTCAAACCCTAGCCGTCACGCTCGCGCTTCCTCCACCCTCTGCTTTTGTTTTCCCACCCATATCCCACCCTCTGTTAACCCTCTGTTGCCATCCATCACGCCTCGTGATCACACCGCATCATCCCCACCTTTCCCGAGCTTCCGCCACCAGATTCCACAAATTCCTCCACCCGATCTTCGTTTTGACCCCACAAAGAACCATAACTTGAGGTCCATCTTGAAACGGCCATAACTTTTGCATACGGACTCGAAATCAGTTGCTTTTTTTTTGAAATTGGGTGAAATTAAATTTTACATCCGAATCTCCCCAACTTTGTCGGGTTCGACGAATTTATTTTCCCGAAATTCGGCCTGGAAAGTGTAGTACTCGCGCTCCGAAACTGAATCACCGAATTTGCAGCACATTCATTAATTTCTGTAGGCCACTCCTTACATCCGATTGAGTTGCAACTTTGTGTGGTTCCTATTTCTGTGCTCTGCTCTGTGAAAAAAATATAAAAAAAATACAAAAAAAAGAAAAATTTCGGCTATAGTAGAGAGGAGAGAGAGTGCTATCCATAGCCGCAAACAAAAAAAAAAGAAGAAAAAAAAAGAGAAAACAGAGCACAGTTTTAGGTGCCAACAATTTATTTGTTTTGTGCTTATGCTGAATTGAGCTTCTCAGTGCCTGGCCATCTTTGTTGCTGTCGTTGCTTTCATATTCTGTTCGTGACTCCTTGTTCATCATCTCATACTTGATATAGGACACATTTAGGCCAAAGAACTAGGACCATACTTTGGACATTTATTCAGCATTACTATCTCGTTATTGATTTGTGTTCCACCGACATATTTGGCCTTCCAAACTCCATATATCTACTCGGATAGCACGCTTTTGACCTTGCAATCGCACCCACGCCGACAAGGTATCACGAACCACCACCGGTTGTACCATCCGCCGCCAGACGCACACTTGTAAGAGCTTGGTAAGCCACTTCCTTTGCGGGTTTCCACTTCCTTCCTTTGTAGTTCATAGGGATCATCCTTTGTTTGCCCCGTATTTCTAACCATGGCAGAAACGAAGAGGACGGGACACCGGTCGATTTCAACGAGTGTGTTAGTCGCGGCCGCCTACAAGTCTGCGCCGACAAACAAAACGCTTCACTCACCGATCTCGGCGAGATTGGACACCATCGTCGCCGCCATTACCCGCTTGAACACCACGGAAGGCATTGAGCGGGTGGAGCGGCGGATGGTCGACCTCACCGGTCGGATGGACACATTGGAGGCACGTCTACCACCGTCAATGATGGCCATCATCATGATGACGCCACGTAGTATGATGTCGATGGCAACATTGATCGGCGGGCGACACAAGATGCACGACTACGTCGTCGTCTTCAAAGAAACCGACATGGTATGGGAGGTAATAACCGTAACCGCCATGGTAACGACGACCCTTTTGCTAAAGTGAAGTTTACCATTCCATCTTTTTCTCGGTCTTTATGATGCTGAAATATATCTTGATTGGGAGATGACGGAGAGCGAAGTTTAACTCTCACTTAGTTCCCGAGCAACATAGAGTTAGACAAGCTACTAGTGAGTTTAAGGACTTTGCTATTATCCGGTGGAATGAACTAAGTACCATGCGCTACAACCCGATACATGGGAGCGCTTAAAAGAAGCTATGCGTAATCGCTTTGTTTCTCCCTCATATAAACTTGAATTGAGAAAAAATTGCAGCGCTTAGAACAAGGTGATAGTTCTGCTCAAGACTATTATGTCGAGCTTCAAAAGGGTATGGTGCGTTGTGGGGTTGTTGAGGACACGGAGGATAAGATTTGTCGTTTCTACGGGGTTACGCGTGAAATTCGTGACATTGTTGATTATAAAGAATTTACTCATCACAACCGCTTGTTCCACCTTGCTATGCTTGCAGAGAAAGAATTGCGAGGACGCACGAATCAACTAAGGCACGCACCGGACGACCCTTCTACACCCCGCGAACGACTACATCGACGGACCGCCCAAGTCTTCTTCGAGTTTCGTTCTCCTCCACCACCGTGAACAAGATGGCAGCAGCGCCACCGAAGCCACTTTCCACGACACGCCTTGTAGATTCTTCAAAAATTCTTTGCGTGGTCCGGACAAGAGTTCTTCTTCCGTGGCTTCAACGGGCCGCTCCTCCGCATTCGCCACCGCTGTCATGGACTTGGTCATGTGCGTAAGAATTGCCCTAGCCAACGGGCATACATCGCCACGTAAGATGGAGGCTACATCAGACTTCGGATATCGAGGAGGATGATGATGTTGTCACGCCCCGAGACGACAATGGCGGTGGTGATGACGACCTGTCCTTGGTGGGCGCCCACAACGACGCCACGGAGCATCATTGTGCAGCGAGTCCTCAAGACGCAGTACAACAACCCGATAAACTTCAACGCCATAATTTGTTTCGCACCTTCTTTGCAATCAAGAACCGCGCACGTGTCATCATTGATGGAGGAAGTTGCAACAACTTGGTGAGTTCGATTTGGTCAAGAAGCTTGGCTTGACCACGCGACCGCATCCACATCCATACCATATTCAATGGTTAAATGACTCGAAAAGCTAAGGTAACACAAACATGCCGAGTCCATTTTCCATTGGTGCTTATGTTGATCATGTTGATTGTGATGTGGTTCCCATGCAAGCATGCTCTCTTTATTGGGTCGACCTTGGGAATTTGATAATGATGCTTTACACCATGGTAGTAGTAACACATACACTTTTATGCATAAGAAAAGAAAGTTACTTTACGCTTTTGACCCCAACTGAAATTATAGAGGCCGATAGGGCGAGAGCTGCTTATGATCCAAAGGAACATGATAAATCTGAAAACAGCAAGTAACCAATTTGAAAAATTCTGTTATGCTTGCCACAAAATCAGACCTTGCTGCAATTGATGATGTTAATGATACATGCTATGCTTTTGTGTGCAAAGATGCTTTATTTTCTCTTGATAATATGCCTTGCACTTTGCCCGCTCCCGTCACTAACCTTTGCAGGAGTTTAGAGATGTTTTCCCGATGAGATACCTCCGGGACTTCCACCCATTCGAGGGATTGAGCACCGATTGATTTGATTCCCGGAGCGAGCTTGCCAAACCGTGCGCGCGACAGACCAATCCCAAGAGACTAAGGAGATTCAGCCAAGTCCAAGACCTTTTGGACCGTGGGTACGTCACGTGAGAGCCTTAGTCCTTGTGTTGTTCTGTTCTTTTGGTTCCCAAAAAGATGGTTCTTGGCGTATGTGTGTAGATTGTAGAGCCATTAACAACATTATTATACGGTATCGTCATCCTATTCCTAGGCTAGACGACATGCTTGATGAGTTGTGTGGTGCTATAATTTTCACAAAGATTGACTTGCGTAGTGGATACCACCAAATAAGAATGAAACTTGGCGATGAATGGAAAACGCTTTTAAAACTAAGTTCGGCTTGTATGAGTGGTTAGTCATGCCTTTTGGTTTAACTAATGCACCTAGCACTTTCATGAGATTAATGAACGAGGTTTTACGTCCTTTCATTGGCAAATTTGTGGTCGTTTACTTTGATGATATCTTGATTTATAGCAAGTCCATGGATGAACATTCGACTCACTTACGTGCTGTTTTTAATGCTTTGAGAGATGCACGCTTGTTTGGTAACCTTGAGAAGTGCACCTTTGCACGGATCGAGTCTCTTTCTTGGCTATGTTGTGACTCCACAGGAATTGAGGTTGATAGAGCCAAGGTGGAGGCGATATGGAGTTGGCCCACGCCCACCACGCCTCCCAAGTGCGGAGTTTTCTTGGCCTTGCAGATTTTATCGCCGCTTTGTCAAAGAATTCAGCACCATTGCGACACCGCTGATTGAGTTGACAAAGAAGGAGTTGTGTTCCATTGGGGCCATCACAAGAGGAGTCCTTTATTCTTTTGAAGGACAAGCTTACGCACGCACCATTGCTCCAACTTCCGAATTTTGGTAAGACTTTTGAACTCGAATGTGATGCTAGCGGAATTGGTATTGGTGGTGTTTTGATGCAAGAAGGCAAACCTGTTGCCTACTTTAGCGAAAAATTGAATGGTCCTGTTCTTAATTATTCCACGATGATAAAGAATTGTATGCTCTTGTTCGTTCTTTAGAGACGTGGCAACACTATTTATGGCCTAAAGAATTTGTCATTCATTCCGATCATGAATCACTTAAGCATATTCGTAGTCAAACCAATTTGAATCGTAGACATGCTAAGTGGGTTGAATTTATTGAATCTTTTCCTTATGTCATTAAACACAAGAAAGGGAAGGATAATGTGATTGCTGATGCTTTGTCTCGACGCTATACCATGTTGTCTCAACTTGATTGTCGCATTTTTGGTCTTGAAACTATTAAAGAACAATATGCTTTTGATGATGATTTTAAGGATGTGTTGTTGCATTGTAAAGAGGGTCAAACATGGAATAAATTCGTGATCAATGATGGTTTTTGTTTAGAGCTAACCGCCTATGCATTCCAGCTTGGATCCGTTCGCCTTTTGTTGTTGCAGGAGGCGCATGGCGGCGGATTGATGGGACATTTTGGTGCTAAGAAGACGGAGGACGTTCTGACCACACACTTCTTTTGGCCAAAGATGAGGCGAGATGTTGAGCGGTTTGTGGCTCGCTGCACTACATGTCAAAAGCTAAGTCTCGCTTGAATCCACATGGTTTATATATGCCACTTCCTGCTCCTTCTATTCCGTAAGCGATATTTCTATGGACTTTGTTTTAGGGTTGCCCAGGACTAAGAGGGGAGAGATAGCATTTTGTTGTTGTGGATCGTTTTCTAAGATGGCTCACTTTATCCCATGTCATAAAACCGATGATGCCGTTCATATTGCTGACCTCTTTTCAAAGAGATAGTTCGTTTGCATGGTATGCCTTCTACTATTGTTTCGATCGTGATGCCAAGTTCTTGAGTCACTTTTGGCGTACTCTATGGAACAAGTTGGGTACAAAGTTGTTGTTCTCACGACATGTCACCCACAAACCGATGGCCAAACCGAGGTGGTGAACCGCACATTATCTACCATGTTGAGAGCTATTTTGAAGAACAATTTAAAGCTATGGGAAGAGTGTTTGCCGCATGTTGAGTTCGCATATAATCGAAGCGGAACACTCCACCACCAAGGTAAGTCCTTTTCGTAGTGTATGGATTCAATCCCGTGCCCCTATTGATATTTTACCTTTGCCTACTAGTGAGAGAGTTCATAATGATGCTAAGGAGCGTGCTGATTTTATTCTCAAAATGCATGAGACTACTAAGGCAAACATTGAAAAGATGAATGAAAATATAGGATTACCGGTAGTAAAGGTAGAAAGGAAGTTAAACTTGAACCGGTGATTTTGTTTGGTTGCACTTGCGAAAGGATAGATTTCCTGAGTTAAGAAAGTCAAAATTGATGCCTAGAGCTGCTGGTCCTTTTAAGATAGTTGAGAAGATAAATGATAATGCATATAAACTTGAGTTGCCTCCCGAGTTTGGGGTTAGTCCCACCTTTAACATTTCAGATTTGAAGCCATGCTTGGGAGAAGAAGATGAGACCGAGTTGAGGACAACTCCGCTTCAAGAGGGGAGGATGATGAGGACATCACTTCTTCGGATATACACAACACTCCTCCACTTGATATTCAAGGACCAATTACTAGAGCTCGCGCCGACAATTGAATTTACATGTGAGCTCGCTCCTAAGTACTTCTTTTGTTCATTTGAGAATCGATTACTACCTAATGATTTAATTATGATTAGGAACCATGGAGAGGATCAAGAAGTACTTGGAGAAGGGCTACGAGGCGCACGAGTCCAGCAAGGGTGGTCGAATCATGTTGGATGTCCAACTCAAGCCCACTTCGAATCCAATTCGGAGTCCAGGACCAGGCCGCACTAAAACGGACGCCCAGATCGCATCCGACTCCGTTTTGGACGTTCCACATATGTATGGAAAGCTGAGAAGATAAGCTTTCCAATGGCTCTGGTCTCATATCAAAATTCCTTCTGAGTCAACGGGAATCGTCGAAACAAGTGGACGTCCAGAATCTGTCAGGGTGCTGTGACACCGTCTTTTGGGCCGCTCGCTTTGTATCGTGTTGGAGTCCATTAAGGACGCGCCCAGGGTTTTGCACCCCTTACTCCTTTATATACAGCCGCCACCCCACCATTAGGGTTGGGTTTTGCTTAGATTAAATCTGTCTTTGAACAGTTTCGCCGTTCATCGGTTTGTGAGACCCCAATTATCGAGTGCTACATCAATATATCTGCAATTCAGTTGTGATCTTTCTTGTTCTTGCTTGTGTTCTTCGATTCGCAGGCAAGGATTAGCCTTCTTGGCGAGGTCAACCGGGCTGCGCACGGTTGATAACCCGAGGAGACGTGGTGCTGCGATTGCGGGTTCGGACGTGTTGTTCGAAGCCGGATCGATTTGTGTCGCGCCTCCACCAAATCGAACATATCCAACCTGTTGGAAGATCGGGACCCGCTCCCATCAAGTGGTAATCGAGCTTGGTGTTCCTCCGTGTTCGAGTTACCCTCCTTTGTTATTTTCGGTTTCGTCCTAGAGTCCAAGAAAAAGCCCTACAAAAAAAAATTGTAGTCATAGGTTGTTTCCTGTCCTAGATCTCGTTTAGCCTTTGCACAAGTTGATTCTAGAGTCCGTAGTGTTGAGTTTGTGTCCTTAGTCGAGTTGTGTTGCTGGTTTAGATCGTGTTTTGTTCGAGTTGTTTTCCCACCCGCTACCACCCTTCAAACCCTAGCCGTCACGCTCGCTTCCTCCACCCTCTGTTTTTGTTTTCCCACCCATATCCCACCCTCTGTTAACCCTCTGTTTTCGCCATCCATCACGCCTCGTGATCACACCGCATCATCCCCACCTTTCCCGAGCTTCCGCCACCGATTCCACAAATTCCCTCCACCCGATCTTCGTTTTGACCCCACAAGAACCATAACTTGGAGGTCCATCTTGAAACGCCATAACTTTTGCATACGGACTCGAAATCAGTTGCTTTTTTTTTTGAAATTGGGTGAAATTAAATTTTACATCCGAATCTCCCCAACTTTGTCGGGTTCGACGAATTTATTTTCCGAAATTCGGCCTGAAAGTGTAGTACTCGCTCCAAACCGAATCACCGAATTTGCAGCACATTCATTAATTTCTGTAGGCCACTCCTTACATCCGATTGAGTTGCAACTTTGTGTGGTTCCTATTTCTGTGCTCTGCTCTGTGAAAAAAATATAAAAAAAATACAAAAAATTCGTTCGTCAAACATGGAATAAATTCGTGATCAATGATGGTTTTTTGTTTAGAGCTAACCGCCTATGCATTCCAGTTGGATCCGTTCGTCTTTTGTTGTTGCAGGAGGCGCATGGCGGCGGATTGATGGGACATTTTGGTGCTAAGAAGACGGAGGACGTTCTGACCACACACTTCTTTTGGCCAAAGATGAGGCGAGATGTTGAGCGGTTTGTGGCTCACGCACTACATGTCAAAAAGCTAAGTCTCGCTTGAATCCACATGGTTTATATATGCCACTTCCTGTTCCTTCTATTCCGTGGGCAGATATTTCTATGGACTTTGTTTTAGGGTTGCCCAGGACTAAGAGGGGGAGAGATAGCATTTTTGTTGTTGTGGATCGTTTTTCTAAGATGGCTCACTTTATCCCATGTCATAAAACCGATGATGCCGTTCATATTGTCGACCTCTTTTCAAAGAGATAGTTCGCTTGCATGGTATGCCTTCTACTATTGTTTCAGATCGTGATGCCAAGTTCTTGAGTCACTTTTGGCGCACTCTATGGAACAAGTTGGGTACAAAGTTGTTGTTCTCACGACATGTCACCCACAAACCGATGGCCAAACCGAGGTGGTGAACCGCACATTATCTACCATGTTGAGAGCTATTTTGAAGAACAATTTAAAGCTATGGGAAGAGTGTTTGCCGCATGTTGAGTTCGCATATAATCGAGCGGAACACTCCACCACCAAGGTAAGTCCTTTTCGGTAGTGTATGGATTCAATCCCGTGCCCTATTGATATTTTACCTTTGCCTACTAGTGAGAGAGTTCATAATGATGCTAAGGAGCGTGCTGATTTTATTCTCAAAATGCATGAGACTACTAAGGCAAACATTGAAAAGATGAATGCAAAAATATAGGATTACTGGTAGTAAAGGTAGAAAGGAAGTTAAACTTGAACCGGTGATTTTGTTTGGTTGCACTTGCGAAAGGATAGATTTCCTGAGTTAAGAAAGTCAAAATTGATGCCTAGAGCTGCTGGTCCTTTTAAGATAGTTGAGAAGATAAATGATAATGCATATAAACTTGAGTTGCCTCCCGAGTTTGGGGTTAGTCCCACCTTTAACATTTCAGATTTGAAGCCATGCTTGGGAGAAGAAGATGAGACTGAGTTGAGGACAACTCCGCTTCAAGAGGGGGAGGATGATGAGGACATCACTTCTTCGGATATACACAACACTCCTCCACTTGATATTCAAGGACCAATTACTAGAGCTCGCGCCCGACAATTGAATTTACATGTGAGCTCGTTCCTAAGTACTTCTTTTTGTTCATTTGAGAATCGATTACTACCTAATGATTTAATTATGATTAGGAACCATGGAGAGGATCAAGAAGTACTTGGAGAAGGGCTACGAGGCGCACGAGTCCAGCAAGGGTGGTCGAATCATGTTGGATGTCCAACTCAAGCCCACTTCGAATCCAATTCGGAGTCCAGGACCAGGCCGCACTAAAACGGACGCCCAGATCGCATCCGGACTCCGTTTTGGACGTTCCACATATGTATGGAAAGCTGAGAAGATAAGCTTTCCAATGGCTCTGGTCTCATATCAAAATTCCTTCTGAGTCAACGGGAATCGTCAAAACAAGTGGACGTCCAGAATCTGTCAGGGTGCTGTGACACCGTCTTTTGGGCCGCTCGCTTTGTATCGTGTTGGAGTCCATTAAGGACGCGTCCAGGGGTTTTGCACGCCCCTTACTCCTTTATATACAGCCGCCACCCCCACCATTAGGGTTGGGTTTTGCTTAGATTAAATCTGTCTTTGAACAGTTTCGCCGTTCATCGGTTTGTGAGACCCCAATTATCGAGTGCTACATCAATATATCTGCAATTCAGTTGTGATCTTTCTTGTTCTTGCTTGTGTTCTTCGATTCGCAGGCAAGGATTAGCCTTCTTGGCGAGGTCAACCGGGCTGCGCACGGTTGATAACCTGAGGAGACGTGGTGCTGCGATTGCGGGGTTCGGGACGTGTTGTTCGGAAGCCGGATCGATTTGTGTCGCGCCTCCACCAAATCGAACATATCCAGAACCTGTTGGAAGATCGGGACCCCGTTCCCATCAAGATTAGTCTAGGTACCACCAGTGGAAAGTGGATGCCAGGGATTTACTAGTCATTCACAGTGAGGGACAGGGATTTACTGTACTCATATGGTGCAAGAGGGGGCTTCTGTCTGGGTGGATTTAACCCTTCAGCGGTGAAACCTCAGCGGGTGGTGTCTGGCTAGACTAGAGTAAGGTAAAGGCTTCGTGATGAATTATCTGGGTCTCATGCCAAAGGAAGCATGTTGACTAATAAGATAACTTGTCTCTTGTGGGTAAAGTGTACAACCTCTGTAGAGTGTAAAACTATTCGAATAGCCGTGCCCACGGTCAAGGGCGGGCAAGGAATGCACTCACATGGTAGATCATTTGTTTTTGGTTTTAAAATAAAAAGTTTTAGGAACCGGGAGTGGTTGGAACTCCCGGAGTTGTCCTGGCGGATGTAGCCAGTGTCGGTGGATATAACCCATTGATTTGAACCTTGGCAGTTAGAGCCAGTGATCTAGTGTTGGTGGTTGTAACATTCACTATTTAACTTGATAAATTTTGTTTAAACAATTACCTTGTTTAAGTTGATGCCTTCCAAAAATAACTAATGGTATTTGAAATAAAACATTGCTTTGTGCAAAAGAACCATATAACCCTCCTTTGTTAAGCCTTGCATCTATTGCATTTTCCCAAGACTTGCGGAGTACTTTATGTAGTCACATGCTACACTTAAAATAATAACCAGAAGAGTATGAAGCTCAAGAAGGAACCTTCGACTACGGCGCATATGGATTCGACGAATGCTTTCCGGAGTACTAGGTTGCGTTTCCCCAGTCAATTGCCCGTGGCGTATTGATGGGTCTCCATTGATTTACTTTTGCTTCACTGTGTTTTATCTTTTGTGTGAGAGCGAGGTCTTGTAACCTCATTTGTAATAAAGGTCTTTCGGCCTGTACTCTCCTTATTATTGTAACTTCGTTGTTGGCAATGTAATCATCATTGTTTAACTGTGTGCACTAGCTTTGATTTGGGACTAGTGCTGTAATACACAGAGGGTCTGGATTTGAAAATCTGGGTCCCGACATTAACTATTTGGGCGGATGGATCGAGGGTGTGTGTGTATGTATGAATGGTGCTGTGATAGCACAAAGGGGATTGTGGTAGAACCGCCCAGATAACCATTAAGGACTGAATCTGGTGATGACCTCCCAAGGTACAAACAGTACAACCACATGCTGGCAAAGTGTAGGCAGGGCTAAATAATTTGTGTAGTTCTAGTGTGGTTACGTGAAGGTGTGAACACGAGCAAAGGGATGGATGGTCTCATCCCCGCCTTTGCACGTGATTGGTCACGAGGGACCCTTCTCGAGGGATGGTTGCATCCTACAGAAGATAGACCTTAGCGGGCATAACCACAAGTAAGATTATGCATTGTAACAGTCCTGTGATAGACTTCTCGACTGCATGGCTAAGGAATCATGTGGAGCAACGAGCAGATCTATCTCTTGTGGGTAAAGTGTACAAACTCTGCAGAGTCAAAACTATTCGAATAGCCGTGCCCACGGTCATGGGCGGACATGGGGATCTGAATAGATATAGTTATATTTCAAAATTTTGATGGATGGGATGGGATAAAAGTGGAGGGCAGAGAAGGACCCTTATTTGAGTTGTCCTGGGTGTCATCCCAGTGGTAAGGTAAGCGGCTATAACGCTGAAGGCATGATATGAAGAGCAGAGACCATGTAACGGTGGATGGCCTCTGACTCGTTGAAAATAAACGTATATGTTATGGGCATCATGTTATGTAATAGTATTATGATATTGTGTGAATTCAGCGATGTATGAAATGATTCAACAATGTATCTGTGTGCATTATCTACCGATCCAGGGAATAATGCGGTAAGACACAGCAGATTCTGGGTTGAAAAATCTAGGTCTGACAGGTTTGAGTTATGGATTACCTTCAATTTTAAGGTTTTAAACCTCCTACTACATTTGGAATACAAGTTCAAAAATCTATTTTTAGTTTGCTGGCATTTTAAATTTTAAGATGGCCTTGCTCTAACAGGACTTTTACTACAAATTTTCCTACTCTAATTGTTGGATCATCTTTTTAGATTCATTTTGTAATTTGTATTAAGTTCTCATTATTTACACCCTTTATTCATAATTTTATTTCCAGAGATTTATTTACAGGAACTTTAATCAAAACTAGAGAAATTCCAACAAAAACCAGATGCAAATAAGATGCATTCCAAAAGGTGTTAAAAATTACAGATTTTTGATATCCTGATTTTTAGAATGTTACAATGGTGGCGGAGGTACAACGTCGGGCAGGGCGTGGAGCAGGCAGAGCCCGCTGATGATGACTCGATGTTCTAGGTAATATGATTTCTTTGTACAAAGTAAGGCACGAGTATTGAACTAGTTGTCAACAAACACTGATATGGTAATTACCAAACTGATTTTTCTACTGATTTGGTTGCAGTTTGGGCCCATTTGAGACAAACATTTCACACTATTCAATTGAAAATAGAGCATTTTTCATATTTCAAACAAGGTTTGGCTTGCCATAAAGTCTACTCTTTTCCATGTGTAACTTTTGATATCTTTAGTTCTTTACTACTTATTATACTACTCAAAAAGACTCAGTGGTACATGATTAGTGACTAGGGATTATACTTCTAGGATACTGTTGGCTCACTTAGTGGTACGTAGCACTAGATTAGTGATTATATATTTAGAATACTAGAAAGTGATACAATTTCAACACGAAACTTACAGTCCATATAACACCAATGCGATTTGAACTATTTATATTGGACTAGATTTTTTTATGCGATGCAACACACGGCATTCAACCTAAGGATGTAGATCATTGCAGAGAAGCGGAGTGGGAGAACGGAGAGCGTGTCTCACGTGATAGAGGCAAGGATGGGGAGACTAATCAGCTGGCCCCACAAGTCAGCACGGATTGTTTGGTGAGAGGAGGGGGTGCCCAGCTTAGAATGTACCGCGTATCACCAACTGAGTCTTTTTAAGCAACTAGTAAGCGTGCACGTGAAATTCACGTCAAAAGCATTGATTTTATATCCAGAAATGAAATACGAATTTTGCTCTATGCCTCGTGAGTAAATTTCTCATGAGTCATATAGTCACGCACACCTCGTGATAGAAAGCCAAAAAATTATGTCACGTCCTTGAGAATAAATAGGATAGCTATGTTAGACCAGAGGTCGAGGAACTGAACCCCTGGCGAAGTGTGGTTATTTTTGGTCCCCCTACCAGAGAAATTCTCCCTTTGCCCCCCTCGTGTAGCTGTCAACCGCCAGGGCCCCTACCGCGCGAGTGTCTGACATGGCACCCGGCCGCACGAGGTGCCTATCTAGTTGCAGTTGAAGCGCCTGGTTGAAGAGCCGTGGTCAAAATATCATAGTCGAAGTGTCGTGGTCAAGGCGTCGTGGTCGAAGGACTCGAAGTTGTAAGGAGTCAACTTAGTCAGGTCTGTGTGTGGTCATAGTCTTGGGTCAGATCTGTGTTTGTGGTCGTAGCTAAAATAAATCGGTCGATAGTCATAGGTTGACAGTAGTAGCTATAGTAACTGGTCAGTAGTCATAAGCTACAGTAACTGGTCAGTAGTCCTAAGCTATAGTACTGGTCGGTAGTCATAAGCTACAGTACCTAGTTGGTGCTCGGAAGACTTGCGTAGTCTAAGATCGGAAGTACCAGCGATTTTGAGCGGTACAATCGGAGTTGCGATAAGAGCCATGGTCGAAGTGCCGTGGTCGAAGAGTCTTGGTCGAGACGCCGTGGTCGAAGTACCATAGTTGAGGCATCGTGGTCGAGGTGCCATAGTCAAAGGACTCGAAGTTGTAAGAAGTCAACTTGGTCAGGTCTATGTGTGGTCATAGACTTGGTTAGATCTGTGTTTGTGGTCATAGCTACAGTGAACCGATCGATAATCGTAGGTTGACAGCCATAACTACATTAACTGATTGGTAGTCGTAAGCTACAATACTGGTCGGTAGTCGTAAAGCTACAATATCTGATCGGTGCTCGGAAGACATGCGTGGTCGAAGACCGGTAGTACTGGCTTTGTTTGAGTGATATGACCGGAGTTGCGGTAAGAACCATGGTCGAAGTGTAGTGGTCAAAGAGCCATAGTCAAAGTATTGTGGTCAAGGCACCGTGGTTGAAGGACTTGAAGTCATAAGGAGTCAACTTGATCAGATATGTGTGTGGTCATAGACTTGGTCAGATATATGCATGTGGTTTGTAGCTACAGTGAACTGGTCGATAGATGTAGGCTACAATAACTAGTCGATAGTCATAACCTATAGTAACTAGTCGATATACGTAAGCTACAGTAACTGATCGGTAGTCATAAGCTACAATACCTGGTCGGTCCTCGCAACACCTCCGTGGTCGAAGACCCATAGTACCGACTTTGTGTGATCGGTACGACCGGAGTTGCGGTAAGAGCCATAATCGAAGTGCCATTGTCAAGGAACTGTGGTCGAAGGACGTGAAGTCCTAAGGAGTCAACTTGGTTAGGTTTGTGTATGATCATAGACTTGGTCAGATCTGTGTGTGTGGTCGCAGCTACAATGAACTGATTGATAGTCGTAGGTCATAGCTACACTGGACATAGCAATATAAAGCTGACCATGAGACAAAGGGCTGATGAGACACCGTGGAGCTGAGTGGGGTGGAGCGTGGGGTGCGATGGTGTGATGGAGGAGGTGGAGTAGGGCACAAACGTCGGAGTAGGGGGCGCAGGGCGTGGACTGGGAGCGGAGTGTGGCAAAGTGGCACCATGGGAGCCGAGTGGGGCGAAGCGCGGAGTGCGGTGGAGCAGGGGGTGGCGGTAGGGGTGGAGGGGGACAGAGCGGTGGAGTAGGGGCAGTGGTAGCGAATTGGAGGAGCCTTGGCACGGGGGCAGAGCGGGAGCGGAGGAGGCGGAGCGACGGAGGTGGCGGAGCGGCGACGCGGGGGCAGAGCAGCGCAGTGTGGTGGAGCATGGGGTGGGGCGGCGCGGACTGTGGGGCCACGAGGCGAGGGAGCATTGGGCGGCGCGATGGATTGTGGACATGAGGGGCGATGCAGATGGATTCCGGGCATGATGCGGGGGCATGATTGTGTGGGGCTGAAGCAGCGTGACACATTGGTGCCTTGGCAGGAGTACACGTGAGATAGCGGGATTGGCAGGACCAACTTGTAATCGTGGATGTTGGATGAACCGAATAAACAATGTAGATATTAGATTGCAGGACCAACTTGCAATGTTAGTCATTGGATTATGTTGGCTTGAAATAGTATTTATAACTCATATGAAGCTAAGAAAATAAAAGGCTCCATGGAAATCCAATTTGTTTGGATTTTAATCTTTTTGTGAAAAGTCAATCTTCCCTATTGCTTTTAAAGTGGTTTTTGCCATATCTTTTGAAAGAAGACTCCTTTTTGGAAAATTCTTATTGAAAAGTTTCTTAGGAGTCCAAAGTCTATTTATGCAATTTTTCAAAGCATTTCAACTTGTTTTGAGAAAGTTGAGTACTTTTCTCACTTTATCAAAATGCTGAAAATTCATAGTTTTTCATGTTTTTGAGCCGATTCATGTTTTTTGTATCTTTAAATGGGCTCATAATTTAAGGAAGCTATAATTATGACTCGTAATCCTTAGTTGTTAATCTATACTGACAAAATTTGAAAGTTATGTATAGACCCTTGCTAGCTATAGGTTCCAAATAAAATTTGATAAGGGGATTAGATGCAAATTGTATTCCAAGCCATCCATTCAGATTTCATAGACAGTCTGACACTTTTTTCTTTACCTATGTTACATTGTGTGAATGGTGCATAAGCACTTTATTTTATTTAGCTCTTAGGAACATCTTTACTTTCTAATTCGAAAATCAAGTATACACTTCTCTATCATTTTGCACCATTGTGACCACCACGATGTGTGCAATGATTCAAAACTAATATTGGATATTTTATATGAACATTTTAGTTGCAAGTTTTTAAGCCTTATGTGACGTAGATAGGCCGCATCAATACTAGCCTACTAGGTATAAATGTACTAAAAATCATACGTGTTTCTAGGGTGGTAGGGTACGTTAACTGTCATGCGAGTTGCATGGCGTACTAATAAAAATTTATGGAATGACTATACATTTTGTAATAATATGATCAACATATAGAAAATTTACTTATCGATGTCAGTATTTCTTATCATTATTACTCCACAAAATAAGTTGTTTTCACAACTACATGTGCAAAGTAGCCAACTAATTAGAAAAAAAGCCCAACTAATCTTTATCTTTACTACTTAATAAATTGAAGTTGGTGACAGTCCGTCCGTCCTCCACAGCTTTTCCCTGGATTTTTTTTCTTGCGGCAACGTGTGGACCAAAATCTAACCGCTTGCCCTCGCCTCCTCTCCGCAGAACCGCTCGCCCCCTCCTCCCCCTCGCCTCTCCACGTAGAACCGCACGCCCTCGCCTCCTCCGCAGAACCGCTAGCGCTCACCTCCTCCGCCGAACTGTCGCCTCCTCCTCCCCCTCGTCTCCCGCTCCACCCTCGCTCCTCCGCGCTTGGGTGCCGGATTTGACCGCGCCTGGGTGCCGCAGCCCGCGATTCCCTGAGCGGCGGCAGTTTCTCGAGCTCGGGAAGCGCGCGTTGTGGCGGTGCGTGAGGTGGGCTCGGTCGCCGTGGTGTTACGCGTGCTTGGTCTGGGAGCGCGCGTTCAATGGCGACTTGCTGGGCGGTTCCGGTGAGTCCCCACGGTTCTCGGTGGTGCGGATGCTTGGTATGAACTCCGGAGGTGTGGTTCTTAGTCTGCCGCTGATCGATGAGCTCGGGGCGGCCGCCTCCCTCGGTTTCTCCGCGTATTTGCTCGTGGCGAAAGAATCCGGCTTATTGGATTGAGTCGTGCTCGGTTTGGTGCTTTTCTTGACTCTTGGTGGAAAGATTGGAGCTTTGAGGCGCGCTCCTTGTTAAGACCGAAAGTTTGCTCACGAGAGTGTTTGGGATTTGGCGCGATGGGGTCGGCGGTGGCAAGGGTTTGCCGCGATTGCCCAAGCTTGGTAGGAGTTGCTTCAAGCCAAGGCATGCTGCTTCTGGGAAGGGGAGGCAAGTGGGAGGAAGCGGCGGGAGATGGAAGAGATGTTCCGGCGCAAGGGAGGAAGGCGTTCTTCTTGGGAGCATGATGGGCGCCGAGGAGCACTGCTCAGTGGTGGCTCGTTGGAGTGCAGCGAGTTCGGTGTTCTTGGCGTCGATCGACCGGTGATTGGAGATGAAGCTCTCCCGTCCGAGATGCCGCAGCCCTTGCCGGAAAATGATGGTACATCTCCTCGCACAACCGACATTGTTTCGATTGTTCAATTCTCAACTTGTGCTCTCGTCGCAACTCGCATTGCTTAGAGGACTATGGATTATGGGATGTTGTGATTGTGCGCTTTGAGTTGAAGATGCTAAGCACATTAGCAAACGGCTCGCTTCTGTGTTCATGATGACATACACGCATTTCCATTGCCTATTTGCACTAAGAAAATGCTTGCATTGCTTGGTTCCATTCATTGCATCCATGTTATAGCATTATTGATACTCACCGAGCCTCATCTTGTCTGTGGTCAAGTACAAATAGTAGCTTCACATGAACTCGCTTTACGGTGTTTTCTGTTCCGCTCATGTGTGTTTGGCATTTTGCGGGGAACAAAGGCGTCGAACTTCGAGCTGTGGCATGCATGCGCTGGGCCTCTTGTGTCTTTGCTCGTGGTCGGGAGCCGGGTCGTCTACTTTCCACAGGGGCCATAGTGAGCAGGTCGGTTACTCGGTTTGTACATCAATATCTCCTTTGAATAAACTAGGCATGGCTGGACTTTGTTGACTTCAGTTTATTTGATTTTGCAAAAAAAGAAAAGGTGTAGTGTGTGCTTGTGCCTTTGTGCTTTATAGGTTCTTATTGTTTGCCTAATGCATCTCATAAACACAATCTCTGAAGATTCTCTTGAAACACTACTTTGGTGAACTGTTGAAAATACCATTATGTGAAGAATCAATTTTGTTGCGGGGTGTTATTCAGGTTGAAGTTTTCTAAAGTAATTTTAGTTTTGTGCGGTGGTCGTGTCAACTAATAAGGAAGTTGATGCTCAAATCCTAACTATCCAAACCTACCTCCTCGCTAATCTGCCGACTTCATAATGTCACTATGCATGTGAGTTCACACTTAAAAGGGATCATTATGTAATTTTTAAGAAGCATACGAGATGATTTCTTGGTGTCGATGCGGTGATGCAAAACCGATGAAGTTTATGCCCAAATGACACCGCAACCGTTGAGCCGGTGTTTAACCACGTTGCTCGTGCTTGTAGCTTGAATTCGATAAAAGATTTTTGTACAAACATCACAAATAATGATGTGTTCATAATGTGATTCCATTGACAGGAAGAACAAAGGATCCTTTCCTTCCAATTGAGTTGGGCGCGCTAGCAAGCGACCGACTAATTACTTCGCAAGACGCCGACCGCAAGTGACACGAGTACCCATGGTGGATTCTCTGTTCCCCGCCGATCTGCTGAGAAAGTCTTCCCTCCATTGGTTTGTTTTTTCAAAGACCTCGAGTGAAATTTAGTTGCTTCAAGCTAAATACATTTATAAGGAGTCATAAAAATGGTGAGAAAGAACTTACTATCCGATCAACTTCACACATCAAACAAGAACATAAATTATCTTCTCACTTTTGTTGGCTAGAGCTGGTAGAAGAACTTCTCTGATGTACGACATCTTACTTAGAAAAGCCTGAGGTAAATCCTACAACCGATAGCGACATACAAGAAAAGATTTCGGTCTATTATGAGTTGAAAGTATATTAATAGAACAGTATTTTGTAAAACAGCAAATTCATCAATGGAACAGCAGCATTCAAAAACTTTACAGTACCATTGTATATTCAACAAATTTACAAGTCCACTACTTAACAGAGGCAATGTACAAATCGTTTCGGGAGAATTTCTGGGCTTACATGTATGTTAGCTACGATCGGTTCAATTACTTTTTACCTGCTGATTTAGATACCTTCGGAGTTCAGATGCTTTTGGCTCAGCAATGTCATGCTCTTATGTTTATATATGAGATAATCTCTTGAAACGACTCAGCACCTGAATGTGTTAAGGTAGATCTTTTCCTTGCAGCATGTTTTTGCTCTTCTCTGCACATCATAGGTGATGATTTTTTTTGTTCCTTCATTAGACATTTGTACAGATGGATTAACTTCATCCGAATATAGATTTAATGGAATGGAAGTTGGGCAGGTAGATGCGCTTAAGGTAATTAACAATTTTCTCTACCTGATTTAATACATGGAAAGGTTAATATTCTCAATTTTAACTTTGCCAATGCTTGGGGAGGCTTTACTTATTTTAGCATTATTTACACTGGTGACAACTATCTACATTACTCAATGCCTTTATTATATTTTGGTGACCCGTTCTATTTACCTCTGATATAGGAACAAGTTCTTCTGGCGAGATTCTCATTCAATGGTTTTACTAACCTTTGTTATTCATCTGATAATTTATGGATTTATGTAGTGTGATGCCGAAGCTTGGTTTCAGCCAATACTGAACGTAATGTTCGTTTGTACAGTTGTGATTTTATACCCGCGTTCAGCATGTTCTCGGGCAACGAGATACGCCAGTCCACGGAGGTGTAGGTCAGGAACAACCGGATTTACGGCGTGACATGAAACTGGTGCCCAATGGATTTGTTTTTATCAAGGTTATGTTCTAGAGGTAATTAAGAAGATGACTTCTCTCTACGACATGATGTGGATGAAGCTCATCTTTCTTATGTTCAAGTAATGCCTTTCCTTTGTTTCCAAGTTTAATTAGCCAACAGATATAGTAGTTCATTACTTTATTTTGATGGTATCATTTTAGTGGCGTGTGGACCCACATGAATAAGTGGACGGTAAATCAGTGACGGCAGGAACATTGGGGGTTTAAGAAGGCATTTAGAATGTTGGTGATCTGAGTTGTGAAATGAGATGGTAAGAAGTTTGATTTACGTTATTCCATTGACTTTATTGCATATGATGACTTCATAGTTTATACTGAATTCAAAGAGATGAAAAGCATTTCAATTTCAAATTGCTTCCAATAGAATTTTAGAATGCAAATATAAAATCAAGTTTATAAATTTATATGATTTGAAATACTCCATGTGGGGATTTAGAAGCAATAATTCCTCTTAAGTAATTGCATTAGTTGATAGGAGGTTCTTGCATTGTAGACAACAACAGGCATGAAGGCACGAAAGGACTAAGAACACATTCACAATACTACCTATTTCATCAGTTATTTCCTATTCTAAATTTGTCCTTGCTACTTGTTTGTTGGTTTCTTGTAGGTAAGGCAATAATTGTATATGTAAAGAGCTACCATAATATCTGCAAGATTGGACTTTGAGCAGTCCTTTGTCTTATTCATGGACAGTTTAGATGTGAGGTGAAGATAAAGCACCAATACCATGTAAGTGATCTCTTTTACAACTTTGAAAGTTTAACTATGAGGTTTCAACCACATAGTGCAAGTCTTCATGGGAAAGGGTTTATTACAGTGTAATGGTAAGACATGCAATATATGTGGGAGCATTTTTTTGTTCTAGCTATGTCTATATATTTGTGTGATTTGCCATGGATCCACAGAATTGCGTGTATCATAAGATGTGGATTTGATTTACTTTCAGTTTTGATCCAACAATCATTACGTTCTCTGAGAAGAAAGACAAAGCTTTAGTAGATATATGTCATATGACCATAAGACAAAGGCCTTTACCTTTCCCTTCCATATGTTTATCCTGTGAGTGAACTGTCGTGGGACTCAATTCCTTTTGCTAATCTATATATTCATCTCAACATTTTTGCTAATCGCAAGGATTCAGCCAAGGTCCTCATCGTGTTAATAAACTGCAGTTAGGTGTTTTTGAGCTAGGAGCTTTTAACAATTTGATTATTCTATCTCTCTGCTCTCTTATTTTGGGCTTTGGTGAGCTGAATGAATACCATGGATAAGTCTTCTATCTGGTGATTTGAGCTTACGTAAATTAGTACCACAAAATTTGACCTTTTTCTTGTTATGGTAGTCCAATTCTGAATTTAAAGTGCAAGATCATTGTTTTCCATCAATGATGCATAGCTTTAAATGAAAGACATTACTTGCTAAGTAGCTATGATCATTACTTGCTAAGTAGCTATGATCATGAAATCCTCTAGGATAGCTACTAATTATAATGTGTTCTCAGTGATCAAACAAAAAAATCAGACACTTTTGTAAACTTGGGTTAGCTGATTCTCACTTTTTTTGCAGTAAATTTTGGTACTCCGTTGCAACGCACGGGCACCTTACTAGTACTACTTAAAAATTAGAGTTGGTGGCAGTCCGTCCGTCCTCCTCAAACCGTCCTCACACACAAACCCTCCTCACACACATGTAAGCGCCGCTCGTTCTCCCACCGATTCTCTCCCCACGTTCTCCGCCCACCTCATGGGTTCTTCTCCCCACCACGGTTCTTCTCCTCACCTCCTCGTCTCGCCATTCCCGCGTCTCCCGCCTCCTCCTCCCCGCCTCCGCCGCCTCCTCCTCCCCTCCTCCCGCGCGCGCCTCCTCATCCCCACCCCGCCGCCTCCTCCTCCCTCCCTCCCACCTGCGCCGCCGCCGTCGCCTCCTCCTCCTGCCCACCCCGCCGAATCTTCTCCCCGTCCCCGTCTCCCCGTTCTCCGCATCTCCCGCCTCCTCCTCCCGTGCCGCCGCCGCCTCCTCCCCGCTCCTCCACGCCGCCGCCTCCTCCTCCCCCCGGCGCCGCCTCCTCCTCCTCCCCCGGCCGCCGCCGCCTCCTCCCTCCCTCCCACCCCTGCCGCCGCCTCCTCCCTCCCACCACCCCCCCGCCTCCTCCTCCTCCCCAAATGACGGTTCTTGATCTGATAGTGGTTTGGTTTCTTCAGGGCATAGATCTGGGCATAGATCTGGCTTGACCAAGGTGAAGAGCAAAGCAAGGCGGAGCGACACCCAAGGGAGGGAACACGAGCAATTTGGCTACCCCCAAGGCGATTACTGCCCTTGGAACGCCACCAAGCGTGACGCGTGCAGCTGATTAGTTCCTCGGGTCGGTCGGCTGCAAGGCGTCTAAGAGCACCTCCCGGATCACTACCCTTCCTACAGAGGTATGAGAATTTGCCCGATTCTTTTGCAATTTCTTTTATCTCTTCAGATTGTGCAAGAACTGAAGTTCCTATTCCCAATCCACCCCAAAACTCCAACCCCCTCCAATTCACCTCGATTTCCCTTTCCCCCGAAATTTTCTCATCCCCAAACGACCAAGAATGCGTAGTCCCTCAGCCAGATCAATCAAAGGTGCCTCCTTTCCAAGATTGTGATTTCGGCATGAGGTGAAGTCTTTGCCTTGCGAGGAGGAAGCACCGCCCCACTAGCTGACCATTGTATGCGCGGCCTTCATCGAATGTGTTCTCAAGTTGCTCAACCTCGTGGTCATGGCGTTCAGGCTAGCCATGATGGGTACGGTGCATACGTGCTCATGGTATGGCTCCAGGTGCTACTAACTTAGTTGCTGTTGCCGTCACGGCTGGTGCCAGCAGTGCATCCAAGAGGTGAGCTGGTGCAGCTCGGGAGGCCACTGCTTCTCCTTGTTGATGTGTCCCTGTCTGATGGGACCGGGAGGGATCTCCGATGCACAGTGTGTCATTTCTGGAGTATCTCCTTGTCTTGATAAAGCTTTGGTTTTTTATGTGGTTATGGCAATTATGTGATTTGTGGAAACACAATGCCACTTTTAATACAGTTTACTTAGATGTTTAACACTCTACATGTTACTTATATCTTGTCACTTGTAGTCAAAAGCTTGCTATTCAATGACTTAATTGCACATATATATTCTCCAAAAAAATTTGACTTGCTTGCACAGTTGCTATACAGAGAATCGTTACACTAGGGTACTATACCTGGGGCAAATATTTTTTTTATGTATTTAATAACTATGATTATTCTTAGCTATGGAATCTCATTACTGTATTGAGAATGTGAGACATCAGATTTTTTAATTTGCTTTGTTGTAAGTTTTCGAAAATGATGTCCTGCAAGAAGTTGATAATGTCATTTGCGAGCTGCCATTTTGCATGATTTAATTTTGGTGCTCATAATAACCTTGTGAGCTTAACATGATATATAGATGAGTATATGTATGAGTTACCTTGGTGAAGTTTGATTAAAGTGCTACCTTTTCTACTATACAATTCTCAACGTTACGCTTGAAGTGTTGTATATGCGGTGATCATGTAGGAAGTTCCATCAGCTCAGATGCTTTGCATTGTGCATCATCTTTTAGATCTCTTTTTCACTTCTTTTATTTACTACAGGTTTATCTTTGCATCTATTGGTGTTGGTGTTATACTCTTCGTTACATCCATCTTTGGTTGTGCCAATGTTTCAACTGGAAGCGGATGCTGCTTGTCCTTTGTATCTAATTGTGGATACATATTTACAAGCACAATATCTTGAGATGCATTATTATATGTTGGATGCATGTTACGGTGCCAACTATCAAGTAATTATGTACTCACCGTGGAGCAAGTAATCAACCATAAGAAACATTCATATGAATTCCTATGCTCGAGAAAAACAAAATTTAATCAAATGTAGGTGTATTGTTGGAGAAAGAAGCTTGGTCTATATACTGAAAGGATTGGACCAAAAAATGTTATCTGCTTACAACCAGTAGTTGCAGTTGGGTAGTCTTTGATTCTAAATGTTTTTTTGCCTATAATTTTTTTCCTTCATTTAGTTGCTGCAAATGCTAACATTGATATTCTGCACTTTCATCTTGCTAATACTTAATATTGTTCTACTCCTAGGTTATCTCTTGACTCTTGCTATCATGTTCAGAGCTTAGTCGACACTAGAGTTGCATCTTGATAGCACAAATTGATCTTTGAACTTTCATATAGCCTTCCATGGCTTTGTTGCTATCTGCATAAATTTATTGAATCTTGATGAGTAGACAACAAACAGGGGAGGCGGGGCGAGGTGCACACTGCTAGAGATGAGGAAGAACCACGAAGTCGGCGGGGTCAAGGAGGGTAGATCCGGAGCGGCGATCTTAGTAATAGAGGATCCGGTCGTGCCGACCTCACTCTCGATGATAAGACATTTTCCTCTTTTTAATGTTCATTGTATGATTTGTAGTCAAAAGCTTGCTATTCAATGACTTAATTGCACATATATATTCTCCAAAAAAATTTGACTTGCTTGCACAGTTGCTATACAGAGAATCGTTACACTAGGGTACTATACAGGGCAAATATTTTTTATGTATTTAATAACTATGATTATTCTTAGCTATGGAATCTCATTCTTGTATTGAGAATGTGAGACATCAGATTTTTAATTTGCTTTGTTGTAAGTTTTCGAAAATGATGTCCTGCAAGAAGTTGATAATGTCATTTGCGAGCTGCCATTTTGCATGATTTAATTTTTGGTGCTCATAATAACCTTGTGAGCTTAACATGATATATAGATGAGTATATGTATGAGTTACCTTGGTGAAGTTTGATTAAAGTGCTACCTTTTCTACTATACAATTCTCAACGTTACGCTTGAAGTGTTGTATATGCGGTGATCATGTAGGAAGTTCCATCACTCGGATGCTTTGCATTGTGCATCATCTTTAGATCTCTTTTCACTTCTTTTATTTACTACAGGTTTATCTTTGCATCTATTGGTGTTGGTGTTATACTCTTCGTTACATCCATCTTTGGTTGTGCCAATGTTTCAAGCTGAGCGGATCTTGCTTGTCCTTTGTATCTAATTGTGGATACATATTTACAAGCACAATATCTTGAGATGCATTATTATATGTTGGATGCATGTTACGATGCCAACTATCAAGTAATTATGTACTCACCGTGGAGCAAGTAATCAACCATAAGAAACATTCATATGAATTCCTATGCTCGAGAAAACAAAATTTAATCAAATGTAGGTGTATTGTTGGAGAAAGAAGCTTGGTCTATATCTTGAAAGGATTGGACCAAAAATGTTATCTGCTTACAACCGATGAGTTGCGGTTAGGCGGTCTTTGATTCTAAATGTTTTTGCCTATAATTTTTTTCCTTCATTTAGTTGCTGCAAATGCTAACATTGATATTCTGCACTTTCATCTTGCTAATACTTAATATTGTTCTACTCCTAGGTTATCTCTTGACTCTTGCTATCATGTTCAGAGCTTAGTCGACACTAGAGTTGCATCTTGATAGCACAAATTGATCTTTTGAACTTTCATATAGCCTTCCATGGCTTTGTTGCTATCTGCATAAATTTATTGAATCTTGATGAGTACAGACAACAAACAGGGAGGCAGACGAGGTGCACACTGCTAGAGATGAGGAAGAACCACGAAGTCGGCGGGGTCAAGGAGGGTAGATCCGGAGCGGCGATCTTAGTAATAGAGGATCCGGTCGTGCCGACCTCACTCTCGATGATAAGACATTTTCCTCTTTTTAATGTTCATTGTATGATTTGTAGTCAAAAGCTTGCTATTCAATGACTTAATTGCACATATATATTCTCCAAAAAAATTTGACTTGCTTGCACAGTTGCTATACAGAGAATCGTTACACTAGGGTACTATACCTGGGGCAAATATTTTTTTTATGTATTTAATAACTATGATTATTCTTAGCTATGGAATCTCATTACTGTATTGAGAATGTGAGACATCAGATTTTTTAATTTGCTTTGTTGTAAGTTTTCGAAAATGATGTCCTGCAAGAAGTTGATAATGTCATTTGCGAGCTGCCATTTTGCATGATTTAATTTTTGGTGCTCATAATAACCTTGTGAGCTTAACATGATATATAGATGAGTATATGTATGAGTTACCTTGGTGAAGTTTGATTAAAGTGCTACCTTTTCTACTATACAATTCTCAACGTTACGCTTGAAGTGTTGTATATGCGGTGATCATGTAGGAAGTTCCATCACTCGGATGCTTTGCATTGTGCATCATCTTTAGATCTCTTTTTCACTTCTTTTATTTACTACAGGTTTATCTTTGCATCTATTGGTGTTGGTGTTATACTCTTCGTTACATCCATCTTTGGTTGTGCCAATGTTTCAACCTGAAGCGGATCTTGCTTGTCCTTTGTATCTAATTGTGGATACATATTTACAAGCACAATATCTTGAGATGCATTATTATATGTTGGATCCATGTTACAGTGCCAACTATCAAGTAATTATGTACTCACCGTGGAGCAAGTAATCAACCATAAGAAACATTCATATGAATTCCTATGCTCGAGAAAAACAAAATTTAATCAAATGTAGGTGTATTGTTGGAGAAAGAAGCTTGGTCTATATCTTGAAAGGATTGGACCAAAAATGTTATCTGCTTACAACCAAGAGTTGCAGTTGGGTAGTCTTTGATTCTAAATGTTTTTTTGCCTATAATTTTTTTCCTTTATCATTTAGTTGCTGCAAATGCTAACATTGATATTCTGCACTTTCATCTTGCTAATACTTAATATTGTTCTACTCTAGGTTGTCTCTTGACTCTTGCTATCATGTTCGAGCTTAGTCGACACTAGAGTTGCATCTTGATAGCACAAATTGATCTTTTGAACTTTCATATAGCCTTCCATGGCTTTGTTGCTATCTGCATAAATTTATTGAATCTTGATGAGTACAGACAACAAACAGGGAGGCAGACGAGGTGCACACTGCTAGAGATGAGGAAGAACCACGAAGTCGGCGGGGTCAAGGAGGGTAGATCCGGGCGGCGATCTCGGTAATAGAGGATCCGGTCGTGCGACCTCACTCTCGATGATAAGACATTTTCCTCTTTTAATGTTCATTGTATGATTTGAATTATGTTTGATGATATGTACTACCTTTTTGGAACTCCGTTGCAACGCACGGGCATCTTACTAGAAGTTCTTGATGAACACCTTAATTGATAGGAAGGTGCGGCCGCAAGTTACCGTGGTTCTTGATGGGCTTGTTTGATTCGCATTGATCGTGCATACTTATTCCTGATGTTTACTTTGTTGTGTTGATTTCAGTCTGGAGAAAAGCTAGACAGTTAACAGAATCTCTATTGGGGCTAGCCATGGATGATTCATAAAAAAATCTCGTATCACATCGATGAGAGTTCGTAAAAAGTCGTATTATGAAGTGGTTGTTCTTCTCATGCTTATTTCTTTTAGTGTTTAAGTACTGTTGAATTGTCGACTTGACTAAAGCGGTTTTAACATTCAATGCTCTATCATCATAGGAACCTGGTTAAGTTTCTTTACAGTGATATTAGGTATGTATATTTGGAAGCTAGGAATATGTGATGTCTAATATGTCCCCATGTTCCTTTTCTCAAGCTCCATGTGTGTAAATTCTTCATGAAATTATGATGATCAACATATGTTAGTATTTGAACTACAAAATGCAAAGTTCCTTTGTTTCTCCAGGACATTTATACGACCAATGTAGCGTTGTTGAAATTATTTACTTTGCTACTATTTGTTAGTTTAATCAATTAATCTAATAGTTGTTTTGACCTTCTATAATTTTGCATTCTTGCCAGTGCCAATCTTGCTTTTTATCCTGTAATTCTTTTCTTTGTCTAGACCCAAAGAAAAGAGATTCTTATTTTGTAGTGGCTCGAAAGGTTCCAATTCGGTGAAATTTGGCAAGGTAATAAGGTTGAGTATACGTGTAAGGATGAATAAAACATGGAGTATATGTGTACTATGCATGGAGGCTTATATTTACTAACGCAAAGTTCAAATTTAGAATTCATTTGAATAACTTCAAAAAGTAGCCATTTGAACCATGGCGAGATTGTCGGCGATTTCTTTTTTTGTGTGCTGAATTCCTATTAATATATTTTTCTCCCTTCACTCAGGAACCTGCTAGATCATTACCTTAATTGTATTTTCTAAAGTAGTTGTATAGTTAAAGAGCTTGAGAACATTTGTGTGGGATGAAGCAGGCTTCGTATTGACGTTTGAAGAATCCGAGCCAACCATGTCTTGTCAGTAGGATGATGTCTTTGTGTCTGGCGGAAATGCAATGTGTAGCTAACTCTTGTGGTTAATGGGAGTAAAACATGATGTTTAAAATAAGAGATTCAACAATTCTGGATTAATGTTATGCCTTTTCTATCTACTACCGCATTTGTTGGCTTACTAATGTCTTGTTTGAGTATTTCCATTGATGATCGCACACATTTTGGATTACTGTTTCTTGTGTTTACTTGTACATGGCCGCTATATCTATTCTTGCATTACATTAGAGATACAAGGCAGTACATTAGAGATAAACAGATGTAAAATCTGAAGTCTGTAACATGATTATTAGCTGTAAAGCCTTTTTCCAAATCATGTCCTTTGTTGCCAAGAAAATGATTATTATTAGTTTTGTTTTTCGTTGCAACGTACGGGCACTGGACTAGTTATATAGAAATGTTAAGTACTATATTAATACAATATTCATGATGTATGGTATATCCAGTGCTAACATTTGACCAGTCGATACCCGCCCTTTTACCCTATTTTTAAGCATCAAGGGTGCACCCCAACACAAATTTTCTAGCTCCACCGTGGACTATTTTGGTATGGTTTAGTTCAATTGCAACTTAGAAGTAGTTTTAGTGTGTCATAAGTTAGCTCCATGTGTCCTTCATTTCTGGATTTGCCGCTGCTGGTGATACACAAGAACAACAACATGAAAATGACAACAAACACAATAATTCTTATAGAACTAAGGGTATCTTTACTATTATAAAAATAGGTGTTAGTGGTCGTTGTCTCTTCTCTCCATAGAAAAGTACCCTTTAAAGTTAGAGATAAATACCTACAATGCCATCTAGAGGGAGTTGGTGAGTCAGCCCACCACACGCGTGGACACGCCCCTTCTCCTCCACTCCTGATCTGGTGATGGTGGTGGTCCGTCTGCCTCCACCTCCCCCATTCCACATGGGATAACAGGCTACTTGCCCCAATGCCTCCTAAGTCCCTGGCTCCCTCCTCTCCACAGCCCCATCCTCTCCTCTCTCTGAGCATCCCTCTTTCTCCTAAGCCATGTAGACAAGCTTAGGAACACGGGAAAGCCCAGATCCACGCTGAATAGCTCGAGAGAAGCCAAAATCGTGTTTTCTACCTCACGAAATCTGGCACCAATGAGCTCAAGAAAGGATCTAGAGACGACAGGGGTGTCACTTAGCTCGTGGGGAAGAGGAAGGGAAGGCTGCCATTGAGGGTGTGGTGGTCGACTTGGGTCGGACGACACTGGTGCAACCATAAGGCCATAGGTCAACGTCACATGGGGTGACGTCCGCGGCCAAAGGGTGGCCGTGCATGCGACAATGATAGACGTTGGGGAAGGGGTCAGGGGGCCCATCCCACCATTGTCGATGGAGGTGATGGCGAGGCCCTAGGGGCTGAGCAGAAGGTTGGCGGTGGTGGAGGTCACCAACGCCTGTAGATCGAGCCGACGGTGCAAGGGAAGGGGATAAAGAAGTGAGATAGACAAGAGGTGGGGTGGCTGGCGACGAGGAGGCACCGGTCTAGCGGCGTCAGGCCAATGGTGCCTAGGAGAGATAGGGAGTGTCAGGGGGAAGGAGAAGGTGGTGAAGAGGTGAGTAGGCCGAAGGCCAGCTCGGGGAGGTGAAAGATCATTCTCTATTTAAGTTGGTTTTGGTGATAATGATAAATACTATTATGAGTTTTTGGTGATAATGACAAATGCATTTGTGAGACTAACCCTGTTTACTGATTATGATATTACTTAGTCTCATATGGATGAAAAAGGTGAAATTATTGAGGTATGCATTCGATATCTTACTTATAATCTTGTTGCATTTCTCATATCTAAATATATGATTAAATGACCAATCTATATGTGAGATTAATATGTTTGTTTAAGTATGTTATTGGTTAGTCTCAATTGGATGAAAAAGTGAGATCAAAGAGGTATGCATTCGAAATTGCATTATTATATATTAGTGCATTCCTTGGATCCAAAATATAGATTGAACTCTACAAATAGTCCAAAATGAATATGTACATATATCTTCATTACACATACTTGTATGCACACATTTAGGGGGTTCACTCTATATTTTGAGGTTTCATAAGTATTGATCCATATTTCCTTTAATACACATATTTAGGATCTTTACTTTAAAATACATCCTTTGAGTATATATAGCTTGTGTAGTTTATATATACTCATTTGCAACCAGGTTGTCATCTAACTTCTCCATTATGTGTTAATAGTTGGATGATGACAACTGGATAAGTAAGATGTGCTTAAAGCTTAACTTAGAGTATACAAGTGTTGTGTATATGTTCTATACTCACAAATACAATATTTATCTCATTATTTGTTGAAATTGTCATGAATTATCAAAAAGAAAAGATTGTAGAATCTAGTCCTTTCATTATGTGTTAATGGTGAAGTTTAGTAATTGATGCCAATTGATTTATGGACTAATATGTTTCATGAGTTGGATGAATATGTTAGATTCCACAAATGAGGATGACTTGGAATAACTTCATGTGTTAAAAATCATCAAGTCTAGATGGAAGATAGCTTCATGTATTGAAGGACATTAAGAAGAAAATGCATCATGAGTTGATGCATGTCCAAGAGGAGGTGTGAGAGACCATATGAGGTCATCCCATGTGTATGACGAGTAATTGACATCGGCTTAGGGAAGTCGAGTTTGAGTTGGTTGGTTCGGACCTTGATGTTGCGTGGTGTAACGGGCTCGGTCGAACTTGGTCAAACCTGGTCAAAAGGTTTAGGATGCAGATTCTGATGTTTCGACAGGTTTGTTTATGTAATTATGCTTTCATGTATCGAGCGGTGCTATTTGATGTGTTTCTTGTCTGGTTGGCTGCAGGACGTCGAAGCGGAGTCGTGGCGAGATACGAGGTGACCGAACTAGACGCAGGTGGCGTTGAGGTCAGAATGGTCGGGATGTGTCGAAGACGGCGTGAACTCGAGGTGGTTGGCAGTCGTGGACGGCAAGGAGCGCGGAAGCTTCCGGAAGGTGCGGGGAGGCGAATCGGTAAGTCGCAAGGTGCACAAGCGGAGACAGCTCCGTTAGGGTTTAGCCGTAACGGGTTGGAGACCTGTTAGACAAGGGCTATAAATAGGTGTTGGGGGCTGCATACCCCTTCATTGTTTTTAGCTCATTCATTCCTTTGTGTGTGTTGTGTTTCTCCCAAGAAGCATGTGAGGCTCTTGGTGTTCTTGAGGATTGAGAGGAAGATGATGGATTGAAAGTCTTGTAATTACTCCTCTTGTTCTAATATCCATGCGTATGGGGCTCCTTTGTAATTTTTGGTTGGAATGAAATATGAAGTTTTTCCGTTCTTTGTTGTTTTCTTTGGGAGAGGGTTAGGGTTTCTTTTCTCTCCATGGATTTTGAGGGTTTTTGTGTATTTGCTCTCCATGTGTGTGTGTTCTTGATGTGTATTGGCTGTGAGAAATTCTCTTAGAATTTTTCATCTCTTAGTTTCAATCTGCAAAGTCTTTTATTTGTGAGATGATTCTATTGTTTCAGCCATTTTTGTCTCTCTGATGCTCATTTCTTTTGAGAGCTTTTGTTCTTCTCTGTACTCAGATTTTTTGTTGGTCCTCTTTGATTGAGGAAACTTAACGTGGTTGCGCTATGTGCTAGTTTGGTGTTTCGGTTCGAAGTCCAAAATCCTTGTTCGGAAGAGCACAGGCTCAGATCATCAATTTTTGGCTTCGGTTCTTGCTTCAAAAACAGATCAGCCACAGCAGCAAATTCTTCTAGTCATGCTCCTGTGATTAAGCTGCTGTCTTGGCTTAGAATCATCTAGTGCTCTTTTGTTTCGACCAGCCCAATAGGTTTCAATTTGATTGACCGACTAGAGTACTACTCGGTAGTTTTTGATTTGCCTCTTGACTAGTCCTTGCTTTGCTTTTCAGCTGATCTTTTTGCTTTGCCTTTCGGTTGGTTCCTTTTCAGTTCTTTTTGTTTGTCTTACCCCTCTGTTCAGCCGAACTGCCCTGTTATTTTTAGTCTACAGCAAAGCCTTCTAGGAAGCAGCAAATCTGCATGTTTCAGTTCTTTTCAGCTGCCAAACTACTTCTTTTTCTCGTCTCTAGCGGCTGCAGTCTACACACTATTTCTCGGCAAAACTGCATGCTGAAATCTGCATGTTTTTGCTGAAATCTGCATGCTGAAAACTGCATGCTTTTGCTGAAAACTGCATGCTGATTTTACTCTAATTACTGCAGCTGTTTTGTCTAGTTTTTGGTCGCTAGTTTTATTCTCAGTTTTTCAGTCTTTATTTTGTGTAGTTCATAAGTCTGGCTTTCCTAGTTTTCTTAAAGTTTCAGTGAAACTACATATTCCTTCTTCATAGCTTTTTAGCTATCGGAGGAGAAATTTATGTGCGAATAGTATGGGGGCAAATTTTTAAAAGGCACCATTCACCCCCACCTCTGTTGCCATTCCAGTCCTACAATTGGTATCAGCGCCGGTTAGCCCTTCTTCATAGATCTTAACCGGTCTCAAGAGCCATGGCGACAGACAAGTACTCGACCAAGCCTCCCGTGTTTGATGGCATCGATTACCTTTCTGGAAAAGCCGAATGGAGACATACATCCAGGCTCAAGGGTATGCCATCTGGCGGAAGGTGAAGGTGAGATTTGCTGTTCCTGCCGATGAGGACATCAATGTGGCGAACATGCCCGATGTTGAGGCAAATGCGAAGGCAAGGAATATCATTATTCAGGGATTGAGCAGAAGCGAATTCGATCGCATCTCTCACCTGTCATCCGCCTTTGATATCTGGGTGACCCTCAATGCATACCATGAGGGCACCACTCAAATCAAGATGGTTCGACAGGACCAGTTCAAGCGAGAATACAACAAATTCGAGATGCTTGCTGGTGAATCCCTCGACGAGTGCTTTGCGCATTTTCATAAGATCTTGAGCAACCTCCGAGCGGTCGGTCTCACATACCCCGACTCGGACAATGCTCGTCAGATGCTTATAGCACTCGATCTGCGTGTTTGAGAGATGAAAGTGACCACCATCAAAGACACGACAGACCTCTCGACCTTGACTCTTGACGCGCTGTACTCATGCCTCAAGACTCACGAGATTGACGTTGTCTCTCGTAGGTCGAAATCACAGTCGATGGCCTTGGTCACCGATCCTGTTTCTTCTTCGGGCCCCTCTTCTGATTCGATTTGCGGTTTCTCCCTTGCTGCTCTCTGTGACATAACTGATGATCAGTTAGGGCAGCTTGCGGATGATCAGTTGGCTCTCCTTGCTCGCAAATTTTCACATGCCTACAAGAGAAGGAGGGACGGAAGGAGAGGAGAACCCGTGATTTGCTTCGAGTGTGGTGGCCCCAACCACATTCGGGCAAACTGCCCCAAGCTGGAGAAGGGCAAGAACGACTACGGCGGTTCGGGCAAGAACGACTACACCGACAAGAACCGCAATAAGAAGCCTCCAGCTCAGACGCAAGGCAAGAAGAAATTCCGCGACTTTGGAAAGGCCAAGAAGCTTTCCACCGCGTCCTCTCCGTGTTCGACGACCTCGACCTCAGCGAGGTGGAGGGATGGAGCGACGACGATGGGACGGGTGACCAAGACCCCAAAGGCGGCGACGACTTCTCCGGCATGTGCTTCATGGCCCTCGAGGGCTGAACCGAGCGACAATGAGCAGCATCTCGACTCGACGAGGTGAGCCCTACTTATGACCAGCTTATTGATGCTTTCCTTAAGCTAGGTAGATTCCATACTAAGTCTAGGGCTAGATGTACTGAGTTGGAGAAGGAAGTAGATAGACTGTTACGGGAGCTTACTTCACTTATATCTGCTCCCTCCCGTGACGACTGTGATACATGTTGTGCCTTGCTTGGTGACATGGGGAAATTAAGGACCTCTCATGCTAGTCTGTCTTCTGAGCTTGATATAATTAAGGTGGAGAATGTTAGTCTGCTTGCTGAGTTAGAGATGAGTAGGATAGCTATTGCTTTACCTACTACTGTTGAGACTACTTCTTGCACCTCATGTGAAGATAAGGACAACGCTTTTAGAGGTCTTTATACCATGCTTCTGGATCTACCCGAGTCTTGTAAAAATTGCAATAAACTGAAGATGAACCTAAAACGGGCAGATTATAAAATTGCTGAATTACAAGCTTCTTTACTAGAGCTGATTGACTACAATAAGAAAATGGCTCAGTTTGCTTCTAAGGACCCTATTAGCTCACCCTGCAATCATTGTAACAAACTAAAATCTGACTTCATTGCTTTAGATGAAAAATGTGTGAAGCTAACTAAGGACCTACTAGAGAAGCAACCATCTGCTTGTAATGTGTGTGCTGGGAAGAAGCAGGAGGGTTTGGTAGAAACGCCTAGCGACGTGAACCAACTGGCTAGTAGCAGGACTGTCCCTTCAGAGTCGGCTGTGCGTGCACAAGCCATTCTTTCCTCTACTGTTGCTTCTTCTTCTGCTCCCTTACCTTCTGCTGTCTCTTCTCCTCCCTGCTCTTCTTGTGCCTCTCTTTTTCGGGAGTGTCAGTACCTTATGAACATTCTCGAGAAATTTGTAGGAGGCAAGAAGAAGCTCAATCTTATTCTAGACCAATCTAAAATCTACATATTTAATCAGGGCCTAGGATATGATTTCTATGAGGACAGAAGGAAGCATCCACCTGCCGTGCTCAGACCCATAGCACCAGGTGTGATCGAGACTAAGCCGGGACCGAGAAGGTCAAATTCAAGTCGGCGGGCTTTGTCCAAGGATTTCGGCGATGGGTGATTCACCGCAACTTCACCTCTCGGGCGAAGCCTCATCATGCTACTTCTACCTCTCAGAAGGTGAAGTATCATTGCACCTTCTGTCAGAAGGATGGACATTTGATCGATCAATGCTTCAGGCGCGCCAGGATCGCGCGTAGAGACCGTGTTGAGTCTATTAGGCGTATTCAGGATCAGCCCCAGACTTTGAGTGCACCTAAGACCAACACGAGGTCTAGAGTTGCTTCAGCTGATGGGTTTGGGCAGCATCGAGGACTTGGTTTTTCCGAGTTTTCTGGTTTTCGTCCTCATGCTCCCTTGATCGTGACTTCCGCCGTCCTGAGGGTAGATCTCGTTTTCCCCGTCGAGATAGCTACCCGCGGCGTGATCAGCATGTTGCTGGTGTCTTGACTCGCTCTTCTGTAGCAGTCAAGCCCAACAACAGCTTCGGGTCTGCACACAGACCTTCTGGCTTGTTGAGTGACAGAGAGCGTAGGGTAGATAGAGGTCAGTCGTGCTTGACTACTTCATCTGCTCGACGTGTTACTCAGTATTGGGTGCCAAAATCACTCTTGATTTACCCCCGTACCAAGACTTTACTCTCTGTTTGACTAAGGTTCGCCGGGCAGGGAAGGGAAAGGTTTGGCTCGTAGATTCCGGGTGTTCACGACACATGACCGGAGATTCCCGTTGGTTTTCTTCCCTTGCCCGTGCTCCAGGTGATGAGACGATCACCTTTGGAGCGCTTAAATGCAGGCGTGTCATGCCAAAGGTACAGTGCGCATCAATGATTCGTTCATTTTGAAAGATGTTGCTTTGGTTAGTAAGCTGCAGTATAATTTGCTTTCTGTTTCTCAGCTTACCGATGATGGCTTTGAGGTGAGATTTAAGAAAAACAATTGCAAAATTCTTGATTCTTCTGTAGTCGGTTTATGGATTTCTCGTTTTGGGAGGATCTTTCGTGCTGATTTTTCTGAGTCTTCTGGTGATCCTCTCAGGTGTTTAGTTGCTTCTGAGTCCCGCGACTTTTCCTTCTGGCATAGGAGACTTGGTCATATTGGATTTGACCATTTGACCCGAGTTAGCGGTCACGATCTCATTCGTGGTATGCCGAAACTCAAGATGGTCAAAGATCTGGTTTGTGCTCCATGCCGGCACGGCAAGATGGTTGCCGCTTCTTATGCTCCGGTCACAGTTACTATGACCGATGCACCGGGACAGCTGCTCCATATGGACACGGTTGAACCAGCTCGAGTGCAGTCAGAAGAAGGGAAGTGGTATGTTCTTGTCGTGGTCGATAACTTCTCGAGGTATTCTTGGGTGTTTTTCTTAGCTTCAGAGGATGAGACGTTTACATATTTCCGAGGTCTTTTCAGTAGGCTTTCTGTTGTGCTCCCTGGTGCCTTACAAGCGATCCGTAGTGACAATGGCACGGAGTTCAAGAATTCCTACTTCGAGAGGTTCTGCGATGAGACAGGTGTAGAGCACCAGTTCTCTTCTCCATTCGTCCCTCAGCAGAATGGCGTAGTAGAGAAAAATAACCGTACCTTGGTCGAGATGGCCAGGATGATGCTCGATGAATACTCTACACCGCGGAAGTTTTGGGCTGAGGCTATAGCTACCGCGTGCCATGTCTCAAATCGAGTTTTTCTGAGGGCACAATTGCACCGCACTTCTTATGAGCTGAGATATAGGCGAAAGCTGTAACATCCTGAAATTTTAAATTTAGAAATATAAAACTTTTGCATTATTTTGCCTTGTGTTTGATTTGAAATTAATTTTAAGGCATTTCTTAAATCTTGATTAAGGTTCCAAAAGGTAAAATGTAAAACACTAAGAAACAAAATTTTAAAATGAGAATCTGAAAAGATGATCTAGTGAAAAAGGATATAGTTTGGTCCCAAAAATTTGGGGATTCAAATGTTGGAATTTCAATAAAATAGTAGGTGAGAAATTATATGTATAAATATACCTAGTTGTATATAAATATAGATATAATAAAATTTAGAAATTATACAAGCAAAATCTTCATGAAAGTAGGGTGGAAAGAATATATAATTATCCATACCCACATAAGGAATATATATATATATATATATATATATATATATATATTTGAGTATAAATAAAATAAAGAAATAGAAAAGAAAAGAAAAAGAAAAATTAAAAGAAAACATAAAAGCGGGGATCGGGGCCGTAGGCCCACCAAAGCCACCCAATCCACCACGCCACCTACCCCGCGCCCACACCGCTTCCCACCGCCTCTGTTCTTCTTCTCCCCGCCCTCCTCCTCGCACACCCTCCTGGCGCGCTCGCCTCTCGCGCCCACCTCGCCCCTTCGCGGCCCGGCCCGCGCAGGCGTTCGGACCAGCGGTCTTGCCGCCCTTTGTCCGAGCGCCGCCTCCCCTCCCTTGTCCGAACGCCAGCCCCCGCCACCGCCCCTTTCCGCTGCTCGCCGCTTCTCGACACATGGCTCGAGGGCTGCCCCTCTGCTGCTGGCGCTCGGTGTCCCTCCCGCACGCGGTGGCGGGCCATCATCCCCGAATCCCCTCGCTCAAATCCGGCCGGCGACCGATCGGGCGGCGCCTGCTGTCGGCCTTACCCACGCCTATAAAGGCCGCCAAAGCCTCCATCGAGCTCCCACACTCTCCACAAGCTCCTCTGATGCCTGTTGGACCTCCCTCGCCCCACCACCGAGCCACCTCACCCCGGTCCCTCACTCCCACACCACCTCCGAGCACCGTGAAGCCAACCCCGGCCTTCCCGAGGCCCGTACCTCGCCGGCCAAGTCCCTCCCGGTCCTGCCGCCGCCGCCGCCGGACCACCACCGTGCTCCCCGGTCCCTGCCGACCCCTCCATCAGCTTCACTGCAGCTCGAGGAACGCATTTTGGCCTTCACCAGCACCTCCCCCGACCACCCTCGGCCTCCTCCGCCCAGCCGCCTCCCTAAGCCACCTCAAAAGGGCAAAGCGCCCTTAAGGGGTAGGCAAAGCCTCCCCCGCCCACTTGGTTACCGCAGCTCCCTTTCTCCCCAGCTCCCGGCGCGTTCGAGCCCCGGCTCCATGCTACTGGGTTGAGCCATTCTTTATTTCGTGGGGTGACAGGTGGGCCCCTTTGTCGTCATGCAATGAGTCTGTGGGCTCGCTGACAAGTGGGCCCGCCGTCAATCAGCCAGGAGAGAACCGCACCGCGGACAAGCGGGCCCCACCGGTCAGAGACACAAAAAGGAAAACAACAAAAGAATTAAAATATGGAATATGACGTGTGGGCCCCACCTGTCATAAATTAATAATTTTAGGAATTTATTTAAACTGAGAACTTTAAAATGTCATAACTTCTTCATTTTAACTCCAAATTTAGTGAGACAAATTTCTAAATTCGTCTAAATTCAAGATCTATCCAATGGAACTTACATCATAATTTTTAGAGTTTATTTGAATTTTTCGTGTTATTTGGATTGATTTGTTGCCTTTCTTTTTATGCAAATTTTCGCGCACGGTTAAATTAGCGTACGAGGCACAAGAAGAAGAAGAAGCAGAAGCAGAAGCAGCAGCAGACCCCAGCTCCCAACCCCCAGAACTTTGTGACCAAGGAGAGTTATCACTTTGATCATGTTGAACCCTTGTTTATGCAAAGTACTTTCCTTTAAATTATCCAAGTGCATGCTATTATTTTATGTGCTAAAGTATGTTCAAGTTTCATAGATTTTAGATATATACCCATTATTATGCTTGTTAGTATCACCTGTGAAACTTTTGGGATATGTGAACCTTGTCGCCTTAGCAAAACTATCATAATGTAGTTTTTCACAAATAGAGTTATGATATATCGTATTGCTTAGTATGGCTAGATAAACGGGGATGCTAGCTGTCCCAAAATATCTCACTTGTAAATATGACAACAATTTGGGCAGTCATGGTGGGGATGACTGGAGAAATTTTGGAACTGTTATTTTATGCTCCCAAAAGCCTCAAACTTGCTTATTATCTGGGTGGATGATTTGGGGTGGTATGTGGTGCAAGGAAGCACAAAGAGTATGGGATGTGTGGAACCACTCGAGATAACCCTAAGGACCGAATCTTGTCATGTTAGCAGTGTAAAACAGACAACCACAAGTCTCAAATTACAACTGGCTAAGTAAATTTATCGAAACCCGGACTCATCTCACCGGTAGTGGATAGGGTGGATCTGCAAGGGCAAGGGAAGGCCTAAAGGGACACCAAGGGAGGTGAAGTTTTCCACTGTCCTAGCGTGCTGCGGAAGTGGAGCCCGCTACGTTAGTGATTGTGGAAAACATCCGTGCAACGTATGGGACCCACCGCAAGTGGGATAAGCCCATAGGGTGAGATGACGAAAGAGGCTAGATATTTGAAAAGTCATCGTGACGATGCGCTCAACCATATGGCTAAGGAATCATGTGGGCAACGAGTTGGCGCCTCTTGTGGGGAATGTACGAACTCTGCAGAGTCAAAACTATTCGAATAGCCGTGCCGCGGTCATGGGCGGACATGGGGACTTAACTAGATATAGTTCTCATTTGAAATAATTAGTGGGTGAATTGGGAAAATGTAGGGCGGTGAAAGGCCCTAGTTGGAATTGTCACGGTGTCGTCCCAGTGGTAAGATAGGCAACTATAATGCTAGAAGATGCTGTAAGGTGCAGAGGCCATGTAATGGTGGATGGGCTCTGTAATGGATCACGAGTAGGCTACGATAGCAGAAAACAAAATTTTTCTACCGCGCACACAAGAACATCATGCTTAAGGAAGGATCATAGATCGTTACCACTAGACGCTTGTGCAGTGAAGAAGAGTTGGAGAAGCCGATCCAACCACGCGTCAGTAGTAGTGGAAGTAGTCGATCGTCCCGAACCGATCGTCTCCTCCACGCGATCAACCACACCACGAGCGGATCCAATCAGGGTTGTTGATGCCGATCAACGCCGCAACGAGCGCCTCCCACCGGTATCCACACGTCCGGGCCGGAACGCCGATCGCGAGTGTACCGGCACTCATGAGCGGCTAGGGTTTGGCTCGAGGTGGCGGCTACGGATTAGCTCGGGATTATCGGTGCGTTCCTCACCCTCGCCTCCATATATATAGACCTCCTCACTTGGGCCTCGTGGACCGAGGCCCAATAAGAGTCTATCCGGATCTCTATCCGAATTGAGCCCATATCCGAATCACATTCGAATTAGTGTTCCAACCCGTTAAGTGTGCGACCCTGTAGGTTCACGTATACTTGGTCGCGACCCAGAAACACCTTTCCGGTCACCGTGTTAATAGCGGCCTCTAGTAAGACATATTAACCCCAAAGTATACGTAAAGATCATATCGGTGAACTCGTAATGTTCTCATGTACTAATCCTTTGCCTCACGATATAGATTAAGCTCAAGCAGACCTGTGTCATCCTCTTAATAGCTCAATCACTCTCTCGATTCCATGATGGATTATAAACTCGTGATTGACTCCTCAATCACCTTGGCATGGCCATGCACTTTCATAATCCATTACATCGAGGGGCCCAGAGATATCTCTCCCATAAGGAGGGGCAAATTCTATCTTGATCATTCACATCCCACTACATGTTTCATGGCAAACCCAAAGACTACTTTTATGACTACCCGATTCACGGAGTAGTGTTTAGTAGTCCCAAAGTAAGCTACTACGCATCTTTGGGAACCATGATGATCTCAAGTCTAAGGATTCCACATAAACACTACTTGAGACCAACCGATGACACATGGAATCTCTGCAGTGTCTCATGGCGGGTCTATCCAACATATGTTCACTAACACATGTCCATATTATTGATTTGGTATCTCCATACCATGATCCATGAGACATGATCATCAATCAATACATATGTTGATCTTTGAATCATATTTGTTCCTCATATGAAATATAATCAGGGATCATTTAGAAATAGCAACATTTTGGCATTAAGAGTCTCATGAATAAGTCACATACTCATTGATCAATAATGATAATGTCTATTTCAAGGAACAAAGCAATGTATCATAAACATAGTATGTGATATATTCAACATCTCCATGTTGCCTCTAGGGCATATCACCAACAGCCTCCCACTTGCACTAGAGTCAACCATGTAGGTATCTAATACCCATTGCCCTAGTGTGAGCCTCATGCTTTGGTGGGAAGCGGCTTTGTCAACGGATCTGCAATGTTCAAATCCGTGTGTACTTTGCATATCTTAACATCGCCTCTCCACAATCTCGCGGATGAGATGAAATCGCCGTAGAATGTGCTTGGACTTACAGTGCGATCTAGGCTCCTTGGCTTGCGAATGGCTCCACTTGTTGTCACGAGAGGTCCATTGGGTGGAGGCACTAGCCATCACACCAAGCTCGAAACAAATTTCTTGATCCAAACGACCTCTTTAGCGACTTGAAGCGCTATGTACTCGGCTTCATTGTAGAATCAAGAACTGTCTCTTGCTTGGAACTCTTCCACCACCGCACCGCCATTCGTGCGTAACACAAATCCAGATTGCGATCTAAAATCATCTTTGTCGGTTTGGAAGCTAGCATCGGTGTAACCATTTACAACGAGCTCTTCCTCACCCCATAGACGAGGAACACATCTTTAGTTCTTCTCAAGTACTTCAAGATGTTCTTTACTGTAATCCATGACTTTCACCGGATCGACGGTATCTACTCGTAGCACTTAAAGCATACGAGACATCCGGACGGTACAAAGCATGGCATACATAATGGATCCAATAGTGAAGCATATGGAATCGCATTCATTTTATCCCGCTCATCGGTGTACTAGGACACCGATTCTTGCTAAGATTTATACCATGTGACATAGGTAGGAAGCCTTTCTTGGAATCCTCGCATGTTGAACCTTTTCAACACCTTGTCAATGTACGTATCTTGGCTTAATCCAATCGACCTTTTGATCTATCTCTATAGATCTTGATGCCCAGAATATATGTCGCCTCTCCTAAGTCTTTCATAGAAAACTACTTTTCAATGAAGACTTAATGATTCGAAACATAGGAATGTCATTTCCGATCAATAATATGTCATCCACATATAAGACCGTAAACACGAGTGCGCTCCCACTAGCCTTTTTGTAAACACAAGGCTCTTCTTCATTCTTGATGAAACCAAACCCTTTGATTACTTCATCAAAGCGAATGTTCCAACTCCGAGATGCTCGCTTTAATCCATAAATGGATCTTTGCACTTGCATATCTTTCTAGGCGATTGCGGATCGACAAAACCTCGTGGGTCGTGTCATGTACACATCCTCACTCGATTTCCATTAAGGAAAGCTGTTTTGACATCCATTTGCCATATTTCATAGTCGAAATAAGCGACAATCGCTAGAATGATCCGAATAGACTTTAGCATTGCGACGGCGAAAAAGTTTCATCATAATCAACACCTAGAATTTGTTTGAAACCTTTGGCCACCAATCGCGCTTTATAGATGTGAACATTTCCATCTATGTCTATCTTTTCTTGAAAACCCATTTGCACTCAATGGTTTTAACACCATCGGTGGATCAACCAAGTTCCAAACTTGATTCTTGTGCATGGATTCAATTTCGGATCTCATGGCTTCAAGCCATTTCTCGAGTCTGGTCCCATCATCGCTTCTTCATAGGTCTTAGGCTCATCGTTGTCTAACAACAATATGTCCCGTTGTTGAGTAGTCAAGAACATGTACCTCTCGGTGCACGACGTGACCTCTCGACCTCGTGGTGCGGTGTGTCCACAACAGTTCTTCAACAGCTTGTTCATCCTGTTGTGGTTACAGAGGAGTGAAACGTTTTCGGTGTTTCTCGAATTTCTTCAAGTTGCACCATGCTCCCACTATCCCTTCTTGAGAGAAACTCTTTCTCTAAGAAGACACCATGCTTGGGCGACAAACACTTTGCCTTCTTCTTGATTATAGAAGTAATATCCTTTTGTTTCCTTAGGATACCCGATAAAGAAGCATTTATCGATTTAGGACCGAGCTTATCGATTGTAAACGTTTACATAAGTCTCACATCCCCAAATCTTAAGAAAAGACAAGCTAGGACGTTGTCCCGTCCACATCTCATATGGTGTCTTTTCTCTCGATTTTGATGGAACTCGCTTTAGTGTGAAAGCGGTGCTTCAAGAGCGTACCCCAAAAGACAACGGAAGATTACTGTGGCTCATCATGGAGCGCACCATATCTAATAAGGTGCGATTTCTCGTTCGATACCCCATTCCATTGAGGTGTTCCGGCGAGTCAATTGTGGAACAATTCCACAATCCTTCGAGATGATTACCAAACTCATGGCTCAAATACTCGCCTCCACGATCAGATCGTAGAAACTTGATTGTCTTGCCTAAATGATTTTGCACTTCATTTTGGAATTCTTTGAACTTTTCAAAGGATTCGACTTATCTTCATCGGTAGATATATCCATATCTACTAAAGTCATCGAAAAAGTTATGAAGCATCGAAACCACCTCATCGTTGAGCTCATTGGTCCACATACATCGAATGTACGAGTGCCAATAAGTCACTTGCCCGCTCACCTTGACCGGTGAAAGGTGCTTTTGTCATCTTGCCAAGTAAACAAGATTCGCATGTCTCAAATGATTCAAAATCAAATGAGTGCGAATACCATCTCTATGGAGCTTCTCCATGCGTTTCTCATTTATGTGACCTAGCGGCGGTGCCAAATAAACGTGGGATTCAAATCATTCGATCGTTGCCTCTTTGTATTAATGTTATAGACCGATGACTCTTCAAGAGTAAGAACATATAACCCATTCACCAATGGAGTATGACAATAGAACATATCTTTGAAATAAAGAGAACAACCATTGTTCACAGATCTAAAGTCATAACCTTCGCTTGTAAACATGAAGCGAAAATAATGTTCTTGGAAAGAGATGGAACACAATAACAATTATTCAATTCCAAAACTAATCCTCGAAGGTAAAGACAATGGCATGGTGCCAACACCACCGCAACAACTTTTGCTCCATTGCCAACGCCAAGATCCACTTCGCTCCTCCTCAAACTTCTACTTCTTCTTAGCCCCCGCAACGATTTGCAAATGTGAGCAACCGATCCGTATCAAATACCCAAGAATCGATAGATGAAGTAGCAAGATTGATTTCTATAACATTTATACCGGAGCGGAAGTCGTACTTCCTTCTTTTCTCAAGATCCTCCAAGTACTTTGGGCGCCTTTTCCAATGTCCCGATTGCTTACAAGGTAGCAATCGCATCGAGAGCAGGACCCTTCTTGACTTGCTTGGCCTTAGAACCGCTCGCGATCTCATCGGGAGCTAACTTTCTTTGACCGCGCTTTCTTTACATAGGGCTTGCCCTTGCCTTTCGCATCATCATCACATGATGGCTGCTTTTCTTAATGCTTTCCTCGGTGATTTTAGCATCCCATGCAACTCGACCAAGGTCTTGTCCATGTTGTTCATGTGATAGTTCGTAATGAATGGCTCAAAGCTCGAGGGAGCGATCAAGAATCACATCGTAGCCAACTCTTGGCTAAGGGAAAACCAAGCTTTTCCGGACTCTCAATGTAGCCAATCATCTTAATCACATGAGGGTCGACGGATTCCCTTCTCGAAGCTCGCACGCAAACAAGGACTTTGAAGTGTTGAACCTCTCACCCTTGCTTGGTTCTCAAACATACCACGCAACCCCACAATGATATTGTAGGCATCGTGTTCTCATATTGCTTCAAGCTCGAGAGGACATTGTGGCAAGCATGAGACGACTCACATCAAGGTAATCATTCGTTTACTTCTCATAAGCTTTCCGTGCATGACCACGGTAGCATTATCGGGCAAGTCATCGGGATAAGGAGACTCAAGGACATGCTCCTTGCGCTCTTGCTTGAGAACAATTCTCGGTTGCGATACCAATCCAAAAGTTCGTTCCATTGAGTTTTTCTTTCTCAAGAATAGATCGCAAATTAAAAGAACTGGATGCGGCATTAGTTGACATGATCTACAACAAAGAATATGCAAAGTTTAGCACTATGTTCATGTTTGATCTTCCATTAAACAATTTAACAAAGATACTCCCACTATATGTTTTGTAATCGTCTTCCTCTAACGACATATAGTGGTCAAGATCCATGTTCATCTAAGTTCTAGTGAGCTTTGGCATCACTTGCTAGAAACCTAGTGACGTGGTAAGCAACACTTGCTAATCACATCTTATGTGACTCTTGTTTGTTGGGTGGCATCCAATGCCCCGGCTCCCAACACCATGCCCCAAGGCCCAAATCTAATTTGATAGCCTTGTCAAGTAAACCAATACTATGCATGTGGATGTCCAACATCCACCCTATTAGATCAAGATAGTTGATGGTACTCGCTTTGGCGCACCTACCAAACAATGATCATGATTCTTATAGCGCGACAATTGGAAGGGCATCAAAACAAATTCTTAATTTTTCTTGAGAGAAGCTATTCTATCATGAAAAACTAACCCTTAGTTGGTATGGCATGAAAGAATAGTATGACAAGAAATAAACATCACATGCATATAATCACATTATCTTGTGAATGGTATGGCATTTTGTATCGTAGTGGTTGCCATCGCCATGGTTCCACGGTGATACTCTTCGCCACACTTCTTGTCCTCTTTGTCATCATGCTTGAAGCCTCCATAGCAAAGAACTAAACTATTACAACTAATAGGTAGCAAATGAATTACATGGGGAGCTCAAGCATCACAAGTCGACACGCAGGTCGTTATACAATTAAAGAACAGCCTCAACCCGGCTGTGATTAATACGACACACAGGCCGCCAAAACACACATGCATCACATATGCATCTATGCCATACCATTCACATCATTCCCAAAAAAACAAGTTAGCGTAGAACATATTCTACCGCCTACGACATGAATGTGTTTCTATAACAATCTATGCGTGTACGCAACGGCGGTCCCATACCGGCGGTCGTGAGCGGGGGTCGAGGGGGAGCCGCTGAAAACCTCACGGAATTACATAGATCGCATCTATGAAATCGCTATGAAAATCTCATCGGGTCGATCAAATCAACCCAAATCCGAGCCATTCAAAATGTCTCAATTTTCATTAGATCAATCACATCAATCATCGCGATCGGTATGCTTGAGGAGACCGCAACACAAGACCTCGATCTGTTGTCTCAATCTCATCGATTGTGCGCGTGATTAGCCCGATGGTGTTACCGGTAGGTAGGGGCAAGTCGCGTGTACATCAAAGAAGGAGCACGAACTAATCTTTTGGCCACATGATGCTATCAACTCATACATATTCCAACCCCTTATGACCGATTGATCTAGTCCGTAATAGATCCAATCTATTACAACCGCATATCAACATATGCACTGATCCAGATCGCAAACTAAGCAAGATGGCTCTGATACCACTAATGGATCACGAGTAGGCTACGATAGCGTAAAACAAAATTTTTCTACCGCGCACACAAGAACATCATGCTTAAGGAAGGATCATAGATCGTTACCACTAGACGCCAGCAGCAATGAAGAAGAGTTGGAGAAGCCGATCCAACCACGCGGTCGAAGTAGTAGTGGAAGTAGTCGATCGTCCCGAACCGATCGTCTCCTCCACGCGATCAACCACACCACGAGTAGATCCAATCAGAGGTTGTTGATGCCGATCAACGCCGCAACGAGCGGCGCCTCCACCGGTATCCACACGTCCGGAGTGGGCGCCGATCGCGAGTGTACCGGCACTCATGAGCGGCTAGGGTTTGGCTCGGAGGTGGCGGCTACGGATTAGCTCGGGATTATCGGTGCGTTCCTCACCGCGCCCATATATATAGACCTCCTCACTTGGGCCTCGTGGACCGAGGCCCAATAGGAGTCTATCCGGATCTCTATCCGAATTGAGCCCATATCCGAATCACATTCGAATTAGTGTTCCAACCCGTTAAGTGTGCGACCACAGAGGTTCACGTATACTTGGTCGCGACCGAAACACCTTTCCGGTCACCGTGTTAATAGCGGCCTCTAGTAAGACATATTAACCCCAAAGTATACGTAAAGATCATATCGGTGAACTCGTAATGTTCTCATGTACTAATCCCTTTGCCTCACGATATAGATTAAGCTCAAGGCGAGACCGTGTCATCCTCTTAATAGCTCAATCACTCTCTCGATTCCGTGATGGATTATAAACTCGTGATTGACTCCTCAATCACCTTGGCATGGCCATGCACTTTCATAATCCATTACATCGAGGGGCCCAGAGATATCTCTCCCATAAGGAGGGCAAATTCTATCTTGATCATTCACATCCCACTACATGTTTCATGGCAAACCCAAAGACTACTTTTATGACTACCCGATTACGGAGTAGTGTTTAGTAGTCCCAAAGTAGCTACTACGCATCTTTGGGAACCATGATGATCTCAAGTCTAAGGATTCCACATAAACACTACTTGAGACCAACCGATGACACATGGAATCTCTGCAGTGTCTCATGGCGGGTCTATCCAACATATGTTCACTAACACATGTCCATATTATTGATTTGGTATCTCCATACCATGATCCATGAGACATGATCATCAATCAATACATATGTTGATCTTTGAATCATATTTGTTCCTCATATGAAATATAATCGGGATCATTTAGAAATAGCAACATTTTGGCATTAAGAGTCTCATGAATAAGTCACATACTCATTGATCAATAATGATAATGTCTATTTCAAGGAACAAAGCAATGTATCATAAACATAGTATGTGATATATTCAACATCTCCATGTTGCCTCTAGGGCATATCACCAACACTCTGTGCACTATTAACACAATTATTTCCATTAAACTTGTGTCCTTCAAAAACTGCTAGGTCATAGGGATTTCTAAGTACTGTATTGAAAAGGGCAATTTCTGGCAAAATAAAATAAATCTAAGCCTTCCTTGATCGTGAAATACTATTATCGCATTCGTGTGATGATTCACGAGCACGGTGGTTAGTGTGCTCACACTCGCATTATCAAAAGCGAGCAGGGCGCAGGATCATTATGAATATGAAGATGCCCCGGCCACAGAAGGAGGGAAGAACGATGGGAATTAGGTCATCGTTCGTATTTTCCGAACTTAGACAAGTTAGACCTAAGGCATTGTGTGCACATATATTATCTACATCTAGGTAATATATATCGCACATTACCCCGATCGCTTGCACGAGGTTATGGTTCTACTTTCGCTTTCTCTTCCGCTGCTTGCATGTAATGATGACATTCGGCTTAAGTGCCCCTTTTGTAAACTATCACCCGACGTGGTGTAATTTGGAACCATGGTCTGTAATACTACTATTTAAGTGATGTATGAAATGATACAGCAATGTACCTATGCGCATTATCTACTGATCCAGGGAATAATGCAGTAATCACAGGAGATTCTGGATTGAAAAATTTGGGTCTGACAGAGCTGGTATCAGAGCATACGACTGTAGGGTAAAGGCCTTAGTATGGACGTTAGACAAGGGATAGGATTACAATCTTACAAAACTTATAAAAAAGAGTTTCCAAAAATATTGCGTATTATTTCTTTTCCTATCCTCCTTAGTTCTGCTCTATTCTATCTTCATTGAATATTTTAAAATGTTACTAACACTAGTAATTCCTTCTACAGATGGCGGGATATGCAGCGGAGGGCAACTGGGACTTCCTGTCTCACGGCCTCCCCCATAGGGAGTTCGCTAGCCTCCTACGCAGTCGTTGCACCACAGGCTATAAGGACCAGCCCATGTACCGCGGCCGCAAGGCCATGGCTGGTGGAGTGGAGAGCTGGGTGGTTGAGGTGTTCATCTACGCCAAGAGCGAACAGGATCCCCCTCACGTCTTCCGGACCGAGCACACTAGGAGTACCCGGGTAGCGGCCATCCAGGATGCCGCACGTCTCGTCGCTGCCTGACTCTGCGACGTATACAAGACCAACCTGCAGCACACGCCATTCTTCTACTTCCGTCGCGCCGGAGGGTGCGCAGACAACGAGACCTACCGCGATTCACGAGGACAACCCGATGCTTACGCATCGGGTTGATCTCACCGCGCTATGGGCTCGGCTCACACACCGCCTGAGGAGATCACCACTCTCCGCGCACCTCGCCTCCCAAAGACACGGAGATGGCGACCCTTCGAGGACAGCTCGCGCGAAGGCGGCGAGCCTTGGCGGCAGCCAAGGCGAGGCAACAAGGCACGAGCACGGCCACAAGCAGGTCCCAGCTCCTGCTGCCCCTCCAGCACCTCCGCGCCCGGCCACTGGGCGCGGCGGGCCCGCGACGCTGCTCACCGCACGCAAGAGCGTGCGACCTCCATGGCCATAGTCGGCTCTTCGCCGGGGAGGGTCGCACCGCAGCCGCAGCCGCTCGCACTCAGAGACCGACCCCTCGAGTTCGGCGGCGATGAGGTCCTGCTCCCGATCGACTTATTACACCCCTCTAGCCCTGCTACCGGATACATGGAGGAGTAGATCGGTTGGTGCGGTACTTGCAAGATGTAGCGCAAGTACTAAGGGGTGTATCGTAGCATGTTGTCCCAGGCTCTCTGTATCGTAGTGGCTATCCCGTCGAACTTTAATTAATTATGTTGTAATTGTAAGTCCAGTCTAGAAGCTGGCTATGTGGTGTTTCAGTTTATGCTTAAAGAAACCGGCCTTGTGTTTAAAGTTGTTTTTGTCGTTTATCTTGTTGGCTTTTATTCTTTGTGGAGGCAACCTTCTTTTATTCTTTTAATTGCCTAGTAATAGTATTAAGTCATAAAACTATGACTGCAGATGGCCAGCCAAAGGGTGACCAGGGCCCAGGCTAATGCCACCCTCAACCAAGGAGTGGTCGACTCCACACCCGGTGTCATGCCAGCGGGGCGTGAGCAGACCCACGATTAGGAAGCCAACCTTCCACCCCCTCCAACCAACCCCACCATGGCGCAAGTCATGGCGCAGTGACCCAATTGTCAGAGGCTATTATTGCCGGGCAACAAGGTGGCACCAGCGGTCTAGAGCGACTGGCTGACTTTCAGAGGACCCGGCCCCTCACTTTTCCTCGGACGCGAACCTCTCGGCCAAGATTGGCTTCGGGATACGGAAAGGAAGCTGCGCCTGGCCAAGTGCGCAGAGGAAGACAAAGTGATATTTGCAGCTCATCAGCTCCAGGGAGCAGCTGCAAATTGGTGGGAGAACTACCTTGCCGCCAGAGGCCAGGAAGAGACCTCCACGGATAGCGACATGGAGGTCATACCTTGGTCGGAGTTTAAAACGGCTTTCAAGGCCAACTTCGTCCTAGCGGGAGTCATGAGGATGAAGAAGAACGAATTCCGCACTCTTAAGCAAAGAGGCATGACCATTAATGAATACCTCACAAAATTTACTCAGCTTGCTCGCTACGCTTCGACTGACGTGGCCGATGAAGAAGAAAAGATTGATAGATTTCTTGAAGGCATGAATGAGGAGCTAAGGGTGCGGTGATTGCGAGAGACTTCACCGACTTCCACCACCGGTGAACAAGGCTCTAATTCTAGAAAATGAAAAGAAGAATCTGGAGGCCAGCCGTAAACGCAAGCTAACCACTCAGCGGCCGCAAGGGAGGTTTATTCAGAAGTTCTTCAACAACCCCTCATTCTCAAGACCCAATCAACCCAGGGCTCCAACTCCAACACCCCGATCAAGTGGGGGTTCTTTCCAAACTCCACGCACAGGGAGTCAGTACACCGGTATAAACCCCGCAGCCAACCTTAACTGCTACAGCTGTGGAGAAAAAGGGCATTTCGCCAACCAGTGCCCACACAAACAAAACGCCCCTACCCGTAGCCAAGCTTCAGTGCCCAACAAGGGGCCTCAGACCTCGCAAGCTAGCAGGAGTACCCCAACTCACAACCGTGGTAGAGTCAACCATATCACGGCAGAAGAAGTCGAGGAAGTGCGGGAGTCCTTATGGGCATGCGTTCTCTGTCAAGTCAATACCGGACAAACTTTATTTGACTCAGGAGCTTCACATTCATTTATATCCAAGGGGTATGCTGATAAGATGGGGTTACCTATTTATCCTCTAAAGAGGCCAGTAGTACTTAAGTCGCCAGCTGGCATGATTACCGCTACCTTAGTATGTCCAGGGGTAACGATTACCATGGAGTGATGCGACTTCCTAGCAGACTTGATAGTACTAAGCTCACAGACCCTGGATATTATATTAGGAATGGACTGGTTAGCCAGATATCGAGGAGTTATAGACTGTGCCACCAAGACAGTGAAGCTGACCAAATGCCCTGGAATGATCATAGATGTAAAAGTAGACCGACCATACCGATGGGGCCGCGCAATATATTATTGCGAAGATGTACCCCTGGAAGGGATGATGGTGGTGCAAGATTATCAGGAAGTGTTTCCCGAAGACCTAACCGGCATGCCCCGCATCGAGACACAGGTTTGTCATTAACTTGAAACCAGGAGCTACTCCCATTTCCAAGAGACCCTATAGGATGACGGTGGAAGAGCTGGAAGAGCTAAAGATCCAACTCCATGAACTGCAGGAAAAGGGATTCATTAGACCCAGCCTCCTGCCTGGGATCTCCTATTATTCAGAAGAAGAAGGATGGCACAGCTAGGATGTGTGTGGATTACCGGCATTAAATGAAGTGACCATCAAGAATAAATACCCCCTTCCCAGGATCGATGATCTATTTGACTAACTTGGTGGAGCCACCATCTTCTCTAAAATAGATCTGAGATCGGGTTACCACCAGCTGAAAATTAGGGCTGAGGATATACCCAAGACAGCTTTTACCACTAGATATGGACTGCACGCAATTTACGGTCATGTCTTTTGGTCCGACAAATGCCCCACGGATACTTTATGAACCTCATGAACAAAGTATTCATGGAATATTTGGACAAGTTCGTGGTGGTGTTCATTGACGACATCCTCATCTACTCCAAGACTGCAGACGAACATGCAGAGCACCTACGCCTAGTGCTAGAGAAGCTAAGAGAACATCAGTTATATGCTAAGTATAGCAAGTGTGAATTCTGGCTAAGTGACATCAGCTTCTTGGGGCATATAGTGTCCGTAGAAGGAGTATCTGTTGATCCCGCCAAGATTGCAAAGCGAGGATGAATGGAAGCAACCCTCCTCCAATCCTTTGAAGTGCGAAGTTTTCTTGGATTGGCATGATATTATAGAAGATTCATATAAGAATTCTCTAGAGTAGCCCGGCCAATGACCCGGCTACTCAAGAAGGAACAGAAGTTTGAATGGACCAAAGCCTGTGAAGGGAGCTTTCAAGAGCTTAAGAAAAGATTGACTACCACCCCGGTGCTAGTTCTACCTGATGTACGCAAGGATTTTGAAGTATACTGTGATGCCTCCCATCAAGGACTGGGGTGCGTATTGATGCAAGGAGGCAAGGTTGTGGTATATGCATCTAGGCAACTTCGCCCCCATGAAGCTAACTATCCCACCCATGACCTGGAATTAGCTGCAGTGGTGCATGCCTTAAAAATTTGGAGACACTATCTGATTGGCAACCACTGTGATATATACAGGGACCACAAGAGCCTCAAGTATTTCTTCACCCAGTCACACCTTAATCTGAGGCAAAGGAGATGGTTAGAGTTGATCAAGGATTATGACCTGAGTGTCCACTACCACCCATGGAAAGCCAATGTGGTAGCAGATGCCCTCAGTCGTAAGGCCTATTGTAATAACCTTATGGTTCAAGAATACCAGCCTGAGCTATACAAAGAATTGATGGCTTTGAATTTGGAAATAGTGGAAGAAGGCACCTTAGCAGCAATGGAATTGCAACCAAGTATAGAAGAAAGGATTATCGCCGCACAACAAGAAGACCCGACCACTTTAAGGTTGAAGAGATTAATGGAAGCAGGAAAGGCACCTAAAATATCTGTAGATCAACAAGGAGTTTTGAGGTACGGGACACGTATCTTTGTACCCCACCAGAAGGACCTTAAGGACATAATACTCAGAGAGGCTCATAGCTCAGCATACTCCCTCCACCCTGGAAGTACAAAGATGTATCAAGACATGAAGCAGTGGTACTGGTGGCCACGTATGAAGAGAGACATCGCCGAACACGTAGCTTGCTGTGATGTATGTCAAAGAGTGAAGGCAGAGCATCAGAGGCCAGCAGGGCTATTGCAGCCATTGCAAGTACCCCAGTGGAAGTGGGAAGAAGTAGGGATGGACTTCATCACCGGACTTCCCGAACCAGTCGATACAACTCCATCCGGTCGTAATAGATAGGCTGACCAAGGTCGCACATTTTATCCCCGTCAAAACAACTTACAAAGGAGACAAGCTAGCAGAACTATATATGTCACGCATCGTGTGCTTGCACGGCGTGACAAAGCGGATAGTCTCGGATCGAGGTTCCCGCTTCACCTCGCATTTACAGGCTAGCCTACACGAGGCCCTTGGTACCCATCTCGATTTCAAAGACCGCCTATCATCCCAGATGGATGGCCAAATAGAAAGAGTGAACCAAATACTAGAGGACATGCTTCGGCTTGTACCGGATTTCTAAAGACGGGACCGATGTACGCTATATGCGTAGTTCGCCTACAACAACAGACTACCAAGCCACCTACGATGTCCCCATTTGAAGCATCAGACGGAGAAAGTTCGAACTCCTTTACACTGGTCAGAAGTAGGAGAATGCTACATATTTGGGCCAGATACTCTAAAGCAGGCAGAAGAAAAAGTTCGCCTGATCAGAGATCGACTATTGGCCGCCCAGTCCAGACAAAAGAGTTATGCGGATAAGAGACGAAGGCCATTAAGTTTTGAGGTTGGAGATTATGTCTACTTGAAGGTATCCTTCTGGGAGTCAAACGATTTAAAGTCAAAGGCAAACTTGCCCTCGCTATGTCAGACCATTCCCGATCCTAGCTAAGAAGGGAGAAGTCGCTTATCAACTTGAGTTGCCAGCAAGTATATCAGATGTGCACAACGTCTTCCATGTGTCCCAGCTCAAGAAATGTCTTCGGGTACCAGAAGATCAAACCCCGATGGAGGCAGTTGAGCTCGAGATCGACCTGACCTACAAGGAACGTCCAATTAAGATCTTGGACACTGTGGAAAAGAAGACCAGGAATCAAACCATCCGCACCTGCAGAGTACAATGGAGTCACCACTCAAAGAAGGAGGCCACCTGGGAACGCCAAGACCAGCTAAGGAGAGATTACCCCGAATTGTTCACATTAGCTCAATCTCGGGTTTAGATTCTTTGTAAGGGGGTAGATTTGTAACATCCTAAAATTTAAATTTAGAAATATAAAACTTTTGCATTATTTTGCCTTGTGTTTGATTTGAAATTAATTTTAAGGCATTTCTTAAATCTTGATTAAGGTTCCAAAAGATAAAATGTAAAACACTAAGAAACAAAATTTTAAAATGAGAATCTGAAAAGATGATCCAGTGAAAAAGGATATAGTTTGGTCCCAAAAATTTGGGGATTCAAATGTTGGAATTTCAATAAAATAGTAGGTGAGAATAAAAAAATATATATATGTATAAATATACCTAGTTGTATATAAATATAGATATAATAAAATTCAGAAATTATACAAGCAAAATCTTCATGAAAGTAGGGTGGAAAGAATATATAATTATCCATACCCACATAAGGAATATAAATATATATATATATATATATATATATATATATATATATATATATTTGAGTATAAATAAAATAAAGAAATAGAAAAGAAAAGAAAAGAAAAATTAAAAGAAAAAAGTAAGCAGGGATCGGATCGGCCCCCACCGAAACCATTAATTCCCATGCCACCCCACCCCGCGCCCACACCGCTTCCCCTCTCTGTTCTTCTCCTCGCCTCCTCCTCACAGACCCCCTCGGGCCGCGCCCTGCCGCCTCCGCTGCCCACCCCGACAGCGTTTCGGACCGCCGGCCCGCCGACCAGGGAGCCACCGCCGTCCGTCCGGCGCCAGCCCCTCCCCTTGTCCGAACGCCAACGCCCGCCACTCGCCCCTTTCCGCTGCTTTCTGCGCCGCCGACACATGGCTCGAGGGCTGCCCCTCACCGCGCGCGCGCGCTCGGCCCCTCCCTACACGCGGTGGCGAGCCATCATCCCCGAATCCCCTCGCCGAATTCGGCCAGGCGACCGATCGGGCGCGCCCGATGCCGGCCTTACCCACGCGCCTATAAAGGCCGCCAAAGCCTCCATCGAGCTCCCACACTCTCCACAAGCTCCTCAAGGCCCTGTTGGACCTCCCTCGCCCAGCACGGGCGCCTTTCCTTCCCCAACTCCGCCGGCAATCCAGCATGCCGAGCCACCTCACCCCGGCCCTCACTCCCACACCACCTCGGAGCACCGTGAAGCCAACCACGGCCTTCCCGAGCTTCCCGAGGCCCGTACCTCGCCGGCCAAGTCCTTCCCCGGCCACCGCCACCGACGCTGTCGGACCACCACCGTGCTCCCGGTCCCGCCGACCCCTCCATCAGCTTCACCGCAGCTCGAGGAACGCGTTTTGGCCTTCACCAGCACCTCCCCCGACCACCCTCGCCGTCGGCACCGCCGCCCCTCGCCGGCCTCGGCCTCCTCTGCCCAGCCGCCTCCCCGAGCCACCTCAAAAGGGCAAAGCGCCCTTAAGGGTAGGCAAAGCCTCCCCCGCCCACTTGGTTACCGCAGCCCTCTCTCCCCACAGGCTCCCGGCTGCTCGAGCCCCGGCTCCGCTACCGGGTTGAGCCATTTCTTTTATTTCGTGGGTCGACAGCGGGCCTCACTGTCGGCCGCAATGGGTCTGTGGGCTCGCTGACAGTGGGCCCCGCCTGTCGGTGGCCAGCAGAGAACCGCACCATGGACAAGCGGCCCCACCTCGAGACACAAAAGGAAAACAATAAAAGAATTAAAATATGGAATATGACGTGTGGGCCCCACCTGTCAGAAATTAATAATTTTAGGAATTTATTTAAACTGAGAATTTTAAAATGTCATAACTTCTTCATTTTAACTCCAAATTTGTGAGACAAATTTCTAAATTCGTCTAAATTCAAGATCTATCCAATGGAACTCAAATCATAATTTTTAGAGTTCATTTGAATTTTTGGTGTTATTTGGATTGATTTGTTGCCTTTCTTTTTATGCAAATTTTCGCGCACGGTTAAATTAGCGTACGAGGCACAAGAAGAAGAAGAAGAAGCAGAAGCAGCAGCAGACCCCAGCTCCCAACCCCCAGAACTTTGTGACCAAGGCGAGTTATCACTTTTATCATGTTGAACCCTTGTTTTTGCAAAGTACTTTCCTTTAAATTATCCAAGTGCATGCTATTATTTTATGTGCTAAAGTATGTTCAAGTTTCATAGATTTTAGATATATACCCATTATTATGCTCGTTAGTGTCACCTGTGAAACTTTTGGGATATGCGAACCTTGTCGCCTTAGCAAAACTATCATAATGTAGTTTTTCACAAATAGAGTTATGATATATCGTATTGCTTAGTATGGCTAGATAAACGGGGACGCTAGCTGTCCCAAAATATCTCACTTGTAAATATGACAACAATTTGGGCAGTCATGGTGGGGATGACTAGAGAAAATTTGGAACTGTTATTTTATGCTCCCAAAAGCCTCAAACTTGCTTATTATCTGGGTGGATGATTTGGGGCTGGTATGTGGTGCAAGGGAAGCACAAAGAGTATGTGATGTGGCAGAACCACTCAGATAACCCTAAGGACCGAATCTTTTCATGTTAGCCTGTAAAACAAGACAACCACAAGTCTCAGAATTACAACTGGCTAAGTAAATTTATCGAAACCCTGGACTCATCTCACTGGTAGTGGATAGGGGTGGATCTGCAAGGGCAAGGGAAGGCCTAAAGGGACACCAAGGGGAGGGTGAAGTTTTCCAGCTGTCCTAGCGCTGCGGGAAGTGGAGCCCAGCTACGTTAGTGATTGTGGAAAACATCCCGTGCAACGTATGGGACCCACCGCAAGTGGGATAAGCCCATAGGGTGAGATGACGAAGAGGCTAGATATTTGAAAAGTCACCGTGACGGTCCGCTCAACCATATGGCTAAGGAATCATGTGGGCAACGAGTTGGCGCCTCTTGTGGGGAATGTGTACGAACTCTGCAGAGTCAAAACTATTCGAATAGCCGTGCCCGCGGTCATGGGCAGACATGGGGACTTAACTAGATATAGTTCTGTTTCAGAAATAATTTGTGGGTGAATTGGGAAAATGTAGGGCAGTGAAAGGCCCTAGTTTGGAATTGTCCTGGGTGTCGTCCCAGTGGTAAGATAGGCAACTATAATGCTAGAAGATGTTGTAAGGTGCAGAGGCCATGTAATGGTGGATGGGCTCATGCACTATTAACACAATTATTTCCATTAAACTTGTGTCCTTCAAAACTGCTAGGTCATAGGGATTTCTAAGTCTTGTATTGAAAAGGGCAATTTACGCAAAATAAAATAAATCTAAGCCTTCCTTGATCACCAAAGATACTATTATCGCATTACGTGTGATGATTCGCTGAGCACGGTGGTTAGTGTGCTCACACTCGCATTATCAAAACAGAGACTTGGACGCAGGATCATTATGAATATGAAGATGCCCCGGCCACAGAAGGAGGGAAGAACGATGGGAATTAGGTCATCGTTCGTATTTTCCGAACTTAGACAAGTTAGACCTAAGGCATTGTGTGCACATATATTATCTACATCTAGGTAATATATACTGCACACATTACCCCCCAGTTTCGTGTGTTTGGTTGCAAGTGCTTTATCTTGAAGTCTGGGAACCTAGACAAGTTCGAGTCACGTTCTTGTGATGGTATCTTCCTAGGCTACTCGACTTCTTTGCGGGCTTATAGGGTTTGGAACTGCGAGTCTAGTAAGTTGGTAGAGACCTGTGAGGTGACCTTCGATGAGGCCAGTCCGGGGACTAGGTCCGATATCTCAGGTTCTTTAGAGTAGTCCAAGACCATCTTCGTGGATGATGAGGAGGATGGAGATGAGAATTGTTTACCCGATCCAGTCCTTCATCCACCCCTTGAGGTGCCGTCTTCCACTGCACCTCAAGGCGATCAGCCCATGCCTTCGGCTTCCTCTGGAGTTAGTGGCTCTGTTCCTACTGTCACCACGAGGTAGAGGCCACTTCTTCATCTCATCCTCGGACCTCCTAGACACATTCAAAAGACCATCCTTCCGAAAGCGATTATTGGAGATCTCTTTGAGCGAGTTACTCGTTCGAAATCTGGTACATCACTTTTCTGTCTCCATTCTGCCTTCGTTGCCATCTTTGAGCCCAATGATATTTGTCATGCTCTTTCTGACGAGTCTTGGATCAATGCCATGCATAAAGAGCTAGAAAATTTCGAGAGAAACAAGGTTTGGTCGCTTGTTGAGCCCCCTCGAGGTCACAATGTCATTGGGACCAAGTGGGTGTTCAAGAACAAGCAGAATGAAGAGGGGTTAGTCATTCGAAATAAGGCTAGACTGGTAGCTCAGGGATTCTCTCAGGTTGAGAGTCTTGACTTTGAGGAGACCTTTGCCCCTGTAGCTAGACTTGAGGCCATTAGAATCCTGCTTGCATTGGCAGCTTCTAAGGGTTTCAAGCTTTACTAGATGGATGTCAAGAGTGCCTTCCTCAATGGGTTTATTGAGGAAAAAGTTTATGTGAGACAGCCTCCAGGTTTCGGGAACCCCAAATACCCAAACCATATCTACAAGCTTTCCAAAGCATTGTATGGACTTAAGCAAGCCCCTAGAGCTTGGTATGAGAGGCTTAAGTCCTATCTGTTGAGTCATGGTTTTGAGATGGGTAAGGTGGATAAGACCTTGTTCATTCGTAGGCATGGCCCTGACTTTCTGCTCGTCCAGATTTATGTCGATGACATCATCTTTGGCGGCTCTTCTCATGCTCTAGTTTCACAGTTCTTGAATGTCATGAGCACCGAGTTTGATATGAGCATGATGGGTGAGTTGACCTTCTTCCTTGGCTTCCAAATCAAGCAGACTCGGGAGGGTACCTCCTTGCATCAAGGCAAGTACACTCGTGACCTCTTGAGATGCTTTGACATGAGTGATGGTAAGCCTGTGTCAACCTCGATGGCTTCTACAGCTTCTCTTGACCCAGATGAGGATGGCGAGCCAGTTGATCAGAAGGAGTATCGCAACATGATTGGCTCCCTCTTGTATCTCACTGCCTCGAGACCGGACATACACTTCTCTGTGTGTCTTTGTGCCCGGTTTCAGGCCTCTCCTCGCGTATCTCACCGCCAGGCGGTGAAGCGCATCTTTCGGTACCTTCGAGCTACCATTGACTATGGTATCTAGTACTCTTCCTCTTCTTGTCTTTCCTTGAGAGCCTATTCGGATGCGCACTTTCTTGGTCAGAGGATAGATATGAAGAGCACTTCGGGCACCTGCCAATTCATTGGCACTTCTCTCGTTTCCTGGTCCTCTAGGAAGCGGTCCTGTTGCACACCCACCGCAGAGGCCGAGTATGTTGTCGCCGCCATTGTTTGCAGCCAGTACTTTGATGGCGTCGACCTTGCGGGACTTGGGTTAGCTATAGACAGTGTTCCACTCTTTTGTGATAACACTTCTATAATTAACATTGCTAAGAACCCAGTGCAGCATTCTCGGACCAAGCATATTGATATTCGCTATCACTTCCTTAGAGACCATGTAGAGAAGGGTGACATCGTGCTCCAGCCAGGAGAGAGACCACCGCTTGGTCGACATTTTCACCAAGCCTTTGGATAGCTCTAGGTTTTCACTCGGGAGAGCTTGGGGTGGTTTGTCCTTATGGACTGTTGTGAGGGGGAGCTTGTGCTTTACTGCTTTACATTATTAATTGTGTTCTTACTCCTTTCTGCTTGCATTACATACGGGTGCATTGGGTTTAGTCCTTCTAGCATAGGTTAAAGTGGTTCTCTTGCCGAGGTGCTTAGACTTCTTACTCTTATCTTGTGATTCTAGGATGCTGCTTATTAGCTAGTTCTCTTCTCACTAGGTTGAGCTTACCCACTGCTTTTAGGTTCTAGCGAGGGTCGGACCACTCTCGGGTAGACAGGCTACGTGTTTGCTCCTTAGTCTGTTAGATGACTAGTTGATAGTCCTAGAGTCATTTGGGGTAGATGAGAGTCAGTCTGAGCCATAGTTTCCTCTACATCTTATCTATGCTTTAACGACTGCCCTCTTTGGTTTCTTTGCCAGCTTCTCGTTTCTATTGCTTTGGTTCAGGGGGAGTTCATTCGGGATATTCTAGATCTTAATGTTAACTTAACTCAACTTGAAATAAAAGTTGCACTTTATGTTGAAGGGGAGCTGGATTTTCTACATGTCATTCTGCATTGTAATATAACTACATTGAGCCTTGATTATTATCCTGCTATGACATGCTTAAAATGCTTTACACCTTGCCATGACTTGTGCTTACTTGCTATATTTATCATGACTTCATATGTGTAAACTAGTTTGTGCCATGATAAGTTAATTAAACTTGCTCAATTTGAACTAAAACTTATCATGTTAACACTTGAGATTAGTCTTTCTTGAGCTATCCTTTTATGATCCATGCCATGTCAAGTAGGCTGAGTTGAGCGTTGAATCTCTATTGAGCTATTTTAGTCTCTTGATGATGCATAAGTTAGTACAATCTGTTAAAAGGCAAAAAGATATTTTTTGTGCGAAAAAACTGATCTCACCAATTCTTTCTCATGAGACGGCTTGCCATTGCACTAGGCATGAACTCAGGGGGAGTTTTGGATGACCAAGATCATCTTCTTAAGCTCATTGCTTGAAGTGGTCGCATAAGGCTTGAGATCTAGCACATGATAAAAATATTGGTTGGAAACGACCATCAGTTTCAAAAGAAAATATGTCATTTGTGCTCAATTTGCTTAAGCTACTAAAAGAGCCAAGTACTTGAACCAATGTTTCACTCTTGAGCATATATCACTCTATTTGGACTCAATATTAGCTTCTTGGTTCCGCTTAGCATAATTGACATGGCCTGCATCATCCTTGGATGTCTCTAGCTAGACTTTGCTTATTGATGACTTGACTTGCTCACAAATTGCACTACATTTCAGATTGTCATTTCTTTGGTTTAGCTGGCATATACATATCTTTTCATGATCTAAATAGCCTTTTATTGAGTTATGGCTTGGTGTAATTCATTATGATCATTTTGGATAATTCTTATGGCTCTAAATGCTTAGAATAATCAAACTTCAACCATTTTATCCTTTTTCATGACTTATTCTCCTTCTTGCATTCTTGATGTGTTTATTGTCAAAAGGGGGAGAATAGTGGTAGAAAAAGCCATTTTGGGAGCCTTAAGGAAAACTTGTTCTTTCTTTTGCTCCTTCTGTCGACATGGTCATTAGCTTCATTTCCTTCTTTGGACCATGTTGGATTCTTCAAACTCAACTTCATATGCTTTTTTGGTGTTTGTCAATATACTCATCAAGGGGGAGATTGAGAGACCATGTGAGGTCATCCCATGTGTATGATGAGTAATTGACATCGGCTTAGGGAAGTCGAGTTTGAGTTGGTTGGTTCAGACCTTGACGTTGCGTGGTGTAACGGGCTCGGTCGGACTTGGTCAAACCTGGTCAAAAGGTTTAGGATGCAGATTCTGATGTTTCGACAGGTTTGTTTATGTAATTATGCTTTCATGTATCGAGCGGTGCTATTTGATGTGTTTCTTGTCTGTGTTGGCTGCTGTAACATTCTGAAAAATTTTAATTTGAAAATACGAAGCTCTTGAGTTATTTTGCAATATATTTTATTGCAATTTGGATCTTGATGGTGTTTCTTTGAATTTTGATTGATGTTCCAATAAATGGAAATCTATATAAAAAAATTTGATAAGCCATAAAGAAAATATGGAAATAAAAGAAACATATAATTTTCAATTCGAATCTGAAAAGATGATCCATCATAAGGAGGGAGAGACTTAAATTAAACTATAAAATTTCATTTTGAAAATAGTATTAAAAAGGACAAAAAAAATAGTAAAACACAAACAAATATATATGCATATACATATATGTAAAGAAAGAGCTTAGAGCAAAACATAAAATGTATACACAAGAATATACATGAAGGAAAAATGCATATATATATATACACACACACACAAAAAAAAGAGAAAAAGCCCTTGCGGCCTACGTGAATCAACCAATCCAATCAATGACCATACCTGTTCTCCTTCTTCCTCCTTCGCGCTCCCACCTAGACCGAAGCGCGCCTGCCAGCTCGGCCGCCTCAGCCCTCGGACCGACGGTCCCGTGCTTCTCAGCCCGAGACCCGCGCCTGCTCCTGCCGCCTCAACGCGCGAGCCCCGTGCTCGCCTCCCGCCACTGCTGAATCCCGATCGCATCGCGCACGCCCAGCTCCACATTGCTAGGCTAGCACGGCGCAAAGTCGCAAGATCAGAAGGGGAAGTCACGCGCAAGGATTTCTCAAGATCCCATCGCCTCCCCCGCCTGCAGCCTGCCACGCCCCTCCGCCTGCACCTATCGCGTCGCCGCCGCCCCTGTGGAGCCACTGCTGCCCGCCCGCCTTGGCCGACCATAAGAACAACCGAGGCCACCAACACCTTCCCAACACTCCCCACTCCCTCCCCCTCCAAGCAATCAGATTCTAGTGCCCTCTACTTCGCCTGCGCCACCCTTCTTCCCTGCGGCCGGTCGACAAGCTCACCGGTGAATCGCGCCAAGCTAGCCCGATTCCTTATACCCAACCTTCCTCGGGCGCCCCAAGCTTCCCACAGCCTCACCCGAGTTTCCCTTGGCAGTACCTCGGGCGCCGAGCTCCTTCTCCACCACCGCCGCCTCACCGCCGCCCGCCTCAAGCCCCCTGACTCACCGACGCCCCACCGCTTTTGCTCGCCGCGGACAACCTGTTTCGCCACACCCGACCTCTATGGCCACCCTCGTCGAGGATGTCCGCCGACCGCATCACCCCGAGTTTCCTCTTGCCTCGCTGCCGCTTGGCTTAACTGATTTATCCCCCCTATATGGTCAGGTAACATCCGAGGGAATACTGGCTAGCAGCGCTCGCGCTCGCCTCGGCCGCCCGCGTTCGAGTTCCAGCTCCGCAGCGTCGAGCCAGCGTTTCAGTTCAATTGTTTTTAAGTAGATTTTGCACAGAAAATTTAGGAAAAATCAGGAAATGGTCTAGAGAATATGCTAAAATTTATTCATGGTAGAATTAAGTTTAATAAATATTTAACCATGGATTGAAAATTTTCAAGTTAGTAGCTAATATGCCTTTAACCTTTCATATTAGATCTTAGTTCCTAACTCAAGGTATAGTAAGACATTAACTAGAAATATTGTGTAGATTTATGCTCATGATGGTCTACAAAATAAATGTTGCTCTAAACAATAAACTATGAATCGTTGCATGATGGCAAATGATATAAAATTAATCACTGCATGTTTAAACCCTAAAACACTAATCTTTAGACTATGGTATTAGATTTGGATAAGAGGCTAATTATTAATTCAAAGCAGTAGTAAAGAAATATGACTTGGATAAATATTCAAACTCAACAAAGATTACACTTGATTATAATGTGTGCCCTAACATTTAACCTACCGTTGTTAAACAAGTCTCCATGGTAGATTTAATTAAGTAGCTATATTAATATATGAACCTGTATGATAAGCCTTGATAAATAAATTCGAACTAAAGATAACGCTAAGCGTAATAATAACAAAGGCGTGGACAAAACGATAATGGTGCCAGTGATTATATCCTAACGTTAGATTTAGTAAATAATAGTGTTGAGCGTGACTGAATGTAGCCAGTTAGGACCCGAACAAATGGACCCTAATTCAAAATATGTTACGTCTAGAAATAACTAAGTGTACATAAAATGTGTACCACAAAATGCTATAAAACCGGACCCTAAGATTAATTCGGAAGCTAAAAATTATATACATCGCATATGTAACATATGCCCTGAGGATTAACACTCAACGAAAACAATGCTCAGCTAAACCCATACACCGACTCATAGGTTCAACCTAACTCATAGGACTTCCTTGATAAATACAAAAATAGTAAACAAGATTAATAATAAAAAGATTAAGCCATCGTATTCTACCACCGACCTTGCCTGAAACCATCCGAATCACCTATTAACTCATAATAAAACTAAATTACGTTTATCTAAATTTATTTGGATCTTTTGAGTTATTTGCATTTATTTGGATTCAGTTGTTTAGCGCGTAATTAGAAATTAGAGTCCTGAAGAATCAAGAGATCAAGCGTGATCAAGAGCGAAGCGAAGATAAAAGGCCAGGAGCTCAAGAGGAAGCATTGTGTGAGCTCAAGACCGCGGTAAACCGCACAAGGCGAGTCAATACTTTGATCATGTTGAACCTACATTTTCTGCAAATTACATTGGTTTGAATTATCAATGTGCATGTTGTTATTTTATATGTAAATACATGTTTAATTCAAGAATTTAGTTATATGCCCATTGCTTACCTTGATTAATATTACGCCCCCTTTTGAATAGTTGATTATGTGAACTTTGTCGCCCTAGCAAAATTTATGATATTAACCTTTCGAAAATAAGTCCGTAACCGTATGTCATGCTTAGTACTGCATTGATAGTCAGGGGCACCAAAATGCCCCAAGCATCACTTTTAATAATGAGAAAATTTGGTTGGGCAGTCATGGTGGTAATGACTGGTATATGTTCGATATGGTTATTTTATGATCCCCAAAAGCTTGCTTGAATATCTGGGCGGATGGTTTGGGGGCTGGTGTGGTGCAGTGGAAGCACAAATTAGGAAGTGTGGTAGAACCGCCCAGATACCACTAAGGACTGAATCTTGTCATGACCTCCCACGTAAAACAGTGCAACCACAAGTCTCAGAAATACAACTTGGCTAAGTAAATTTATCGACACCCCGGACTCATCTCACTGGTAGTGGATAGGAGTGGTCATGTAAGGGCAAGGGGAGGCCTAAAGGGACACCGAGTGGAGGGTGACGTTCACCAGTCGTACTAGCATTGAGGGGAGTGGAGCCCGAATAATGCTAGTAGCCGTGGTAAACATCCTGTGCAACGTATGGGACCCATCGCAAGTGGGAACGGCCCATAGAGTGAGATGACAAAAGGGACTAGATATTTTGAAAAGTCACTGTGATGGTCTGCTCAACTGCATGACTAAGGAATCATGTGGGGCAACGGGTTGATTATCTCTTGTGGTGAAAGTGTACAAACTCTGCAGAGTCAAAACTATTCGAATAGACGTGCCCACGGTCATGGGCGGACATGGGAACTTAACCAGATATAGTTCTATTTCAAAAACTTTGTGGGTGGGAATGGAAAAGTGGAGGACAGTGCAAGGCCCTGATTTGTGTTGCCCTAGGCGTCGCCCTAGTGATAAGTTAAGCGGCTATAACGCTGAAGGATTAAGCATATGGTGCAGATGCCATGTAACGGTGGATAGAATCTGAATCGCTATTGTTATTGCATTCTCTTACACATTATATTTTTGTTCAAACTGCTAAGTCTCAGAAAATTTCTATGTATTATATTTATAAATGATAACAATGCTTAACACCAAATAAAAGGTCAGGAAGAATAAATAGAGATGTGGAGAAGAAGATAGTTGTTATGGTAAAAATATAAAATATGCTGGTTGTAACATCCCAAAAATTTTCATTTTACTTTAATTATTTTTTTGGGATTTATTTGATTTTATCTGGAGTTTATTCTGGAGTTTAAAGCAAGAAAGTATGCTCTAAATATTTTCTTAAAGCTAAAAAGTATTTATTTTGATTTTCTAGGCCTCCCTAAAATTTATGGAATTTTTGAGAATTTTCTGGAAATTAAAATCACTTTTTGATGCCAAAAGATACTTTTATAAAGTGTTAAAATGGTCAAAATGAAGTATAAATATTTTTCTTAAGTATAAAGCATCCCCAAGGATTTTCTGTAATTTTTATAGAATTGTTAAATATTATTTGCTACTTTTAAAGTGTTTAAGAAAACTCCTCCTATTTTCTGAAAATAAAATCCGAATTTAAAACCCGGATTAATCCGGTGGTGACAAGTGTCGCACCAGGATTAAATCTTACCCCTTCACTCATTTAATCCAAACCTCTCATTTTCATTTAAAATCAAAGGCTAAGATCTTGCCACTTGTCTCAATCTAGACCATCCATATTTTTAACTCTCACTCTCTCTCTCTCACTTACTAGTGGGACCCACTTGTCATCCCTAACCTCATCATCTTCTTCAAAAATTTTACTCTCTCTCTCCTCCTCATTTCACCGAACCAAGACAACCGCCCCTCACTCTCCTCCGTGGCGCCCCAGACGCCGCCCCCCCACCCCCCGCCGCCGCCGCCCGGGACCCTCGCCCCGCCGCCCACGCCAAACCGCGGTCGCCGCCACATTAAACCGACGCCGAGCTCCGCGCCGACGTCCAGACTTCAAAATTTGTCGCCTCGACTCCTCGTGAACCGCCGCCTCCCCGCCATTAATGGCGCCCGCATGCTCATACCACCCAAACCGATTATAACCATAAAATCCGCGATCTTCGTCTCCTCCTCCCCTATATAAACCCCACCCGAAACCACATTCTCGGCACCGCACCACCCTCCTTCCCTCTCCCCGCCTCCTCCTTTTCCTGTCGCCCGGGAGAGTCACCGCCAAGCCCTTGCCGCCGCTTCTTTCATGCCGCCACCTCCGCCACCTTTAGCCTCGCCCGGTGCATCAGTTCGATCACCGCCGCCTCCTCTACCCGCCGAGCCCTCGCCGGCCGCCGCTGAGCGGCCGCGACCGACGAGCCAGCGCCCGTGGCCATGCCATGCCATGCCAAGCGCCACGCCATCGCCACATGGGCACACGTGGCAGCCCAGTGGCAGCCACGTGGCGCCACGTCATTCCCTGATTTCTTTTATTTTTTTTCTCTATGATGACGTCATAATTCCAGATTTTCAATACAAAAATAAATTAAGAAAATCATCTTTTTCTTTTTCATTCTTTCTAAACTTCCTAAAGCCCGTAAATGCTCATTTTAACTCCAAATTTAACCATTTAAATTTCTAAATTTTTCTAAAAATGTGAACTATTCATTTCTAAGTCTTTTTCAAATTTTAGAATTTTATTTGAATTTTATTTGAATTTTTCTTGGTTCTTTACGTGTAGATTACTTAAGATTTCGCGAGGACTAATTCGCGACGATTTCAACGCTGAGCATCCAGGCAAGCTACACCTTTGATCATATTGCTCCCAGTATTTTAAATTTATTTATATTGTTTTTAAATTATTATGCATGCGTAATTTTATTCAATTCTAGTTTAAATTCGATTTGGATGATAGTTATGCCTAATTCCTTTGTATAGCCAATTTGATATTTCATGTCAATATACCTTGTCAAACCTAGATAAAACCTAGTTGGTACATTAGTATTAACTAGACATTTGATAGAAATGCTTAGCCATGCCAAGAATATTAAGATTTGGGAACTTTCTTCACATAAAATGATACTTCTTTCACATAAAATGATAGACTTTAAAATTGATTTCTGGACTTTGGAAAGTCGGAATTATTTATAAAATGTTTATAAACAAAATATAAAATTGGTTTAGACTTAGGCAATGGTAAGATGGTGGGTGCTTGCTGGCATGCATCGTAGTTGTAGCTCGATGTTGATTGCCCGGCACAAGGGGTTCGAGGTTTGGCCTAAGTCAAGTTAAGGACCGGTCTGTGAGCTACTTTTACAAAGTCACACCGTACTACCACAAGTCCGGTATGGGACGGACCTAGCCAACTAATTTGTGAAGTTTCAACTAGATATCGCTAAAGGTTGAATGTGGGCGTGGTGAAGCCACGAGAAGTCTCACATGGCACAAAAGGGGGCTCCAACACGTGGATTTGTGTTGTAGTGAAACCTTAGTGGCGGCGTTATCTTTTGGCAACTAAGCATTGTAAAGGCTTTGTCGTGAACTCTCAGCCACACACCTAAGGCAGTGGTGTTGATCGCGCAAGCAAAACGAGAGAACATGTCTTGTGGGAAAAGTTGTACACCTCTGCAGAGTAAAACTATCCTGGACAGCCGTGTCCGCGGTCATGGACATACTGAGTAGGGTTTTTCACAGATTAGACTTTGGTTTTATTAAACTTTGGTTATGAAAATCTGATTTGTGGAAAAACTGGTTATCTTTTGGGAAAGATGGTCCGGGTGGGATACACGAGAATAGGTTGGTGTTGGTTGGAGCCTCACTAACGTTATTATCTGGAACAATGTTGTTTTACTTAAAGTATTCAAATCAGCTTTTATTGTAATAATGATGTTTAAATCAATTGCTGTCATTTTATCCAAACAACTATATTATGCCATCCTTGTGAATCCTTATGCATGCATACAATCTGTTAAATCTCCTGGTGTAGCTTGTGGAGTACGTTTGTACTCATGTGGCTATATCTAACTCTTTCAGAGGAAGACTTCGACGATTGCGGTGAGGACTACGATTAGGCCACGTCTTACAGTCAATTCGCCTTGTGGGAAGGCTGGATGGGCTGCTGCTATATTATTTTGTTTCCGTTGTTATTTTGGTGTTATGCTCTATTGTAAACTTTGAACTTATTATCAAACTTTTGCTTTAATATATTATGGTTGAATGTGAGATATTCATCGCTGTAACCCTGTGTGCACTAAGCTATCCTGGGATAGTGCGAATAACACAGAGGGTCTCGGAGTTGTTGTTCCGGGTCCCGACACTGGTGGATGCATGTCGATCATAAAAGGGGACGATAATGTGGATTCTGTGAGTAAATTGGTGGAGTTTAAATGAATATATATAGGCTAGGTAGATGATTTAAATGATTCTTGGGGAATTAGGGAGTGCAAAGGTAATTGTTGGATTATGACACTGTTAACTAATATAAACTCTTGGGAGATGTTGGCTATAATGAAATTAATAGGATTCGATCAAATACTAGATGGAGGAATTGAATTTTTGGAAACTTGGAGATATGATAATTGGGGTATAAACTTGATCATTGATATTCCTGGTAGAGGTGTACTAGTGAATTAATTAGAGATAGACAATACAAAATAAGGTGGATTATTGGAAGAGCCAATTTATGGTTTTGGGGATCAATGACCGAAACGATTGGATTATTAGGAAGTCCTAATATGAATGATTTTGTCGGAATACAAAGTAATTATGTTAGAGTATTATTAGAAATTACGAGGTGGAAAATTGATGAATAGCAATCACAAGATTGGATTATCAGGAATTTACGACACAACGGATATCGGTGGATACAAAATAAAGGACACCAGATTTTCACTAGAATGAGGAGCTAATTACATTGTTGACTAATGAGCCTAAGATTGGATTTATGAATTCGTGGTGGATATTCAGACTCATGTACGTGATTGGTAACTTCGATTCGATTATTTAATATTTTGGATGATGCAATAGAAATCAATTGATCGGTGGGTCACAAGTAAAGGTATTGGATTATAAATAAGTTGTGTAGTTAACAAGTTGGCAATTGGAGTATCTGAGATCGGGATTATACGGTTCTGGTGAAATTTGAGATTGGAGAAATAAATTTATGGGGAAGCTAGGATTATGTGAGAATTAAACACCCATGGCTGGATTAATGAAATGGTGTGTTGCGAAATGGAAAGTGTATAATCGGTGGATTAAATAAATGATGACACTCGCTGTTCGAAGATTTAGACAACAATAGTAACGCCATGGTTAAATAATAAGAATAATGCTAAAAGTAATTTCTGGCAAATAAAACAACCTGAGCCTCTCCTTTGATTAGCCATGCATACTATTTATTTGCATTCTGTGTATTGGCTCGCGGAGCACGGTGTTTAGTGTGCTCACACTCGCTCTCACAACAAATCCAGAGTCAAGAATCAGATCACTGCGTATCAGCAACACTATGGGTCATGATGACAAAGAAGATGAAGAATTCAAGGGCTACGTCGCGAACCTCCAGTTGGCTGCCTGTGGGCACGTCCTGAGGGTTCCTCATGTGTGCTTCGTTCTTCCGCTGCTGCAATTTAATGATTTCGGCCTAATCGGCCCATGTGTAAGTTTACTATTTTATTTATGCTTCCGCATGGTATGTATTTGATATTCATTTTCTGTATCTGTGAGCACTATCTACTGATCCAAGGAATAGTGCAATAAATCACAGAGGATTCCGGATAGTAAAATCTGGGGTCCTACAGGCATGGTATCAGAGCATATCGACTGCAGGTCGTGACCTAGTTAGCCTGCCGTTAGTTTCATGACTAGAGATATTTCTTTAAAATACTATTTCCAAAAACATAAGTTATACTATTCATTCTCATTTCTCCTAGATGATTCCCTCTCATCCAAATGCTGCCTTAGCCATTTTTACTTCTAGAGCTCTCTTTACTTCTAGGTTTCATAAGTATTGATCCATGTTTCCTTTAATACACATATTTAGGATATTTACTTTAAAATACATCCTTTGAGTATATATAGCTTGTGTAGTTTATATATACTCATTTGCAACCAGGTTGTCATCTAACTTCTCCATTATGTGTTAATGGTTGGATGATGACAACTAGATAAGTAAGATGTGCTTAAAGCTTAACTTAGAGTATACAAGTGTTGTGTATATGTTCTATACTCACAAATACAATATTTATCTCATTATTTGTTGAAATTGTCATGAATTATCAAAAAGAAAAGATTGTAGAATCTAGTCCTTTCATTATGTGTTAATGGTGAAGTTTAGTAATTGATGCCAATTGATTTATGGACTAATATGTTTTATGAGTTGGATGAATATGTTAGATTCCACAAATGAGGATGACTTGGAATAACTTCATGTGTTAAAAATCATCAAGTCTAGATGGAAGATAGCTTCATGTATTGAAGGACATTAAGAAGAAAATGCATCATGAGTTGATGCATGTCCAAGAGGAGGTGTGAGAGACCATGTGAGGTCATCCCATGTGTATGATGAGTAATTGACATCGGCTTAGGGAAGTCGAGTTTGAGTTGGTTGGTTCGGACCTTGATGTTGCGTGGTGTAACAGACTCGGTCGGACTTGGTCAAACCTGGTCAAAAGGTTTAGGATGCAGATTCTGATGTTTTGACAGGTTTGTTTATGTAATTATGCTTTCATGTATCGAGCGGAAGCTTCCGGAAGGTGCAGGAGGGGCGAATCGGTAAATTCGCAAGGCTGCACAAGCGGGAGACGGCTCCGTTAGGGTTTAGCCGGCGTAACGGGTTGGAGACCCGTTAGACAAGGGCTATAAATAGGTGTTGGGGGCTGCATACCCCCTCATTGTTTTTAGCTCATTCATTCCTTTGTGTGTGTTGTGTTCCTCCCAAGAAGCATGTGAGGCTCTTGGTGTTCTTGAGGATTGAGAGGGAGAGGATGGATTGGGAGTCTTGTAATTACTCCTCTTGTTCTAATGTCCATGCGTATGGGGACTCCTTTGTAATTTTTGGTTGGAATGAAATATGAAGTTTTTTCGTTCTTCGTTGTTTTTCTTTTTGGGAGAGGGTTAGGGTTTCTTTTCTCTCCATGGATTTTGAGGGTTTTTGTGTATTTGCTCTCCATGTGTGTGTGTGTTCTTGATGTGTATTGGCTATAAGAAATTCTCTTAGAATTATTCATCTCTCTTAGTTTCAATCTGCAAAGTCTTTTCTTTGTGAGATGATTCTATTGTTTCAGCCATTTTTGTCTCTTTGATGCTCATTTCTTTTGAGAGCTTTTGTTCTTCTCTGTACTGAGAGTTTTTGTTGGTCCTCTTTGATTGATGAAACTTAACGTGGTTGCTCTGTGTGCTAGTTTGGTGTTTCAGTTCGAAGTCCAAAATTCTCTGTACTGCATGCTTTTGCTGAAAACTGCATGCTGATTTTACTCTAATTACTGCAGCTGTTTTGTCTAGTTTTTGGTCGCTAGTTTTATTCTCAGTTTTTCAGTCTTTATTTTGTGTAGTTCATAAGTCTGGCTTTCCTAGTTTTTCTTAAAGTTTCAGTGAAACTGCATATTCCTTCTTCATAGCTTTTTAGCTATCGGAGGAGAAATTTATGTGCGAATACTATGGGGGTAAATTTTTAAAAGGCACCATTCACCCCCCCCTCTGTTGTCATTCTGGTCCTACAAGGTGATCATACGTTGACCATCAAGTTAAGTGAAGATACATCATGTGTTGATGGAGTTCAAGAAGTAGATGGGTCATGTGTTGATGCATGTTAAGACGATGACTCGGACTTGAAGTGATGATGTGCGCCATCAAGCTTCAAGAGGATGCTCAAGGCAAATGTATGATTAGCTAGGGCTAAGGATGTATTCCTAGTCTTTTACCTGTCTTGGTGTTTGGTTGGAAGAATAGATTGCTAGTATAGGTAGCCGTACTATTATGAGGGGTCATGCCTAGTAGATTGAGTCTCATCATATGTTGATAGCTCAATCTCACTTGCTCTAACTCTCTTAGCATGATGCTTATATTTACGAATGTGCTTTGCAAATAGTTGAAGCTCATGTGTGAAATCCTTGTAATATAGGATTATACATAGCAAATTTGTTTTGCAAGTGTTTGAAATCCATGTTTCCTACTCTTTGTTGTATGAGACTTATATTTGCAAATGTGTTTTACAAATGGTTAAAGCTCATATATAATCCTTGTAGCATGTGACTTAGGTTTGTGAATGTGTTTTGTAAATGTGAGGAGTCCATGCATCTATTCTTTGTGTCATGATTTTAAAAGTGTGCAAATATGTTTTGCAACTTGTCAAAAATCATGTTTGATCCTTGTGTGCATGATACTATAGTTTGCAAATGTTTTTTGCAAAATCTGTTGAGATATCCGCACTTGTCAAGAAAATCAGAACTACCGTTGTGTGTGTAGAAGTACTACCGGAGGTCAGAAGTACCTGAGAGACCATGTGGAGGTCATCCCGTGTGTATGATGAGTAATTGACATCGTTTTAGGAAAGTCGAGTTTGAGTTGGTTGGTTCGGACCAAGACGTTGCGTGGTGTAACGGGCTTGGTCGGACTGGTCAAACCTGATCAAAGTGATTAGGATGCATATTCTGATGATTCAACAGGTGTGGACTCTATTATGCTTACATGTATCGTGCGGTGCTATGTGATGGTTTGCTTGTCTGTGTGACTGCAGGACTTCGGAGCTAGGTCATGGTGAGGCGTGGGAGGACCGGGACTAGGCACAGGAGGTGTTGAGGTTCGGGCGGTCGGAGACGTCGAAGATGATCGAGACTGCTGAGGTGGTTGCGAGTCGGAAGACGAGGAACTGGAGCTGGAGCTACCGGAGGTGGACACGACAGGCGACGGCGAGGAGGATCGGGACTAGGCTCAGGGAGGAGTCGAGGTCCAGACTGTCAGACCCAGATTTTTCAACCCAGAATCTGTTGTGTCTTACCGTATTATTCCCTGGATCAGTAGATAATGCACACATATACATTGCTGAATCATTTCATACATCGCTGAATTTACACAATATCATAATACTATTACAAAACATAGTCGAAGTTTGGCCTTCAAAAGGGCGGAGTTCTTCTGATGAGGGCGCTCGTGCCAAATATTTACATTTCAAAAGTATAACAATGAGCGAACAAAGTAGGCCTATTAACCGCAGTAAGATCGAGGGCAAAGTGGTCATACAAATACTTCTAGAGTTCCAAAGAATATTTGCATGCTACCACACCTTAGTCTAGTTACCTAAGGTTCTAAGCACGAAATGTTCGTCCTAAGTCTCGGCGTTGTCTCCTCCATCCGCAGCAGGTGCTTCCTCGTAGGCATAATGATCTTGATTTCCTGAATCTGGGTTTTTGGTAATGCGAGTGTGAGCACACTGACCACCGTGCTCAGCGAGCCAATACACAGAATGCAGTAAGTAGTATGCAAGGCTTATCCAAGGGAGGTTCGGGTTATTTTGTTTGCTGAAATGTGCTTTTAAAACTACAATACTTAAAAGTTCCCTAAGACCTAGCATTTTGAACTTTTAAACATGATGCCCATAACATATACATTTATTTTTAACGAGTCAGAGGCCATCCACCGTTACATGGTCTCTGCTCTTTATATCATGCCTTCAGTGTTATAGCCGCTTATCTTACCACTGGGATGACACCCAGGACAACTCAAATAAGGGCCTTTCTCTGCCCTCCACTTTTATCCCATTCCATCCATCAAAATTTTGAAATAGAACTATATCTATTCAGATTCCCATGTCCACCCATGACCGTGGGCACGGCTATTCGAATAGTTTTGACTCTGTAGAGTTTGTACACTTTACCCACAAGAGATAGATCTACTCGTTGCCCCACATGATTCCTTAGCCATGCAGTTGAGTAGTCTATCACAGGACTGTTACAATGCATAATCCTACTTGTGGTTACGCCCGCTAAGGTCTATCTTCTGTAGGATGCAACCATCCCTCGAGAAGGGTCCCTCGTGAGCCATCACGGGCAAAGGTGGGGATGAGACCATCCATCCCTTTGCTCGTGTTCATACCTTCACGTAACCACACTAGAGCTACACAAATTATTTAGTCCTGCCTACACTTTGCCAGCATGTGGTTGTACTGTTTGTACCTTGGGAGGTCATCACAAGATTCAGTCCTTAATGGTTATCTGGGCGGTTCTACCACAATCCTCTTTGTGCTATCACGGCACCATTCATACATACACACACACCCTCGATCCATCCGCCCAGATATTCAAGCAGGTGGGGTTCTTTTAGAACGCAAAATACTTACACCAACATACACCAGTCATCATCACAATGACTGCCCAAGAATGTTCTCTCAAATTTATAAGAGATGCTAGGGTGCTCTCGCACCCCTAACTACCCAAACAACTCTAGGCATGGCACTAATACTTAGGGACTTATTTTCAAAAAGAGTACTTTCATTATTACTTTTACTAGGGAGACAAGGATCACTTAACCAGGTATAACAGGTGGGATGTATAATGATAATAATCAAGAAAGCAGGGACATATAACTAGAATATGAAATTATCATGTATTGCAATATAAATATAAGCATGCAGTTCGTAATAACTGAAATCAAAGTAATTTATTGGAAAGGTAGGCTCAAAATGATCAAAGTATTGACTCGCCTTGATTACCAATGTCGGGGTTCTGTGTATTGGGGCCTACAGCTGCAGCTTCCTCTTCCTGGGCTTCGAATGCTAATTTTTTTACGTCTTGTGAAAATTTGGATAAAAATCAGAACAACATTCAAAATAACAACACAAAATTCAAACAAGTTACAAAAATGTTGGTTCTAGTTCCATTAGATAGCTCTTGAATTTAGATGAATTTAGAAATTGGTTTCACTTAATTTGGAGCTAAGATGAATAAGTTATGCAGATTTGAATACTTTCGGTTCAATTAAATCCAGAAAATAACAAAGTCCGCATGTGGGACCCATGTCGGTGACCAAGCGCTTCAGGCGGCGACACGCCGCCCGAGCGGCGATGGTTCACGCCGCCCCTCACGCCTCGACAAAGGGGTCCGGTTGTCGATGGGCGCATCTTGTCTGTGATCGGCCGACAGTGGGGCCCACCGTCGGTGGATTTAAAAGAAAGGCTCAACCTCGGCGCCGCTGAGCGGGGACTCGAACGCGTCGAGGGAGCCGGGGAAGGGGTGGCGCTGCTAGCGGGCTCGCTCACAGATCTCAACCCTAAGGGTAATATTACCTCTTAAGGGGTGCACTGGGGCCGAGCAGAGGCGGTCCGAGGCCGAGTGGGCGGTGGCGTCGCCGGCGAGGGAGGTCCGGGAGGTCGCGGGTGGGCCAAAGCAGGTTCTTTGGAGCTACTGGCGAAGATGACGGAGGTGCCGGTGGGCCGGAGTCACGGGAGATAGGTCGGCGACGTGCGGTGGCGGGCGCTCGGGGCGCTCGGTGGTCATGAGAGCACTGAGCGACGGAGGCTCGGTGAGGCCGGGAGAAGGTTGGCGATGCTCTAGAGATGGAGGGAGCAAGGAATTGAGCTCCCACGGCGAGTAGCGGCGGAATTGCTCGGAGGGGCCGACGGCCGGAGTGGGGGGACAAAGGAGGTCGCCGCGCCGGGTGGCTTTGAGGGCGGTTAGAGGTGGGGAAAATGACGAGGTGCACGGGCAATCCTTCGAGGTGACCCACGGCTTTATAGCCGACCGGAGTGGGTCGCCACAGCGGACCCGGCGTGGAACACGGGCGGCCACGCTGGCGGGCAAGGCAATGCAACCGGCGGCGCAGGTGCAGAGGGTTCGGGAGTGGCGGTGCACGTCCCGCACGGGCCGATGCCCCCTCCGTGGGTTTATAGCGACGTGGGCGTCGTCTGGCGAGGCGGAGGAAGGGGGTCCGTGCGAGCGAGAGAAGAAAGGAGAGTGGGGTCCGGGCGGGGGCCCACCGGTCAACCTGCACGGGGTCTTGGGTGGGCAGGTCGGCTGGCCGGCTCCTTTTCTTTTTATTTTTTTCTTTCTTTTTCTTTTTCTATTCTTTTTATTAGTTTAGGGTATATCTATTTGGTGCAAAATGTAGATATTTAAAATTTTATGCCAAGCATTTATGTAATATTTATTTCTGAATTTAAATCTAATTTTGCACTTTACAAAATATTCATTTCAACTTGTGCATTTTTATGGATCGTCTTTTCAGATTCGGATTTAAAATTTGAATCTTCTATTATTTAAACAGGTGCAGTTTTCCCACTCAATATCCTAGTTTTTGGAACCCTATCTAAATTTTCCTGAAATATTTTAAAAACCCACTCAACACAATGTATCGTAAGATAATTCACAAAATTTTTATTTGACAGTCCCTACGATTTTTCCAGGCTGTTACAAATCTACCCTCCTTAAAAAGAATCTCGACCCCGAGATTCGGCTTAACTAGAAAACAAAGCAGGGTAATCTCTGCGTAGCTGATCTTCGCGCTCCCGGTAGCTTCTTTCTTTGAATGATGGCTCCATTGTACTCTGCACATACGAATGGATTGGGTTCTGGTTCTCTTTTCCACGGTATCCAAAATTTTAATTGGACGCTCTTTGTAAGTCAGGTCCTTCTCGAGCTCAATTGCCTCTAACGGAGCTTTGTCTTCTAGCACTCGCAAGCATTTCTTCAGCTGGGACACATGGAAGACATCGTGTACATCGGACAGGTTTGGTGGTAGTGTTAGCTGATAGGCAACCTCTCCTTTCTTGGCCACAATCGGGAATAGCCCAACATAGCACGGGGTGAGTTTGCCATTGACCTTAAATCGCTTGACCCCACGCAAGGGTGATACCTTTAAATATACGTGATCTCCAACTTCAAAACTTAGTGGCCTACGTCTCTTGTCCGCATAACTCTTCTCGCTCGGTGAGTAATTAACAATCGATCTCTAATCAGGCGAACCTTTTCTTCTGCTTGCCTTAGGGTTTCGGGTCCAAACACATAGCCTTCTCCTACTTCCGACCAGTGTAGCGGGGTGCGGCATTTCCTTCCATACAGAGCTTCAAAGGGGGACATCTGCAGGCTAGCTTGATAGCTATTGTTATATGCGAACTCAGCGTAGGGTAGGCATTTATCCCAATCTTTTGAGAAGTCTAGAACACAGGCCCGCAGCATGTCTTCCAATATCTGGTTTACCCTCTCTGTTTGACCATCTGTCTGAGGGTGATAGGCAGTGCTGAAATCTAAGTGGGTACCTAGGGCTTCATGCAGGCTTGCCCAGAAGTGTGAGGTAAATTGGGAGCCGCGATCTGACACTATCCGCTTGGGTACACCGTGCAAGCACACGATGCGGGACATGTACAGTTCAGCCAATTTATCCCCTTTATAGGTTGTCTTGACGGGAATAAAATGCGCCACTTTGGTCAATCGGTCGATTATTACCCATACCGAGTCATACCCTGACTTTGTTTGCGGAAATCCCGTAATGAAATCCATGCCAACTTCCTCCCATTTCCACTGGGGTATTTGCAAGGGTTGTAACAATCCTGCCGGCCTTTGGTGTTCAGCCTTCACCCTCTGGCACACATCACAGCAGGCGACATGTTCAGCTATGTCCCTCTTCATGCCGTGACCACGGTACCATTGCTTCATGTCTTGATACATTTTGGTACTTCCAGGGTGAAGGGAATATGCAGAGCTATGGGCTTCCCTGAGTACCAGGTCCTTGAGGTTCTTCTGGTGGGGCACGAAGATACGTGTCCCGTACCTTAAGACTCCTTGCTGATCCATAGTCACCTTGGGAGCCTTCCCTTTTTCCATTAGTTTTCTCAATCTTAGAGTAGCTGGGTCTTCTTTTTGTGCGGCCATAATTCTCTCTTCTATACTTGTCTGCACTTCCATTACCGCTAAGGTTCCTTCTTCCACTATTTCTAAGTTCAAGGCCACTAATTCTTTATATAGCTCCGGCTGGTGCTCTTGAACCATAAGGTTATTACAATAGGCCTTACGACTTAGAGCATCAGCTACCACATTAGCCTTTCCGGGGTGGTAGTGGACACTTAGGTCGTAATCTTTGATTAGTTCAAGCCATCTTCTCTACCTCAGGTTAAGGTGTGACTGGGTGAAAAAGTATTTGAGGCTCTTGTGATCTGTGTATATATCACAATGGTTGCCAATGAGATAGTGCCTCCAGATTTTTAGGGCATGCACCACTGAGGCTAGTTCCAGGTCGTGGGTCGGGTAATTTGCTTCATGAGACGAAGCTGCCTGGATGCATAAGCTACCACCTTTCCTCCTTGCATCAGGACACCCCAAGCCCTTGATGTGAAGCATCATAGTACACCTCAAAATCTCGGCGTATATCGGGCAGAACCAGTACTGGGGTGGTAGTCAATCTCTTCTTCAGTTCTTGAAAGCTCTCTTCACAAGCCTTGGTCCACCCAAATGCCTGTTCCTTCTTGAGGAGTTGGGTTATCGGCCTGGCAATCCGGGAGAATCCCTCTATGAACCGCCTGTAATACCCTGCTAATCCAAGAAAGCTCCTTACCTCGGTGACGGAGGTGGGTCATTGCTATTCATCATGCAGCAATTTTGGCGGGTCGACCGACACGCCTCCCAGACACTATATGTCCCAGAAACTAATGTCGACAACCAAAATTCACACTTGCTGAATTTGGCGTAGAGTTGGTGTTCCTTCAGCTTTTCTAGTACCAGTCGCAGATGCTCATCATGTTCTTCCGCGGTCTTGGAGTAGATGAGAATATCATCGATGAATACTACCACAAACTTATCCAAGTATTCCATGAAAACCTTATTCATAAGGTTCATGAAATAGGCGGGGGCATTAGTTAAACCAAAAGACATAACTGTAAATTCATACAGTCCATATCTAGTGGTAAAAGCAGTTTTTGGAATGTCCTCCGGCCTAATTTTTAGTTGATGATAACCCGACCTCAAATCAATCTTGGAGAATACCGTGGCTCCCCCAAGCTGATCAAATAGATCGTCAATCCTAGGCAGCGGGTACTTGTTCTTGATGGTCACTTCATTTAAAGCCCGGTAGTCTACACACATCCTAGCGGTGCCATCTTTCTTCTTCACAAAGATTACCGGGGATCCCCAAGGTGAGGAACTCGGCCGGATAAAACCCTTGTCCTGTAGCTCATGAAGTTGCTTTTTCAACTCTTCTAGCTCATCTACGGTCATTCTCAGATGGTCTCTTGGAGATAGGGGTGGCACCAGCTTTAAATTGATAACAAACTCAAGATCTCTATCCGTGGCATGCTTGCAATTCTTGGGGAAGACTTGTGGTAGTCTTGTACCACCATCATCCCTTCCAACGGCACATCTTCGCAATAATATATGGCGCGCCCCATCGGCAGTCGGTCCACTTTTACCTCAATGGTTAGCCCCGGGCATTTGGTTAGCTTCACTCTCCTCGTGGCACAATCCAGTATTCCTTGGTGTTTGGCTAACCAGTCCATCCCCAGTATAATATCCGTGGTCTCGAGGCGAACTATTAAATCTGCTAGGAACCGTAACCTTTCCATGACAATTTCTACCCTGGGGCATACTAAGGTAGCATTAGTAACCCCATGGTGAGCTAAGTACCATTGGTTTCTTCAGCGAATAAGTGGGCAGCCTAAGTTTATCGGCAAATCTTTTGGCTATAAATGAATGTGATGCCCCAGAATCAAAAAGAACACGTGCCAGTAATGTCTTAACAGAAAACGTACCCAGCAGGACTCCAGCAGCCTCCTCAGCTTCTTCTGCGGTGACGTGATTGACCCTCCCTCGGTTTGGAGTTGATGTCGCCCTGTTGGATTGAGGAGTCTGATTTCCCTTGCTAGGGGCTGAAGCTTGGCCTCGGTTGGGAGTGGTCCCCAAATTAAACTTCACGGAGTGGTTTGTCATGCTGGCGCGATAGGCAAATGCCCATTTTCCCACAACAGTATGCAGATTGAAGGAGGCATGATTGGTTCGAGAACGGCCCAAGGACGGGAGTCCAGAAAGTGTTGCCACATGGACAGAGTACCAGACTGGGATTCTGAGGCGGGTGAAGGACCGAAATGGCAACAGAGGGGGGTGAATGGTGCCTTAAAAAATATATAGCTCCCTACAGTAAACAAAAATCCTTCTCCTGTAGCTATGGAAGCTATGAAGAGGACATGTCCATGTTCCCTGGCATCAAAAGACAAATTGGCAAATAAAAAAACTAATAGCAGCAAACTGGAGAGAAATGCAGTTCGAACCGTTCGTTCCAACTAACCCACTACGATCGGACTGGTCTGAACGTTCCAATCAATCGAACGAGCTGAGAGCAATGAGCGAAGGAAATCGAACGGTTCCCCTCACTGCCGATCGGACTGGTCCGAACGTTCACTTGATCGAATGGGCCGAGAGCAACGAGTTAAAGGAAATCGAACGGTTCCCCTCACTGCCGATCGGACTGGTCCGAACGTTCACTTGATCGAACGGGCCGAGGGCAACGAGTTAAAGGAAATCGAACGGTTCCCCTCGCAGCTGATTGGACTGGTCCGAACGTTCACTCGATCGAACAAGCCAATGGCAATGGGCGAAGGAAATCGAACGGTTCTTCTTGCTGCCGATCGGACTGGTCCGAACGTTCACTCGATCGAACGAGCCAAGGGCAATGGGCGAAGGAAATCGAACGGTTCCCCTTCGCTGCCGATCGGACTGGTCCGAACGTTCACTCGATCGAACGAGCCAATGGCAATGGGCGAAGGAAATCGAATGGTTCTCCTTGCTGCCGATCGGACTGGTCCGAACGTTCACTCGATCGAACGAGCCAAGGGCAATGGGCAAAGGAAATCGAACGGTTCCCCTTCGCTGCCGATCGGACTGGTCCGAACGTTCACTCGATCGAACGAGCCAAGGGCAATGGGCGAAGGAAATCGAACGGTTCCCCTTCTCTGCCGATCGTACTGGTCCGAACGTTCACTCGATCGAACGAGCCGAGGGCAATGGACGAAGGAAATCGAACGGTTCCCCTTCGCTGCCGATCGGACTGGTCCGAAAGGAACAAGAGAAGAACAGCAACAAAACTTAAAACAGAGTCGCCAACGAATCGAATCGAGTGCTTAAGATTCTAGTTACTGCTATGGAAATTAACATCATAACTAGAATTCTATCACTGAGAGAAACTACCAAGATTTCTTTGCCTTCTCGTCCAGTAAAACTTCAGAGGAACACAAGAACTGAAAATACAAAGAGCATCCTCTAAATCAAGTTCCCAACAATTGTTTGATCCTTTGGCCAAAAGACTTTGAGAAAATGTTAGCAATAGCCAAAGGACTCTGCAGGCGAAGATCTGAGCTACCTTAAGATGGGAAACAAGATTTGAATCAAAACCATAGAGGATGAACAGAAAAACAGAGAGAGCCTAAAATGTCAAATCCGAGATTAGACTTGATTTGCTCTTAGGAAAACTCGATCAAATGATCTTGAGGCACTATCCCATCAAAGAGCAACCCACTTTACCAAGAAGAAATCGAAAATGTAAGAAGTCAAGCACGAGGGTATCAAGAGCAAAACAGATACTAGATAAAAGCTTGATTTTCATTTCATATGAAAAGAAGAGTACAACGGAGTCCCGATACGCATGTACATTCAAATAAGAAGAAAGATTACAAGACTCTCAACTCTTCTCCACTCTCTCAATCCTCAAAATCACCAAGAACTCTCACTAGTTCTTGGGAGGCATACACAGAGAGAAGGGAGGACGTGGGAGACAACCCCTGCTACCCACAACAACCCTCAACAACTAAAGCCTAAAGCAAAACAACATCTCCAAAGGTTCTTTTGACTCTAGCAAACCCTAGCTCTCTCTCAATTCCCTTAGAATGCCTGAGGGGTATGCAGCCCCTCACCTCTATTTATAGCCATTGGCTAACGGGTCTCCACCCCGTTACGCCGGCTAAACCCTAACGGAGCTTGCTCTCGCTTGTGCAGCTTTGCGAAATTCCCGTTTCGCCCCTCCTGCACCTTTCGGGAGCCTTCCGTGCTCCTTACCTCGCACGCCTCGCAACCACGTCGAGTCCACGTCGTCTTTGACACATCACGACCGTTCTGACCTTAGCGCCACCTGCGCCTAGTCCAGTCCACCGTGTCTCGCCACGACTCCACCTCGATGTCCTACAGCCACACAGGCAAGAAAACACATCAAATAGCACCGCTCGATACATGAACGCGCAAATAGTATAATCAAGATCAAACCTGTCGCATTAACAGAATATGCATCCTAACCCATACGACTAAGTTTGACAAAGGTCCGACCGAGCCCGTTACACCATGCAACGTCTGGGTCCGAACCAACTGACTCAAACTCGACTTTTGTGAACCGATGTCAATTGCTCATCACTCACATGGGATGACCCTCACATGGTCTGTCAATCTCCCCCTTGATGAGTATATTGACAAACACCGAAAAAAGCATAAAGTTGATTTTGAAGAGTCTAACATGGTCCATAAGAACAAGCATGAAGCTAATGACCATGTCGACAGAAGGAGAAAAAGAAAGGAACAATTTTTCTTCAAAGCTCCCAAAGTGGCTTTTTCTACCACTATTCTCCCCCTTTTGGCAATAAACACATCAATAAAGAAGTGAGGAGAAAATATGACACATTTTGGATGAAATGGCTGAAATGTGATCCATCTAAGCAATTAGAGCCATGAGAATTATCCAAGATGACCATAATAGATTACACCAAGCCATAATATACAAGTATGCTACAAAGATCATGACTATATATGTAAAGTGAAGCTAAGCAAAGAGAGCATAATCTGAATTTTAGTTGAAGTGCTTAGCAAGTCAAGTCAAATAAGATTTTAGTCTAGCTAGAGGTATCATGAATGATGCGAGCCATGTCAATAAGCTAAATGGGCCGAGAAGCTAGTGTTGAGCCAACTAGAGTGCTACTAGTTCAAGAGTGATACATTTGTTTAAGTACTTGTAGCTTTTAGCAATTGAGCACAATTGACAAATTTTGACTTTAGAAATCATATGATTGTTTCCAACCATTTTTTTTGTTTAGTCATGTGCTAGACCTCAAGCCTTATGCGACCACTTCAAGCAATGAGCTTAAGAAGATGATCTTGGTCATCCAAATCTCCCCTGAGTTCATGCCTTGTGCAATGGCAAGCCGTCTCATGAGAAGGAATTGGTGAGATCGGTTTTTCGCACAAAGAGATCTTTTGCTTTTAATAGATTGTACTAACTCAACTCACCTATTTGACATGGCAGGAATCATAAGAAGATAATTAAAGCCGACTAGTCTCAAATATGAACATGACATGAATTAGGTCAAATTGAGCATTTTAATTAACCTATCATGGCAAAGACTTGACTATACATATAAAGTCATGATCAAATTAGCAATGAAGCACAAATCATGGCAAGGTGCAAAGCATTGTAAGCATGTCATAAACGGATAATAATCAAGGCTCAATGTAGTTATATTACAATGCACATGCAGAAAATCCAGCTCCCCCTTAACATGTGATGCAACTTTTAGTTCAAGTTGAGTTATGACAATATTAAGATCTCGAAATTCTCAAATGAACTCCCCCTGAACCAAAGCAATAAAATCGAGAAGCTGGTAAAGAAAATCAAGAAGGGCAATCCTTAAAGCATAGATAAGATAGAGAATACTAATGACTCAGACTAACTCTTATCTACCCCATATGGCTCCAGGATAACCAGCTATCAAGTAAAACACACACTAGAGAGCAAACACGTACCCTGTCTACCCGAGGGTGGCCCAACCGTCGCTAGAACCTAAAAGAAGTGAGTGAGCTCAACCTAGTGAGATAAGAAACAGCTATCCTGAAAGCACAAGATAAGAGCAAGAAGTCTAAGTTACTCAGCAAGAGACACACTCTAACCTATGCTAGAAGGACTAAAACCCAATGCACCCACAAATGCGATGCAATAGTAAGGAGACAGCAGCATAATTAATATGATAAAGCATTAAAGCCCAAAGCTCCCCCTCACAACAGTCCGTAAGGACAAACCACCCCAAGCTCTCCCCGCAGAGCTGAAAACCTCGTGCTATCCAAAGGCTTGGTGAAGATATCTGCCAACTGGTGGTCACTCTCCACAAACTGGAGCACGATGTCACCTTTCTCTACATGGTCTCGAAGAAAATGATATCGATATCAATATGCTTGGTCCAAGAATCTTGACTGGGTTCTTGGCAATGCTAATCGCAGTGTTATCGCAAAAGAGCGGAACACGGTCGATAGCTAACCCAAAGTCCCGCAGAGTCGAGACCATCCAAAGCACCTAGCTACAAAGAACTAGTCGACAAAGTGCTAATTTCGCCTCTGCGCAATGATTGTGCAACACCGGATGCTTCCTCGAAGACCAGGAAATGAGAGAAGTGTCAATGAATTGGCAGGTGCCCGAAGTACTCTTCCTATCTATCCTACAATGGCAAAGTCTCGCATCCGAATAGGCTCTAAGGGATGAGCAGAGGAGGAAGAGTACCGATACCATAGTCAATGGTAGCTCGAAGGTACCGAAAGATGCGCTTCACCGCCTGACGGTGAGATACGTGAGGAGAAGCCTGAAACCGGGCACAAAGACACACGGAGAAGTGTATGTCCGGTCTCGAGGCAGTGAGGTACAAGAGAGAGCCAATCATACTTCTGAACTCCTTTTGATCAACTGGCTCTCCGTCCTCATCTGGGTCAAGTATGGCCGTAGAAGCCATCGGAGTTGACACCGGCTTTCCATCACTCATGTCGAAACATCTCAGGAGGTCATGGGTGTACTTGCCTTGATGCAAGAAGGTACCCTCCCGAGTCTGCTTGATCTGGAAGCCAAGGAAGAAAGTCAACTCACCCATCATGCTCATCTCAAACTCGGTGCTCATGACATCCGAGAATTGTGAAACTAGAGCATGAGAAGAGCCGCCAAAGATAATGTCATCGACATAAATTTGGTGACGGAAGGTCATTGCCAAGCCGTGAATGAACAAGGTCTTGTCAACTTTACCCATCTCGAAATCATGTCTCAAAAGATAGGACTTAAGCCTCTCATACCAAGCTCTAGGAGCCTGCTTAAGTCATACAACGCTTTGGAAAGCTTGAAGACATGATTAGGGTATTTGGGTTCTCGAAACGTGGAGGTTGTCTCACATAGACTTCTTCCTCAATAAAACCATTGAGAAAGGCACTCTTGACATCCATCTGGTAGAGCTTGAAACCCTTAGAAGTCTGCGAAGGCAAGCGAGATTCTAATGGCCTCAAGTCTAGCTACAGAGGACAAAGGTCTCCTCGAAATCTAGACCCTCAACACAGGAGTACCCCCGAGCAACCGTCTAGCCTTGTTTGAATGACTACCCCATCCTCACTTTACTTGTTCTTGAACACCCACTTGGTCCCAATGATATTGTGACCTCGAGGGGGCTCAACAAGCGTCCAGACCTTGTTTCTCTCGAAACTCTCTAGCTCCTCATGCATGGCATTGACCCAAGACTCATCAGAGAGAGCATGACAAATGTCTTTGGGCTCGAAGGAGGCAACAAAGGCAGAATGGAGACAAAAGAGTGACATGCAGTTTTGAGCGAGTAACTCGCTCAAAAGGTCTCAATGATCCGCTCAAGGATGAGATTTTGGATATGTCTTGGAGGTCCAGGATGAGATGAAGAAGTGGCCTCTACCTCGTGACTGACGGGTAGGAGCAGAGCCACTAGCTCCGGAAGAAGCGTAGGTGGGGCGATCACCTCGAGGTGCTGTGGAAGAAGGCACCTCAAGGAGTGGATGAGGGACTGGATCGGGTAGACAACCCTCATCTCTACAAAGATGGTCTCGGACTGCTCTAGTGAGCCTGAGATGTCGGGCCTAGTCCCCGGACTGGCCTCATCGAAAGTCACCTCACAGGTTTCTACCATTTTACTGGACTCGCAGTTCCAGACCCTATAGGCCCGCGAAGAAGTCGAGTAGCCTAGAAAGATTTCATCACAAGAACGTGATTCGAGCTTATTTAGGTTTCTGAACTTCAGAATAAAGCACTTGCAACCAAACACACGAAAATAAGAAACACTGGGCTTTCGCCCATATCTCAACTCGTAAGAAGTGCGGTGCAAGTGTGCCCTGAGAAAAACTCTGTTTGAAACATGGTACGCGGTGGCTATAGTCTCAGCCCAAAACTTCCGCGGTGTAGAGTATTCATCGAGCATCGTACTGGCCATCTCGACCAAGGTACGGTTCTTCCTCTCCACGACGCCATTCATTTGTGGGACGTGCGGAGAAGAGAACCGGTGCTCTACACTGCCTCATCACGAATCTCTCAAAGTAGGAGTTCTTGAACTCCGTGCCATTATCATCGCGGATCGCTCGCAAGGCACCTGGAAGCTCAACAGAAATCCTACTGAAAAGACCTCAGAAATGTGTAAACGTCTCATCCTTCGAGGCTAAGAAAACACCCAAGAGTACCTCGAATAGTCATCGACCACAACAAGAACGCACCACTTCCCTCCTGCCGACCGCACTCGAGCCGGTCCAAGCGTGTCCATGTGGAGCAACTGTCACAGTGCATCGGTCATCGTGCTCGTGATTGGAGGATGAGAGCGGCAACCATCTTGCCATGCTTGGCATGGAGCGCAAACAAGATCTTTGACCATCTTGAGTTTCGGCGCACCACGAATGAGATCGTGGCCGCTAACTCGGGTCAAATGGTCAAATCCAATATGACCAAGTCTCCTATGCCAAAAAGAGAGGTGGGACTCGTAGCAAGCAAACAACGGAGAGGATCACGGAAGACTCGGAAAAATCAGCACAAAGATCCTCCCAAAGCGAGAAATCCATAAACCGATCGCCCAGAAGAATCAAGAATTTTGCGCTTGTTTTCTTAAAGCTCACCTCAAAGTCGTCATCGGTGGTGAGAAGCGGAAAGCGATTGTCTTGCACTTACTAACCAAGGCAACATCTTTTAAAATAAATGAATCATTAATGCAAGACTTGTACCTTTGGCGATGACGCGCCCAGATGAAGCATCTCCAAAAGTGATCATCTCATCACCTGGAGCACGGGCAAGGGAAGAAAACCAACAGGAATCTCCGGTCATATGTCGTGAACACCCGGAGTCTACAAGCCAAACCTTTCCCTTCCCCGCCGCGAACACGAGTCAAACAGAGAATAAAGTCTCAGTACTGGGATAAATCAAGAGTGATTTTGAAACCCAATACTGAGTAACACATCGAGCAGATGAAGTAGTCAAGCACGACTGACCTCTATCTACCCTACGCTCTCTGTCACTCAAAGAAGCGGAAGGTGCGTATGCGAGACACAGTCGCTTCTTTGGGTCCGGCCCCACGGACGAGCGGTCGGCGCACCAGCAACAGGCTAAGCACACCGCGGGTAGGCATCTCGATGGGGAAAACGAGATCTACCCTCAGGACGGCGGAAGTCACGACCGGAGGGAGCACGAGGACAAAAAAAGACTCGGAAAAACCAAGTCCTCGGTCGCCCAAAGCTACCAACAAGAGCAAGCCTAGACCTCGTGTTGGTCTTAGGTGCACTCAAGGTGCAGGGCTGACCACGAATACGCCTAAGAGACTCAACACGGTCTCTTCACGCGATCTTGGCGCGCTTGAAGCAATGGTCAAATAAATGCCCATCCTTCGGCGAAGAGGTGCAATGATACCGCCTTACGAGGGGTGAAGTAGCATGAGATGGCCGCCTATACGAGGCGAAGTTGCGGTGAAATCACCTTCTTTGTAAATCCCTTGGACAAAGCCCGCTGATTTAAATTGAACTTTCTTGTTCTTGGGCTTGACCTCAATCACACCTGCGGCTACGGGTCTGAGCACGACAGGTGGATGCTTCCTCACATCCTTACGGAAATCATATCCTAGACCACGATTGAACTTGCAAATCTTTGATTGGTCTAGAATAAGATTGAGCTTCTTCTTGCCTCCTACAAATTTCTCGAGAGTGTTCATAAGGTCTTGACATTCCCGAAAGAGAGAGGTGCAAGAGGAGCAAGGCGAGAAGAAAGCAAAGAAGGTAAGGGAGCAGAAGAACAACCAACAGCAGAGGGAAGACTGGCTTGTGCACGCATAGCCGACTTAGAAGGGACAGTCCTACTGCTAGCAGGTTGGTTCGCGTCGCTGGGCGTCTCTACCTTACCCGGGGGCTTCTCAACCTTCTCCACAACCACACTACAAGCACAAGGTGGCTTCTCTAGTAGGTCCTTAGTTAGCTTCACACATTTCTCATCCAATGTAGTCAAGTTAGATTTTAGTTTGTTACAACTAATGCATGGTGAGCTAACGGGGTCCTTAGAAGCAAGCGAGCCAACTTCTTATCATGATCAATCATTTCTTGAAACTGTTTGGAAATGATTCAAGCTCGTGATCGATTTAGGACAATTCACACATGAAGCAATAGGCTCAAGTAGAAAAGCTTGTAATTCAGCAATTTTATGATCTGCCCGTTTTAGGTTCATCTTCAAATTATTACAACTTTCACAAGTCTCGGGCAGATCGAGAAGCATAGTGTAAAGACCTCTAAAAGCATTGTCCTTATCCTCACATGAGGTGCAAGAAGTAGTCTCAATAGTAGATGAAGGAACAACAATCCTAGTCATTTCTAGTTCAGCAAGCAGACTAACATTCTCCACCTTAAGAATATCTAGCTCAGAGGTCACACTATCATAAGAAGTCCTTAACTTCTCCATATCACCAATCAAACCAGGGTATGTATCACATTCGTCACGGGAGGAAGCAGATATAAGTGAAGTGAGCTCCCGTGATAGTCTATCTACTTCCTTCTCCAACTCGCTACATCTAGCTCTAGATCTAGCATGAAATCCTCCTAACTTAAGAAAAGCTGCATTTAGTTGGCCATAGGAGGGACATACCTCGTCTGAGTCGGAATAGAGATCGCTGTCGCTGATCTCGCCCTCGAGGGCCATGAAGCACATGCCGGAGAAGTCGTCGCCGCTCTTGGGATCTTGATCACCCGTCCCGTCGTCGTCGCTCCATCCCTCCACCTCGCCGAGGTCGTCGAAGGCGGCGAGGACGCGGTGGAAGAGCTTCTTAGCCTTCCCAAAGTCGCGGAACGTCTTCTTACCTTGCGTCTGAACTGGGGGCTTCTTGTTGCGGTTCTTGTCGGAGTAGTCGTTCTTGCCCGAACCGTCGTAATCTCCTTTACCCTTCCCCAGCTTGGGGCAGTTTGCTCGAATGTGGTTGGGGCCACCACACTCAAAGCAAGTAACTGGTCCTCTTCTTTTTCCGTCCCTCCTCCTCTTGTAAGCATGGGAAAACTTCCGAGCTAGGAGGGTCAGTTGTTCATCCTCTAATTGCTCTAGCGATCATCGATTCGTCACGAGAGAGCAGCTAGGAGAACCCGCACAAAGAATCGGCGAAGAACCAGAACTCGGTGGGATCGGTGACTAGAGCCATCGATCGAGACTTGACCGACGAGAGACTATGTCAATCTCGTGAGTCTTGAGGCGTGAGTAAAGCGCCAAGAGTCGTGGTCGAGAGGTCCGTGGTGTCCTTGATGGTAGTCACCTTCATCTCCCAAACCCTAAGATCGAGTGCCAAAAGAATTTGTCGAGCGTTGTCCGAGTCGGAGTATGTGAGACCGACGGCTCGGAGGTTGCTCAAAATCTTGTGAAAGCGAGAAAAGCACTCGTCAAGGGACTCACCAGCAATCATCTCGAATTTGCTGTATTCACGCTTCAACTGGTCTTGTCGCACCGTCTTTATTTGGGTGGTGCCCTCATGGTAAGCATTGAGGGTCGCCCAAATATCGAAGGCCGACGTCAGGTGAGAGACGCGATCAAATTCGCATCTACTCAAACCCTGAATGATGATGTTCCTCGTCCTCGCGTTTGCCTCAACATCAGCCATATTCCCGGCATTGATGTTCTCATCGGTGGGAACAACAAAGCTGATTTTACCTTCCGCGGATAGCATACCCACGAGCACGGATATATGTTTCCATTCGGCTCTTCGGAAGGGTAATCGAGGCCATCAAAAATGGGCGGCTTGGTGGAATACTTGTCTGTTGCCATGGCTCTTTGAGACCGGTTAAGATCTATGAAGAAGAGCTAATCGGCTCTGATACCAATTGAAGGACCGAAATGGCAACAGAGGGGGGTGAATGGTGCCTTAAAAAATATATAGCCCCCTACAGTAAACAAAAATCCTTCTCATGTAGCTATGGAAGCTATGAAGAGGACATGTCCATGTTCCCTGGCATCAAAAGATAAATCGGCAAATAAAACAACTAATAGCGAAAACCGGAGAAATGCGGTTCAACCGTTCGTTCCACCTAACCCACTATGATCGGACTGGTCCGAACGTTCCAATCAATCGGACGGTGAGACCAATGAGCGAAGGAAATCGAGCAGTTCCTCACGCCGATCGGATGGTCGAAACGTTCACTTGATCGAGCGGGCCGAGGGCAACGAGTTAAAGGAAATCGAACGGTTCCCCTCGCTGCCGATCGAACTGGTCCGAACGTTCACTTGATCGAACGGGCCGAGGGCAACGAGTTAAAGGAAATCGAACGGTTCCCCTCGCTGCCGATCGGACTGGTCCGAACGTTCACTTGATCGAACGGGCCGAGGGCAACGAGTTAAAGGAAATCGAGCGGTTCCCCTCGCTGCCGATCGGACTGGTCCAAACGTTCACTCGATCGAACGAGCCGAGGGCAATGGGCGAAGGAAATCGAACGGTTCTCCTTGCTACCGATCGGATTGGTCTGAACGTTCACTCGATCGAACGTGCCAAGGGCAATGGGCGACGGAAATCGAACGGTTCCCCTTCGCTGCCGATCGGACTGGTCCGAACGTTCACTCGATCGAACGAGCCAAGGGCAATGGGCGAAGGAAATCGAACGGTTCCCCTTCGTTGCCGATCGGACTAGTCCGAACGTTCACTCGATCGAACGAGCCGAGGGCAATGGGCGAAGGAAATCGAACGGTTCCCCTTCGCTGCCGATCGGACTAGTCCGAAAGGAACAAGAGAAGAACAGCAACAAAACTTAAAACAGAGAGCTGCCAACGAACTGAAATCTGAGTGCTTAAGATTCTAGTTACTTTCTGTTATGGAAATTAACATCATAACTAGAATTCTATCACTGAGAGAAACTACCAAGATTTCTTTGCCTTCTCGTCCAGTAAAACTTCAGAGGAACACAAGAACTGAAAATACAAAGAGCATCCTCTAAATCAAGTTCCCAACAATTGTTTGATCCTTTGGCCAAAAGACTTTGAGAAAATGTTAGCAATAGCCAAAGGACTCTGCAGGCGAAGATCTGAGCTACCTTAAGAAGGGAAACAAGATTTGAAGCAAAACCATAGAGGATGAACAGAAAAACAGAGAGAGCCTAAAATGTCAAATCCGAGATTAGACTTGATTTGCTCTTAGGAAAACTCGATCAAATGATCTTGAGGCACTATCCCATCAAAGAGCAACCCACTTTACCAGTAAGAAATCGAAAATGTAAGAAGTCAAGCACAGAGGGTATCGAAGAGCAAAACAGGATACTAGATAAAAGCTTCAGATTTTCATTTCATATGAAAAGAAGAGTACAACGGAGTCCCGATACGCATGTACATTCAAACAAGAAGAAAGATTACAAGACTCTCAACTCTTCTCCACTCTCTCAATCCTCAAAATCACCAAGAACTCTCACTAGTTCTTGGGAGGCATACACAGAGAGAAGGGAGGATGTGGGAGACAACCCCTGCTACCCACAATAACCCTCAACAACTAAAGCCTAAAGCAAAACAACCTCTCCAAAGGTTCTTTTGACTCTAGCAAACCCTAGCTCTCTCGCAATTCCCTTAGAATGCCTGAGGGGTATGCAGCCCCTCACCTCTATTTATAGCCCTTGGCTAACGGGTCTCCACCCGTTCGGCCCTGAACCTAACAGAGCTTGCTCTCGCCAGTGCACTTTGCGAAATTCCCGTTTCCGCCCCTCCCCGCACCTTTCGGAGCCTTCCGTGCTCCTTGCCTCGCACACCTCGCAACCACGTTGAATCCACGTCGTCTTGACACATCACGACCGTTCGACCTCGCCGCCGCGCCTAGTCCGTCCACCGTGTCTCGCCACGACTCCACCTCGATGTCCTGCAGCCACACAGGCAAGAAAACACTTCAAATAGCACCGCTCGATACATGAACGCGCAAATAGCATAATCAAGATCAAACCTGTCGCATCAACAGAATATGCATCCTAACCCATACGACTAAGTTTGACAAAAGTCCGACCGAGCCCGTTACACCATGCAACGTCTGGGTCCGAACCAACTGACTCAAACTCGACTTTTGTGAACCGATGTCAATTGCTCATCACTCACATGGGATGACCCTCACATGGTCTCTCAGCGGGGCTGTTCCTGAGAAGGAGGGGTTGTTGAAGAACTTCTGGATGAATCTCCCTTGAAGTCGCTGAGCCAATTGCTTGCGCTTGCGGCTAACCTCCAAGTTTTTCTTCTCATTTTCCAGAACTAATGCCTTATTCACAAGTTGGTGGAAGCTTGCGAAATCTTGAACGATAAACTGCACTCGCAGTTCTTCATTCATCCCTACGAAGAACCTTTCAATCTTTTCTTCTTCGTCAGCTACATCCATTGGGGCGTAGCGAGCCAGTTGGTTAAACTTAGTGAGGTATTCACTGACTGGCATGCTGCCCTGTTTCAGATTGCGGAATTCATTCTTCTTCATTCGCATCACACCAGTTGGAACAAAGTTGGCCTTGAAGGCTGCCTTGAACTCTGCCCATGGTACAATTGTCGTGCTACCTCCAGTAGGGGTGTCCTTATATCCTTTGTGGCTGTGTATTCTCCACCAGCATTGCGGCTCCACAGTTGGTGGGTTGCAAAGATTACTTGGTCATTCTCTGCAGTCTTGGCTATACGGAGCTTCCTTTCGGTGTCCCCTAGCCAATCCTCCGCCTCGAGAGGCTATCTGCCCCGGCGAAGGTAAGGGGTCGGGTCCTGATGAAGTCGCCCAGGTCAGAAACATGGACATTGGTGTTGGTTTGCTGGCCCGCGTAGATAGCCTAAAGTATTTGCGTTTGCTGTGCCATTACTTGCGCCATGGACGGGTTGGCCGGCGGGGGTGGGAGGTTTACCCCTTGACTTGGGCCTCTTCCCCTTCCCACGTGTTGTGCTTCTTGGCTGGCTTCTACTTCTGCCTGCATGTCTGGGTTTGCACCAGCTTGTGCTCGGGTAACTCTATGGCTGGCCATCTGCAGGTATTTTAGTACTCTGTCAAATTTTTGTTCTAACCCCATAAGACTAACAACCCAAGGTTATCATATAAAAGAACCAAATCCAAACATCAATAGTAGAAAAAAAAAGATTTTTAAAACACAAGGCCGTTTTCATTAAGCACGAACAACACACCACATAGCCAGCTTTCTATGGCCTCACAAGCCATGCTGGACTTTACAAACATACACATATTTAGCTTCCATAATTTACACATACACGAGACTAAGACACTGGCTCAAGCTGCTATAATAAGACGGGGATCTGTGCTTGCTAACACTAGCCAAACCCTAGCAAGCACGGTACTTACTGAACCTCACACTGCCTACTCCTCCATGTCACCAACACTGGGACTGGAGGGGGTGTAGTCCGTACATTGGGAACGGGACCTGCTACCACTAAACTCAGACGGGTCGGTGTCGGAGTGGGAGCGTGAACGGCTGCGGCGAGCCTCTCCTCGGCGTAGAGCGGACTGGGGCCCCGGGGGCCGCACCCTCTTGCGTGCCGTGAGCCTAGTGCGGAGTCCCCCGGAACCTGGCAGAGGTGCTGGAGCTGCGGCTGGTGTAGGTGTCTGCTGAGTCTGGGCGCGAGCGGCAGCCGCCTCTGCCTTGGCCTCCGCCAAGGCTCGCTCGCACTAGGCGAGCTGCTCTCGCAAGGACTCCACCTCGATGTGGCGTGCGAGCAGGCGCCCGAAGCGCGGTGATCTCCTCCTGTGCCACCACGTGTCTGTACCCATGGCCGGGTGAGGTCCACGATGCGTGAACCTCGGGTCGCCCTCCGCCTCGATCACCCGGTCCCGCTGCACTGGCGTGCTCATGCAGAAGGGTGATAGCTGAAGGGAGACTCTAACACCAGGGTTACGTGAATGTCGCAAAGTCGGGCCGCGGCCAGACGGGCAGTGTCCTGTAGAGCTGCCGCCACCAAGCTCCTCCGGTGGGTAGTCTGGAAAACGTGAGACGGGTCTCCCTCGCGCCGGGGGTAGATGAAGATCTCCACTAACGAGGACTCGCCTCCCACGCCCCGGTCCTCCGACCGCGTAGATGGGCGCGTCCTCGTAGCCCAAATAGTGGAGTAGTTTATGGTATATCATAAACTCTCCCTCACGCACTCGTGAGCGAAGAAGTCCCAGTGTCCGCCTCAGCGCTCACGCCATCTCGTAATTAAATAATATCGTTAGTAATTTTAAAATACCAACCTGAAATGTAGAACAGAGTAGAACTAGGAAGGATGCGAGAAGAATTATTATGCTATATTTTTAAGAAATTCCTTTTTATACATTTTGTAACCTTCGCAGTCCTAAGCTCTAACGACCACCTAAGATTTTTACCCTACGACAGTATGCTCGATACTAGCTCATCGGACCCAGATTTTTCAACCCAGAATCTACTGTGTCTTACCGCATTATTCCACGGATCGATAGATAATGCACACGATACATTCTTGAATCATTTCATACATCGCTGAATTTACACAATATCATAATACTATTACATAACATAGTCGAAGTTTGGCCTTCAAAAGGGCGGAGTTCTTACAGTAGGGCCGCTCAGGCCAAATATTTACATTTCAAAAGTATAACAGCGGAAGCAGAACAAAGTAGGCCTATTAACCGCAGGCAAGACTGAGGGCAAAAGTGGTCATACAAATACTTCTAGAGTTCCAGCAATATTTGCATGCTACCACACCTTAGTCTAGTTACCTAAGGTTCTAAGCACGAAATGTTCGTCCTAAGTCTCGGCGTTGTCTCCTCCATCCGCAGGTGCTTCCTCGTAGGCATAATGATCTTGATTTCACTGAACGGGTTTTGGTAATGCGAGTGTGAGCACATCGACCACCGTGCTCACGAGCCAATACATGTAACGATAAGTAGTATGCAAGGCTTATCCAAGGGAGGTTCGGGTTATTTTGTTTGCTGAAATGTGCTTTTAGAACTACAATACTTAAAAGTTCCCTAAGACCTAGCATTTTGAACTTTTAAACATGATGCTCATAACATATACATTTATTTTTAACGAGTCAGAGGCCATCCACCGTTACATGGTCTCTGCTCTTTATATCATGTCTTCAGTGTTATAGCCGCTTATCTTACCACTGGGATGACACCCAGGACAACTCAAATAAGGGCCTTTCTCTGCCCTCCACTTTTATCCCATTCCATCCATCAAAATTTTGAAATAGAACTATATCTATTCAGATTCCATGTCCACCCATGACCGTGGGCACGGCTATTCGAATAGTTTTGACTCAGAGAGTTTGTACACTTTACCCACAAGAGATAGATCTACTCGTTGCCCACATGATTCCTTAGCCATGCGGTTGAGTAGTCTATCACAGATCACATAATGCATAATCCTACTTGTGGTTACGCCCGCTAAGGTCTATCTTACAGGATGCAACCATCCCTCGAGAAGGATCCCTCGTGAGCCATCACGGGCAAAGGCGGGGATGAGACCATCCATCCCTTTGCTTGTGTTCATACCTTCACGTAACCACACTAGAGCTACACAAATTATTTAGTCCTGCCTACACTTTGCCAGCATGTGGTTGTACTATTTGTACCTTGGGAGGTCATCACAAGATTCAGTCCTTAATGGTTATCTCATGGTTCTACCACAATCCCTTTGTGCTATCACGGCACCATTCATACATACACACACACCCCGATCCATCCGCCCGATATTCAAGCGGTGGGGTTCTTTTAGAACATAAAATACTTACACCAACATACACCGGTCATCATCACAATGACTGCCCAAGAATGTTTTCTCAAATTTATAAGAGATGCTAGGGTGCTCTCGCACCCCTAACTACCCAAACAACTCTAGGCATGGCACTAATACTTAGGGACTTATTTTCAAAAAGAGTACTTTCATTATTACTTTTACTAGGGAGACAAGGATCACTTAACCAGGTATAACAGGTGGGATGTATAATGATAATAATCAAGAAAGCAGGGACATATAACTAGAATATGAAATTATCATGTATTGCAATATAAATATAAGCATGCAGTTCGTAATAACTGAAATCAAAGTAATTTATTGGAAAGGTAGGCTCAAAATGATCAAAGTATTGACTCGCCTTGATTACCAATGTCGGGGTTCTGTGTATTGGGGCCTACAGCTGCAGCTTCCTCTTCCTGGGCTTCGAATGCTAATTTTTTTACGTGCGCGAAAATTTGGATAAAAATCAGTACAACATTCAAAATAACAACACAAAATTCAAACAAGTTACAAAAATGTTGGTTCTGGTTCCATTAGATAGCTCTTGAATTTAGATGAATTTAGAAATTGGTTTCACTTAATTTGGAGCTAAGATGAATAAGTTATGCACATTTGAATACTTTCGGTTCAATTAAATCCAGAAAATAACAAAGTCTGACATGTGGGACCCATCGTCGGTGACACCTTCATGCGGCGCCGACACGGGGCCCGAGCGGCGATGGTTCACGCCCGCCCCTCACGCCTCGACAAAGGGTCCGGTGTCGATGGGCCGTCTTGTCTGTGACATCGGCCGACAGTGGGGCCCACCGTCGGTGATTTAAAAGAAAGGCTCAACCTCGGCGCCGCTGAGCGGGGCTCGAGCGCGCCGAGGGAGCCGGGGAAGGGTGGCGCTAGCTAGCGGCGGGCTCGCAAGCGCATCTCAACCCTTAAGGGTAATATTACCTCTTAATGGGGTGCACTGGGGCCAAGCAGAGGCGGTCCGAGGCCGGAGTGGGCGGTGGCGTCGCCGGCGAGGGAGGTCCGGGGAGGTCGCGGGGTGGGCCAAAACGGGTTGCTGGAGCTGCGGCGAAGATGACGGAGGTGCCGGTGAGGGTCGGAGCTCGCCGGAGATAGGTCGGCGACGTGCGGTGGCGGGGCGCTCGGGGAGGCGCTCAGTGCCGGCGAGGCACAGGCAACGAGAGGCTCGGGTGAGGCCGGGAGAAGGTCGGCGATGCTCTAAAGATGGAGGGGGAGCAAGGAATTGAGCTCCCACGGCGAGTAGCGGCGGAATTGCTCGGAGGGCCGGCAGGCGGAGTTGGGGAGAAAGGAGCTCACCGGCTCGAGTGGCTTTGAGGGCGGTTAGAGGTGGGAAAATGACGAGGTGCTCGGCGATCCTTCCGAGGTGACCCACCGCTTTATAGCCGATCGGAGTGGGCAGCCACGGCGGACCGGCGTGGGACATGGGCAACACACATGGCGGGCCGGCAATGGCAAATCATGCAAGCAAGCAGGCGCAGCGGGGTTCGGGGCGGCGCGACGTCTGTCTGCGGGCCGATGCCCCTCCGCGGGTTTATAGCGACGTGGGTGTCGTCCCGGCCGAGGCGGAGGAAGGGGGTCCGGCGAGAGAGAAGAAAGGAGGGGGTCCCAAGGGGCCCACCGGTCGTGGGAGGGAGCGAGAGGCCGAGGGGCGAGAGCGCCATGGGGGGGTGGTTGGTCGGCTGGCCGGCTCCCCATTTTCTTTTATTTTTCTTTCTTTTCTTTTCTATTCTTTTATTAGTTTAGGGTATATCTATTTGGTGCAAAATGTAGATATTTAAAATTTTATGCCAAGCATTTATGTAATATTTATTTCTGAATTTAAATCTAATTTTGCACTTTACAAAATATTCATTTCAACTTGTGCATTTTTATGGATCATCTTTTCAGATTCGGATTTAAAATTTGAATCTTCTATTATTTAAACAGGTGCAGTTTTCCCACTCAATATCCTAATTTTTGGAACCCTATCTAAATTTTTCAGAAATATTTTAAAAACCCACTCAACACAATGTATCGTAAGATAATTCACAAAATTTTTATTTCACAGTCCCTACGATTTTTCGGTACATTACAGACGGTCGAGTGCCGGTTGCGGTTGTGCGGCGAAGCTTCCTGAAGGGCGTGAGGGCAATTCGGAAATTTGACTCGAGCTCATGAGCGGATTCGGTTGGTGCTAATGGATAAAGCGTAGAGTTGTTGAGAGATAATGGATAAAGCAAAAGGGGAACCCATTAGTGGAGGCTATAAATAGAGAGGGTGTTCTCTAGAGCCGCTTGAGGGTTTTTGTGCATTTGCTCTCCATGTGTGTGTGTATTTTTCCCTTCTCTTTATTGCTATGATAGTACAGGCTGCAGTGCCTTCTTTTGTATGTCTTTGCTCTTCTTGAGTGGATCTCTATGAGAGATGGCATGAACTAGATATGATCATTTGCTTATATATATTCATACATGTCTCTATATGAATTTGAGATCCCCTTTTGTTTGAGATGATCTGATTTCCTTTTAGTTTCCTCCTGATTTGGTATTTGTTCTCTGTCTTCTATCCTCTGTTCTTCTCTTCCTTCTTTTCGGTTGAATGGAGCATTCTGGTTGAAGTAGCTGCAAAATCAGTTTGTCTTTGATCTGGGAATTGTTCCTCAAGGCCCCTTGGCTAGTTCCCAAGAGAAAAAGATCTCAGTTTCAGTTCATCCTCTGAAGATTTGCCCTTTTTGTGTAGCTTTGTATTTTCTTGATCAGGAACGTCTCCTCTGTTGAGAGCAAAAATCTCCTGTTCATTTGTTTTGAGAATCTCAAGTTTTTCAGGTTCTAGTTCCCTGCTTTTCTCCTCTTGGCAAAGTCAGTTTTTCTTTCTTTGATTCTTTTCTGCATCTTCTTTTCCCTGGGACGTTTTGCTATTCAGATTGCAGTCCAAATCAGTTAACCTATCAAGAGCAGAAATTATTCAGCAAATGTTTCTGTTTTCGGCTGTCTCAAGTACCTTCTGTGCCGAAAGAACTACAGCTGCCTTTTGCCGTTTCAATCACCTGACCTTCTTCTTTCTTTTAGTCTGTTTCCTTTAGTTTGGTGTGACGACCCGCGTCATTACCATGGGGTAATAACACCAGTCAACGGATTATTACTCGTTTTAGCCGATAAAACATCGTTCTAATGAATAATAATCCAATCAGAGTGTTGCAGCAGAATAATAATTAGAGACAACCCGATATTACAAAAATATCGCCACGCAGGGCTACATTTATTACAACGCCTCCATGGCGGCAATATTACAATATTTAGAAACGAAAATATTCTAACTACTTTCTATCCAAACACTACTCCAAACGGGGTGTCCACCTTGTCCCCATTGTACTCCGAGTCTACGGTATTTCATTCAGGCTGAACTGACATATTCCTAAGCAAAGGGAGATAATAGCAAGGGTGAGTATGTAGTACTCGAGAAGCGTTATTAGCAAAATGCACCGAATGCTTATCCTCTACACTTTAGGAATATCAATTCCTACCTCAATCTCTTGCTCATTTCTTATCCTTTCTTTCTCATTTTCTTTCCCAAAACTTATAGAAAATAAGTTTTGTTGGTTTTGAAAGAACTCCAATTTATTATTTTAGAAAACTACTGAGCATTCCCATGAACAACAAAAACCCCCATAAGTTTCCGTAATTCTCCTTTCCCGGAGACGGGCATGAATTCATGATTTGGTAAGCATTGCGCAAGCTTGTATCACTTTACTCATCATCACTCTGCTCGTGTTGGCTTCCGGATTTCCGCATTTCCTTTGATGCGGCGCCTGGACTGTCTGAGAACTAATAACATCTACCTCGATTATATCTCCACCCAACTATTCTCAACCGCGCCTGGGTGGTTTCTCACCCTACTTTGGCCCACCGACCTCGACATAGTCGTTTGGTTGGGGTGGCCCCGCCTACCCCAACCTCCACCCGCTAATATATGCGCCTTGATCCCCACCCAAAGACCCGATTCTTGGCCGGATCGTGTGGGTTCCTGCGGTGGTGGAGGTCCCCACCCGGCACCTAGTTGCTGGCCCGGATCATGTGGGTTCCTCCACGGGGTCCCCCGCCCGGCACCCAAGTGCTGGCCCGGATCGTGCGGGTTCTCCCAACGGCTTAATACAATACTTACCCATGTGGAGAATATAATACCTCAATAGAGTACTAGTGCGCCTGTGAAAACGGAATGTTGGTTGATATGGTTTGGTACGGTCTGTTCACACGGAAGAAATTTGTAATTCCTTATATTCTATTCTTATGCAGAGGTCCCATCACGCCCTTGTCACCGCCTCGCAACCTCGCCCACCCTCTTAATTAACTCAAGTGGCCAACTGCTCCATCAGTTGCCATATATTTCTTTTCTCTTATCTCTTATAGCCATTGCTCGATTTAAATACTCTTTATTTCTTTCATGCAAGGTGATACTAAATTAATACAAAATACTTATTTTACGGAATATAATCTGAAGACTTGATCAAAGGAAAGCTTGCCTGAACTTTAACCATATACTCGGATTCAAGTAGGATCAGGTGAAGTCGTTCCCGTAGCTTGGATTGTCGCCTGCAATTAAATACGTCGGCTACGACTTAATTTATGAAAACATAATAAAATACGAGGTGTCGATGTGCTTGTGCTTCTAATGTAAAACTTCGCTCACTTTAACCTAATTGCGGTAGTTGAGGTTAACTTCGATACACTACTCGTCGTTCGACATTATCGCACTAGCGTTATGAGATATGATCGATCTAGTATGTACGCCCGACGTTTTATTAAATCCTAGCCATGATTTGATTACATGAGATTAGCTAGATGCATGTAATTTATAACGGCGAATAATACTGTGAGACCATGTGGAGGTCACCCCATGGTTGTGATGAGTAATTGACTCTTGATCTAGAAAGATTGAGTTTGGTTTTTGAGGTTTGGTGACTCGCAAAGTCGTAAGCCTTAACAATTGTCGTGAGACCGCTTACGACTCACGTTGTCCTTAGTTGAAACCGGTGAGGCATTGAGCAGTGGTGGGAAGGCTATCGACGACCACTGTGGAGATCTACGATCACGTTGTGGCCTTCTCGACAAGTTTAGCCGTGGTCGAAAGTCTCGGGTGGAGTACGACCACGTTGCGGAGCCCTCGAATATTTGGCCATGATCGAAGGTCACCCGGCGATTCACGACCACGTTGCGGCATCCTCGGTGAATTTGGGCGTGATCGGAAGTCGGTCGGACTGCGTGAGACCACGCGGTATCTTACTCGGAAAATAACCGTGGTCGGAGGTCTCTAGGGCCACTACGACCACGTTGTGAAGTTTCGACCGCGTTGGTCGTGATCGGTGGTCGGCGCCGGGTTTACGACCACGTTGGCGCTTGGGGCGTCGACCACGTTGGGCGCTGGCGTTTCGACCACGTTGTGGCGTGGATTTTCGACCACGTTGGGAGATCGGGCGTTCGATCACGTTGGGCGCTCATTGTTTCGACCACGTTAGCGGATGTCGACCGTGGTCGATGGAGCTCATTAAACCGATCGTGTGGGCACATATGGTGTCCGATTATGATGGGAATCGGTCGGTTGGGTTTCGGTGATGTTGTGGACCTTGTGGACTTATTGGTTCATCATTTTGACGGTCTTGTTGCAATCTATTTTCTGTTGGGCTCGAGTGTCTCGGTTGGTGCAACAGAGTGCTCGTATGAGGTCTAGACTTTGTGCGATAAAGTCATAGCGGCTAGTGATGGTCGTAGCTTGTATCGCATGGTCGTAACGAGCTTTGTGATGGTCGTGACGACATCTTTGTGTGGTCGAAGGAAGCGGGAAGTCTTCGGGGTTTTGACCACTTCTCGTCTTGTGCTTCGGGTGGTCGTGGGGATTTCGACCGGTGTTGTCTTTGTGATACTTGTGCCGAGTGATGGTGCATGTGTATTGTGCGGTGCTATGTGATGGTTTGCTTATCCGTGTGGTGCAGGACTTGAGCTATTTCATGGTGGCGTGGGAGGACCGGGACTAGGCACGGGAGGTGTTGAGGTCCGAGACGGTCGGAGGCCAAGATGATCGAGGCCGGTGAGGTGGTTGTGAGCCGGAGACGAGGAACCGGCTGGAACTGCAGAGCCGAGCACGACGGGCAACAACGAGGAGGACGGGACTAGGCTCGGGGAGGAGCCGAGGTCCGACAGTCGAGGTTGGGTGCGGTCGTGTGCGGCGGAATAGACCGAGACTAGACTACGGAGGAGTCGAGGGACGAATGATCTTGGAGACAAGTCTTGGTGAGGCTTGGAAAGGTCGGGACTAGACATGGGAGATGTTGAGGTCCGAACAGTGGGTGAAGCCAAAGAAGACTGGAGCTCAAGGTGGTCGATGAGGAACCGGAGTCGATGCAAATGGTCGGAGATAGGTGCAGTGAGGCTAGGATGGTCGGGACGAGACACGGTGGTGTTGGGGTCCGAGCGGCCGGGAAGCCGAAGGAGACCTAGTCTTGCGAGGTGGTTGCAAGCATGGACGGGGAAGGCGGTGTGAGGGCATTTTGGAGAAATGCCAAAGCTGCAAGGAAGCCGTCCCTCCGGTAAAGCACACGAGAAAAGAAGTGGATTCTGCTGGCGCTAACCCGCAAAGTGCGGGTCTGTTGGGATAGCGGGCAAAGCATTTGAGTTAGCGGGCAAAGTGAGTGTTAAAACCCGCGTTAGATGGGGTTTTCGGGTTATCAGTATGGACTAATGGATGGATCCATTAGGGTTAGTCTCAGTGTGAGGCTATAAAAGGAGAGGGAGGCAAGTGTTTTGAGAGAGTTGGTCGGCTAGGCCGTGGAGGCGACCGCCTCCCTCCCTTGGGAGTGTATCTGTGTGTGTGCTCTAGGGCTAGAGCTTGTCCTCCTGAGGGGTGGTTGCGAAAACCTCCGTGTTATGATTTGAGAGGACTCATCTCTCTGTACTTGTTAGAGTTTATCTATGAGATGGAGTGCATGTTTGTGATCCGGGTTGAGAGGTCGTTCTTGAGATGTTTTCATTGATTTATTTGCCATCTCTTCATTTTCGTTCATACATATTTCCTTTGAGAGTTGGCTTATATTTGATTTGCTCGAGCAGAGAATCGGCTCAAGGCAATTTGGCGATTCATTCCGAGAGCAAGGTCGAATCGGAGAAATTTCGTGTCTCTCGGTCATGCGCCTCCGGTTCTCTGCTTTCGGTTTTGACCGTGTCGTTCTAGCCACCATTGCAAAGACTTTAGTTTTACTAGGTGATTTCTCTTCGAGAGGATCTTTGAATCTTTGTGGTTAAAATATCTCCTCATTTCGTTTGAAGATTTGCAAGTTATCCGGGTTTTGGTCTTTGCGGTCGTGCTCATGGAGCAGCTCGCTCGAGCTTCACGACCACGTGATCTTGGCCGTGTGCGCATATCGACCATCGGGTTATCTCTTCTCGTTTCGACATCACAGATTCTTGTTTATTTTCATTTGTCGGTTCGGGTAATCATTTCGACCACGTCGGCCGTTCGATCATCAATTGACTTACTACCACGCGAGTTCGACCTCTACGCCTCGACATGACCACTTCTCGATTATCGACTACGAGTTGCCGTTCGACTCGTCCATATTCCTTGCTACGACCACGGCACTGTGTGGCTACTCTCATTTCAAAGTGTCGTCCGTGCGACTTCATTCTTGTATTCTGACTACCTTGAGTTGGTCTTACGACTACGATTCTTTGGTTGTCTCGGTCATGAGTTCTTCTCGGTACCGCTTTCGATCACGATAAAGACCTTCTGGCAGCTGATTTGTAACATCCTGAAAAGTTAAATTCTGGATTATAAAATTTTCTTGCATTAATTGCCGCGATTTTGATTTGAAGTTGATTTTCTTAGAACATTTCTTACTTAAAGAACTGATGTTTTCCAATGGGCAAAAGAAATGAAATAATAGAACATAAAATAATAAAATGAGAATCTGAAAAGATGATCCAGTGTCAAAAAAAAAAAGTAGTTGATCCTAAGTAATGGGTTATATTTTTAGGGTTAAATCTTTGCAAAGGAAATGAGAGAGAAAAACCAATTAGATAAGTATATATATGTAAATATAGATATTTACATATGAAAAATGGAATAAATGAAAAGGGTGCTTTAAATGAATGAAAATGTGTAGATGAGCTCCCCTTAAAATAGGGATTTAGAAATATATAGGTATATATTTTCATATTTGCAAACATGTGAAAGAAATAAGCGAAATTAAATAAAAATAGAAAAGAAAAATTAAAAAGAAAATATTGTTTTTGGGGGCAGACCGGCCGGCCCAGTCGATCCGGCCCACCCCCGCGCGACTCCGCCACACTCCTGTTCTTCTCCCCCTACCCTCTCTCTCTCTCTCTCGCACGCCCCCGGGCCGCGCCCTCGCGCCCCGTCCCCGTTCGCTCCCCTCTCCGCGGCCCAGCCCGTACGGCCGTTCGGACCGTTGGAGATCTCCCCCCCGCTTTCGGACAACAGGCGGCGCCGCCTCCGACCGCGCCTCCTTTTCCCGCGCGCCGCACCCCCCCTCTCTGCTGCGCCCAGCTACTCCCCTCCGCGTGGCGCGCATGCACCGCCTCCGCCCACGGTTTCTCCCCAACCCGGCCGCGAGCACGCCAGCTCGGCCTGCCACCCCCCCACCTCCTTCACCTGCTCCGCCACAGGCCGAAAAGACCGCACGGGGGAGGCACTCGATGCCAGCCCTCCCCGCGTGCCCTTAAGAATCCCCGAGCTCCCCTCCGTCCTCCCCACGCTCTCCTCTCACTCTCCCTCGGAGCAATTGCCCCAAGAACCCGTAGATCGCCGCCGGTCGAGTTTCTTCCCCAACTCCGGCAAACTTCCTCGCCGTCGCTTCAGGCCATCTCGAGCTTCCGCAACCGCTCGCCGCCGATCCACCTCCGGCAACTCCCGGCCCCTACCGACGCCTCCACCACCATCCTCTCGGCGTCAGCTACGCATTTTGGCTGTCACCCGCCCTGCACCGACCACCCACCGCCGGCGACACCGCAGCTCCTCGCCAGCCTCGGCCTTCCTTGCCAGCCGCTTCCCCGAGCTACCTCAAAAGGGTAAATCACCCTAAGGTGGTAGGCAAAGCCTCCCCCGCCCACTTGGTTATCGCAGCTCTCTCTTCCCCCCCTTGGCTCCCCGGCGCGCGTTCGAGCCCCGGCTCCGCGTGCTGGGTTGAGCCATTTCTTTTGTTTTTCTTCGCACACTGACAAGTGGGCCCCACCTGTCAGCGCCGACCACGTATACCGTGGTCGAAACCGACCGCGTATACCGTGGTCGAACGCCGACCGCGTATACCGTGGTCGGAGCCGACCTTCCACAACGTGGTCGACGGCTGACTGCGCGCGATGGTCGAATCCGACCACCGTAGCATGGTCGAATCCGGTTTTCGCAGCGTGGTCGCCGTCGATCAGGTACAACGCGTGGTCGAAGCCGACCACGTGGTTGTTACGATCACGTTTAATTTTCGTAGTCGTAGCTCCCCGACCACATAGTGATACTACCGATCACTATTCACCATGGTCGAAGCCCCTCCCACCATTCTGGCGTGGTTACAGCACTTCCGACAATGATCACCGCTTCACAGCGTGGTCGAAGCGCTTACGACCGCTCTGCCGGTCTTGCAACCACACATAACATGGTCGAAGCACTTTCCGACCACGTTCACTCCTTCACATCGTGGTGAAATATTTTCGACCACTCTATGCCCTTCGACCACTCATGATCGAAATCGACCACCCACAACGTGGTCGGTGGTCGATCGCAAACAATGTGGTGAAGCCCACCACCACGCAGTGGCTAGGACCACGTTGTCGTTTATTTGAATCGCCGGGTCCCACGTGTCGATTTAATATTTTGAGAATTAACTGAACCGAAAGCATTCAAATGGGCATAACTTACTCATTTTAAGTCCAAATTGAATGAAACAAATTTCTAAATTCGTCTAAATTCAAGATCTGTCCATTGGAACCAAAATTATAATGTTTGAAGCTCATCTAAATTTAGAAAATAATTTAGAGTAGCTAATACAATTTAAATTGGATGCAAAATAGATTATGGGGTAATTAAAATGGAATTAGTTGTCATAAAAGATTAATGTGCCCTTAGTGTGTGTTTTAAATCAAAATTAGTTAAAAGCATTGATAAAGAAAAATGACTTTTGGTTAAATGTCCAAATTTAGTGTAGGTATCTTTAATTGTAACATAGAATATATGCATATAACATTTAACACACTGTCAATAAATCCTGAGGAATAATTTAGAATTGAAAAATAACGTTAAGCCTAATAATAAACATAAATCCAAATAACAAAACTAAATTGATTTCGTTTGGATATATGTGGATCTTTTGAGTTATTTGCTTTTATTCGTGTTCAGTCGTTTAGCGCGAATTTAGAAATTGGAGTCCTGAAGAATCAAGGGATCAAGTGTGATCAAGAGCAAAGTGAAGAACAAGGCCAAAAACTCAGAATCAACAAACGAGAAAGCATTGTGTGAGCTCAAGACCATGATAAACCGCGCCAAAGTAGTCAATACTTTGATCATGTTGAACCTACATTTTCTGCAAATTACTTTTGTTTAAATTATCAAATTGCATGCTATTATTTTATGTGCAACTACATGTTTAATTCAAGATTCTAGTATATGCCTATTGTTGCCTTGATTAATATTATACCCCCTTTTGAATATTGATTATGCGAACCTTGTCGCCCTAGCAAAAATTATAATAGTATCCTTTCGAAAATAAGTCCGTAATTATATGCCAAGCTTAGTACTGCATAGACACTCGGGGCGCTGAAATGCCCCAAGCCTCATCAACATTTTCAATCATGAGAAACTGGTTTGGGCAGTCATGGTGATAATGACTGGTATTTGTGTTGGATATGATTATTTTATGCTCCCAAAAACCTCAACTTGCTTGAATATCTGGGCGGATGATTTGGGGCTTTGGTGTGGTGCGGTGGGAGCACAAATATGGAGTGTGGTAGAACCGCCTGGGTAATACTAAGGACTGAATCTTGTCATGATCTCCCACGTAAACAGTGCAACCACATGTCTCAAATTACAACTTGGCTAAGTAAGCGGTATCGACACTCCCGACTCATCTCACGGTGGTGGATAGGCGTGGTTATGCAAGGGCAAGGAGGCCTAAAGGGACACCGAAGGAGGTGGCGTTCACCGGTCGTACTAGCATTGAGGGAGTGGGCAGAATAATCTTGGTAGCCGTGGTGAACATCCGTGCAACGTATGGGACCCACCGCAGTGGGCGCTTTCCATAGGGTGAGATGACTAGAGGAACTAGATATCCCGAGCAGTCATGTGATAATCTATTTGACCACGACCATGGAATCGGGTGGGGCAGCAGTGGATTATCGCTTGTGGTGAAAGTGTACAAACTCTGCGAGTCAAAACTATTCAATAGCCGTGCCCACGGTCAAGGGCGGACATGGGAAACTTAACGAGATATAGTTACTGCTTCAAAAGGATTTGTGGGTGGGAATGGAAAAGTGAAGGGCGATGCAAGGCCACGGTTTGTGTTGTCTGGGTGTCGTCCCATGGTAAGTTAAGCGGCTATAACGTCAAGGATTAAGCATATGGTGCGATGCCATGTAACGGTGGATGGAATCAATCGCCATCTTTGTTATTGCATTCTCATATACAATATGTTTTGTTTAAACTGCTAAGTCTCGGGAGGTTTTCTATGTATTATATTTTAAAAGCTAAGCGATGTTAAAGCTTCGCTTTTACAAAGTAAAGTGATAGGAAGATAAATAGAGTCGTAGGAAGAGTGGATGACCTTGTGGTAAATACATAACGAAGATTGGTGGATTCATGCCGATTATAAAAGAGAATATTAGAGAGGGTTTAGGAGAAATAAATCGGTGGAGTCTATATGAATGGATGGGTTAGAAGGATGATTTAAATGATTTTTGGAAGATTAGAGTGTGCAAAAGGAATTGTTGGATTACGACACTAATATAAATTCTTGAGAGATGTTAGTAATAATGTGATTGATAGGATTTGATTAAAATACTGGGAGGATGAATTGAATTTTTGGGTGCATCGGAGGAATAATAATGACCGAGTATAATGGATCAATGATTTTGGAGAATCAGAAGAGTATAAAGGCAATTGTTGGATTTAATGGGATTAACAGGGATTGATCTAGATAGATGATTTGAATTTGAGGAAATTTGGCGATATGATAATTGAAGCATAAACTAGACTAATGATATTCTTGGTGCAGAAGTATTGATGAGTTAGTTAGAGATAAATAATGAAAATAAGGATGATTGTGGACAGAGCAATTTATGGTTTTGGATCATTAGCAGAAAGGATTGATTTGTTAGAGAGTTCTGATATGAATGATGTCGGTGGATTAAAAAGTAATCCTATTAGAGAATCATTGGAATTCAGAAGTAGGGAGTTGGAGAATATTGATTACAAGATTGGACTAGTATGAAGTCGGAATACGTGAAGACATTGGTGAATTCAAAATGAATGTTTATATATAAAGGGCCTGATCGGTGGATTAGCTAAATGATGCCACTCATTGTTTGGAGTCTTAGACGACATTTAGTAAGAAAATTGTGTCTTTGGGGAAATAAGTCAATTATGGCATTTGGGAGAGTGAGTCAATTTGGCAATCGCCGTGTGGAGTTTTAGGTAGCTGTAATAACACTATGGTTTAATAATAACAATGCTACCAAAAGCGATTTCTGGCAAATAAAACAACCCGAGCCTTTTCTTGGATAAGCCATGCATACTATATATTTGCATTCTGTGTATTGGCTCGCGGAGCACGGTGGTTAGTGTGCTCACACTCGCTCTCATAACAAAATCCAGAATCAGGAATCAGATCACTACGCATCAGCAATACTTGGGTCTTGAAGGCAAAGAAGGTAAAGACGTCGAGGGCTAGGTCGCGAACCTCCAGTTGGCTGCCTGTGGGCATGTCCTGAAGGTCCCACCTGTGTGCTTCGTTCTTCCGCTGCTGCAATTTATTGATTTCGGCCTAATCGGCCCATGAGTAAGTTTACTATTTTATTTATGCTTCCGCATGGTATGTATTTGATATTCATTTTCGGTAACTGTGAGCACTATCTACTGATCCAGGGAATAGTGCATTAAATCACAGGAGATTTCGGATTGAAAATCCGGGTCTTCTGAGGATGGTATCGAGCATATCATTGCAGTCGTGACCTAGTTAGCTGGCCGTTAGTTCCATGACTAGACATATTTCTTTAAAAACACTATCTCCGAAAATACAAGTTATACTGCTCGTTCTTATCTCTCTTAGATGATTCCCTCTCATCTACATGCTGCCTTAGCCATTTCTACTTCTCGTGCTCTCTTACCCTGAACTCAAAAGGATGAAAATCCAGTACTCCTCTTGTGAACTCTCCTTGAAAACCTATTTTGAGCCAAAAGTCATGATGCTTGAATTTAAACCTTTAATTCAAAAATTGTTTATCCTTGGAGGACCGATTATCAAAATGTTTACGAAATTTATTTTCAAACTCATTTCAACAAACTTAATCTTCCGAGGAAAATTTTTCCTAAGTTCGACGGCATACCAAAAACGTATTCCCAAAATTCACTTTGGTTCTCAAATGGCCCCAAAACCATGTTATTTCTCAGAAAAATTTCCCAACAAGGACCTTGTTTTTCAAAAATAAATCATAAGGGATAACTTTGGGTATTATTTCTGAAAGAAATATATTTTTCTATTTATGGTTTCATCACCCGTAAAAAAAAATCCGTTTTGCCACAAAGTTTCATTAATAATAAATAGTATTCTTCATGTTTGGATTTATTTCTAGGAAAATACACCTTTTCTTACGAAAACAATAATAATAGTAACCCAAGAGTGAGTGCTGATATCAATCAAATTACCCCAAATACTTCCCTTGTCTTACTATTAAATTCAAAAAGAAAATTTTGTTCATCTTCCCGTATCCTTACTCCAAAAATTTAAGGTTAGGAACGCTGACGAAGATCATGAAGATAAGGTGGTCCTGATTTCAATAGACTGTGCAGCCGAACCCTATACTCCCTTATGTGTGCTTCCCCGAATAGACGTTGTATTGTTGCAAGATTTCACTTTGGCCCTGTGAACTGCCTTCTTGCCCTCGGTCGTCCTATTTCGCAGTCATGGGAAAAGATTGTTTTTGAAATTGTGTGATTTATGGTATCACCCCAGCTTTCCGGGGTAAGCTCTTTTGAAATTAGAACGGGTTTACATTAGCTTATCCTCACGGTTCTATTCGTACCTCATGCTATTCCCTCTCGTCCTGTTGCTGCAAACCCAGTCAGATCCACCGAAGCAAGGTGATAGCTAGCCAAAGCCAAGGCAACTAAGGACAAGTGGAGCCTTCACAACTTTCCAGCTAAAAGCCTTAACCGACGCAAGGACCAAGACTCGAGACTGGGTCCTTGTTAACCTTCTCTCCTTGTTTACCCGGAGGACCCATAGATTAATCGCAGCCAAATAGACACAATGACAAGGAGCACGTCGATATGGTAAAGGGAAAAGACACTACGCACACGAATGCTCCGTGAACTACTCCGACTGCAAGGACAAGACCACTGCCCCAAGGATTGCCCCTAAACTGGTTGCTGACCCAGACAGCCAAAGTACAACGGAAGAGTTCCCAAATTGCCATAAGGCCCATCATGCCTGGAACTAGAAGAGACGAATAATGACTGGTGATATCCATTTTAAGGGGGGTAGCACTACGAGACAAAATATCGAAGAACTACTGCGACATATATTTTGGAGGTGCGGCAACCTGGATTCGGAGCTATTCAAACCAATACAAGAAGATTAGCAGGGCCAGAAGTCTTATAGTGGTAAGGACAAAAGACCACCATATAGATCTGTCCTTCGTCACCTCTGCATTCCTAAGGCCCCCTTCCCCCTAGGGCGCAGGCCATTCTTACCCCACCTATCAATAAGAAAATTCTACAACCATGTGTCCAATAGACGATGCAACTACTCCATTCTACGATGACATGAAGATAACAAGGTTAAAGAGCAAGTGTTTGGAAGTCTACGACCTACCCAGGAAAACAAGGTTCCTCTCTTCCCTTTTGACTCCTCCAAGTGCTGACCCTTGTTGTGCAGATTTCCACCTCTCTCTGAAGGTAAAGAATTATACGTCGGGCAACACCCAGAGACCCCTTGCTAGCCAATATAACCCACCTCCTTTCTTTCTATTCTACCGGAATCTCGGGGTCGAGATTCATTTTAAGGGGGGTAGGTTTGTAACATCCTGAAAAGTTAAATTCTGGATTATAAAATTTTCTTGCATTAATTGCCGCGATTTTGATTTGAAGTTGATTTTCTTAGAACATTTCTTACTTAAAGAACTGATGTTTTCCAATGGGCAAAAGAAATGAAATAATAGAACATAAAATAATAAAATGAGAATCTGAAAAGATGATCCAGTGTCAAAAAAAAAAGTAGTTGATCCTAAGTAATGGGTTATATTTTTAGGGTTAAATCTTTGCAAAGGAAATGAGAGAGAAAAACCAATTAGATAAGTATATATATGTAAATATAGATATTTACATATGAAAAATGGAATAAATGAAAAGGGTGTTTTAAATGAATGAAAATGTGTAGATGAGCTCCCCTTAAAATAGGGATTTAGAAATATATAGGTATATATTTTCATATTTGCAAACATGTGAAAGAAATAAGCGAAATTAAATAAAAATAGAAAAGAAAAATTAAAAAGAAAATATTGTTTTGGGGCGATCCGCCGGCCCGGTCGATCCGCCCACCCCGCTGACTCGCCACACTCTGTTCTTCTCCCCCCTACCTCTCTCTCTCTCTCTCCGCCCCCGCCGCCCTCGCCCGTCCCGTTCGCTCCCCTCTCGCTGGCCCGGCCCGTCGGCCGTTCGGACCGTTGGAGATCTCCCCGCTTTGGACAAGGGCAGCCGCCTCCGACCGCGCCTCCTTTTCCCGCCACCCCCTCTCTGCGCCCGGCTACTCCCCTCCGCGTGGCGCGCATGCACCGCCTCCGCCCACCTTCTCCCCCCAACCCGGCCATGAGCACGCCACTCGGCCCGCCACCCCCACCTCCTTCACTGCTCCGCCGCAGCCGAAAAGACCGCACGGGAGGCACTCGATGCCGCCCTCCCGCGTGCCCTTAAGAATCCCGAGCTCCCTCCGTCCTCCCACGCTCTCCTCTCACTCTCCCTCGAGCAATTGCCCCAAGAACCCGTAGATCGCCGGGTCGAGTTTCTTCCCCAACTCCGGCAAACTTCCTCGCCGTCGCTTCAGGCCATCTCGAGCTTCCGCCACCGCTCGCCGCCGATCCACCTCCGGCAACTCCGGCCCCTACCGACGCCTCCACCACCATCCTCTCGGCGTCACGCATTTTGGTCACACCCTGCCAGACCGACCACCCACCGCCGGCGACACCGCTCCTCGCCAGCCTCGGCCTTCCTTGCCAGCCGCTTCCCCGAGCTACCTCAAAAGGGTAAATCACCCTAAGGTGGTAGGCAAAGCCTCCCCCGCCCACTTGGTTATCACAGCTCTCTTCCCCCTTGGCTCCCCGTGGCGTTCGAGCCCCGGCTCCGCGTCTTTGGGTTGAGCCATTCTTTTGTTTTCTTCGCACACCGACAAGTGGGCCCCACTGTCGCCGACCACGTATACCGTGGTCGAAACCGATCACAGATATCTGGTGGTCGAACGCCGATCACAGATACCGTGGTCGGGCCGACCTTCCACAACGTGGTCGACGGCTGACTGCGCGCAACGTGGTCGAATCCGACCACCCGTAGCATGGTCGAATCCGGTTTTCCGCAACGTGGTGGTCGCCGATCAGGTACAACGTGGTCGAAGCCGACCACGTGGTTGTTACGATCACGTTTAATTTTCGTAGTCGTGGCTCCCCACCACCACATAGTGATACTACCGATCACTATTCACCATGGTCGAAGCCCCTCCGACCATTCTGGCGTGGTTCTGACACTTCCGACAATGATCACCGCTTCACGCCGTGGTCGAGCGCTTCGACCGCTCGCGGTCTTGCAACCACACATAACATGGTGAAGCACTTTCCGACCACGTTCACTCCTTCACATCGTGGTGAAATATTTTCGACCACTCTATGCCCTTTACGACCACTCATGATCGAAATCGACCACCCACAACGTGGTCGGTGGTCGATCGCAAACAATGTGGTCGGCCACGACCACGCGATGGCTAGGACCACGTTGTCGTTTATTTGAATCGCCGGGTCCCACGTGTCGATTTAATATTTTTGAGAATTAACTGAACCGAAGCATTCAAATGGGCATAACTTACTCATTTTAAGTCCAAATTGAATGAAACAAATTTCTAAATTCGTCTAAATTCAAGATCTGTCCATTGGAACCAAAATTATAATGTTTGAAGCTCATCTAAATTTAGAAAATAATTTAGAGTAGCTAATACAATTTAAATTGGATGCAAAATAGATTATGGGGTAATTAAAATGGAATTAGTTGTCATAAAAGATTAATGTGCCCTTAGTGTGTGTTTTAAATCAAAATTAGTTAAAAGCATTGATAAAGAAAAATGACTTTTGGTTAAATGTCCAAATTTAGTGTAGGTATCTTTAATTGTAACATAGAATATATGCATATAACATTTAACACACTGTCAATAAATCCTGAGGAATAATTTAGAATTGAAAAATAACGTTAAGCCTAATAATAAACATAAATCCAAATAACAAAACTAAATTGATTTCGTTTGGATATATGTGGATCTTTTGAGTTATTTGCTTTTATTCGTGTTCAGTCGTTTAGCGCGAATTTAGAAATTGGAGTCCTGAAGAATCAAGGGATCAAGTGTGATCAAGAGCAAAGTGAAGAACAAGGCCAAAACTCGTAATCAACAAACGAGAAAGCATTGTGTGAGCTCAAGACCATGATAAACCGCGCCAAAGTAGTCAATACTTTGATCATGTTGAACCTACATTTTCTGCAAATTACTTTTGTTTAAATTATCAAATTGCATGCTATTATTTTATGTGCAACTACATGTTTAATTCAAGATTCTAGTATATGCCTATTGTTGCCTTGATTAATATTATACCCCCTTTTGAATATTGATTATGCGAACCTTGTCGCCCTAGCAAAAATTATAATAGTATCCTTTCGAAAATAAGTCCGTAATTATATGCCAAGCTTAGTACTGCATAGACACTCGGGGCGCTGAAATGCCCCAAGCCTCATCAACATTTTCAATCATGAGAAATGGTTTGGGCGGTCATGGTGATAATGACCGTATTTGTGTTGGATATGATTATTTTATGCTCCCAAAACCTCAACTTGCTTGAATATCCGGGCGATGATTTGGGGCTGGTGTGGTGCGGTGGGAGCACAAATATGGAGTGTGGTAGAACCGCCTGTAATACTAAGGACTGAATCTTGTCATGATCTCCCACGTAAACAGTGCAACCACATGTCTCAGAATTACAACTTGGCTAAGTAGCGGTATCGACACTCCCGACTCATCTCACCGGTGGTGGATAGGCGTGGTTATGCAAGGGCAAGGAGGCCTAAAGGGACACCGAAGGAGGTGGCGTTCACCGGTCGTACTAGCATTGAGGGAGTGGGCAGAATAATCTTGGTAGCCGTGGTGAACATCCGTGCAACGTATGGGACCCACCGCAGTGGGCGCTTTCCCATAGGGTGAGATGACTAGAGGAACTAGATATCCGAGCAGTCATGTGATAATCTATTTGACCACGACCATGGAATCGGGTGGGGCAGCAGTGGATTATCGCTTGTGGTGAAAGTGTACAAACTCTGCAGAGTCAAAACTATTCGAATAGCCGTGCCCACGGTCAAGGGCGGACATGGGAAACTTAACGGATATAGTTACATTTCAAAAGGATTTGTGGGTGGGAATGGAAAAGTGAAGGGCAGTGCAAGGCCCTGGTTTGTGTTGTCCTGGGTGTCGTCCCAGTGGTAAGTTAAGCGGCTATAACGCTGAAGGATTAAGCATATGGTGCAGATGCCATGTAACGGTGGATGGAATCAATCGCTCTCGTTATTGCATTCTCATATACAATATGTTTTGTTTAAACTGCTAAGTCTCAGGAGGTTTTCTATGTATTATATTTTAAAAGCTAAACGATGTTAAAGCTTCTGCTTTTACAAAGTAAAGTGATAGGAAGATAAATAGAGTCGTAGGAAGAGTGGATGACTGTTGTGGTAAATACATAACGAAGATTGGTGGATTCATGCCGATTATAAAAAGAGAATATTAGAGAGGGGTTTAGGAGAAATAAATCGGTGGAGTCTATATGAATGGATGGGTTAGAAGGATGATTTAAATGATTTTTGGAAGATTAGAGTGTGCAAAAGGAATTGTTGGATTACGACACTAATATAAATTCTTGAGAGATGTTAGTAATAATGTGATTGATAGGATTTGATTAAAATACTGGGAGGATGAATTGAATTTTTGGGTGCATCGGAGGAATAATAATGACCGGAGTATAATCTGGATCAATGATTTTGGAGAATCAGAAGAGTATAAAGGCAATTGTTGGATTTAATGGGATTAACAGGGATTGATCTAGATAGATGATTTGAATTTGAGGAAATTTGGCGATATGATAATTGAAGCATAAACTAGACTAATGATATTCTTGGTGCAGAAGTATTGATGAGTTAGTTAGAGATAAATAATGAAAATAAGGATGATTGTGGACAGAGCAATTTATGGTTTTGGATCATTAGCAGAAAGGATTGATTTGTTAGAGAGTTACGATATGAATGATGTCGATTGGATTAAAAGTAATCCTATTAGAGAATCATTGGAATTCAGAAGTAGGGAGTTGGAGAATATTGATTACAAGATTGGACTAGTATGAAGTCGGAATACGTGAAGACATTGGTGAATTCAAAATGAATGTTTATATATAAAGGGCCTGATCGGTGGATTAGCTAAATGATGCCACTCATTGTTTGGAGTCTTAGGCGACATTTAGTAAGAAAATTGTGTCTTTGGGGAAATAAGTCAATTATGGCATTTGGGAGAGTGAGTCAATTTGGCAATCGCCGTGTGGAGTTTTAGGTAGCTGTAATAACACTATGGTTTAATAATAACAATGCTACCAAAAGCGATTTACGCAAATAAAACAACTGAGCCTTTTCTTGGATAAGCCATGCATACTATATATTTGCATTACGTGTATTGGCTCATGAACACGGTGGTTAGTGTGCTCACACTCGCTCTCATAACAAAATCCAGAATCAGGAATCAGATCACTACGCATCAGCAATACTTGGGTCTTGAAGGCAAAGAAGGTAAAGGCGTCGAGGGCTGGGTCGCGAACCTCCAGGTTGGTGCTGTGGGCATGTCTGAAGGTCCCACCTGTGTGCTTCGTTCTTCCGCTGCTGCAATTTATTGATTTCGGCCTAATCGGCCCATGAGTAAGTTTACTATTTTATTTATGCTTCCGCATGGTATGTATTTGATATTCATTTTCGAATCGTGAGCACTATCTCTCGATCCGTGGAATAGTGCATTAAATCACGAGAGATTTGGATTGAAAATCCGGGTCTTATGATTCGACCGTGGTAATTCTACGATTTCGACCGATGGTCCGATCTTCTCGGTTTAGGCTAGCATTGTTTTCTTCGTCCATTTTCGATCCGGCGACCACGGTAATCTATTGTCGGACTCAATCTGCCGCCTCTCTTTTTCCTTGATTTACGACCGTGGTGATCTTCATGAGATATCTTTTGACCACGGCAATTCTTTGGTGTTCTATGTTGTTTTTCTTCCAGCGGCTGATTCTTCTCTGTTCTCTCCGAGTTTTCGGTGAACAATCAATCCTCTTCTTCACAGCTCTTTAGCTATTGGAGAAAAGATAGGATTGAATATTTGAGAATATTTTTAAGGCACCATTCACCCCCCCTCTGTTGCCATTTTGGTCCTACAATTGGTATCAGAGCAAGGTTGGCTCTGTATTTGATCTTAACCGATCTGGAGCTTGGCAACTAGTAGGAATCTTGTAAACTTTCCTTTGAATCTTATTGGGGTGTTTTGCCAATGATGTCCTTTGCGACAAGAGGCTTGATTTCGACTAGAGGATGATTTTATTTGCAAGAAACCACAAGTGTGAGCTTTGTGGTACATTCTTGTCCTTTGGTTGATCAAGTGCCAGGAAGGAGAAAGCCTTAGAGAACACACGGATGATAATGATAAGGACGAGCGTCGACTTATCATGAGCAAGGTAAAAACTCATTATGACCTTGGCCTTGTCCAAGATGAATATACTTGCTCTTCGGGATATTGTGAGGTGCCTAGATTATAAATTGCTAGATTGCTCTTGCTAGGTTGAAATCTCATTTCTCATGTGTAGGTTGTGAGTCTTTCTCGTGAGCGGTGAAAATTTAATTTCTCTACTTGAATGTTAAAATCTGCAAATGAGAAATTAAAACTTTGACTCACTGCACTTGTGTAGAGGAGTATGAGCTTACTAGAGTGTAGTAAAACTGAGTTCCTCTGCTGTGTCGTCGTTATAGTCGTAATGCCTTACGACCACAACTTCGGCTTCTCGACATAGTCGTGGCTGCATCGACCATGTCTGTGGCGGACACTTCCGCTTGTTACCGTGGTCGAAAGTCCCTACGATCACGACTGCTGGTTCTGAGCACGCTGCTGCTCGATTGCCGTGGTCATAACTGACTTACGACCACACCTGCAATTCCCAGTCGAGGTTGTAATGACCAACGATCACATCTCTCGGCTGTAGTCATTCAAAACTCGCCTCTCGTGCTACGACCACGCTCATTTCTTCTCGACCGTAGTCGTGATGCGTAACGACCACTCTTTTTCTTTGAGTGGCCGTGTGTCAAGTCTTGGGTTCAAGCATCGCTTTCTAACCACTTGGGATCCAAGACTTGGGCACTTTGTTCTTGTTTTTGTAGGTGTCGGGCGTTGGATGGAGAACATGGGATCGAATGGATTTTAGTCTTACGCTTCATCACGTGACTAGAACATTTGTTGGTTCTCCACTTCATGGCCTCCAAGAGGCATGTACCTTCACGTTTGGCGTCTCCACCTACTTTGTGAGCTACTCTATACCTTCATGCCCTTATACTCATGTTTGACCATATTGGCATGTTGTTCTTGTTCATGTGCTCACTTGTACCATCTTGGCATATTTTCTCTCAATGCTTTCATGTCATGCCTTTATGTGTATTTGCTTAAGTATCCATGTACCTTGTTGTATTTGTTACATGCTTAAGCTTTGACTTGACTTCATGAGCTAAGTAGAATGTGTGCATTAGAAGTCAAGTATCATCATGACCTTGTGCTCTGTAGTATCTATCATGGTTCACATCTTGCTCCTTATGTTCATTCATCATTATTTATACATGTTAGCATACTTTTCATGATGTTGATTTGCCATGTTGTATGTCTACATGATGTATGCATATGTATGGACGGTATGAGCTTGAGTATATCTTGGATAGTTTCTTTGTGTCATGATGGTGCGTTTATTCATGCCTTTGTATCTTTTCTAGTATACATGCTTTTATCCATGCTAGCATATGCTACGTGATTGCTCTGTCATCTCGCTATGTGTATGGTTGTGATTCATTGTGATGCTTGTATACTTTGATCTTATTCTTTGTTATGGCATGAAATAAATTGTATGACATCTTGGTAGCATTAGTACGTGCTTATGCTTAGATATCATGAGATTTGTGGTTAGGTCACAAGCTTCTTCTAGTATTGGGTGGCTCTAGGCTTGTTGTTCTAGATGCTTTTGATGAGGGCTAGATTGAGCTTGTGGCGGTGCGTGTTCTCATACATTTGTAATGCTACCGATTGTGGTCATTTGTCTCGATCTTGGATCCATGCACATGTATTATTTACCCCAAGACTAGGACACCAAATGTTCCCCTATGTTTAATCCGCAGTTATTAATGAGGGAGATTGGTACAGCTTCTGATCGCTCCTTTTGTCATTACGACCACGTCGTAGCAACCATGACCACGGACATGACGACCGGGATGCAACTACCACCACAACTGGGTTTTGTGTTCGACCACCCGAATTGGCCTCGATCATGAGTGTACACACACATGACCATGAGCGGACTCAACCACGATCACGATCCGGACTCGACTACAACCGATCCTCGGACATGACTACGACCATGGTCCGGACCAAGGCGTGACTTGATCACTCCACCGCGATGCGGACTCGGATATGACCGTGACCCCGAATCATCTACGATCACGACTACACACCAAGCGGCGGGACAAAGGTTTGCTCCCTTGTGATATTTAGTGTTTTGCTTCCCGCCACTTGGCTTTGCATAGTATATGTCTTCTAGTGGTAAGGAGGGTCTTTTTGGCGATGGGAGCCAACTCTAGGTGATGTTGTCTCATTCACACCTCTCATCCAAATGGTTCTCTAGGATTATTTACTACCTAGTTTGGGCTTTGGTTCTCTAGGATTCTCTTCTACCTAGGTTGAACTTTTCTTGGCCACTAGAGTCTTTTGCATTGACATAGTGTGCTTTTTGCCCGTGGTATGAGGTTATAGACTAGAGACCATGAGGATAGGATGTGTTTGGGAATCACCTCCTTGAGCTAGAACCTTCTCTTCTGGATTTTGTGCCAAATTTCTTGGTTCTTCTCTTTTTGCCTTCTCTAGGGGGAGTTGGATCCTTTCTGTCTATTCGGGCTATGTTTCAGGGGGAGTTCATCTCATGTGCATTCTTTTGTTCAATAGTCGTCACATTCACATGAATGCATGTACGATCTTGGAGCCACGAATATTATCTTTATGTGACATGATATCATGATTTATATCTTGCCATGTCTTGTGATAGCTTGATTTATCATGCCCTTCTATGTGTTGTTAGCTCTTGCCATACTAGCTTAATTAAATGTGAACAACTTGAATCAAATCATGTCTTGTTCAATCTTGTGAATAGTCGGCTTTAGTGATCCTCTTTTGATTCGAGGCCATGTCGAATAGGCTAAGTTGAGCCTTGAATCTGTTTTGAGATTTAGATTGAGCTAAGTTAGTTCATTAGTGATGCATGAGTTAAGTCTTAACTCTTTGTTCATGAACTAATTCAAGTAAATACAAAAGATCTCTTTTGTGCGAAAAACCGATCTCACCAATTCTTTCTCATGAGGCGGCTTGCCATTGCACTCGGCATGAACTCGGGGAGTTTGGATGACCAAGATCACCTCTTTAAGCTTATTGCTTGGAGTGATCGCATAAGGCTTGATATCTAGCACATGGCTATGAAAACAAAATTCTTGTGAAAATGGTTGAAACCAACCATGAATTTACGATAAAAGCCAATTGTGCTAATTTTGCTCACTACAAGTATTCTACAAGTGGTATCCAAAGTACTACAAGTAGTGAATTACTTGTGATATCTAGTGCTTGAACAAAGTGTCTCATTTTTGAACTTATAGCACTCTAAAATTGACTCAACTATAGCTTCGTGGTTCCACTTAGAATATTGACATGGCTTGACTCACGTTTGGATACCTTCTTCTAGACTATAATCTTGGTGACTCGACATGCTAATCAAACCATTTAATTTAAAGATCATAACTTATTTGGCTTGAGCTTGGCAATACATAGTTTGTTATGATCTAGATAGCATTGTCACCTTTATGGCTTGATATAATTTTACGTGAAGTCACTTTCGATAATTTCATGGCTCCCTTTGCTTAAAATGAATTAATTGTAGTCACCCATTTCATTCATGCTCTATGTTTCTTCCTTGCATCTTGATGACTTTATTGCCAAAAGGGGAGAAGGATAGAGAAAAGGCATTAAGGGTGCAAAGGCATTAAAATGGGAGAATGCATCAAGGGATGGGAGAAGGATAAAAGGCATTAAGGGGAGAATGCTTGGTCATCTTGCTATGACAATGGTCATGTGCTTCTTGGACCATGAGCAAGGCTGTACTTTCGTGTGATTTGGAGTTTCAGAGAAATTTTGATCTTTCTCTGCTGCTCCATTTCATTACGTGTCAACATGGTCTTGAGTCACTTCTTCATTCTTCTAGACCATGTGTGGCTTTTGCATCTCCATCCTTTCTTACGTTCAAAACTAACTCTTCCTCATGCTTTTTCCGTGTTTGTCAATATACTCATCAAGGGGGAGATTGTGAGACCATGTGGAGGTCACCCCATGGTTGTGATGAGTAATTGACTCTTGATCTAGAAAGATTGAGTTTGGTTTTTGAGGTTTGAGCTGACTCTGCAAAGTCGTAAGCCTTAACAATTGTCGTGAGACCGCTTACGACTACGTTGTCCTTAGTTGAAACCGAGTGAGGCATTGAGCAGTGGTGGAAGGCTATCGACCACGCGTGGAGATCTACGATCACGTTGTGGCCTTCTCGACAAGTTTAGCCGTGGTCGAAAGTCTCTCGGGTGGAGTACGACCACGTTGCGGAGCCCTCGGAATATTTGGCCATGATCGAAGGTCACCCGGCCAATTACGACCACGTTGCAGCATCCTCGGTGAATTTGGGCGTGATCGGAAGTCGGTCGGACTGCGTTAGGACCACGCGGTATCTTACTCAGCGAAAATAACCGTGGTCGGAGGTCTCTAGGGCCATCTACGACCACGTTGTGAAGTTTCGACCGCGTTGGTCGTGATCGGTGGTCGGCGCCGGGGTTTACGACCACGTTGGCGCTTGGGGCGTCGACCACGTTGGGCGCTGGCGTTTCGACCACGTTGTGGCGCGTGGGTTTCGACCACGTTGGGAGATCGGGCGTTCGATCACGTTGGGCGCTGTTGTTCGACCACGTTAGCGGATGTCGACCGTGGTCGATGGAGCTCATTAAAACCGGTTGTGTGGGCACATATGGTGTCCGATTATGATGGGAATCGGTCGGTTGGGTTTCGGTGATGTTGTGGACCTTGTGGACTTATTGGTTCATCATTTTGACAGTCTTGTTGCAATCTATTTTCTGTTGGGCTCGAGTGTCTCGGTTGGTGCAACAGAGTGCTCGTATGAGTCTAGACTTTGTGCGATAAAGTCATAGCGGCTAGTGATGGTCGTAGCTTGTATGCGCATGGTCGTAACGAGCTTTGTGATGGTCGTGACGACATCTTTGTGTGGTCGAAGGAAGCGGAAGTCTTCGGGGTTTTGACCACTTCTCGTCTTGTTTTCGGGTGGTCGTGGGGATTTACGACCGGTGTTGTCTTTGTGATACTTGTGCCGAGTGATGGTGCATGTGTATTGTGCGGTGCTATGTGATGGTTTGCTTGTGCGTGTGGCTCGGGACTTGAGCTATTTCATGGTGGCGTGGGAGGACCGGGACTAGGCACGGGAGGTGTTGAGGTCCGACGGTCGGAGACGCCAAGATGATCGAGGTGGTGAGGTGGTTGTGGCCGGAGGCGAGGAACCGGGCTGAACTGCCAGAGCCGAGCACGACGGGCAACAACGAGGAGGACCGGGACTAGGCTCGGGGAGGAGCCGAGGTCCGGCAGTCGAGGAGGTTGGGTGCGGTCGTGTGCGGCGGAATAGGCGAGACTAGACTGGAGGAGTCGAGGGACGAGATGATCTTGGAGACAAGTCTTGGTGAGGCTTGGAAAGGTCGGGACTAGACATGGGAGATGTTGAGGTCGAGCAGTGGGTGAAGCCAAAGAAGACTGGAGCTCAAGGTGGGCGATGAGGAACCGGGCGATGCAATGGGGTCGGAGATAGGTCAGTGAGGCTAGGATGGTCGGGACGAGACACGGTGGTGTTGGGGTCCGAACGGCCGGGAAGCCGAAGGAGACCTAGTCTTGCGAGGTGGTTGCAAGCATGGACAGGAAGGCGGTGTGAGGGCATTTTGGAGAAATGCCAAAGCTGCAAGGGAAGCTGTCCTCCGTAAAGCACACGAGAAAAGAAGTGGATTCTTGGCGCTAACGGGCAAAGTCTTGGTCTGTTGGGATAGCGAGCAAAGCATTTGAGTTAGCGGGCAAAGTGAGTGTTAAAACCGGTGTTAGATGGGGTTTTCGGGTTATCCCAGTATGGACTAATGGATGGATCCATTAGGGTTAGTCTCGTGTGTGAGGCTATAAAAGGGAGAGGGAGGCAAGTGTTTTGAGAGAGTTGGTCGGCTAGGCCGTGGGCGACCGCCTCTCCTCCCTTGGGAGTGTATCTGTGTGTGTGCTCTAGGGCTAGAGCTTGTCCTCCCGGGGGTGGTTGCGCAAACCTCCGTGTTATGATTTGAGAGGACTCATCTCTCTGTACTTGTTAGAGTTTATCTATGAGATGGGTGCGTGTTTGTGATCCGGGTTGAGAGGTCGTTCTTGAGATGTTTTCATTGATTTATTTGCCATCTCTTCATTTTCGCCTTACGTATTTCCTTTGAGAGTTGGCTTATATTTGATTTGCTCAGAACAGAGAATCTGGCTCAAGGCAATTTGGCCAGTTCATTCCCGAGAGCAAGGTCGAATCGGAGAAATTTCTGTGTCTCTCGGTCATGCGCCTCCAGTTCTCTGCTTTCAGTTTTGACCGTGTCGTTCTAGCCGACCATTGCAAAGACTTTAGTTTTACTAGGTGATTTCTCTTCGAGGATCTGAATCTTTGTGGTTAAAATATCTCCTCATTTCGTTTGAAGATTTGCAAGTTATCCGGGTTTTGGTCTTTGCGGTCGTGCTCATGGAGCGGCTCTGCTCGAGCTTCGACCACGTGATCTTGGGCGTGTGCGCATATCGACCATCGGGTTATCTCGCTTCTCGTTTCGACATCACGGTATTCTTGTTTATTTTCATTTGTCGGTTCGGGTAATCATTTCGACCACGTCGGCCGTTCAGTCATCAATTGACTTACTACCACGCGAGTTCGACCTCTCTGTCTCAGACAGACCACTTCTCGGTTATCGACTACGAGTTGCCGTTCGACTACGTCCATATTCCTTGCTACGACCACGGCAGTCGTGTGGCTACTCTCATTTCGGTGTCGTCCGTGCGACTTGCATTTCTTGTATTCTGACTACCTTGAGTTGGTCTTACGACTACGATTCTTTGGTTGTCTCGGTCATGAGTTCTTCTCGGTGTCTTCGATCACGATAAAGACCTTCGGCACTGATTCGACCGTGGTAATTCTCGATTTCGGCCGATGGTGCGATCTTCTCGGTTTAGGCTAGCATTGTTTTCTTCGTCCATTTTCGGTCTGACGACCACGGTAATCTATTGTCGGACTCAATCTGCCGCCTCTCTGTTTTTCCTTGATTTACTGACCGTGGTGATCTTCATGAGATATCTTTTGACCACGGCAATTCTTTGGTGTTCTATGTTGTTTTCTTCCAATGCACGATTCTTCTCTGTTCTCTCGAGTTTTCCGGTGAACAATCAATCCTCTTCTTCACAGCTCTTTAGCTATTGGAGAAAAGATAGGATTGAATATTTGAGAATATTTTTAAGGCACCATTCACCCCCCCTCTGTTGCCATTTTGGTCCTACAAATACTCCTAATCGATCTCGCGCAAACAATTAAGCCTATTTAATTTCTCGCATTTAGTACGCGTGACAAGTTAAATTATAAAACCAAAAGAAAGTGGTTCTTAATTAATTAATTACTTAATTCCTTAATTAAGCCATACTCAGGTGTCCTTAGGGGATTCATAAATTCTATTTTAGTCATTTGCATATTTTTACAGCTTAACTGCTATTTAAATCACCGGTAATAATTTTAGTCGCTGCTCGAAATCTTAACTTGACGAGTACTATTTAGATCAGCGTGTGTTATTCTAATCGTCGTAAACCGTTTTAAATCTGCTAATGGCTATGAATGTATTCTAACAATTCAAAATACTTATCTGCGGTTTCCTACAATTATAATCAACTAATAGAAATTAACTGGCATTTACATGCGCCACAGAGTGATCTAAAGGATATTATGATAATTCACTTCAGATGCATGCAATTTCTAGCCTATGGGCATCATTTACTTTACTTTTAATATCTAAGAATATTTACTAGAAAAGTTCTATGATTTAGCACTATTCAAGTTAACTAGATATTTAGTTACAACCTTGAATGATTTAATTGGCAATACCTTAGTTAAATCGGTACACGCTACATTGTTAATCTATATATGGAGATTCATTGATTCTAATCATTGTAAATACTGATTAGTGGTTTTCTATTGTTTAGATGAACATAACCAATTTATATATGTATTCAAACCTGCAACAAAATGGTCTTAGAATATAGTACTTTAATTTACTCCACACGCGTACAAGTTCAATTGACGTGCATAATTTAAAGTGTCTGACCACATTTAATTTGTTCCAATGACCTGGAATAATCAGTAGTAGATTTCTATAATTTAAATGTTACTAACTAGATTGCCTGAGTCTTTAACTATACCCTGGGATGGTCTAAACGACGATACACAAATTTTAATACACCTGCGTACCAGCTTTAGTCCATTGACAGGTTTATATTTATTACAAGAATTGAGAAATATTATGGGTTTCTATGACTTCATCTATGGCGTTGAAGAGATAACATGGCCTAGTTAATTAAGCGAATTCTACAATATTTAATTGCAGGGTTTCCAGGTTTCCATTCAATTCCTAAAATAATTTCTATTACGTTGATATAGCTAATATTCATTTACATGGTTCCTAAGTACCTGCAATTGATTTCCTTAAACTAGACACATCTGTTATAGTAATGTTTCTATAATGCATGTTTATGAGCTTTCCTAAATTTAGCAAATCTAGCATGCAACCTTTTTATCTACCCATTTTATTTTCCTCTCTCATTTTTCTCTTTAGCAGGCTTCTTCTCTTTATGCCGCCCACGCCTCATCCCAGCGCCTCCACCCGGCTCTTTTCTCTCGGTCTCTTCTTCTCCCCTCTGTGCCAATTTCCCCCCGACGCCTCCTCGGCTCTCACGCGCGCCCTGCCGCACTGGGCCTTCCTCCCCTCCCCCGATCTAGCGCCTCCTACTCCATCCCCCTCTGTAACATCCCAAAACTTGCAAATCTTGAAAATTTAAATTCAAATTAATTATTTTAAAAATATTTGGATCTTATTTGAATTTTTCTGAGTTTTCTAGTTTTTTTAAAAATCAATTTTTAGAATTAAAAAGAAATTTTATATGAAAATATATCTTCAAAACATCTTGGAAATATTTTATTTAAGTTCAAAAGGTATCTAAAACTTATATGAATTTTTCTAGAATTTTTAGAAGTAATTTTTTTATATTTTTTTCGAGGCTTAATGAAGTTTACGCAATTGTCATTTACTAAAACTATTTTCGGAAAAATCACTTTTCTCTCTCTCCGGGCGCCAAGTGGACGGTCGATCCACCGCCCGTCACCCGGTGGAATCCCGCCTTCCCTCTCCTCTGCCACCGCGGGCGCCAGATCTGCCGCGTCCCTTGCAGAATCGGTGTCGCCGCCTCCCTCATTCTTTCTCTCTCTGCGGGTCCCCACCGATCGATTCCGTCTTCCTCGCGTGGTCATCGCTCCCTCACGCAACCACCGCCCATAACCGCCCGCCACCCCGGCCATTTCTCTCGGCCACCTCCCTCTTCTTCTCCCCAACCGATCGTCACTCCGCCCACCGCCCCTCTCCCTCTTCCCTCTCCCCACGGTTCCCCAAAATCGCTCAAAACCGCCGCCCACCTCCCCACTCTGGCGACAAATCGCCACCGGCTCTCCCTCTCCTCACCCCTATTTAAACCCCCGAGCCCCGTGCTCCCTCCACCTCTCCTCTACTTCCTCTCTCTCTCCGGCCACTCCACCGCCTCATGCAGTGCGACTCCGTCTCCGCCGCCGTCTCCAACTCCGGCGAGACTTGCCGCCCCATCATCCTCGTGTCTCACCGTCAACTCCTCGGCTTCCTCGCGCCTCCATGAACCTCGCCGACCCTCGTCGACCTCCCTCGCCGGAGGCGCCAAGCCACCGGAACCCGATCGCCTCGCCGCCTCGCTCATCGCCAACCGTCCTCCTTTGTTCTCGGTAACTCCGTGTGCACAGCGCATTCCCGCATTCCTTTATTTTGAAATCGTCGGTCGCCGATCGCCGCCGACCCCGGAGCTCCACCGCCGACCGTCGGCGAGCCCGTGCCGATCTCCTCAGTGGTCGATCGCCTCCTGTTGTCGGGGACTCCTGTGGCCGTCGATCCGTTGTCGTAAACTCACGGGCCGTAGGATCTCCGTAACTCGTGGTTGTAAGCCGTCTCATCGTGGTCGAAAGCTCCACGGTGGTCGTAAAGACTACGTGGTCGTAACTTTGCCGTGGTCGTAAAGACTACGTGGTCGTAACTTTGCCGTGGTCGTAAAGACTACGTGGTCGTAACTTTGCCGTGGTCGTAAAGACTACGTGGTCGTAACTTTTGCCGTGGTCGTAAAGACTACGTGGTCGTAATCGTTATCGTGGTCGTAAAGACTACATGGTCGTAACTTTTGCCGTGGTCGCACGCCTAACGTGGTCGTATCCTCGAGGGCAAACTCGTAGTTTTCTTTTTCCCTTTGATTTAAATCTTCCAGAGGCCATAACTTTTCATCCTAACTCCGATTGAGTCCGTTCAAATTTCTAAATTCATCAAAATTCCAATCTTTACATTTCTGCCATCCTTTCAAATTTTTGAAATTTATTTGATATTTTGAAATTTAAGTTTCAAATTTCAAATACCCTTTCTCCCTCGTTTGAACCCGATTCCATTGAAACTTCCTCCTAAATTCATCTAAATTTATAAACTTCATTCCAGTAATATTATTATAAATTCTGTACTTTTATTTGTATTCATTTGTCCTTTGTGTTCTCGTTTTCTGCGTAGAATCCGATCTGGTCAAGAGTTCGCGAATCATAACAAGAAAGCAGAATTCACCCACGAAGGCAAGTCTCCTTTGAACATCTTGAACCTATGTTTGCGAAATGTTTTAAATTATTTTAAAAGTTAATGCATTGCTATGTTACATAAAATGATAATTTACATTGTAGAAGTAATAGTTAAACCGATGATTGTTATGCCCTCATTTGACATTGACAACCATGTACCTTTGACACCCTAAGTTTCCTTTATCTCATTATTGAGATTAATATAAATTCTTTGATAATTGTTGTATCGGTAGTAAGATGCTTAGACATGCTTTATAACTTTAGTAACCTTGGAATGGTAATTACATTTCGTGTTCTATTCTTTTGTTCGGATGTGAGTAGCAATTGGTGTTGCCACGGTTCTTGTGAAATAAAATGTAATTGTGAAAATTGTTTAGGCTGGGCGGATGGTTGGTTTGGATTGGTGCGGTTGCACGAGATCTTGAAAAGTGTATGTTTCGCCCTAGTCAATTAAGGACCGACTCTTGTGTTTGTCGATCGAGCACAACCGTACAACCACATGTCTATATGGGTGCGACCTAGGCGATTAACTTATAATAGACTAGTTTAGGTACCACCGATGGAAAGTGGATACCGTGGTTCTTGGTTATTCACGATGAGGGACGAGTTCTTGTACTCATACGGCGCAAGAGGGGCTTACATGCGGGTGGTTAACCCTTGACGGTGAAACCTCGGTGGTGGTGTCTAGCTAGACTAAAGTAAGGTAAAGGCTTTGTGATGAATTATCGGGTCTCATGCCTAAGGAAGCATCTTGACTATTAAGATAACTTGTCTCTTGTGGGTAAAGTGTACAACCTCTGCAGTGTAAAACTATTCGAATAGCCGTGCCCACGGTCAAGGGCGAGCAAGGAATGCTTTCACATGGTAGATCTTTATTTTGGTTTAAAACAAAGTTTTAGGAACCCGAGAGTGGATGGAACTCTCGGGATTTTGTCTGTGGTGGAACCGATGTGGGTGGTTGGAACCCGTAGTATCAAACTTGGTGGTAGAATCTTTATGATTAAAAATGCTTAATGGTTTTAGCTAGAGTAAATATTTCAGTTAAGCTGTAAGCTTTCAAAAATAGTTTTGGTATTGGAAATTAAATGTCGCTTTGTGCAAAGAGCCATATAGCCCTCTTTGTTAAACCTTGCATCTATTGCATTTTCCCAAGACTTGCAGTACTTTATGTACTCACATGCTACACCTAAAATATATATCTCGAGGAGTATGAAGTTCAAGAAGGAGGCTTCGACTACTCTGCGGTTGGATTTGATGAAGGATTTCAGACGTTTAGGGCGCTCCCGGTCAATTGCTGTGGCGTATTGATGGGTCTTTATCAAGTTTATTTGCTTCATTGTGTTTATGTTTATTTGTGAGGTCTAGAAACCTCGTTTGTGTTGTAAGACCTTTGGTCGGTACTCTTTATAATATTGTAATATTAGTCTTTGGCAATGTAATCATCATTTGTTTAGCTGTGTGCACTAGCTTTGATCCGGGACTAGTCTTTGTAATACGAGGGTCGGATTTGGTAATCCGGGGTCCCGGCAGAGATGGTATCAGAGCCAATGTTGACTGTAGGACGTGACCTAGTTTAGAATGACAAAAGCCTTAAGGACCTATATTTATTAAAAATATATACTTTAGAAAATGTTTCTATACTTCTTTATCTCTGTTCTATTTATAATCATTTACTCAAAATTGTTTACTAAACTTCTCTATCCTTTCAAAATTTGTAGATGACCGGCTCTATCTCCGCAGATTCGTGGGACTACATCTCCCATCTTTGAGGCGAGGGTGCATTTGTTGAGCTTCTTCGCCAACTAATGCAAGACACAAGTTCCGTCTACCGCCTATCTTCGAGAGGCGGAAAGTCCGGATATTGGATCGAGATTCTTGGACAATGGAGGTATTCTGTATGCACGGAAGGGAATTGAATTCCATAGATACCCATTGATCATCCTCGGATGATCGTTCGGACGCCACTCGGGATGCGACTCGTCGAGGCCATAAGCGGTGCGTGTCGGGTTTACGAGGATTCTCTGACGATCGCCCTCTCGTTTCTTTTCATCCACTTGTGCGGGATGAGTCATCCATGAGCCCTTCGAGATCGCCGTGGGCGATCCCGCCTTTCACATCGAGTTCGGCTCACTCGGCGATGGCGACCACCTCGCGCGGCGCTTTGGAGGAGATTGGGCGACTTGATGCTTCTCACTTCCGGCTACCGGCATTCCGACACTATTCGTGCTCGGCTCATCGAGCGGCAAGAGAATTTGAGCCGAGGCGACCCAGAGCGACAAATAGCTCCACCCGACTACGCCATCTTCACGGTACCGGCGTCGTCCCCAACAACGAGCTCCGACTCGTCGCCACGGGACCCGTACCTTACTCACGGCGCGCAGAGTGTGCGGCGTCCTAGTCCTTGCCCGACATCGACGCCGGAGATTCCGGCAAGAGACGCAGCTCTCTCGCTCACGTTCTCGCTCTCGGTCTATTGCCTCCAGCAGAGTGACCATCTTCATACCGTGCTTCTTGCAACCGCCCGAGTGTGGTTGTAAGTCTGCGCCACGTGGGTATCCTAGAGGAGGATCGAGAGGAGGACCGGAGGAGCTTGTCTTCGAGGAGGACAAGTAGTTCGAGACAGTAGCACCCAATTTAATGTTTAATTCCTTAGAGCGATTTGTATTTTATTCTAGTGTGTGGGATGGGTGTACCAAGCACTTGTGCACATGTGGTACAGCCATTTCCTTTAAAATTTAATTTGAATTCAAGACAAGTTTCCTTTTCAATTTGTTGTCATGTTTTTTTCCTTTGTGTGTTTGTTTGGGATGTGGTTTAGTCTCCTAATCTCTTACCTATGCTACTTCCCTCATTCCTTTTGCTAACCCGATTACCACGAAGATGGTGAGCACAAGGAGCAGTGCTTGATAACGACGAATGTCAATGCTCAACCGAGGCGCATAATCCAATTCCACCCCAGATTCAAGCTCCTAACTTGGAACATATGATGGCCATGCGATTCTGATTGCTCCAAGCCTTAGCCCAAAACCAAGTCCGGCAAATTCCACAGCACCCAATCAAGCACAAATCCAAGGCGGGGAGTTTATGAGAACTCGTCCCCAACTTTCGATGGATCGATGGGCCGATGGAAGTCGACGATGGATCAAGGATGTTGAAAGGAAGCTGAATTTGGCACAATGCAATGGAAATGAAAAAGTGTTGTATGCCGCTCACCAGCTGAAAGGAATTGCAGCTAATTGGTGGGAAAACTATTGTGCTGCTCACCAGAATGCACAAGATATCACTTGGGCTGAGTTTGAAGAAGCATTCCGTACTGCACATATTCCTACTGGAATCATGGAAATGAAAAGGATGGAATTCTATAAGTTGCGACAAGGAAACCTCGGTGGATCGAGTATCTGAACAAATTTACCCAACTGGCGAGATATGCTTCAGAGGATGTTGCAACTGATGCAGCAAAAATTTGGAGATTCATGCAAGGACTGGATCCCAATCTCAAGGTGCAGTTAGTGTCTAATGATTACCCAACTTTCCAGCACATGGTGAACAAAGCAATCATCCAAGAAGATGCTCAACGCCAGTTACATGAGGTCCGAAGAGAAAATTTCAGCACTGCGAGGTGCCAATAACACTCGCCACCGTCCAAATCAGCCACACTTTTCGGGCCTTCTATGCCAAGTGTGCCGAGGACACCAACCGGTGGACCTCGCCCAATACCACGAGCTCCACGACCAATCAGCGGAGGTCAAGCACAACAAAACAAGGCTGCAATGAGAATTCAATGCTTCAACTGCAAGAACATGGGGCATTACGCCAACAATCGTCTGTCATGACGCCAAAGATGACTCTGTCCGCTTCAACCTGGGGACTACTCCAGCGAGAGCCCCACCAGCAGGACAAGTCCGTGGAACACCGCAAGCAACAAGGACTCCACAAGTGTTAAGCAGGGACATGTCAACCATGTTCTGTGAGCGACTCGGGAAGCACCGAGTAGTTACGGTAAGTTCCTTGTCAACTCGATTACACCTCGGTATTATTTGATTACGAGCTTCGCATTCATTTATTTCAAAGGGTTTGCTGAAAGAAACAATTTGAATGCTCAATTGTTAAGGAATAGTATGCTAGTCCAATCAAGGGAAGGAAATGAGGACTAACACGGTCTGCCCTAGAGCAACCGTAGATATAAATGGAGTTAAGTTCCTAGCGGATCTTATTATAATAGACTCCAATAGTCTAGATGTGATACTTGGAATGGATTGGTTAACCAAGTATAAAGGGCAGATAGATTGTGCCAACCGTGCTATTACTCTTACCAACTCCGAAGGAATCCAAATAGAGTGCAAGCCAAGTTTATCCACAAGGAATGGATGTGAGTTGAATAGCTTGAAAGGAATAACTATGGAAAAAGTGCCTATAGTACAAGAATATCCGGATGTATTTCCGGAAGATTTCTGGGATTGCCACGGATAGAGAAGTTGAATTTGTTATTAATCGGTACAGAGCATTTCCCATTTCAAGAGACCCTACCGGATGTGCGCCAATGATCTAGCGAAGTCAAGAAGCGGATCGAAGAACTACAAGAAAAAGGATTTGTCAGACCAAGTTCTTCACCATGGGGAACACCAGTACTTCTAGTGAAGAAAAAGGATGGTAGCCTACGTATGTGTGTGGATTACCGAGCATTGAATGATGCAACAATCAAGAACAAGTACCCTCTACCGAGGATAGATGACTTATTTGATCGATTAAAAGGATCATGTGTCTTTTCCAAGATTGATCTTGATCGAGTTATCATCAAATGAAGATTAGACCGGAGGATATACCAAAACAGCATTTGCTACTCGTTATGGGTTATCTGAGTTTACATAATGTCCTTTGGTTTGACCAATGCTCCCGCATATTTTATGAATCGATGAATAAGGTGTTTATGGAATATTTGGATAAGTTTGTCGTCGTGTTCATTGATGACATTCTAATTTATTCTCGAAATGAAAAGAACATGCCCAACATCGAGGATAGTATTGGAAAACTCGAGAGAACACCATTTGTATGCCAAGTTCGACAAGTGTGAGTTCGGTTAAAGAAGGTAGATTTCATGGGTCATGTGATATCGGCGGGAGGAGTGTCTCAGAGATCACGAGAAAGTGACGATGTACTTAATCGACACAACCCAATTCAATGGCGAGATCGAAGTTTTACGGGATTAGTGGTTATTACCGTCGCTTCATAGAAGGATTCTCCAAACTAGCGGACCTCTCACCCGCTTACTAAAGAAAGAAAAGAAGTTTGAATGGAGTAAATCATGTGAAGACGACTTCCAAGAGTGAAGAAGAGGTTAACTTCGCACGATTGACTCTTCCGGATATCGGGAAGGATTTTGAAGTATTCGCGATGCATCCGGACAAGGTCTAGGCGTGTTACGATGCAAGAAGGAAGGGTGGTAGCTTATGCTTCAAGGCAATTGCGCCCGCATGAGCGAACTACCCAACCCATGATTTAGAGCTAGTCACAGTTGTGCATGCTCTAAAAATCTGGAGGCATTATTTAATCAACAACCGTTGTGAAATTTTACGGATCACAAGAGTTTGAAGTATATTTTCACTCAACGACCTCAATCGAGACGAGAAGATGGTTGGAGTTAATAAAAGATTATGATGTGGAATTCATTACCATCCGGAAAGGCTAATGTAGTAGCGGATGCCTTGAGCGTAAAAAGCTATTGCAATAATCGATGATCAAAGGCAACAACCTACACTTCATGAAGAATTTCAGTGACTTAACCTAGAAGTGGTAGGAGAAGGATTCCTAGCTACTTTGGAGATTCAACCAACTTTAGAGGATCAAATCAAGGCGACTCAAAAGAGGATAAATATATTAAGGATATCAAAGAAAATATGAAGAAAGGAAAAGCACCGAGATTTTCGGAAGATGAAGAAGGTATCCTTTGGTATGGAAAAGAATTCTTGTGCAGAAGAAGGAAATAAAAGAATTAATTCAAGGAAGCTCATGAATCAGGATACTCAATTCACCACAGAAGCACAAAGATGTATCAAGATCTTAAAGAAAGGTACATGTGGACCAAGATGAAGAGAGAAATTGCTGAATATGTAGCCTTGTGCGATGTATGCCAACGAGTTAAAGCGAACATCGAGACTGCTGGACTCCTGCAACCATTGCGAGATACAGAGTGGAAATGGGAAGAAATTGGAATGGATTTTATAACTGGATTTCCAAGAACTAAATCAGGGTATGACTCAATTTGGGTTATTGTGGACCGACTGACAAAGGTCGCACATTTTATTCGATAAAGACCACTTATTCGGAGATAGACTTGCGAGTTATATATGTCAAGAATTGTGTGCTTGCATGGAGTTCCAAAGAAGATTGTGTCGGATCGAGGGTCTCAATTCACCTCAAGATTACGGCGAAAGCTTCATGAAATTTTGGGCACCAATCTAAATTTCGATCTGACATATCATCCTCAGACGGATGGTCAAGCGAGAAAGAGTGAATCAAATCTTGGAAGATATGTTGAGAGCCTGTGCCTTGGCAAATAAATCAAGTTGGGATCAAAGTTTACCCTATGCAGAATTTTCTTATAACAATAGTTATCAATCTAGTCTACAGATGTCTCCGTTTGAAGCTTTGTATGGCAGAAAATGCAGAACACCGTTGTATTGGAAAGAAACGGGAGAAGGACTAGTCTTTGGACCAGATGTGTTAAGGCAAGCGAAGAAGCAAGTCCGTCGATTCGGATGATTAAAAACAGCACAAACAAGACAGAAAAGTTATGCGGACAACCACGGAGAGCACTTGAATTTGTACACGGAGATCATGTGTATCGAAGGTTTCACCCTCAAAGGATGCGTCGTTTCCACGTTCTTGGGAAACTTGCTCCAAGATTCGTTGGACCATTTCTGTGGTAGCAAAAGGGAGAAGTTGCTTATCAATTGGAACTTCCACCTCGGATGTCAAGTGTGCTAGCGTCTTCCATGTGTCCCGATTAAGAAAGTGCCTCGAGTGCGGAAGAGCAAATGCCTTTAGAAGAAGTATCTTTGAAGGAGGACCTATCTTATCCGTAGTATCCAATCAAAATTTTGGATGAAGCGAGCGTCGTACAAGAAGCAAGAGCATCAAATTACGTAAAGTGCGGTGGAGTAATCATCAGAGTCGAAGCAACTTGGGAGCGTGAAGAAGATCTAAGAGCGAGTTCCCGACCTTTTTCCCGGTTAAATCCGAATCTCGGGGCGAGATTCATCTTAAGGGGGGTAGGTTTGTAACATCCCAAAACTTGCAAATCTTGAAAATTTAAATTCAAATTAATTATTTTAAAAATATTTGGATCTTATTTGAATTTTTCTGAGTTTTCTAGTTTTTTTTTTAAAAAAAATCAATTTTTAGAATTAAAAGAAATTTTATATGAAAATATATCTTCAAAACATCTTGGAAATATTTTATTTAAGTTCAAAAGGTATCTAAAACTTATATGAATTTTTCTAGAATTTTTAGAAGTAATTTTTTATATTTTTTTTTCGAGGCTTAATGAAGTTTACGCAATTGTCATTTACTAAAACTATTTTCGGAAAATCACTTTTCTCTCTCTCTCGGGCGCCAAGTGGACGGTCGATCCACCGCCCACGTCACCCGGTGGAATCCCGCCTTCCCCTCTCCTCTGGCCACCGCGTGGGCGGCCAGATCTGCCAAGGCGTCCCTTGCCCGAATCGGTGTCGCCGCCTCCCTCATTCTTTCTCTCTCTGCTGCGGTCCCCACCGATCGAGTTCCGTCTTCCTCGCGTGGTCGTCGCTCCCTCACGCAACCACCGCCAGCAACCGCCCGCCACCCGGCCATTTCTCTCGGCCACCTCCCCTCTTCTTCTCCCCAGTGATCGTCACTCCGCGCCCACCGCCCCTCTCCCTCTTCCCTCTCCCCACGGTTCCCCAAAATCGCTCGCAAACCGCCGCCCACCTCCCCACTCTGGCGACAAATCGCCACCGCTCTCCTCTCCTCACCCCTATTTAAACCCCCGAGGCCCCGTACTCCCTCCACCTCTCCCTCTACTTCCCTCTCTCCCGGCCACTCCACCGCCTCCCAGCAGGCGACTTCCGTCTCCGCCGTCTCCAACTCCGCGAGAGACTTGCCGCCCGGTCATCCTCGTGTCTCACCGTCAACTCCTCGGCTTCCTCGCGCCTCCATGAACCTCAGCGACCCCTCGTCGACCTCCCTCGCCGCCGGGCGCCACCGCCGGGAACCCGATCGCCTCATAGCCTCGCTCATCGCCAACCATCCTCCTACCGTTCTCGGTAACTCCCGTGTGCACCAGCGCATTCCCCGCATTCCTTTATTTTGAAATCGTCGGTCGCCGATCGCCGCCGACCCCCGGAGCTCCACCGCCGACCGCCGGCGAGCCCGTGCCCGACTGCTCCTCCGTGGTCGATCGCCTCCTGTTGTCGGGGACTCCTGTAGCCGTCAGATCCCGTTGTCGTAAACTCCTGGAGCCGTAGGATCTCCCGTAACTCGTGGTTGTAAGCCGTCTCATCGTGGTCGAAAGCTCCACGGTGATCGTAAAGACTACGTGGTCGTAACTTTGCCGTGGTCGTAAAGACTACGTGGTCGTAACTTTGCCGTGGTCGTAAAGACTACGTGGTCGTAACTTTTGCCGTGGTCGTAAAGACTACGTGGTCGTAATCGTTATCGTGGTCGTAAAGACTACATGGTCGTAACTTTTGCCGTGGTCGTGCGCCTAACGTGGTCGTATCCTCCGAGGGCAAACTCGTAGTTTTTCTTTTTCCTTTGATTTAAATCTTCCGAGGCCATAACTTTTCATCCTAACTCCGATTGAGTCCTTCAAATTTCTAAATTCATCAAAATTCCAATCTTTACATTTCGCCATCCTTTCAAATTTTGAAATTTATTTGATATTTTGAAATTTAAGTTTCAAATTTCAAATACCCTTTCTCCCTCGTTTGAACCCGATTCCATTGAAACTTCCTCCTAAATTCATCTAAATTTATAAACTTCATTCCAGTAATATTATTATAAATTACGTACTTTTATTTGTATTCATTTGTCCTTTGTGTTCTCGTTTTGCGTAGAATCCGATCAGGTCAAGAGTTCGCGAGCACATAACAAGAGAAACAGAATTCACCCACGAAGGCAAGTCTCCTTTGAACATCTTGAACCTATGTTTGAGAAATGTTTTAAATTATTTTAAAGTTAATGCATTGCTATGTTACATAAAATGATAATTTCATTGTAGAAGTAATAGTTAAACCGATGATTGTTATGCCCTCATTTGACATTGACAACCATGTACCTTTGACACCCTAAGTTTCCTTTGTCTCATTATTGAGATTAATATAAATTCTTTGATAATTGTTGTATCGGTAGTAAGATGCTTAGACATGCTTTATAACTTTAGTAACCTTGGAATGGTAATTACATTTCGGTGTTCTATTCTTTTGTTCGGATGTGAGTAGCAATTGGTGTTGCCACGGTTCTTGTGAAATAAAGCAATTGTGAAAATTGTTTAGGCCGGGCGGATGGTTGGTTTGGATTGGTGCGGTTAGCACGAGATCTTGAAAAGTGTATGTTTCGCCTAGTCAATTAAGGACCGACTCTTGTGTTTGTCGATCGAGCACAACCGTACAACCATATGTCTATATGGGTGCGACCTAGGCGATTAACTTATAATAGACTAGTTTAGGTACCACCGATGGAAAGTGGATACCGAGGTTCTTGGTTATTCACGATGAGGACAGGTTCTTGTACTCATACGGCGCAAGAGGGGCTTCATGCGGGTGGTTAACCCTTCACGGTGAAACCTCGGTGGTGGTGTCTAGCTAGACTAAAGTAAGGTAAAGGCTTTGTGATGAATTATCCGGGTCTCATGCCTAAGGAAGCATCTTGACTATTAAGATAACTTGTCTCTTGTGGGTAAAGTGTACAACCTCTGCAGTGTAAAACTATTCGAATAGCCGTGCCCACGGTCAAGGGCGGGCAAGGAATGCTTTCACATGGTAGATCTTTATTTTGGTTTAAAACAAAGTTTTAGGAACCCGAGAGTGGATGGAACTCTCGGGATTTTGTCTGATGGTCGGAACCGATGTGGGTGGTTGGAACCCGTAGTATCAAACTTGGTGGTAGAATCTTTTTGAGTAAAAATGCTTAATGGTTTTAGCTAGAGTAAATATTTCAGTTAAACTGTCGCTTTCAAAAATAGTTTTGGTATTGGAAATTAAATGTCGCTTTGTGCAAAAGAGCCATATAGCCCTCTTTGTTAAACCTTGCATCTATTGCATTTTCCCAAGACTTGCGGAGTACTTTATGTACTCACATGCTACACCTAAAATATATATCTCAGAGGAGTATGAAGTTCAAGAAGGAGGCTTCGACTACTCTGCGGTTGGATTTGATGAAGGATTTCCAGACGTTTAGGGCGCGCTCCCCAGTCAATTGCCTGTGGCGTATTGATGGGTCTTTATCAAGTTTATTTGCTTCCACTGTGTTTATGTTTATTTGTGAGGTCTAGAAACCTCATTTGTGTTGTAAGACCTTTGGTGAAGACTCTTTATAATATTGTAATATTCGTCTTTGGCAATGTAATCATCATTTGTTTAACTGTGCACTAGCTTTGATCCGGGACTAGTCTTTGTAATACACGAGGGTCCGGTTTGGTAATCCGGGGTCCCGACACCCTCCCTCTCTGCTGCGCCTCCATTCCCCCACACGCTACCCCGCCGACCCCTCTCCTCGCGCCGCCGGCCCCATCGGCGCCGTCCCGCGCCGCCCTGGGCCATCCGCACAGGGGCTGCTGCCAGATCCGTGGCCTACGTCCCGGATCTGGTACTTCTCCCTCGGATCCGACCGGGTTTGATGTTTGATTTGGTTGATACATTGCTTTGGTTTCTAATGGGTTTGCTACAAAAGATGCTAGGCATGGAGGTGAGTTGCCCTTGCGGGTCACACCGGCTAGCGACGTCTGTACGCCGGGGGAGTACGCGGTGGCTGCTAGTGGAGTGGTGACGCCGGTGGTAGCACGCCGCCGCCTTCCTTTTGGGTGAGCCCGTGCTACTTCCCTCTTCCTCTACTACCTCTAGTTGGCATACTACACTTGATGGTTGCTTACTGTCTCTATATTTGCTATTGAGAAAGAATGCTATTGTTGTGAGCCATTTGTGGGTCACCTGTGTGGTTGACGATGGGTTTGGCTTCGGGAGAAATCAAGGGTGACTTGGGGGTGGTCGCCCTCTGGCTTGTGGCTGTCGCTCCCTCGGTGGTGTGGACGCCGCCTGGTGGTGTCCCGCTCCTAGGGTTGACGATCTCATGGCTTGGGGTCGGGTCTCCTGCCGTCGCCGTCATTGTCGCCGTCGCCTTGCTCCAGATCGTCCGCCCGGCCTTCGCCTTGTGTTGGCTTCTTTTCGGTGGCTACGGTTCTGTGTGGCTGGGAATGAATGGGGAATGAGTTGTGGTGCTGTGCTCTTGCTGTTGTCTCATTTCTACGGTTGGTCATCTTGATCGGTTTGTCTTGCGATATTTTACAGGATGGCTGCACAGTCGTGATCCTCTCGGATGCGTTCTGTCTGGCTGTGTGCGATGGCTTGATGTTGGGCTTGACCTTCTCGGCTGTGTGCATGCTCTCTGAAATGTGGGGTGCAGTCCCAGTGGCTGTGGTGATGCTGGTCCTTCGGCTGCTATGTGGGATTTTAAAAATATGATGTTTATACTGGTTGGTCTCTAAAATAAAACATGTTTGTTTAGCCCGAGTGATGAGCCTATGGTTGTGAGAGGTGCCGACTGGCCCCCGGACGGTCAGGTATCTCCGTGAATGGATTACTCTGCCCGAACTTAACCTCTAGGGCTCTGACGGCAATTCTATCTATTTCTTTTCTAACTTCGCTTATTTCTTGATCGTTCTTTTGTTCGGTCTTTTCGGTATTAAAATAATAGTTCACTTGCAAATAAACTATCGGTGTGGTGGCGGTTCGACGACAGATCCTAATGTATGAAATGGCATGGCTGTAATTTGGCTTTCTCTTAATATTGATGTCTAGATGCTACTGCATGTTATCTAAATGTAATTTCTATTCTCCGTTAATTCAGATGTAATTGAATATGTATGAAATGGTCTTTGTGTAAATTAGATTATGCACTTCTTGGTTAAATACAATTATATTGCAATTGCTTAGTTTTTGAGATGATTATTTGGTTGAGACATGAAATTGTATATTTGTTGTAATTTACATTGTCGCTATTATGTAATGCAAATTGTAATATTTTTATTTGACTTGATAACAGTTTTAATTGTCGCTCAATGTATGTAATTGATTTTACCAGATATTGATTGTAAGTAATTACTGTTGTACTAAGGATTGTTAATATATTTTAATTAAGTTGTATATTTTTACTTACGCAATTCTTTTACAAATTATTTTCGTCCTCACCGTGGAAGTTTGGCGTGTATTGTAATTGTCTATCGCTCGTTGAATTCAATTTATACGATGGCAAAGAAAAGTTTAAATTCCCTCGTATTTTAGATCATTAGCTACCTAATTAATCATGCTTAACGTCGTAACTCATCAGTTAAGGTTAATTAATGATGTGGGTTGTTTCATCCTTCCCTCCTTAAAAATGATTTCGTCCTCGAAATCGGAACTAACTTGGTAGGGTCATGGTAGGTCTCTTATTGATCCCTAACGAAACGTATTTTTAGATATTTCTATTTATTTCGCCCCTTTGGTAGATGTACCGCCTATGCGGGTATCGCTCGCCGACTACTCCCGCATTAGCGTTGCAATTTAATAGCAAGCTTAAGGTTGTCGATTATCGTCGCTAGGGATTGGGAGCATTAGGGTCGAGATTATAACTCGCATTGAAGTAAGAAAAATCGTTCAATTTATTCTAAGGTACTACCCCTTCCCTCCTTAATCCTTTAGCTACTCCTTGATTCCATCGGGCCGGTTCTTCTATCGGTTCCTTATGTCTTGTTCTTGGTGCCATCATGCGCATGAATCCTCGTCTTCCTTAGTCGGAGCACATTTCACTGCGTGTCTTGAAATCCTTAGTGAGCTGGCCCCTTCTTCCTTTAACTGGTCTATTGGAGTGCTAAGAGTAGCGGTTTTTTACAAATTGTATATTTTTACTTACGCAATTCTTTTACAAATTATTTTCGTCCTCACCGTGGAAGTTTAGCGTGTATTGTAATTGTCTATCGCTCGTTGAATTCAATTTATACGATGGCAAAGAAAAGTTTAAATTCCCTCGTATTTTAGATCATTAGCTACCTAATTAATTCTGCTTAACGTCGTAACTCATCGGTTAAGGTTAATTAATGACGTGGGTTGTTTCATCTGGTCTCCTTTTGTTTTTCAACCGCTGTTTCTCTGCAGTTTGCTCTCGATCATACATTTTCACCTGTCAAGTTGAAGATTGAGCACTTGGTCACAAACAGATTTTACTCTTAGTTAGTCTTGGTCACTGGAGAAGTCTTCCAACCGAACCACCTGATTTCTGTTCATCTTTCAGCATTCAGCTTGTGCATCTTTTTCTTTGGTAGCTTGTTCTTCGTGAATAGTTACTGTGCCGTTTTCAGTCCCCTGCTCAGTTTGCTTTTTGGTCTTGTGTCAATCTTGTTTTGATTGTTCTGTCTGCAGAGACTAATTTTCAAAACTGAAAATTGTATCAGTCAGCTCTCGGCTGATACTTTTGTTCCAACTCTTTTTCTTTTAGGGCTGCAGTCTGTTTTCTTGTCAGTCTGCTTTTTCATTCAGTTTTGTCTTTCTTTTCTTAGTTTCTTCTTTTCTGTTGGGGTTTGTTGAGTAGTTCTTTTGCTCTATAGCCTGTGTACTCTCAAAGTCCTTTGGCCAGGTTTGGGCAATCATCTTCTCTTTTTCTTTGTTCAGTTTTTAATTTCAGTCAGTCTTCAGTTTGCTCAGTTTGGCTGTTTTGGACAGCAGTTCATGTTTAGTTTTCTCTACTTCCGTCTTGTGCTTGGTCGTCTGATTGTATCTTCAAGTTTTCAGTAAAGCCTTTTACTCTCTTGCTTCGTAGCTTCTATAGCTATCGGAGAAGAAGTTTGTGAGAATACCTGGGGCGATTTGAAGGCACCATTCACCCCCCCCTCTGTTATCATTTCGGTCCTACAATACCGACTCTGTGTGAGCGGTACTACCGGACATCAAAAGTACTGGAATGTGTTGCACGGTACTACCGGATGCGTGTGGTCTGATCGACTCTGTGTGAGCAGCTTGTCCGGTCGCCGAAAGTACCGGCTCTGTGTGAGCTGTACTACCGGAAGGCGGAAGTACCAGCGTGTGTTGTGGGTACTACCGGACTTCGGAAGCTTTGGATTTTCCCACGGTACATTTTTTCCAGAGAGACGCATGTGTGGTGGTCTTCTCCTCCCCGCGAAATCGATAGTTCCGCATGTGCGGAACAGTACTTCCGATGATCGAAAGTACCGGAGAATTAATGGTGGAACTTCCGATTTTGACTGTAACAACTAGTTTTCTGACCATTGCGAGGGGAGCGAAAGTACTGGCTGTATAACGGCGGTACTTCTAATTTCCCTGATTTTTCAGGGATTTAGCTCCAACGGCTAGTTTTCTTGTGTGGGGTATAAATACCCCCTTTTGGTCGGTTAGATATGTTGTTAATTGACTCATTTCTATCCCCTTGAGCCAGTGTGAGCCTCTCATCTCAATTGTGCATATGTTGAATCTTGTGAGCAAGAAGAGTGATCTAAATTGCATATGTTGCATCTAGAGTTGGACTTAGTGTCCATTTGAGCTTGTGCATTCGTTGCACGTGGTGAGAGTCAAGCGAGGGGCTTGACTTGTTACTCTTGGAGTTTGTCGACTGCTAGACGGCGTTGGAAGCATCGTGCGCGGTGAGCTTCTCAAAGAAGATTGTGAGAAGTCCCGGCGAATTGTGAGTGGTGTCATGCTCGCCATCTCCGGAGTGGAGGAAGAGCAACCTTAGTGGATTGAGGTATTTTGACTCAATTCGTGGAGCCGGTCCAATTCGTTTAGGCTAACCTCAACGTGGACTAGGGAGACCAGCAAGTCTCCAAACACCACGGTAAAAAGATACTGTGTCTTTGTGGTTTATTTTCTTATGCTCAATTTACTTTTAAGCAATATACATTCATAGAATTAAATTGATTGCTTGTCATCCTAGGATTGCAAACCTTTGATATAGACTTAGATTATTGGTGCACTTAGGTGCACCTAGTTGATTTAGTCTTTATTTATGCTAAGCTAAATTGATTTAAGATTCCACATTATTTTCTTGATTTTAGCCAAATAGCTTAAATAGAATTAATTAAGAAGAAAATTTTTAGAAACGACTTTTCACCCCTCTCTAGTCGGCCTCCTCGATCTTACAGGAGGCCGCCAGGAACTAGGAAAGCCACTACGATGATGGATTTGGAGGCAGCTCGGCCGGAGAGATAGAGAGGAAGGGGAGGGTGGTGATGGAAAAGGGGGGAAGGAGGAGACTGAGGGGAAGATGGGGAGCCCATTGGCGGCGGTGCGGCTCTAAGGATGGCGCCCGACGAGAGAAAGAGAGAGGGAGGGGAAGGAGAGGAAAGTGGCGGTCGGGTGGAGAGGAAATGGGGAGAGATAGAGAGGAAGGAGTGAGGGGGAAGATAAGATTAGAGTTAAGGGTTTGAGGTTGGCTATGTTTGGGCCAAATGGGCTAGCCGACTAGGCCAAAATAGGCTGAAGAATTTCCTCTCTTTTATCTTCTTTCTCTTTTTTCATGCTTTATTTATTTATTCAAATATTAATTCTCTGATACATTATACCCCAAATCAATTCAACATAAAATAAATAAATGACTTAGACAAAAAGGGAAAATTATCTTGAAACAAGTTAGGAAAAATTTAACAACATGCCTAATTATGACTTTTAGATCATATTTAGGAATTGTTTTATTCTTAACATTCAAAAATTATCCTTAGAAGTTGATTCCGAGGATGGATTAGGACATGTAGGACTCATTTACGATTTTTGGCGGATTGGTGGGAGTAGAAGCACACTCAGGCAAGTCGCCTATTTGATCATGTCTTCTAAATTGATTTTTGACAACCATGGCATGGGGAAGGACACTTGAGATGAAGAGGAGGAAGCCGTGGCTCCAAGAAGATGTTGGAGGGGGCGGTGTTGATAGGATGGGGTAGGCATGAGTGGAGAATGAGGAGGAGGCAGCGATGACGTAGCTCTAGTGAGTCTCGCTTGCGTTGGCAAGGCGCTGTGTGGGCCGTGGCCCAAGGAGGAATCTAGCGACGATGGCCATGGATGGATGGATCAGCATGGGGAGAAAGAGGATATGTTTGGTCTTGTTGGCGCCGGCGAGGTGCCATGGACCGTGGCCCGATGAGGAATCTAGCGGCGGCGGCCATGGATGGATGGATCAACGTGGGGAGAGAGGATAGATTTGGAGATAGAGAGAAAGGTAGGTGTTAATCTAGACAGTTGGATCCGCATCGTATGCCCTAAATTTTGATTGAAATTTTTGAAGAAATTAGTTGAGTAATGCTTAGAAACTTTAGTTTTGTAAGCTCATACACAACTCTCTGACAGTGACCAAAAATTGATGGTCGAATGATTCGATGAGCCGATTACGATGATGGTTTTATTTTGTTGTTTTAGAACATAGAGCATGACTTTTGCAAAAAAAAAAGATCCATTGCAACGTATGGGCAATTAACTAGTACCAGTCAAAAACAAAGTTTGGAGTAATACTAGCTGTAAAGAAACGCAATGCTTGATCATGCCCTTCAAACTGCTTAGAACAGTTACTAGAATACACAAGCACTGTAGGAAACTTCCAAGCCTATCAATCACACACTTTGCATAGTAGTACAGATAATGCATGCTCCAGCATGTCCTCGAAGTCTCAACAACACTGGTACCCGGTGCTGGTGTAGGTCCACAGTTGAGAATGCCCGTGTGCGTGAGCAGCGCCCAAAGGTGCGTCATGAACTCGCCCCGTGCGCGAAACTCTGGACGTGGACATCGGCGTTGTCCGACGTAGAGCTGGGAGTTGGGCTGTGCTTTTTTGGGTCAGCCCAAAGCACGGTCGGCCCGGCACGGTCCAAGCACGGCCCGGCCTGACACGTGGCGGGCCGTGCCGGCACGGCACGAACGCTGGGCCGGGCGGTCTGGAAAACCAGCCCGTTGGGCGGCACGGTGAATCGTGCCGTGCTTGGGCCGGCACGCCGCACGGGGAGCACGGGAAGCACGAGCGGCACGGCGGGCACGGCTGGCACGCCGGCGCCAACGGCCGGGCCTCCTCGGCCTCTACCTCGCCTCCCAGTCCACCCTCCGTCGACATCTCGGTCATCCCATATTCCCCACAAGGCCACAGTCCATCACACATCACAGAGCAAAGAGGGAGTAGAGGGGAGGAGGTGTACCGGTCGGATCCGAGGAAGGAGCCCGGATCCGGGCCGTGAGCCACAGATCCGGCGGCGGCACCGTAGGGCCGGCGGGGCTAGCGGCGCGGGCACGGCGCGGTGGGACCGGCGGCGCGGCCCGGCAGCCGGTAGTGGGCGGAAGGACCGGGTAGGAAGAGCCGGCGGCGGCACCGGAGGAACCGAGGCGGCATCGGTTGAAGTCGGCGCCGAGCGGAGAGGGAAGGAGTGGAGAGGAGGAGAGATCGAGGCGAGGGAGGCGGAGAAGCCGGGGGCGGCGTCGTGAGAAGAACCGAGAGGGGGGACTGGTTTCAGGCGGAGGAAAAGGGATCGGGGAGGAGCCGAGGGGCGATGGAGTCGGGATCCAGAGAAAAGAGAAGAGCCGTAGCGGGTTGAAAAGAGAGAGAGAAAAAGAAAGAAAAGAGAGAGAGAAAAAGGAAAGAAAAAGGGAAAATAGAATTAGAGGATTAGAACATGGCGGGCTAGATTTATGGTAGCTAGAAATGCTCATTTATGCGTACATTGTAAAATTGGTATAATAGATTAGTCGATGTTAATTAAAATTGATTGTATTAAGGAACCACAGATGTGAATTTAGCCGTAGCACCGGTATAGGCATTGTTGTAGAAATGAACAGAGAGTTGGCACAATCTAAAATATTAAGGTAATACCTTCGACTGTTATGTACATAATTATCGTCGGGGTAACGAAGAGACTCAAGCTTTATCGTAAACATAAGCAAGCATTCCTTTGACCACTTGCATAAGATTAGAATATAAGAAATCATCAACTTCGTTCGTGTGGACAGACCGTACCAAAACGTGTCAATCAACATCCCGTTTTACGGACAGACTAGTAGCTCTATCAAAGTGTTATAATCTCCACATGGGTAAGTAGCCGGCAACATTTGGGTGGAGATGAAACCGGGACAGATGAGCCTTACTACTCGGGGAGGAGGTTGCATCGAGGACGAGCCGTATGATGGTTACACCATATACGAGGACTGGGACGACTAGAGTCACGGGAGCAGCCCGGACTCTATCAATAGGGTACCTGTAATATTAGGGTATTGTAGTTGTTAGCAAAATGCACAAATTGCTCCTTCCCACCCTCTTGGGAATATCAATTCCTATCTCTCATTTTCTGCTCAATCTCGACCTCTTTCTCCTTCTCATTTTCTTCTCCACTCTTCTGAAAAATAAGATTTGTTGGTTTTGAAAGGATTCCAATTTATTAATTTAGAAAACTACTGAGCATACGCATGTACATACTCCATACTTCAAATTCAAGTACATCTATACTCCATACCCCTACTAGAAGTACATATGAGCTCTATACTCCATTGTAAAGAGAGAACGTACGTAAGTTACATCTATGCTCCTTAGGTCACCACCACCGAACCCTAGATATACATACGCTACAAATTCCAATTTGCACCAAGATATACATACCAT